>OZ023262.1:63671416-64413916 GCA_964006375.1 Tillus elongatus | reverse complement strand
GAAATGCGTCACCTTGCATACATACAAACAGATAAAAACTGAAAGTAAACCCGGATATGGAGTCTAAAGGACCTAGTTTGCGCTCGCCTGAAGAAATTTTTTGAAATTCAAAATTCGCGGTCTCCTCATTAACGATTTCCTTCTACGGAAATTAGCTACAAATTATAAACCGCTTAACAATAAACTTAACTAAACCCATAGCCAAAGCATCAACTTAACTAATCCTACAGCCAAGGCATCAGAGAAATGGTCAATTTTAAATGAATTTTCTGTAAATATTTTAGGTAAATGAAGGGCAAGGACTGTTGAAGATAAAACTTAAGGGTGTGCAGAACACTCTTCTTGCGACATTTTCTTTACATAATCCGTATTTGTTTCAGGTTCTTTGCCTAAACGTTGCGAATTTTGACGTTTCAAATCGCGACTTTCACGTTGTAAGAAAAACCCCTTTTTTTGATGCCTATAACTTTTTTCTTTTTTAACCTATAGACCTAGAACCTCGGTGGTTCAGGGGTAAGAACGTGTGCCTCTGAATCAGGTGCTATCGGGGCGGCAAGGCCGCGGACGAACCCTGAGGGAACAAAAAAAAAAGGGTACTGGGTTCGATCCCAGGGTACTCCTTTCACTTTTTCAGTACAAAGTGTAAAATTAACATCAACGAGGTTCTGGCATTGTATTTGAGCAGGTTGAATGTCCGCACGTTCCGCCCTTCGGGGGGGTCGCAAAGCCGTCGGTCCCCTGTCCATGCGTGGTTGGGCACGTTAAAGCTCCCTACCCTCCTTACAGAAAGGCAGGGGTTCGGCAAAATTTCCAGGATAGTGAGGTGAAACTGCTCCCTGGCGTCGGTGATTGGCCATAGTAGCGGAAATAGGCCCAGGTTAAAGAAACAAAACACACACGCACAACCTATAGATCTAAATGTTGGTACGTGGATCACTATTTATAATACAAACACGCATACCATTGGTTGCCCTTACTTTGATACTTCGGAAGATATAATTTTTTTCCGAAAGAAAACACAAAATTTCCCGGGAAAACCTGAGCCGATTTTCCTGACTAACGAACTTGTCCAAGCCACTTACAAAAGGAAGTTACTCAAAAATTTTTATCAAAAACGGCCCATTATTTTTTCAAAACTCAAAGGTCGGAATCTCCTCATTAGTGAATTTTTAAAGACAATTCACTAATATCATCAAGACGTCAAATTTATTTTATTCTATTACCGAATTTTTCGTACGTACGATGTGAGTAATTGGGAGCAGTTGTTAAAATTGAATAAAAAGTCTGGACGCAGCAAGTGCGCTATGGTAGTAAATTTTCATAAAAATGTTTTTAATAGCAATGATGTGTGTTTGTTTTAAGAAAGCAGGCATTAAATTTGGTTACCAATATAACCTATATAGTAAAAACAATGTTCCAATGTTTCATCAAAATAACTTTATTGTTTGAAAATGTAGAAAAATTTCCGAAAGTAAACTTAAAGTGATCCCGAAAAAACTCGTTTCTTGGTTAACCTTATAGGTTAATAGCAAATTGAGCTATTCAAATTTGAAGCATTTAGTTAAAATTCGCTACCATAACGCACTTGTGCGTCCAGAATTTCTTTTCTTACAAACATGCATTATATTTCGATGGAAAATGCAATAACATAGGGCGTGTTCGACAAAAAAAAGATATTTTGTATCACCAACGACTTATGGGCCAGCCTGTGATTGTAGCAATATTTTTTAAGATGTAGCTGAAGACACCCTATAATTAATGTATACATTTTTTTTCATATCTTGTACATTAAGGGATGTATTTATCTTTAATGATTTTTAACGAAAATTCGACAAGAATTATATACCATTAAACGATAAACTCTATAGCTAAGACAACTGCCAAAGCATCACAGAAAGGGTCTATTTGAAATGAATTTTCTGGAAATATTTTAGTAAAATGAAGGACAATGACGGTTGAAGCTACGAGTTCAGGGTTTGTAAAACATTCTTCTTGAGACATTTTCTTTCTATAGTCCGTTTAAGTTTCAGGTTCTTTGTCTAAATGTTGCCAATTTTGACGTTTTAAATCACGACTTTGACGTTTTGAGAAAAACCCCAATTTAATTTTCTTTAAATGCCGATAACTTTTTGTCTTTCAACCTACTGAGCTAAATTTTGGTACATAATTTACTGATAACGATATAAACCCGAGTCCCAAATTTGGTTTCGCATGCTTCGTTACTTCGGAATATTTTTTTTTTCTAAAGAAAACACAGAATATTCCGGGAAATCCTGGGCTGATTTTCCTGGCTAATGACCTTATCCAAGATACTTGCAAAAGAAAGGTATTCACCAAATTTAATCAAAATCAGCCCATTATTTTTGAGTTATCGGTGTGATACATATATATATATATATATATATATATATATATATATATATATATATATATATATATATATATATATATATATATATATATATATATATATATATATATATATATATATATACATATAATAAAATAAAAATGTTTTTGAATTATTGTGAAAAATTTGTTTAGTAAATTTTCTTAAAAAAAATATAATTTTCGTGCCAATTGCCGTAAAAAAAGTTGTGAATTTTCATTTAAGAAATTGTGTGCAAATTTTCATGCAATTTGTTTTGTTTTTTGTCAAAAAGCTTTTTGTAAATAATTATATCTTGGCACGTGTGTCAATAGCTTCAAGAAGTTTGTTGGGCTGTA
The DNA here is from genome assembly GCA_964006375.1 of Tillus elongatus. Lineage (NCBI taxonomy): Eukaryota > Metazoa > Arthropoda > Insecta > Coleoptera > Cleridae > Tillus > Tillus elongatus. Next base: position 64,411,189 of record OZ023262.1, on the reverse strand, counting down.
AAATCGGACCAGCTTCGGGAAGTTTCTTTCCAGAAAATTGTTGTACTTTTTCAAACAATAAAATTATTTTCATGAAATATGGCAGTGTTCCTATTATATAGGTTATATTGTTCACCAATTTTGATGCCTAGACATATTCGACCTTAGAAACAGTGTTGTGAAAATTAGCTACCATAACGCACTTGTTGCATCCAGACTTTTTTATTTTCGGAAATATAATATATTTTCGGAGAAAAACCTGTTTACCTTTTTGCAAAAAACTGATCCGATTAGGCTGGTCAACGAACACCTCCAAGAGGTTTACTACAGAAACGTAGCTGCCAAATTTGATTTAAATCGGTTAATTAGTTTTAAGTTTTTGCTCGCGTGTATACATAGGTGAGATACATCGTGACCTCTCTATTAGCGAATTTTCCTAATGAAAATTCACTATTAATGAATTCGTATCCTGTCATTGTAAATGATCAATTGCCTTATCTGAACTACTGTCATTGGGTACTCTGTTCTGAATACAAACCTATCAATTATGTTACCTTTACTGTAACAACAAATCATAATAATTTATTGTTATACAGGTTAAGTTTCTTATTACATCGTGCATTTTATTTAATAGAACCAAGTGATATTTGGATACGAAATTTCAAATTCGTTACAAGGACTCGCACAACTTTTCCCATCGACCTTGTCAATTAAGTTATGATTATTTTTCACGAACGTCCTACGTGATATTTAAACCATAGCTCACGTCATTGTAGATTGCTGTAAGAATCGAAATACGAATATCCAATTATTATTTACTAATGACATAATATTTTGTTAGAGATAATTATTATTGTTTGTTGGAAATTTCATAATGAAGAGTAATAGGCTTTCAGAAAGACGTTAATTGATCATTAAAAACTGCATATTAATTCGTTTTGTGGTGAATTCGGTGCTATTTGAAGATACAAAACAAAAAAGTCCGGACGCAGCAAATGCGATATGTAACAAACTTTTATGAGAATGGGTTTCCATCAAAAAATTGTTAGTTAATTCTTAAAACCTATAATAAATAATAACAGAAGGGTTGTGGTGAAAAAATAAGTATAAATACATATACACGGATTAGTAAAGAGTACGACACTTGTCTCTCCTGAGATACAAAAACTCCGGACGCAGCAAATGCGTTATGGTAGTGAATTTTCATAAAAATATTTTTTAATAGCAAATATGTGTGTGTTTTTTTTTTAAAAGCAGGCATCAAATTTGATTACCAGTATAACCTATATAGTAAAAACAATGTGCCATGTTTCATCAAAATAACTTTATTGTTTGAAAATGTACAAACATTTCCGAAAGTAAACTTAAAGTGTTCCCGAAAGAACTCGTTTCTTGGTCAACCTTATAGGTTAATAGCAAATTGAGCTATTCAAATATGAAGCATTTAATCAAAATTCGCTACCATAACGCACTTGCTGCGTCCAGAATTTCTTTTCTTACAAACATGCATTATATTTCGATGGAAAATGCAATAACGTAAGGCGTGTTTGATTAAAAAAAAAAGAAATTTGTATCACCAACGACTTATGGACCAGCCTGTGATTGTAATAATATTTTTTTAGATGTAGCTCAAGACACCTTATAATTAATATATATATATATATATATATATATATATATATATATATATATATATATATATATATATATATATATATATATATATATATATATATATATATATATCATATCTTGTATAATAACGGATATATTGAGCTTTATTATTTTTTTTAGAAAATTCTACAAAAATTATATACCATTAAACGATAAACTCTATAGCTAAGGCTACTGCCAAGCATCAGAGAAGGGTCTATTTGAAATGAATTTTCTGGAAATATTTTATTAAAATGAAGGCCAATGACGGTTGAAACTAAGACTTCAGGGTTTGTAAAACATTCTTCTTGAGATATTTTGACGTTTTAAATCGCAACTTTGACGTTTTGAGGAAAACCCCAATTTATTTTTCTTTAAATGCCTATAACTTTTATGTCTTTTGACCTACAGAGCTAAATTTATTGGTAGATAACTTACCTATAAGGACGTAAACCCGCGTACCAAATTTAGTTGCCCTTACTTTGTTAATTCCGGAGATATATAAATTTTTTTCGAAAGAAAACACAACATTTTCCGGGAAAATTTTTAAAGAAAATTCACAAAAAAATGTTTTAACAAAAGTATTTCGACATTTTTTTCTACAAACTGGTAATATTGAGCTTGTATAGTTTCCAGGAATATATTAACTGTGATACGAATAGCATTATTGTTTAGAAGTTTTTTCAATTATTTGTTGTTTTACCTCTTAACGTTTAGATAAGCATTGTTCTTTGTTTTGTTCTGAATTTCCATATATTATTGTATCTGAGTGGTAAATATGTATTATTATAATTATTGGTATTCAATTTTTCCTAGTGTAAACAATTTAGTTGCTCTGGCAAGATATGATTTTTTTTGCATCTTCCGAAAGAACATCTTTTTCTTGATACCACACTATAAAAATTTAATCGGGTTCCACAAGAAAAAAATGGAGAAAACATTTGGGTAATCATGCAGATGGACGGCAGACATACCTTCATGTATGGATTTGCCAACGGTAATTCTTCAGGGGCAGAGAGGGAGTATCGAAGAAGGTTTCCAAACAGACGACATCCACATCTGTGGGTGTTTGTAATCATTCATTGGCAAGCAGTCAACTATTGCATTGGAAGAAGAAACGACATGATTACCAGAAGCAATATTAGAAACATAAGAATTGAAGAACAAATTACAAATTAATTCATAAGAAACCCCACTCCGAGCACATGAAGAGTTGCTGCTCCTATTAACGCTTCTAAGTCAAAAGTCTGTCGGAGTTTTAAACATACATCTTACGTCCATACCATCTACAACGTATTCAATCATTACATCCAGGTGGTGAACAGCGGAGAACAAATTTTTGTCAATGGATTCTACACAAAATTGATACGTAAGTTGATTTTTTTAATGAACATTTTGCGGACGGATGAGTTTTGTTTTACACGCAGAGGAATTGTAAATGACCACAATCGGCATGTATGGTTACATTAAAATTCACATGCTGTACGAAAGAAATTTCCAGCTGGAATTCAGTGTTAATGTTTGGTGCAGAGTCTACAACTACTGTCTATTTGGACCGTATTTTTTACCACACCAAATAAATTCTAAAAACTTCCTACACTCCCTGCGAACAGAACACGCTGATATGTGGGAAGGTATTCCATTAACTTTAAGAAAAATGGCTTGGTTCCAACTGGATGGTTGTCCAGCTCATTACAGCAGCAACGTTAGAAATTGGCTAAACACCAACTATGCTGGCAAGTGGATTGGTCGTGGTGGGCCAGTAGCGTGGCCTCCACGGTCTCCTGGTCTAACCCCCCTTGGTTTTTTCTTTGGGGTTCTCAAGGAAAAAAGTGTATGCAACTCTCGTTGAAACCACGGAAGAATTAATTCTAAGAATTGAAAATGCCTGTACAGAAATAAGATTTCACCACCTAGAACAGCCAGTTAGAAAAAGATTTCAATTGTGCATTGAACGAAACGGGTCTTGTTTCGAACATCTCTTGTAAATTTGCCTAGTGGATGGTGATAATCATCCTAATTTTTTGTTTCATTTTTGTTACGTTTTTTCAGACTTGTCTTGATTATTCCGTTTTTTTCTCGAAAACAGCTGCACTTGTAGAATTGAAGCAAGAGCACCTTTTTTGTACCAAATTAAATTCTGCGATGAATTGTTAAATAAAAACACTAAATTGTCAATGCTTACTGAGTTTTTCTTAAATAAAAATGTTTGCAAACCCCCTGTATCTACGGCAATGACAACATGAGGTACTTAATTTTTCTTGGGTATATCAGCCTTTGAATACCAAGTAGTATCCTATAAAAAAATTAATATGTTTTCGAACGGCGTGTTTGCAAAATAAATAAAAAATTCTTTATTTTCGCCACCATGTATCTTGTAAATGGGACGTTTTACGATATATGTTTATACGAACTTTTAGTGATAAAAAATGGTCTTCTATCTGATGGTAAAGTCCTACCACAAACAACTTAATCACCCCGTATATATATATATATATATATATATATATATATATATATATATATATATATATATATATATATATATATATATATATATATATATAGGTTGAATCTGACCACCCGTATCATTGGTTTATAAGCCTACTGGATGCTCAAAAGAAAAAATATAACCTGTTTTTATACCCAAAACGGGTACACTCTATCGACTGCTGATAGAGTCAACTTCCAGAACAAACCGGGAATGGGTCTTTCTGGCCCAAATTTGGATTTTTAAACGAAACATTGTATCTTTTATTACACATTTATGTTACATGTAAAAAATTTTAAAACTTTTGTCCGAACAACTTCCCCAATAGATGTCACCATTAACCTTGAAAATAAATTTTAACTGCTCTTAACATAAACCAGACCTAACGACAAGGACGTGGCTGTTGCGTGTGGAGGGAATGGATGGCAGAAAATGTAAGCGTTCATAAGTGTTTAAAGTGTCTGCCCCCTTTGATTTACACATTCCTGGGTCCTTGTTCGAACACTGTCGGTAGATCGCAGGATTTCTACGCCGCTCAACGACTGGCAGGCTTCCCGGATTCGCACCTTGATCTTATCTTTTGTTGTGGGTTGATGTCCGTAAACAATGTCTTTGACCCGGCCCCGAAGGAAAAAATCCAGGGGTGTAAAGTCTGTGGATCGAGACGGTGACGCTACAGGCCCATCTCTTCCGATCCACCGTCCAGCGTACAAGTTATCAATAACGTGACGTGCTGTCAGCAAAAAATTACTTGGACAACCATCATACTCTATCCACATCGTCCCCCGTGTATTGAGCGAGACGTCTTCCAGAAGTTGATAGAGTACGTTATGGAGGAAGTCAGTGTACACACGGCCAGTTAGGATGCCATCGAAAAAGTAGGGCCCGATGATCTGGTACCCTATGATGCCACACCATGTGTTGAGGTTTCACAAATGTTGGTTGTCCACTTCTCACAGCCAATGAAGATTTTCTTGAGACCAGTAATGTGCATTGTGAATGTTGACCTCCCCGTTGCTTTTAAATGTAGCCTCATCGGTCCAGAGAGTCGATAAACTCAAGATCTTTGGTTAATAGCCATTGCCAAAAATCGATACGTTTTTGATAATCTCTCAGTTGCAGGTTGATGTGGTAGGGATGATAATGATTGTCTTTTAAAATCCTGCATATTGACATTTGACTCACACTGGAATCAACCGCGATCCTCCTGGTTGAAACATAGCGGTTCATGCAACGGCAGCCAAAATGTTAGGTGCCATTCCGTCTCTTACCGGCCGCCTAATCGGCTGATTCTTATTGTGTCGGGGTTGCATTTGACCAGTTGTTAGAATTCGATGCGCCAGGCGCCCGAAAACATTATGAGATTAAGGAACACTATCAGCCTACCTACCTCTCTGCATACATTCATTCGGCTTGTCTGTAATTTTGATGACATTCGCCTTACATCATGAGCATATCGAAACTTTCCTCCTTGGAGAATATCTTTGCCTTGTCAAATATGACACTTTTTTATTTTTTAAATTTATTGGGGATGTTGTCGGTGAGCTCGCCGGAGCAAGTGGAGCCCCTGAAACTGCAGATAGTGCTCTGGAATTCGCTGTCGCATGGCTTCAAAGCAATATCTCATTGTTTATGCTTCTGTTTATGTTACCATTTACTTACATCCCCCTCCCTCACTGTGATATTTGTGAGATCAGGGGTTCAGTAATGATAATATTTAGACTCGTTCCCAAGTCTCTCTGTTTGGCCTCTTCCTCTTTCGTCTCTATTATCTCTCTAATTGTGGTATATACACTGTTCCATGTTTCTTTTGACAATAATAGTTGTGACATCATGCTTTCTGCCATGAACGAAAGCTTTGTTATCACTGTAAATTTCTGTCGAACAGCTTCCCATCTCTTGCAATTAAATAGCGTATGCATCACATCATATCTCTCTTCACAGTAGCTGCAATGCTGAGTCGCCCCGGCGGAATCTATAAGGGTATGCTCGGAAGCAGCCGTGTCCTGAAAGTGCTTGTGTTAGATAGTAATCCACCTCACCGTGTGTTCTCTCCACACAGTGTCTTAAGGTTGGAATCAGGCTTCTAGTCCAGCTGCCTTTCGTTGATGACTCCTATTTTGTCTGCCATCTCTCCATGAGATTTTCTTTGGCCTCTACTTTCTATATTCCCTCATACCTTTCTTTTCTCTCTTCCACCAGGAGTTCTATTGGAGCGAGTCCAGCAATGGCTGACGCTGCCTCTGCGGAGATGATTCTATATGCACTGCATATTCTCATGCTCGCTTTCCTTTGCAGCCATGTCAGCTTATTTCTCAATTTCTTGTTGTTAGTGGCTTTATTCCAGACGGGGGCAGCATACAGGAGTTGCGACAACACCACGCTCGCTAATATTTGTCGTTTGGATGACCAGGGACCTCTTAAGTTTGGCATCAAGTGCTGTTATTGTTCTCTCCGCTTTGAGTGATACTCTTTTAAGGTGTTCTGCGAAGGATAGCTTTGTATCGAGCCAAACTCCTAGATATTTGATGCTTCTGCTAGGTTTTATTCTTACATTCTCTATTGTAAATTCAATAAGATCCATCTTTTTTTTCTTAGTTAGGAGGACACATTCCGTTTTCTCTGGTGCAAGGCAGAGATGCCTACCTGCCATCCAATTAGAAACTTTCTGTAGTGCGGCATTTGTTGTGTTCATGAGGATCTCTTCATTTGCGGCTACGGCAACTAGAGCTATGTCATCCGCAAATCCTATGAAGTTTACTCCTCTTGGTTGTTTTAGGGTAAGAAGGCCATCGTACATAATATTCCACAAGGTCGGCCCCAGGACTGAGCCCTGCGGGACACCACTGGTTACATGTACCTTTCTCGCCGACGATATTTGGTCTGCCAATATCAACTGTCTATTGCACATGTAGTCTGCAATTATCTTCACCAGACTATCCTGAATCCCTTCTTTTCACTTCTTCCAATATTACTTGCCTGGATGCGCAATTAAATGCATTTCTGACATCCAATGTTATAACTGTGCACAGTCTTCTGTGTGAGGGTGTGAATACTGATGCCTGCTCTGCAATTCTTAGTACTTCTCTTACAGCATCTACTGTATGCCGTCCCTCTCTGATGCCATATTATTTTTTCGATAGGTCTCCTGTTCTTTTTATTACACTATCTAGCCTAATTTTGAGTAGTTGCTCATCGAGTTTTCCCTCTATATCTAGAACGCAGATGGTTCTATAGCCTGACGAATCGGTCATTGGTTTATCTCCTTTCTTCGTAAGAATCAATCATGCCACCTTCCAGGGATAGCGAAAGGATGATCTTATGGCTTAGTCATTGTATACGTCCAGGACATACTGCGGCTTGTTTTCAACGACGATTTTCAGAACTTCCGCTGGGACATTATTGGGTCCGGGACAATGATTGTTTTTCAGTTTGTCACTGGCCGTCTTGAGTTCTTGCAACGAAAAATCAGGGAAATTCTTAAAAAAAAATTGAGATCCATGGCACTGGTCTGTGGCCAGGAAAGAGATGGTTAACGATTTGCTCCATCATCTTCATTTCTAGTATAGATCTTGGTGGTTTCGCCAAAAATGACACTTAAATTATTTCGCGAAGCAGTGACTAGATGGTTGATAATGTTTGACAGCAATGTCTATTGCTGACATTTCGATGTTTACATCTGGTATTTGTCTGGTAGATACTTGTTTTCGTTTTTTGGAAACCAGGAATGTGTACTTGAAAGTGGGCAGACACTTTGAACATTTATGAACGCTTACATTTTCTGCTATCCATTCCCCCCACACACAACATCCACGTCCTTGTCGTTGGGGTTAGTTTATGTTAAGAGCAATTAAAATTTATATATATATATATATATATATATATATATATATATATATATATATATATATATATATATATTTCGGAAGACTGTTCAAGAAATTCATGGTGTCTTAGACACACGTAGACTTTGCCTTTCATAAACTGCAACATAAAAAATATACCTACTACTTTAGCTTTCTAACATTTTTTTGTTCATTATAATTTTCGGGTAGCTTGTGGTGAATTAAGTTTGGTACATAAATTATGTGAGAAGTATGTTCTCAAATTCTCACAACGTTTGGTTAATCCATGTCTAATAATGAATTCCCATTTACATTGTAATTTCAATGACACAGCACCAGAGATAAGAGTGCTGAAGTTCAATGTCTCATTCGCTCTGTAAGATCAGAATGATTTTATCATTTTAGTAGGCCACCCATCAACTACCAACACAGTAGGCTTGTCGTAATATCGTATCGTCTCGTATAATAACTGTGGCAATAACCTTTCAGCTTTCATAGCTACGAATTTCAGAATTAAGTAGATTTTCCTGCGGCAGAAAATGCTCTCGCCACTGAAACACTGCTTAAATGGATGGCGGGGGAGTGAAACAAACAAATTAATCAAACGGAACGCAACGAAAGGAAAGCAAAGCGTCTGAATAAGAAGCATCCAGCAATCCGGCGCGAGTTTCATTTGTATTATTATACACGGGGTTCTTTGTTCTTGCACAGTGGCTCTTATTTGGCATGTAAAATTCGTATACACATGAGTTGAGAAGCGGTGTTTCGAGACGCAGAACGGTGACGTAGCGAATCAGTGCGGAGCTGAAGTGAAATGACACGATAGTCGATTGTTCAGGGCTCCGTTATGAGGAACAGAATCGCAGCCTGCCGTGCCCCGTTAAGAGCAAAGCCATCGACTCACCTCATAAGCTCATCTGAATCATGTTATTAATATTTCACGCATTTTGAATTACCATTGCCGTTCTGTCGCTGAGGAGAGTTAAAATTTTAGGTAATTCACAGGATGAATGCAATACCTATAAGTAAATTATTCGTATTATGCTATCATGAATTTTGGAGTGATGAAATTGATGGTAATTTTCAATAACATTTTGAGTTTATACGTGTAACTATTAATAAAAGTCTTAAAAATAGTTACAAGTTTTCACTAAATATTTTCTTCGTGTTAGTACTAAGCGTTTTTCATGGTTGCAGTGCTATCAGCAAAGCCGCGGACGAGCCCTGAGGGAGAAGCGTTTTTCATGTCATGCACATGATTGGTAAATTCCAATTGTAAAACCTACGCTCAGGACTACAAGAATTTAATAATTGCAGCGAAGAATTAAGCAATGCTAAATGCTGCTCTACTCTTTTTTCGTAAATGTTCATTAAGAAAATCTACTATTAGAGATTTGCAGTACTCTGACCTCCAGCGGCAATCAAAATTTTGTTGATTAAATACTTATAATTTTTTCTGCTTTTAACTTAAGAGATCTTAATTTTCACACATAATATACTTTTTATGGCGTAACAATGCGTACCAAATTTGGTTGCAATGGCTTAGTTATTTTCAGAGTTACAAATTTTACCGAAAGAAAACCTTAATCTTCTCGAAACAACTGTTTTGATTTTCCTGACTAACAAGCTTGTTCAAGCTACTCACAAAAGGAAGGTACTACCAAATTTAATAAAAATCGGCCTATTATTTTTGCCAAAAGTAATAGAATATTTCATCACAAACTCTATAAATTAAACCACCGCCCAAGACATATTAGTAAAGTAAAGGACAATGACAGTTGAAGCAGAACCTTAAGACTTTATACAACACGCTTCTTACGACATTTCTTCTACTTAGCCCGCATTCGTTTCAGGACATTTGTTTAAATGTCGTTGCTCTTGACGTTTCAAATCACGACTGTGACGTTTTAAGAAAGTTTATAAAGTAATTTTTCTATTATTTCTTGACCTTTTGCGCCAAGAAAACTTTCTATTTGTCTGTAGTATTCAGTAGGTTTTTTTAACCACACTAAATACATTGCCTTTGTGGTATTCTCTGATCATCAGTGGCACCGAAAATGTTTCTAAATGCCTATAACTTTTAGCGAATTTTTCGTAAAACGACTGATCAAGAGATCTGTGTTATATATATATATATATATATATATATATATATATATATATATATATATATATATATATATATATATATATCACACCGATAACTCAAAAAATAATATATATATATATATATATATATATATATATATATATATATATATATATATATATATATATATATATCACACCGATAACTCAAAAAATAATAGGCCGATTTTGATGAAATTTTGTATGCACCTTCCCTTTGTAAATGGCTTGGATAAGTTCGTTAGCCAGGAAAATCGGAATAGTTTTTTCGGGAATATTTTGGGTTTTCTTTCGGAAAATTTTTGTATCTCCAAAAATAACAGAGCTATAATGACGAAATTTGACTTGTACGTTCCTACTATCAAACTTACCCTACACACTAAAATTCAGATCTCTAAGTTAAAACAAAAAAAGTTATAGGCATTTAAAGAAAAAAATTTGGGTGCCACTGGTGATAAAAGGAAAGCACAAGAACAAAATATTTTGTGTGATTAACAAAACCAATTGAATATTATATACAACGGTTTAAGTTTTCTTGGCGCAAAAGTGTCAAAAAATAACAGAAAAAATATTTTGTGAATTTTATAATTTTCTTTCTTGAAACGTCAAAGTTGCGATTTTAAATGTCAAAATTTGCCATTTTCAGACAACGAATTTGAAGCAAATATGGATTATGTTTTAGTTTCAGCTTCAACCAAAACTGTCCTTCATTATACTAAAATATTTCCGGAAAATCCATTTCAATAGACCCTCTTTCTGATGCTTCGGCAATAGTTTCCGCTATAGAGTTTATGGTTTAATAGTCTATATTTTAGCAAATTTTCGTAGAAAAAATTCGTTATTTAAAAGACCGCGCCATATGAATTTTAAAAAGATTGTGAAGTTATGACTAGCTGATAACGGGAACTTTCTGTTTAATATCTGTTTTTCAGACGAGTGTACGTTTTTATTAAACTCTACAGTCAATCGTCATAATTGTCGTTATTGGGCAGATAATAATCCAAGAAATTTTCACGAAGTCTACACTCAAACTCCACAGAAATTGAATGTCTGGACTGGAATTTTTGGAGACCGTTTAATCGGACCAGTTTTTCTTGATGGCAATTTGAGTAGCGAAACGTATTTGGACTTACTAGAAGATATCGTTTACCCTCTACTAGTTGACATTGTTGAAAATAATGATCTCTATCAAGAAAATCAATTAGTGTTTCAACAAGATGGAGCTCCTCCGCATTTTTCACAACGTGTTAGGGAGTTTTTGAAGAGAGAGTTTTCAGGACAATGGATTGGGCGTAGAGGTGCTATTGAGTGCCCCCCTAGATCACTGGATTTAACTCCTTTAGACTTATTTCTATGGGGCCGTTTAAAGAGTAGAATTTTTGCAACAGAACCGTAGTCTCTGGATGAATTACGACGACGCATTGTTGAAGAATGCCGTCTAATAACTCCACAAATGCTCCAGAATGTCAGAGCTCGTTTTGAACAAAATTTGTACTTTTGTATGGAAGCTGGTGGTCAACAATTTGAACACTTACTTAACTGAATAAACATTTTTGAACGTTTGGTTTTGTTTTTTTAGTTTTTTTTTAACGAAAAATTGACTAATCAGTGCATTTCTTATCACAATGAATGGAATACGTTCTTGCAAATCCAACTGTGAATAATTTTTAAGCTTGTTGATAAAACTTCCAAAAAAATTAGTGTGCTGAATTCAGAAAAGAAAGAGCTTTCAAATGATGTAACACTCGACCCATGTTCCCTATTTATACTATAAGGGTTGTTATCACCACCCTTAAGGGGTTGATGTGACAAAGTTGAGTTTTATGTCAAAACATGTCCCCCTCAATACTAAAATTGACGGGTTATACAAACTGCACTGAAACATAAGGTGTTCTAAAACTGCTAGGTAACTGTTGTCACATGTACAATAAGGATTGTTACTAATGCTTATTTTATGTAGGTGTTGTGGAAAGCAGCCGTGATTCAGCTTCATTCTGGTAATTATAGTAGTATAGTACCTTGGCATAATAAATTCGTCAATATGTAGAATTTTTTTAGGCAACATTGGGTGAATAAGTGTAAATCGATTAGCTGTTTTGTTAACAAACTCATGCCAAACACTTTCCCACGTTTCCCTTATTTCAAATTAAATTTTTTGATCTACATCGTCAGCAGTAATCCAGTTTATTATTTTGTTTGGACTTTCAATAGATTCTTTAGCTAGTTTGTCAGCTATTTCATTGCCTGCTAGTCCCGTGTGCCCTTTTATCCACATAAATATGACTCGATTACCACCATCCTCTATCGACTGATACAGTCACATATTACTGGATTTTTGCCATGTTTCGTGTAATTTTTAAGTGAAAGCAGAACTGATTTGGAATCTGATAAACTTAGAGTTTGTTTAATTTTTCCAAAAATGTGTCGTGGTGATTTTGGTTCTTCAAGTGTAGTCTTCGGTTATTTGGACTGCTGGTTAACATGCCTTAATTTGTTGCTTGGGTTCCAAACACCTACATGTCCTTTGAATAGCGTACTTCGCAGAATATGATCAACCAATATTGCCTTTCTCTTCTCGGTGTCTTTAAGCAAGCTTATTTCCTCTCTCACTTCCTCTAGCACACTTTAATTGGTCGTTCAATGGGTGCACCTTGTCTTTGAGATATTCTGTACAATATTAAAATGGTATTGTAAATGGTAGACGTCCTTATTAGCCCAAGGAAATTAGAATTTTGCTGACCGAAAAAAAATACAAAGCTGACCTGACCTGACCTGACCGAAAAAAAATACAAAGGTGGATATGATATAAATTCACTTTTGGCATCCTAAATGAGAGCACTAAGTTTGCCACCGTTTTTTGAGTACGGTATATCTTTTGAGAGCGGAAAAACCGCGAAATTTTTTAAATATTTTCAATTTTTCGCTCATAGCTTAAAAATGGTGCTACTAAAAATCGTACCTATTCCAACATTAAAGGAGACAAGATTTTGCGTCTAATGGCTTTTGACGGTCAAATTTGGTTTAGTGCTTTAGCCACAACCGATTGTCAAAAATCGGCAATTTTAAACAACTTGGGTGAAAAGTGGGTTATGCTCATGTCCAAACGCTTATAACTCAGAAACGGCTACTCCAAATGAAAAATATCATACATAAAGTTATATAGTATCAAATTCTGCGTGAGGTCAGCTCATAACATTTAATTGCACATCTCTTCGCTCAGTTACAGAAAAATAACAGTGGTTGTGCTGAATTTTTGCTAAGAGCTACTTTTTGAATTTAAACGAGTTTTGAACTCGAAATGGACGATTTCTGACCTGACCTGAACTGACCTGTAACTTGAATTTAAAGCAATTTCATCATACTAATATTCCAGAAACTAAAATATATAATGTTTAATTCAATTAAACTCAGTCCAAGTGGTTATGCAAAGGTCTATCTTTAGACAAATGAAATTACCGGAAATAAAGGGTTTTAAAAATGATAAAGCCATATCAGAAAAAGTGTTATTATAATTATGGAAAAAGAACACTAAAAAATAATTAAGAAATCAGACAAAAGTACATAGTTTTAATAAATGAATTGAACGATAATCATGTTCTTCGTTGTTTGGGAGAAGATGGCCGGTGCCAGCATTAATCTGTGTCGAATTCCTCCTCGGGGAAGGGATCCAATTCAGTTATTTTTCGACTGTCGATTTCTTCATCGTAGTCATACACCTCATGTTCGGCGAGCGGATTACTGCATGTGGGCCCTTTGCAGAGTGCACATATGGCGGGGTATTTAATGCCAGCTTTCACACAGGAACACACTCCTTGGCATCCTTTTCTACAGGTACGGCATATGTATTAAACAGTTTCTGCGGCGCTGGGGGTTGGGTCGTTGGGATGGGGATTAAACCGTTTTTTGTGGTCTTCGATCCTCAACGCTTTGAGTCGAGTATGTTATTTCTCCATATCTGCACCTGTGAGTACGCTCTCATGGAGCGTTGGTGAGCAGCCGCTTCAGTGGGGAGCAAGCATGCCAAATAATACTTATTCTTGGGCAGCGTTTTTTGGAACAGTTAAAATATTATTTTTTTGGGGAATTTCTTGCTGCCATCCGTGTATAATGAAACAATGAATTTCACTCCTGCTTCAGCAACCTGACCAGGTGTGGCGTCAGGGTCCAAAAACATGGCAACTTCATTTTGAAGACTCAAGTTCTTTTGAAAAGAGTTTTAAATTTTTATTTTGCCCAGCCTGAAAAATGCAGATGTGCTGTCACAGCCACTGAAGGCATGTAAAAACAATAAATATTTTGAGCTTAGTCCAAGCGCTTACAATTGCTCCGGTTGATCATTACAGTCAGCTTCATTGGCAGTCAGCAGATCCGATAAGTCTATGTCCTCTCCGACAATAAATACATTGCCGATCTAATTAGATGTTTCGATGGCTGTATTAAAAATTAAGGGATCTGCGTCCTCAATCGCCTGCTTGACCTGAATACCTTCGTCACTAAATCTATCCTATATCATTGATAGCAGACGTTTCTTATTAAGTTCGTTTGATAAAAAAAAACGTTCTTTTGTCATTGTTACGTTCATCCACTTATCAAACAAAACAGATCCTGGTGACATGGCACGGGTTCTTCGAGTACGTTCAGCAGATTTATTGATTTTCTCCGTACAATCTTCAGGGTATCATCGAACACTAGGATACAGGGGACCCGTTGCGTTGACCGCGTATAGTTTCAGATTGCACTTTGCTGTTTCAAAACTATTGTCTTAAAGACAATATCTTATTTTTTGAGGTGTTGTGTTGTAAACATAACTGCATAGTGAGTCAACGGTATTACGAATTGAACGTTATATACTCAAGATATTTTTTTTATATTCAACAATTAAGTCGGTGCATCGTCATAAATGTAGGTATGTGTTCAATGAAAAAAAAAAAAGGTTATATATACTTAAAGCAAGAACGCGATAAATAACTTGGCCTAAGTATCTGTTTAGATGCCTGGTGGAGTTGTTTTAATGTACAAAGATAATTCTAAAAAATGAAAAGTGGAGATAACTTTCCTTCTTTTACTTTCCAAAAGAAGTAAAAATAAAACTATTAGGTAACTTTGCAGTGGAGATAAACTTTCCTTCTTTTACTTTCCAAAAGAAGTAAAAATAAAACTATTTGGTAAATTTGCAGATAAACTCACGGAGATGTTTTTTTCTAAAAATTCAGAAATAGGCTTAGAACCCCCCTTGGATGCAAAAATCACAAGAAAAATTTCCTGCAAACAACCCCCAAGTACCAGGAGTGAATAGGGGTGCTTGGCAGGGAAGAAGATAAAAATGAAGTATACAAAAATGCGGAAAAAAAAACAGCTTAGCCTAACCTACATAAGCTGCCTTTATCCCATTTTGCATTTTACACCTCCTTAAAATCTTGTTTATCCCGCATAGATCAGGTCCCGTAACTTTCTTGGGCATAAACAACATGAAATTTTTCTTGTGGTTTATGCATTGGGATGGCTGTCGGTATGCCGAAGTATAAGAATCCCCCCCTGTGTTTTGAAAGTGTGGGGGTGCTTTGTCCTGGGGTTTTCCATCTGTTACAGCCACCTTCAATGCATAAATCACAAGAAAAGATTTCTTGGGAACAACCCCCAGAAAGTTACTGAACCTGAGGCGATTAGGTGTTCTGTACGGGGTAAACATGATTTTAAGGAGGTATAACAGCAAAATGGAATAAAGGCAGCTTATGTAGGTTCGGCTAAGATGTTTTTTCACATTTTTCGTTTCTTCTTCCCCACCCATCACCCTCATTCACATCTGGTCCTGTAATTTTTTAAGGGGTTGTTTGATAGAAATTTTTCTTGTGGTTTATGCCTCCAAAGTGGCTTCTAAGTACGTTTCTGAAAAAAATCTAAAAACCTTCCGTGAACTTATGTGAAAATTTATCAAGGATTATTATATCTTATTAATTTACTTATTGGGCTAGTACAATTTACTGTTATTTTAAATTTAAATATAAGATGCCTGAGTGTTTAGCTTAGAAAGTTATTGTAAAAATTATAAACCTATTATTTTGTATGTGTACCGCTGAACCAAAGTTGACGTTAAAACTCGTTTAGAGTCAAAAAGTAGCTCTTGGCGCAAATTCAGCGCTACCTACTTTTGGTTATTTTCGTGTATCTGAGCGAAGAAATGTGGAAAATAAAAAGTTGTGAGCTTCTTTACGCATAATTTTATACTCTGAGGCTTTTTTATATAACATTTTTCATTTTGAGTTGTAGGCGTTTGAACATGAGCATTACCGACTTTTCACCCAAATCTTAAAAAATTTCGATTTTTGACGATCGGTTCGGGCTAAACCGCTAAACCAAATTTGACAGTCAAAAAAGTATTAGACGCAGAAACTTTTTAGTGAATTTTTATTTAAAGAAAATCACTAATAGCGAGGTATCTAGTTGGACCACTAGAACCCACATCGGGCGTATTGCTATATGTTTATGTTTATATATATATATATATATATATATATATATATATATATATATATATATATATATATATATATATATATATATAAAGTTATATAATATTATGCCAAATAATGTAGCAAGTGCCTTTCTTTTATTAATGGCTTGGATGAGTTCGTTAGCCAAGAAAATCGGACAGGGTTTTCAGGGAAAATTTTGATTTTTCATTCAAAATAAATTTTTTCTCCGAAAATTACAAAGCTGTTTTAATGAAATTTACTGTATATGTTTCCTTGGGAGAGACCTTACTAAGCACTAAAATTCAACTTTCTAAGGTTATAGAAAATTGAGTTATTCAAATTTTGAATTTTCTTTCTTCTTCTTTTTTCTCTGAATATTACAAAGTTATTTTAATGAAATTTGGTGGATATCTTGCCTTAGGAAAGACCTTACTAAATACCAAAGCTAAACTTTCTAAGTTTATAGAAAATTGAGTTATTCAAGTTTGAAGCATTTAATAAAAATTCACTACCATAACGCACTTTCTGCGCCCCGAACTTTTTTTGTTTCATTTTGGACTAGCCACAATTTTTGTAGGATGCACCATTTTGAAGTTATGAGGGAAAAACTGAAAAAAATCAAAAATGTCGCGGTTTCTCGGCGCTCAAAGGATACGCCGTACTCAGAAACCATCGCAAATTTATAGTACTCTTGTTTAGGATGCTAAAAGTAACTTTAAATCATACCCAGAAATGTAATATTTTTCGATCAACACAGCCTTTTTTATGATTTTTACCTAATTTACTTAACAGTTAGAATGACTTAACAGGTAGAATAACAATAAAATAGCTTGTTTGTGGCATTTCGAGGATCAACAATGCAGTAAAATACATGCATCGCAATAATCTGGTACCGCTTATCATCGTATTGATTAGTTAACTCTTAATTGCACATACCTTATCACGTGTGTTATATGTTGCTGTAAGATTAGTACACGTATCAGACGCAATAAAACTCTGGACCCTATTATCTTTTGTTCTAAATATACATTATCAAATTTGCCAGTTATGGTTTTCATTATTATGTTATTGGTAGCAACCATCAATGCATAAATCTAAAATATTGTATTTCTTTCAGCGAATTTTCATTAAAAAATTCGCTTATAGAGAGGTGACTTTTTTAAAAATAAGTTCGAATTAGAGCTCCTAGAATCTATACCTTAGATCAGTTTTAAAGACTTTATAAACACATATATATATATATATATATATATATATATATATATATATATATATATATATATATATATATATATATATACATGGTGCAGCATATTGCGGATTGTGTTGTGAGAAAGCATCACACCGTGAGCATATTTTTTGACATGTCTGGCGCTTTTGATACCATTAATTGTACTTTCCTCGAAAGAAAATTAAATGCGGTCGGACTTAGGGGACCTGTTAGTGATTGGCTTGTGTCGTTTGTAAGAGACAGGCGATTAGTAGTCTCAGTGGACGGTGTTAGATCTAATGAGTATAAGGTAAAGCTGGGCGCTCCGCAGGGAAGCGTCCTGGGACCGCTTATATTTGTGTTGTACGTGAATGATCTTCCCAACTATCTGACAGGTGGGAGGTTGTTTATGTACGCGGATGACATAGCAATCGTAGTTTCGGATCCGGTATTGTCCGATGCTATGCGTAAGGTGAATAGTATTTTGTCGCACTTCGGTCAGTGGTGCTGCAGCAATCACCTGATTGTAAATAGTTCTAAGACAGTTTGTGTAGAGTTTATGGAAAGATGTCGAGAGCCTTTTATTGATATTGTTACAAAGCACTTCAATAGACGTAGGTGCGGTGTTGCCACATCTCCAGAATTTCCCCAACATCTGGGAATTTTTGCACAATCTGGCAACACCGCCTCCCCACCCCCCTGGGGGTGCCTGGGGTGACCCCCCTCAGGCGAAGTCTCAACCCTCTAGGACCAGAAATAACGAAGTTACCAACTTGTACCCCGTCGGAACGGATAACTGAGGTCTGCACATTCCGAACACCCTGTATATACACCCTATATACGCAGAGAACCCTTACACCCTGTATACGCAGAGAGATCTTATAGTTCGAGAAACACCTCTTGTGTAACATAGGAGTGGTGACCACATTTGGATCATCCTGTATACACATCCCCCTGTATACACACGGGACCGATCTGTATTCACAGAACCTTCTAGTAAAAGAAGGTCCTGGAACGTTCTGGAATGGAACTCTCTAGAAAGGAGGGGAAGGTACGGCGAGTATATAAAAGCGAGAGCAAGCCAGCCCGAGTTAGTTCAGTTCAGTAAGAGAATGTGGTAGTGACTTGAAGAAGCAGTGTAAAGTGTTAAGAGAGTAGTGACTGTAGTACCAGATTAGTGACTTTTGTTGAGAGTAGTAATTGTAAGGCCAGTAAATGAAGTGTTTTGTGAGAGAGACATTCTAGAAATTTTATTGTATCCATATTTAGAGTGTAAATAAAGTTGTTTTGTTAATCTTTAAAGTCTCACTTATCCAGAACCCGGCGAAAACGCAACAATTTGGTGTCAGAAGTGTGGGATAAGTGAGTGAAGAAGTGAACAATTAAGCTAGCTGTAAATGGTAAACACCAGATCGACTGACTACGACGAGATGGCTGAAATCAAAGAGTTGATGGACTTACTGAAAAGACAACGCGAAGAAGACGAACAACGGCGACAAGAAGAAGAAAGAAGACGGCGCGAAGAAGACGAGAGAAGAAGACAAGAGGAAGAACAACGACGACAAGAAGAAGAAAGAAGACGGCGCGAAGAAGACGAACGACGGCGGCAAGAAGATAAAGAAGACCTCAAGAGGCAACGCGAAGAAGACGAACAGAGGCGACAAGAAGATAAAGAAGAGCTCCGAAGTATGTTCCACAATATAAGAGTCGATGTAAAAGAAGAAATTGAACAGATCAACGAACAAATAGAAAATGTGGACAAGAAAGTAGACAATGTGGACAAGAAAGTAGAAAATGTAACAGAGGATTTGAATAAACGATGGGAAGAAGTGGAAGGGTTGAAAGAACAAATGAAGATGATCATGAAAGGAACAGGATGCACACATAAAGAACTGACCGAACAGTTGATTGTCCAGACTGATAGAACTGAACCAAGAGGAGTTACTGGAATGGCCCCAGTTCAAAATCGGCCGGAGGCGGATGTACCAGCCGCGCAGCAGCCTCATGGAACCTTGAAGCCGCCGACTTTTGACGGAGAAACATCGTGGCCCATGTACAGGAGGCAGTTTGAAGCGGCAGCTCTCAGCAATGGGTGGAGCGAACAACAGGCAGCAACTGCTCTAATTCTCTCGCTTCGAGGTAAAGCCCTAGAAATCCTCCAGAACATCCCGGAGTCGAAACAGCAAAACTACTTAACAGTGATACAGGCCCTAGATTTGAGATATGGTAACAAGTACATGAGCCAGGTCTACCAGACACAACTAAAGTCAAGGGTGCAGAAGCCAAATGAGACGCTGCAAGAATTTAGTGCCGAAGTGGAGAAGCTTGTGCGACTGGCATATCCCCAAGCCCCAGAAGAATTTGTCAACCAGATCACCGTCCAGACCTTCATCGATGGGGTACTTGACAACGAGATGCAACAATCTTTGAGGCTCGGAAGGTTTAAAACACTTACAGACTGCGTCATTTATGGTTTGGAATTTGAAGCAGCCAAGAATGCATCTCAACCTCGCCGAAACAGGCTGCGCGAAGTGAAGGAGATAGAGGACCATGCAGACACGACAGAGGAACTAAGGCGAGAAATCAAGTTGATGAAGGAAGCCATAAGCAAGCTCACTGCAACGGTTGGAGCACGTAGGACGAAAGCAGATTGGTCAGACATAGAATGCTACAAGTGTGGTAGGAAAGGGCACATAAGTAGGCAGTGCTTACAAACCCAACAGGTGGCTCGCAGAAGACAAGAATATACCAACAGGGAGCGCCATCAGGGAAAACGACCTGACGCCAGTGTAGGTGGGCGACACGTGGCATACGAGACCCAAGGCCCCAAGGTCAGGGTCTCCACTATCCGACGCTACCGCGAGAGCCTCGTTATACCTGGCAGCATAGACGGAAGACAATGCAGTTTCACCATCGATACTGGTGCTACTAGATCCGTTGTACGTCCAGACATGTTGCCAAACAGGTCCGCACTCACGACCAACAAACAGCCTGTGTTGGAGACGGCAAAAGGAGATAGGATACCTGTGCATGGAGAGGTCACTGTTTTCATTAGGCTGGGCAGTACTGAGCTACAGGTAAGGGCTGTCGTCGCAGAAATCGTCGACGAATTTATTCTGGGCCTGGATTTAATGGAAGATTTCGATGTCCTGTCAGTAGACTTCCAGAATAAGATCTTGAAAATCGGTAACGAAGAGTTGTATTTATCTCCAACAGCAGGCGAAGCTAATCCCAGGGTGAGACTTATTGTCGACGAGGATACACGGATTCCTGGTAACAGTGAGAAGATTGTCAGAGCCAGACTAGAGAAGAAACTTGATGGTATGTCTGCTCTCATAGCGGAGCCCCTAAAAGATAGACATGATGGTGCCCTCGTCGCACGATGCTTAGTAGACCCGAAGAGGACAATACCCATAAGAGTGGCTAACGTGCAAACTAACAGGGTCACATTGAAGAAAGGTGAGGTTATCGCCACTTGCGAGCCCATTGACCGAGTGACGTTGTCAAGAAAGGCGACACCCACGGCATTAGACAGAAGACTGCCAGTAGAAATGGTGGAGCGGTTCAAGAATTCTTGGGGCCAATTGAACGACATGGAGATGGAAATGGCCCTGAAGTTCGTATTGGAGGAGGCCGATATTTTCGCTCAAGATAAAATCACAGGTCGTACGAGTCTAGTGCAACACAGAATTAATACTGGCGACGCAAGACCAATTAGACAGCCGCCGAGAAGACTGCCTTTTGCCAAGCAATCAGAAATCAAGGCGATGGTTAACGAAATGCTGGAAGATGGTGTGATTGAGGAGTCTAATAGTCCTTGGTCGTCCCCAGTAGTTTTGGTCACCAAGAAAGACGGCACTATGAGATTTTGCGTGGACTATAGGAAGCTGAATGATGTCACCAAGAAAGACAGTTATCCCCTGCCCCGGATCGACGACACTTTGAACACTTTGGCCGGATCAAAGTGGTTCTCTACATTAGACCTGAAAAGTGGCTACTGGCAAGTAGAACTCCATAAAGACGATAAGGAGAAGACTGCTTTTTCAACCGGGAATGGGTTGTACCAATTCAAGGTCATGCCATTCGGCTTATGTAATGCTCCTGCCACCTTCGAGCGACTAATGGAGTTAGTGCTGAGAGGACTTACATGGGAAACATGCCTGGTGTATCTCGACGATGTCATGGTGATTGGAAGGACTTTCGATGAACACCTGTCGAATCTGAAGCAGGTTTTCTCCAGGCTGAGAGGTGCCAATCTGCAACTCAATCCCAAGAAATGCGTCCTCTTCCAGAAGAAAGTGAGTTTCCTCGGACATGTCGTTTCTGAGAAAGGGATAGAAACTGATCCAGAGAAAATAAAGGCAGTAAGAGACTGGCCTGTGCCGAAGAACAAACATGAGGTCAGAAGTTTTCTGGGACTTTGCAGCTATTACCGACGCTTTGTGAAGTACTTCAGCAGCATTGCGAAACCTCTGCATAGCCTGACTGAAAATAAGGCCGAGTTCATCTGGTCACCAGATTGCCAAGAGTCTTTTAGAGAGCTCAAACATCGTCTTCTCACTGCTCCTGTGCTGGCTTATCCTCAGGACGAAGGACTGTTTATACTGGACACCGATGCTTCCCAGTATGGCATTGGGGCAGTACTCTCACAGCTCCAAGCCGGAGAAGAAGTTGTGATAGGCTACTTCAGCAAAACGTTCGGAAAAGCAGAAAGAAATTACTGTGAAACCCGGAAAGAACTGCTGGCAGTTGTAAGATCCATCGAACATTTCCACAGCTTTCTGTACGGAAGAACATTCCGCGTGAGGTCGGATCACTCTGCTCTGCAATGGCTTCTGAACTTTAGAAATCCCGAAGGACAGATAGCCCGATGGATAGAGAAACTGCAGAGCTACGACTTCCGGATTGAACATCGAAGAGGAAGAAGTCACGCCAATGCAGACAGCCTGTCAAGAAGACCATGTTCAGTGCATGAATGTAAATTTTGCGAGCGACAAGAGAACAAAGAGATCGACAAAGTAACTCATCAGATCAAACAACTGGTGGCAGGACAGGAGAATAACACCGATCTAGACGTAAATCTTGAATACATCAGAGACGCACAGAAGACAGATCCAGACTTGAAAAATATTAGAGAATGGCTACAAAAGGGGAAAAGACCTGAGTGGCACGATGTGTCCCGGTTTGGGGCGGAGGTTAAAGGCTACTGGCTACAATGGGACTCCTTGTGTCTAAAGAATGACTTGATCACTCGAAAATGGGAAACTGCCGATGGTAGAGACTGTATATACCAGACCGTTGTGCCAAGTGAGTGCATAGACAGTGTTCTTCAAGAGTTACACAATAGTAGAAGTGGAGGCCACTTTGGGGTCAACAGGACTCTTGCCAGAGTGAGAGACCGCTTCTATTGGATAAACTGCCGAAGAAGCGTGGAAGAATGGTGCAAAAGGTGTGACCAATGTGCTTCAAAGAAAGGACCAAAGACCCGATCCAGAGGAAAAATGATGCAGTACATCTCAGGTACACCGTGGGAGAGAGTTGCCGTAGACATCGCAGGACCTTTTCCCATCACAGAGTCTGGGAACAGATACATAATGGTGGCGATGGACTACTTCTCGAAATGGCCTGAAGTTGCGCCGATCCCCAACCAAGAGGCAACGACCGTAGCAGAAGCCCTGATGGAAAATGTCATATCACGGCATGGCGTACCCTTGGAGATTCACACCGACCAGGGCCGGAATTTCGAATCAGAGGTCTGGAAAAGCCTAATGGACTTGCTAGGCATAAAGAAAACGAGAACAACGCCACTCCACCCTCAATCAGACGGCATGGTAGAACGGCATAACAGGACCATCAATCAGTATCTTGCTATGTTTGTCGACGAGAATCAGAGAACCTGGGACAAGCTGATACCTCTGTTCCTCCTAGCTTACAGAAGCTCTCAGCATGAATCTACCGGCTACACTCCATCCATGATGTTGACCGGCAGAGAGATGCGGTTACCAATCGACATGACGAGACCACCACCGAACGAGGACATAGCGGACCTAGCTACGTTACCTGAGTATGTCGCCGACCTAGAAGGAAAACTGCGCACTATACACAGATGTGTCAGAGATAGGCTCCTCTTAAGCAGTGACCGGATGAAGATGCGCTTGGATCGCAGAGCAACACCCCATACATTCAAGGAAGGTGATGCAGTGTGGCTGTACCAACCAACAAGGAGAAAGGGCCTCAGTCCCAAACTTCAGAAACCATGGGAAGGGCCATACTTGGTGACTAAGAAAATTAACGACCTAGTCTACAGAATCCAGCTGTCTCCAAGAACTAAACCCAAAGTTGTTCACATAGAGAGGTTGAGTCCCTATCGGGGCAACGAACCCCCAAGTTGGCGGCCGGTAAATACTGTTCGGGACGAACAGTCTTAAGGAGGGGGGCAGTGTTACAAAGCACTTCAATAGACGTAGGTGCGGTGTTGCCACATCTCCAGAATTTCCCCCAACATCTGGGAATTTTTGCACAATCTGGCAACACCGCCTCCCCACCCCCCTGGGGGTGCCTGGGGTGACCCCCCTCAGGCGAAGTCTCAACCCTCTAGGACCAGAAATAACGAAGTTACCAACTTGTACCCCGTCGGAACGGATAACTGAGGTCTGCACATTCCGAACACCCTGTATATACACCCTATATACGCAGAGAACCCTTACACCCTGTATACGCAGAGAGATCTTATAGTTCGAGAAGCACCTCTTGTGTAACATAGGAGTGGTGACCACATTTGGATCATCCTGTATACACATCCCCCTGTATACACACGGGACCGATCTGTATTCACAGAACCTTCTAGTAAAAGAAGGTCCTGGAACGTTCTGGAATGGAACTCTCTAGAAAGGAGGGGAAGGTACGGCGAGTATATAAAAGCGAGAGCAAGCCAGCCCGAGTTAGTTCAGTTCAGTAAGAGAATGTGGTAGTGACTTGAAGAAGCAGTGTAAAGTGTTAAGAGAGTAGTGACTGTAGTACCAGATTAGTGACTTTTGTTGAGAGTAGTAATTGTAAGGCCAGTAAATGAAGTGTTTTGTGAGAGAGACATTCTAGAAATTTTATTGTATCCATATTTAGAGTGTAAATAAAGTTGTTTTGTTAATCTTTAAAGTCTCACTTATCCAGAACCCGGCGAAAACGCAACAATATTAATTTTCATTTTAATGATAACTATATTGCCTTAAGTACCTCCACCAACTTTTTAGGTTGCATTTTAGATAATGAGCTCTCATGGGAGACCCAGATAGAAGGTATATCAAACAAATTGGGTAAGGCCTATTTTTGCATCATAAAGCTGAAGAACACCTTAAATGCAATTTCTCTAATTAATGTGTATTTTGCTTTAGTGTATAGTGTGCTGGCATATAACATAATAGTGTGGGGTCATGCAAATGATATACACAGGGTTTTCGTATGCCAAAAACGAGTAATCCGCCTGATTTTTGGACTACAACATAGAGAGTCATGCAGGACTAATTTTAAAAGAAAAAAACTGTTGACTGTCACGGGGGTGTATTTGTATAAACTCCTGAGTTTCACATATGCACGTAGGAACAGGTTTATTAAAAACAGTGCAGTTTACAGATACACTACCCGGGCAAGAAATGACATCCACTTGCCAAATTACCAGTATATGGCATACAAGAAATCACCTGTATATGCTGGCTGCTTTTATTTTAATATGCTTCCTCAGGAGATTAAGGCTGCGGATACAGTGAGCTGCTTTAGACATAGGTTGAACTCATTTTTGGTTGACAATAATTTTTATCATATCAGTGAATTTACTGAAAGGTGTACAGGCCCTGAGCAACGGAGAAAACGATAGTAATGGCTGTAAAAGTAGCACCGTTGTAACTGTAAATTTAGGTTTAATGTATGTAAAGTGGTGTTATTTTTTGACTTCTGTTTTTATAATTATTTAAGACTGACAGTTTATGTTTTTCCAATTCTTTGACGTGCCTGTAGTATGTATGTACTTGATCAAAGGCTAATAAAGTTATCTCTCTCTCTCTCTCTCTCTCTATATATATATATATATATATATATATATATATATATATATATATATATATATATATATATATATATATATATATATATATATATATATATATATATATATATATATATATATATATATACAGAGTGGCGCAGCGAAAACGAAGCAAACCCGATTTTTCGTATTTCCTCATATTTAAGCAATCGCTCACACACGTCAATTTTTATTTCGTGGGGGGGAACGTTTTGCCGATATGTTAAATCCTGTGAGTTTGTCCTTCTAGTGGGGGATATTTTCACCCCTGACGTTTTAAACGGAATGGGGTATTGAGTGACACCTCATTGCGAAGTTAAACAAATTCTCTTTTTGAAAAGCATCAGTTTTTGAAAATCAGTTGACTAGTTTTTGGGAAAACGCAGTTTAAAATGTTATATTAGTTGTCGATATAGGTGTTTTCAAAACTCAGGACTATCTAGATTCCCAGAACTGCCAAACAAACGCGACTGTAAAAATAAAGTCAAATTGGTCAATTGTGAAAAGCTAGTTGATTGTTGCTGTGTTAGCTAGTGACCTGCATTTTTGGAAAATAACTAATTCTATTGCCAAAACGGCATTAATGATTAAACTTTATAATCGAAAGCGCGTGATAAAAGGTGAAAATTACATAGTGGGAAATGGAAGCTGCTATTTTGGGGCAAATTATTCTGGATCCTACTCGAAGTACTAGAAAATTATCAGCAATGGCTAATGTATCCCGCAATTGCGTTCAGAGAATTAAAAAAATACGTAACTATCACCCGTATAAAATCAGTCTTCTCCAAAAATTAAACGAAGATGACTTTGACAGTGGTCCGCAATTTTCTTCTTTTTAATATTTGTTTTTTGGATAAGTGTTCGTTTCTTGAAAATGGCATTGGTAATCGTCGCAACTGTCGCTATTGGGCTGGCGAAATACATACATATTCTACGATGCTCATAATCAAAGTCCTGAAAAATTTCGTGCGGGGCGGAATTTATGACGACTGCATTGTTAGTCCTTTTTTTCTTCCAGAAAATCCAACTGCAGAAATAAATTTACAGTTATTGGAAGATGCCGTTCATCCGGCACTAACAGAAATTTGTGGACAAAGTGACCGTTGCAATAAAAATACATTAATATTTAAGCAATACGGAGCACCCTGGCAGTATACCGTTGCTGTTCGTCGGTATCTGTAACAAATATTTTTGGGAGATAAATTGGGCTAAGAGCAGCAATAAAATGGCCTGGAAGATCGTCAGATTTAAACCCTTAAGACTTTTTTGTGAGGCCAACTTAAATATAATATTTACACTACACTGGCAGAATTCGTGGATAATTTACGCTAAAGCGACATCGCCAAATCTCAACAAATGTCACCAGAAAAGCTTCGCAATGTTCGAAACCGCTTTGAACAAAACCTGCGTAGAAGCTGGAAGTCAACATTTCGAAAATGTAATACATTACTATACTGTTAAGGTAATAAATCATAATGTAAAACAACTGGTTTGTTTTGTTTGACAGGCAACATTTTGAAATTCGTTTTCTTAAAAAGTACTAAACCGATTTTTACAAAACAATACTTTTCTAAAACAAAATCTTGTTAGCTTCAAAATGAGATGCTACTCAATACATCGTTTCGTTCAAAATTTCAGGGGTAAAATCCACCCCCGCTAGAGGAATGAACTAACTAAACGGGTTGAAAATATGGGAAAAATCTTTCCTCCGCCAAATAAAAATTGAAGTGAGTGAGCGATGTTTTTAAATGACAGGAAATATAAAAACTCGGGTCTGTATATATATATACATATATAACATATATATATATATATATATATATATATATATATATATATATATATATATATATATATATATATATATATATATATATATATATATATATATATATATATATATGTGGGAATTAATTTTATCTCAACAACTGTGTGCATAAACGTTCTGCCGCTAACGATATGCATAAATGCCCGGGCGCTACGGAGTGACGCGCGTGTGTCGAGAGACAAGGGAGTTAATAGTGTGTCAGTGTCATTACAATGACGGACGTTGTTAAAAACACTCATGACACATAGAAAGGTGTCAGCACAAAAGTGTCATTCAACACGGTGTTACACATGACTAGTTCGTACGAGACGGTCAGAGTGTGAAGAGAGCTTGAGTGAACATAGTGCGCGAGAAGTACGACGAGAGTACCTAGAGACGCCGAGGTACTCAACGACGGTGTGCAAGGCCATACATCCACGACGACGACGATAACAGATGGATCCCGTAACTAAAGACGATAGTCTGTTACTTGTTATTTGATTACTTCACCATTGTTATGTTTATAGAGTTCTGCAATATAGTTATAGTTAATACCGGCATAGTTTCAGTCTTAAAAGCACGCACGACCTAAAACCTTACATATCTCTAGAAACGGGGACTCATTCCGGGATATACGTGAGTGTTCCAGGGATAAGACACCCTATAAATGGGGGCTCCAGCCGCGATATAAACAGTGTGGTAGCTGAAAGTCAGTTTCTTGCCGGAATATAAGTGTGTACAGTGTATTATGGAAATCTATAGTAGCCAGGACTCGACCTAAGACGCAAGGCCGCAGCACCAGCAGCTACACGTACGCGACGTTTCACATACCTGAAGTTACGGTAGACGTTCTAAGAATTGAGGTAACAATATGAAGACGTTAGGAGATATAGACATTATTTTGAACAATATAAAGTCGGCTCATACTAGTGCTATAAAGAACTTGCATAAACTTATTTTTCAGAGCGAAGGTGATAGAAAAAAATAGACAAAGACTGCGTGAGTTTAACGGTTTTGATTTCGGGGTGTCTTCTGAGGAATATAAAGACAAAATCACCTATGTCAGTGCTAATTTTTCGGACAATGACCTAAAGTCGGTTGCAAATATTTTGTGTTTGGACTATAATTGTGATAAAGACGCGTTAATAAAAAACATTTGCGATAATCTAGTAGACATTACAAAACTGTCTATGCGTGACGACGACGAGACTGAAGAAGACAAAGAAGCCGAGAAGGAAGATCATCTTTCAGAAAATTGTTCTATTTATTCAAACTCTTCATCGAATGGAAAAACGTTCTTTGCTATGAATTTTAGGGACGTAGAAGATTCGATTCAACGCTTTGATGGAAGCAGTGGCTACCCAATAGAAAAATGGATTCAAGATATGGAAGACATGGCTGACCTATGTTCATGGAATCAGCTGCATATGTTTATTTTTGCAAAAAAATCATTGACAGGTCTCGCAAAGCTGTTCATACAAGGAGAAAAGAATATAAAATGTTGGAAATCTTTGAAAGAAGTTTTAATCGACGAATACTCTTCAAGATTAAATAGTGCCCAACTGCATAAAGCACTAGCTGAAAGAAAGTTGATGAAAAACGAAAGCATTCATGAGTATTTCTTAATAATGAAGGAGATTGCTAATCGAGGCATAGTTGAAGATGAAGCATTAATGCATTATGTCATAGATGGTATAACAGACGAACCATCGAATAAAATATTTTTGTATGGGGCCAAGTCATTTAAAGAATTCAAGGAAAAATTGCGAATATACGCTGAAATGAAAACTAAACAGGAATCTTACAAGCCGAACACAGGGAAAAATAAAACGACAGCTTCCAGTTTTACAGAAATGTCAAATGCCAAGTCGACGCAGATGACAAAAATTCGTTGTTTTAATTGTGGCAACCAAGGCCATAAGTCGAATGAGTGCAGATCTAAAAATCTAGGCACCAAGTGTTTCAGATGTAATAAGTTTGGACATAAATCTTTTGAATGTCAAACTCAAAACAAAAAGAGTGGCGCTTCTCCAACCAACCCCACCACGTCGAATGTGCAAAACGTTGAAGTAATCAAGATGAGCAAAATGCACAGAATTATAAGGATCAATAATGAAAATATTATTTGTCTGGTAGATACCGGAAGCCAAGTTAACCTTATAGAGTCAGAAGTATACCGACGTATTGGAGCACCAACTATGCATGATTCTAAAATAGTTTTAAATGGTTTCGGTAAGTCAAAAGTGAAACCTTTGGGCTATTTTAACTGTCAGATCGATTTAGATGACGTACTGGTTGATACCAGGATGCATGTTGTCAACGGTGAATATATGTCTAGTAATCCTGCTATACTAGGTCATGAATTTCTCCAACATGTTGAACTTACGATTAATCCAAGTGGGATGACCATCAAGAAGATCGACGACGGCGACGGCATTAAAGAAATAATGCAAGTAGATGTACTTGATGAAGTTGATATTGGAAATGAAGTACCGACGCATATAAGAAAAGAAGTTGAACATATTGTGAAGATGTATAAACCAAGAAAATGCAAAACTGCAAACGTTGTGATGAAAATATTAGTCAAAGACGAAGAACCGATCTACAATAGTCCTAGAAGACTACCATTTTTTGAAAGAGAGATTGTTGTTCACCAAGTTGAGGGATGGGTTCGAGATGGTGTAGTAGAACCCTGCACTTCTGAATATGCTAGCCAAGTGGTAGTAACCAAGAAAAAAGATGGGACACCAAGAGTATGCATTGATTATAGAAGAATTAACCAAAAGATAATGAAAGACCGATTTCCGCTGCCGCTTATAGAAGATCAGCTAGACAAGCTGCAAAAAGATCGTGTTTTTAGCACAATTGATCTTAAGAATGGTTTCTTTCACGTTCCCGTAGAAGAACAAAGCCGAAAGTATACAGCATTTGTGACGCACCAAGGTCAATATCGATTCCTGAAAGTTCCCTTTGGTCTTTGTATAAGTCCATCCGTATTTATGAGATACATCGACGTAGTTTTCAGAGATCTAGTAAACAAAGGAATTGTACTGCCCTACATGGACGATTTAATTATTCCAGCCAAGGATGACGAAGACGCATTGGAAAGATTAAAAATCGTTTTCAAGACCGCTGAAGAATATGGATTGGAGATTAATAAAAAAAAATGTCAGTTTATTAAAAGAACTGTCGAATTTTTAGGTCACAGGATAGAGGAAGCCAAGCTCTACCCTTCAGAATTAAAGACCAACGCTGTAACCAAGTTTCCAGAACCAAGGACGACAAAGCAAGTACAAAGCTTTTTGGGACTTGCCAGCTATTTTAGAAAATTCATTCCAGGATTTTCAGTGATAGCATCGTCGCTAACCGATCTTTTGAAAAAGGATCGTACCTTTAAATTTGGGTTCAAAGAAAAAGATGCATTTATGAAGCTCAAGCAGATATTAGCCAAGAAGCCAGTGCTAAATATTTACTGCCAAGATGCCGAGACAGAATTGCATACAGACGCATCAATGGAAGGATACGGAGCCGTTCTTCTCTAACGTTCCTATGAAGATAACCAGATGCATCCAATTTACTACATGAGTAAGAAGACATCGGACGCCGAAAAGAAGTACTGCAGCTATGAGTTAGAAGTTTTAGCAATAGTCGAAGCACTCAAGAAGTTTAGAGTATACTTACTTGGAACACGCTTCAACATTGTGACCGATTGTTCTGCCTTTGAGAAGACTATGAGCAAGAGAGATCTATCAACAAGGATTGCAAGATGGGCCTTACTACTTCAAGATTTCGATTGTACCGTAGTTCATCGATCAGGCACCAGAATGAGACACGTAGACGCTCTAAGTAGAAACCCTGTTATGTTGGTTTGTACTAGCATTCCCCAAGCTATACGAAATAGTCAAGAAGAAGATGGCGAAATCAAGGCAATCAAGGAAATTTTAAAAGAAAAGCCGTATAAAGATTATATCTTGAAAAACGACTTACTTTACAAAATGGAAGACGAAAGGGAAGTAGTTGTAATTCCTAAGCAGATGCAACAAGAGATAATTAAAGAAGCACACGAAGAAGGACACTTTGCAGTCAGAAAAACTGAAGACTTAATAAAAAGAGAATACTACATACCGAATGTAAAGAAGAAGATCGAGAGGTATATTAGAAATTGCATTCCTTGCATCTTATCTAACAGAAAGCATGGAAAGCAGGAAGGATTTTTACATCCACTTAAGAAAGATGACATTCCTTTACAGACATACCATATTGATCACCTCGGTCCTCTTGACTCTACGAACAAGAATTACAAATATATTCTTGCCATAATTGACTCATTTACGAAGTTTGTCTGGTTATATCCGACGAAGAGCACCTCCTCGAAAGAAGTTATTGCCAAACTCGAGATCCAAAGAAAGACTTTCGGAAATCCTGTTAACATTATTTCCGACAGAGGCACAGCCTTTACCTCTGAAGAATTCGAATCTTACTGTAACGAGAATGACGTAAAGCATCATAAGATTACTACTGGTCTACCAAGAGCTAATGGTCAGATAGAACGAATTAACTCTATTATTATTTCTGTTCTAACCAAGATATCCTTAGAAGACCCAGCAAAATGGTACCTTTACGTAGATCGTGTCCAGAGAGTTATAAACTCCACCTACCAAAGAAGCATTGGAACCACGCCATTTGAATTGCTGATGGGTGTCAAGATGAAAGATAAAGTTCAAACCAAGATAGGAAAAATCATCGAAGAAGAAGCGAAAAACCAATTTCAAGAAGATAGGGAAGAATTGAGAAGATTAGCAAAGGAGCAACTGCTCAAAGTCCAGGAAGAAAATAAGAGAACGTATAACCTGAGAAGAAGAAAACCTGCCGCTTATGGGTTAAATGATCTAGTCGTCATTCGAAGAACCCAGTTCTGCCCAGGGTCGAAGTTGAAGTCGAAGTTCATAGGTCCATACAGAGTCGTGAAGGTCAAGACCAACGATACCTACGATGTCAAGAAAGAAGGTCTCCACGAGGGTCCAACCTACACTTCTACATGTTCCGAATATATGAAGTCATGGCGTAAAATGTGTTCAGATGACAATGGTTCATCATCCGAGGCGGATGATGGTCAGGAGAGCCGAGTTGTGGGAATTAATTTTATCTCAACAACTGTGTGCATAAACGTTCTGCCGCTAACGATATGCATAAATGCCCGGGCGCTACGGAGTGACGCGCGTGTGTCGAGAGACAAGGGAGTTAATAGTGTGTCAGTGTCATTACAATGACGGACGTTGTTAAAAACACTCATGACACATAGAAAGGTGTCAGCACAAAAGTGTCATTCAACACGGTGTTACACATGACTAGTTCGTACGAGACGGTCGGAGTGTGAAGAGAGCTTGAGTGAACATAGTGCGCGAGAAGTACGACGAGAGAGTACCTAGAGACGCCGAGGTACTCAACGACGGTGTGCAAGGCCATACATCCACGACGACGACGACGATAACAGATGGATCCCGTAACTAAAGACGATAGTCTGTTACTTGTTATTTGATTACTTCACCATTGTTATGTTTATAGAGTTCTGCAATATAGTTATAGTTAATACCGGCATAGTTTCAGTCTTAAAAGCACGCACGACCTAAAACCTTACATATCTCTAGAAACGGGGACTCATTCCGGGATATACGTGAGTGTTCCAGGGATAAGACACCCTATATATATATATATATATATATATATATATATATATATATATATATATATATATATATATATATATATATATATATATATATATAGAGAGAGAGAGAGAGAGAGAGAGAGAGAGGTAATGGTGTAGCACTTAAGAAGCCTCGGACCATAGCTCCCCTACCATACCATCGAAAGTGCTTATTTGTTTATGTAACATATCATACGCTGCACCGGCTCCTCGAATTTGAATTTAGGGGCAGGCTCGTTTACCTTCACATAATTTTTTTCGGTTAATTTATAGAAGGAAAAATATTTTTGATTGTCGTTGCCAAATTGTCAATTTTTTAGAGAATTTCAAATCACACCCCCCTAAAAAAATCCAGCTTTGGATAGCCGAAACTCCAAATTTTCCACTGGTACAAATAAGCTAAACAATCCGTCTCAAAATTTCAGAAAAAAAGCAAGTTGTAACGCCAATTTGTTGAAAATCGTCCTTTTTCGAAACCAATTCTGCCACGATAAAACAAAATCAGCGTAACTACCCAAATAGACAGTACAAATAAAAATAAACTGATGGCGTCGCTGATTGGCCATAGTCACGGAAATACACCGACGTTAAAGAAACAAAAACACACAAAAGAATAAAAAAAAACCAAATATGGACGCACTGTGAGGATAAAAGGTTTTAAGAGCGAAACCGATATCACAAAAAAAATAAGTACTCTTGAAGCACTTTCCAAATCTGCAACAAAATATAGGCTGTTATATTTAAACAACCATAAGTTTGATACGCCACTGGTGACCAGAAGAACATCAACATGAGGATGGTAATTTACACTATTTTGCTCTTAGAAACTTTTCGATATCTTGTATGGTAGGGGAGGTATGGTCCGTCTTAGGTGCTACCCCTGTGTATTTATATATATATATATATATATATATATATATATATATATATATATATATATATATATATATATATACATATATATATATATATATATATATATATATATATATATATATATATATATATATATATATATATATATATATATACATATATATATATATACATATATATATATATATATATATATATATATATATATATATATATTGCTATGTAATTATAGCTAAACCCAAAATAAAAACAAACTAAAAAAATTCTGGACGCAGCAAGTGCGCTATAGTAGTGAATTTTCATTAAAATCTTTTTAATAGCAAATATGTGTATTTTTTTTTAATAAAGCAGGCATCAAATCTTACCAGTATAACCTATATAGTAGAAACAATGTGCCATGGTTCATCAAAATAACTTTTTTGTTTGAAAATGTACCAAAATTTCCGAAAGTAAACTTAAAATGTTCCCGACAAAACTGGTTTCTTGGTCAACCTTGTAGGCTAATAGAAAATAAGGCTATTCAAATTTGAAGCATTTAATGAAAATTCGCTACCATAACGCACTTGCTGCGTCCCGAATTTTTTTCTTACAAACATGCGTTATATTTCGATGGAAAATGCAAAAATGCGATAACATAAGGCGTGTTCGATTAAAAAAAACATTTTATCGACTTATGGGCGACCCTGTAAATGTATAATTTTTTTTTAATGTAGCTCAAGACACCCTATAATTAATGTATACAATTTTTTTCGTATCTTGTATAATAACGGATATGATGATCTTTATTGATTTTTTACGAAAATTCGACATAAATTATATACCACTAAACGATGAATTCTATAGCTAAGACTACTGCCAAAGCATCAGAGAAAGGGTCTATTTAAAATGAATTTTTTGGAAATATTTTAGTAAAATGAAGGGGAATGTCGCTTGAAGCTAAGACTTCAGGCTTTGTAAAACATTCTTCTTGAGAGATTTTCTTTCCATAGCTCGTATTAGTTTCAAGTTCTTTGCCTAAATCTTTCGAGTACGAGTATTATCTTCCAGCTATAAAAGTCAACAATTTTTTAGCACTAAAAACAACATATTTATTGGCGAAACGTAAAACAAACTTATGTGTAGCAGTTTTTAACCTAACATTATAATTGACATTAGTGAATTAAACTGGTTTTCAAGTCAAACGAAAACAGATTGCCAACCGCGAACTCGCTAAAGGTGATGGATCCAATTTTTAGTTCTTACACCAAATGTAAAGGGCGTCCTATACTGAATGTCGTGAAAACATGGACAAGTAAAAATAGAATCCACTTGAACTTGTGTACCTAATGATAATATAAAATAGGTAAACTAAATTTTGTTATATCACTACATAGTTACTTTGGCATTTTTTTAAATAGCATTTTAATACATTTCCAACATTCTAGTTTAGTACGCGTTGAAACCATGGCGACGAAAAAATTTTTTAATATGACAAAACAAATTTTATAGACCTATTTGTATTATTATTACCTTTTTCCTAAAGTTGATTACATTTTATAATGGAGAGAGGTAATTTTACAAATTAGGAACCTTTTATGCCAAAAAAATTATGGAGAAGCCTAAGAGATGTATTTGAACAAATCTCTGGAACGAAGACAACCTGGCAAGTCCATTTTGGGCGTCTAGTTTTCGTTCTAAAGAAGAGTACGGTTCATTTAAAATTAATTTTGACGCAGCAAATGCTCTATGGTAGCTAATTTTGATAGAAATGGTCTACAGTATTCTACTTAAATTAAATATGTATCTATTGAGACTAACCTCGGTAATCCTATTGTTAAGCTCTCCTTCCCAGCGAGATTCTTGCGCACACCAATTTCTGTGTTCAAGTTAATGCAGTAGTAAGGTTTCCACTACTTTCTCATTATCCACTTAATCAAGTGTCAGAATCCGTTTTATGATTATTAAATGAAAGTGAACTATATATAGTTAACTGTGTTATAGTTACTGCTTTACTCTTCTCCACAAAAAAAACATTGAGGCAGACAGTGCGTTATGGTAACGAACAATATATATATATATATATATATATATATATATATATATATATATATATATATATATATATATATATATATATTATGATACATGTTTCGTTGCCATACCGCATTTGCTGCGTCAATTTGTTTCATTCATAGTTCATAGTACGTATTGAAAGGTATCTTATTCAGTATTTGTTTCATAATACGTATTAATATTTTATTCGTTACCGTAACACTTGGTACGACATTCCTTGGTATCCCATTTCTTACTATAACACGCTGGTAGGTAATTTCATCAAACATTTATTGTTTTCGGATATATAGTCCTTTTTAGTTTTTTCGCACTTGCTGCGTCCACACTTTTTAGTTATGTAAAATGTCAAGTTTATGTCCGTATGGCAAAATCTTTTGTATTTACTGTAGTTAAATCTTAAATACTCCGTAAAGCCCGTTTGTAAGGTAATATTATCGGTGAATATGCAGATTAACGCAATGCCCGTTTTTCGGGAAAAAAAATCAGAAACATGCTTAGAAAAACTTCTGTATGCATTAACCACTAGACGATGAAAATTCACTAAAAATTAACAAAGGTAAGAACAAATTTTTGATCACTGAGCACGATCCAATATGGAATTTAAAATCTGTTGGAGCTAAATTACATTCGTAAAATTTCTCAAGCATTCAAAGTTAATAATAAACATGTGAGATATCGTGTGGAAATCAAAAGTATAAATTTAAATATTGTAGGTAAATGAATTTTAATAGTGGCCTAATGAGCTGCCGAGGTGAATTTTAAGCACATGTCAAACTTTTGTTACAGTTAAAGGCAAATTTGCCAGTAGAAAATTTATACACAGGTACGAATAAGAATCTAGGTTATCCTTGAACAGCGGTTGGTTGGTGTGCTCAGTATGTAAAATCCTCCGATATTTACCGACTTAATATTTGTCGCTAAATAATAAAGTGTATCAGTGTGTAGTGTATTTTTTATTATGTCGTAACTTAATGGAATACTTTCCATGGTAACTATATCACACAACTTTATTACGCTATAAAATTGATCTTTAATCATTGCTAATTGTGAAACAGTTGGTAAAACAATGGCATATAAAATTACAGTGCCGATTATTTTGATATGAGTATATACAATCGGTTCTACATATTAGCGAAGAGCCATTTCATCAACTCGAATTGTAAAATTTTTGTTATCGCTTCTGGTTTTATCGATAATGTTGCAAGATTTTATATGCATTATGTCAATATATGACTTAACCAATATTGTTCGGTTGTACCATTATGCAAGGCAGATCATTTGGAGCTGCTGAGTTTTTAGCCTGCAACTAAAGCAGAGCCAACACTGTGTACTTTAAGAAAATGTTGGGACGCAGCAAATGCGTTATAATAGTGAATTTTCATAAAATTGTACACTATTAGTACGGCATGTTACTAAAAATAATACTTCAAATTTAAACCGACATTGCAGGTCGGTTTAGTCCTCGTACGCACTCATTTACAGAATTTTTTCAAAAGTGCTACCATCGATATCTCTCTATTATCAAAAAAAAAATCTTGTGTTCTAGCTCCTTTTGAGAAAAATACACAAAGCTATATTTTCTATGAAGCTAGAAAATTAAAATTTGGTATGCTAAGTAGTGTAAATCTCTTTGAAATAATAACAATAATAATAATAATAATAATAATAATAATAATAATAATAATAATAATAATAATAATAATAATAAT
Organism: Tillus elongatus; assembly: GCA_964006375.1. Classification (NCBI taxonomy): domain Eukaryota; kingdom Metazoa; phylum Arthropoda; class Insecta; order Coleoptera; family Cleridae; genus Tillus; species Tillus elongatus. The sequence goes on along the minus strand of OZ023262.1, from coordinate 64,373,186 downwards.
AATAATAATAATAATAATAATAATAATAATAATAATAATAATAATTTTACGTGAATTTGCCTCGTGATGCCCTCTATTGGTGTGCTTTCGTTCTTCTTATGTAAACTCGGTTTTACAGCGATATATTAGCAGAAGTTGTTCATAAAATGTCATTACCACTTCAATTTGCCAGATCGTTATAATATTAAGGTTATTTGCACTTATGGACTGGAATTAGACTGTTAATTTTATATTATTTGATGAAATACCTGGTTTGCAAACTGTGGGGTCTATTGGGATTTTCCACTATTGGGTGTTTTCTTGTTATACCAATTAATAGCCTTGCTTGAAGTTAAATCTTGATAAATAAAATGTTTTTATACACTCTGTAGGTTTATTAGGGTGTTTTTTAACTTTTTTTAAACGTTTTTACTAATCTGCTCGGTGCTATCTTGCTGCTTGCTTTAGGTTCTTGTTAACAGTCCCGTTCTTAATCCTGCCGGATATTATCCTTTGTTTTTTGTTAGAACCAATCGAATCTGATGATTAGTGTTTGAAATTTGCATTAACCAACTGATGTCTTTATTTTCAGATAAATCCAATCACATGGCAGATTTTATAAAATGAGTCAAAGAACACTACTTCTTTTCGGTCATTAATTAAATAACTAGATTAAAGTCAGGTTAGTCAAAAATATGTTTGTAAGTTCAGATTTCTAACCTATACATTTTTATCCAAATGTCAAACCTTATTTAGCATTATGATTAACAAATTATTTCCTTAACTACTAATTAACTGGTTCCTAATTAGTTTCCTTATTGCCCTACATTAACATATCTTTACTAAACTTATAACTAAACAAATCACCAGAAGTTTATCAATTTGTACTTTGTCGAACGCAGTTTTTTCTTATTATTTCACGGACTTGATTTAGAATTGTTTACAACGTTTTGTCTTAGGGTTTCTTTCACTTTCACTTTGTATTTATTCAGTCCATTATCCTATACACTTTAATTGTCCGTCATAGGTGCAATTCAAAATTTTTATGGCTAAACAGGTAACTTTAATCATGTCATCAATCCTCTCACTAGCAAATACATATAGTTAATTATTTAAAAGTTCAGGTTCTGCTGGATAACTGACTGTAATTTACCCCTGACTCTGAATGTAGCTGTGATAACAACATGGATTACACATTTTCACCAGGGTTTATATATATATATATATATATATATATATATATATATATATATATATATATATATATATATATATATATATGTATGTATATGTATGTATGTATGTATGTATGTATGTATGTATCACCCCGAAAACTCAAAAAATTATGGACTGATTTTGATCAAATTATCTGAGTACCTTCCTTTTTAAAGGAGCTTGGATATGTTGCTTAGCCAGGACATTCGCCCAGGTTTTTCCCGAAAATGTTGTGTTTTCTTTCGGAAAAAAATTATATATCCGGAAATAACAAACTAAGTGCAGCCAAATTTGGTACGCATGTTACAAACTGTGAAGCATGTACTAAAATTTAGGTCTGTAAGTTTGAAGACAAAAAAGTTATGGGCATTTAAAGAAAAAACAACTTGGGGGAACCTAAAACAAATACGGATTGTGTAAAGAAAATGTCGCAAGAAAAGTGTGCTGCAAACCCTTAAGTTCAGCTTCAACCGACATTGTCCTTCATTTTACTAAAATATTTCCAGAAGGTTCATTTCAAATAGACCCTTTCTAAGATGATTTGGCGGTAGTTTTAGTTAAGTTTATGGTTTAACGGTCTATAATTTTTAGCTGATTTTTGTACATAAAATTCGTTAATGAGACAGCGACTTTTGAATAAAATATTTCTTTAAATGAGTGCAAACTTGGCCCGCTAGAACTTATATCCGGGTTTAGTTTTAGTTTCTATCTGTTTACATATATACAGGGTGACGCATTTCAACGGTAAAATTCAATATAATTGTTTTATACAAAATACGAGAAAAAGATGAATACGTTAATTATAGGGTGTCTTAAGCTGCGTCTTATAAAATTATTTTGACAATCACAGGGTGGCCCATAAGACGTTCGTGATACCTACAATTTTTTTTCGACCACCCTTATATTCGTACCACTTTTTTCATTTTTTATCCAAATGTGATGCATGTTTGTAAGACAAAAAATCGTGACGCAGTAAGTGCCTTTGGGTAGCGAATTTTCATTAAATGCTTCAAATTTCAATAACTTAATTCGCTATTAAGCCAAGGTTTGTTGGCTAGGAAACCAGTTTTCTCGGAAACATTTTAAGTTTATTTTCGTAAATTTTTTGTACATTTTCAAACAATAAGTTATTTTGATAAAATATGGCACAATGGAGGTTCAGTATACAAATGTTTTGTTTCTGTAGAAATCATTGTTAGTAAAATTTTGGTAATTAATAATAAAGTTATTGTCAACTTGTTTGCAAATTTTCATGAAAAGAAATTTCTCTAAGTTTTGTCGAAAATCTTTTTGTGTATAGTTATATCTTGGTAGGTGGGTAAATAGCTTAAAGTTCGTTGGCCAGGAAAATCTGACAAGTATTTTCGGGAACATTTTAAGTCAATTTTTGGAAAAAATTTTACTTTTTCAAACACTAAAGATATTTTGACGAAATATGGTACATTTTTTCTACTATATAGGTTATACCGGTAACCAGATTAGTGCCTCCTTGCATTACAGAGACATATTTGATATTAAAAACATTTTTATGAATCCCAGATTGTCGCTCTAGACATATCCAAAGCATTCGACCAGGTCTGGCACGCAGCGCTGCTTAATAAACTACCGGCCTATGGCCTACCACCAAAAGTCTGTACGTGGACAGCAAATTTCCTCTCCAACCGGAGCACTTCTGTTGTCGTGGAAGGCCATTCCTCAAACTGTATCCAATTAATGCAGGAGTTCCTCAAGGTTCAGCTTTAGCCCCTACTTTGTTTCTTCTCCACATCAATGACCTCCTCTCTAGCACATCCGACCCAGTTCACAGTTACGCGGACGACGGCACCCTCCACTCAAATATACAATATTCTAAGCCTGTCTCTTTAGCCCAATTAGATGATGATCGCAGACTCATGGATGGTTCTATCTCCGTCGATCTCCAAAAAATATTAGACTGGGGAAGTAGAAAGTAGAAGCGGCTGCTAAGAAATTAGGTTTCCTCTTCCGGGCTCGCAAATTCTTTTCACCAGCTAATCTCTATACCTTATATACTTCATAAATAAGACCAAACCTCGAATACTGCTCCCACATCTGGGGTGCTGCTGCCGCTTCTACACTCGCTATCCTGGACTCTATTCAGAAGAGAGCTATAGGTCTTATCGGTGACCCTACCTTCACCCAAAGGCTGCCATCCCTTGCCCACCGACGTGCCGTTGGTGACCTCTCTCTCTTTTATAGATATCTGCATGGGCACTGCTCAGAGGAGCTTTCTTCTATAGTTCCTCCACCTGCTGCCCCCAACAGATCTACCAGGGGAACAGAGCGAATGCACCCATTTACTGTCCAGGTCACCAGACATAGAACATCTTGTTATGCCCGCTCTTTTGTCCCGAAGACTTCCAAGTTGTGGAATTCCTTGCCGGCACATGTTTTTCCTTCTCCCCCGAACTACCAAACCTTCAAGTCCAGAATTAACAAGTTGCCTCTTTCCTCCTTGTCGACACTCACGGTACGATAGTATTTAGGCTGTAAGCCCTCGTGGTGTGTTGTTGAAATAAAAATAAAAAATTCACTTCCATAACGCACTTGCTGCGTCCAGACTTTCTGTTTATGTTTAAATTGTTACCCCATTTAATTTGTTTTAAACATTTTTCCAAATTGTCAGTCTCACATAAAGAGCTCCAATGTTTTATCATTTTCAAAAAGTATGGATACAACAGCATTAAGTAAGTGTTAAAAGGGGTCTGGGTGCAGCAAGTAGGTTATGGTAGAAATTTTTTGTAAAAAGATTTTAAATCCGATAACTAAATTTCCCATTAAGCTAGAATATTCAATCTTGAACCATAGTAACAGCTATGTAAACGTACCGTGGGTAGTAAATTAAAGAAAAATAACATAATGGGCTTCGCGGATAACTACAAATTGAATCTAAAAAACCTTTTTTTGTTGTTTTGTTTGCAAAAAATAGTTCGATTGAGTTGACTGAAACAAAACCATCCAAGCAAATAATAAGGAAAAATACCTGGCATATTTATAATTTGGCAGGTACATTACTTTTGTAAATAATTAATTTTTTCTGGAAAGCTTTTGTAACTTTAATGAAATTTGTAACACAATTTTTTTTTAAAACTTGCAATACATAGATGTCTACCAAATTATAATTTTCTAACTCCATAGAAAATAGAAATTCTTCAAGTAATCGCGAGTCGAGACCTCTATAACCGATCTCCAAGGTCTATTTAAATTTAAAGAATTATTTTTAATAATATACCTCACCACTGGTGTACAATTATTATGAAAATTCACTACTATAATGCACTTGCTGCGTCCCGAACATTTCTTTATTATTTGGTTTACTTTAGCTTTAGTTTACGTAGTTTATTTATCAGAAGATATGTCTAAAGAAGAAATGAATAAAGAACTCATCAACAATATGAACATTGAATGTTGGAAGATTGTTAAGGAGAGGAAAAGTTGACGAATCCTGGAAGAAGTCTGGAAGATAATGGAAAAAATTAACATTGATATGGCATGTCGAAAGTAAGATGGCCACAAAATGGAGACTTCAAGAGTGATAATGTCAAAGTGTTTATAGTGGAAGAGCAGAAGCGGGAAGGAATGGAGTCGCAATCTTAATAAGGATCAAATGAGCTAATAGAGTGAAGAACACCTATTATGTCAACAATAGGATTCAAGGGCCTACCCAGCGAGGGGCATGGGGGGGGGGCAGCTGCCTTCCCCTGGAAGCCTGGAAGCAAAAAAATAAATCCTTATAAAAAAAAAAATACCACAAACAAATAGGATAATTATCGTACATCTCGCAAAGCTTTACACTGATCTAGAGCGATCTAACGACTGGTAGCGAAATCTGTCAGCCAGTTAGTGGAATTCGAGAAAGACTGAGAGATCGCTAGAGTCTACAGGCGGCAGCCAATGAGAGCAAAGGAAGTCTTCTAGAAAGGTCTCCGCCTTCCCCTTCGATCTAGAGAGTTCCGCATGTCCGCATCACTATATAAACTGACCCGCCCGCCGCTACTTGATCAGTATTTGTATGTTAGTTGAACTGTTGGTGTTTACTACTAAGTATTTTTTTAAACAACCAATTATTATAGTTTATTAGTTTAACTTCTTATTTACTTTTGGAGAACACTGAGGCTGCCTAAATGGATATAAGAAACTGGTTTCAAAAAGGTAAGTTAAGTAATTTCTCAATTTATGTAGAAAATAAAATTTTAAATTAAATTTATCATATAATAAAATGAAAATTACTTCAAAATGAGATTTACACTTTATCAAAATTATGATTTTTATTTCTTAAATGAGTCGCGTAATGTGAAATACCATTATCCAAATCAAAACTTCTTTTGTGCTCTGAAATACGAGTTTAAAAAGTTTTTCCGATATAAAATTTATCGCAACTGCCGCAATTTACTTGATAGACACCTGATTTATTTTCTTTCAAACTCCTTGGTTTATTGTTCCTAATGTATTTACTGAGATTATTGTTTGTTTTGAACGCAATATTTAAATTAAAATTTGATAAAAATGATTTCAATCTATTGCTGGATTTATTGATATAGGTTAAAGCAGTGAATTTCGTATTGTCTTCAACTAACGGATAAGCCTGTTTTATTGAAATTTGAATTATGTCAATTTCTATTATTTTCAGGCAGAAAACCTCTCAAACGGAAAAGGGATCAAGATGACAGTAGTGGAAATGGAAGCAGTGATGGTGAGGAAGATGGAACTAAACTGACCGAACAATCGGATTCTGTGTCTATTATGGAACAAGGGTCTAGTAATTCTTCACATCTACACGTAGCTGTTCCTGGGACATCTAAAACGATTGAGGAATACGATGGCTACCATGAAAATGACATTGGTCGTTATGTTGGTCATTTCCTTAAGTTGCCATCAGAAAAAATGAAGGATTTGCTTACAAATCCCTGGGTTCCACCATCAAATAATTACGATTTTGGTTCTGATGCCAGCTATTTGAAAATAAAATTTAACCGCCGCCAGTTAGATCAATATCCTCTTTGGTTGGTGTACTCAAGTCGTTCTTTTTCTTCCTAGTATTGCTACAGTTAAAGAAGTTTTGGGGTCATTCATGGTAAGGTCATACGTAAAGTTTAAAGATATACATGAAGATTGTAGAAAACACGTCGGCAGTCACTACCACAAAACTTCAACAGCTGCTGCAAAAGCTTTCCTTGAAAATGTTCCAGTTGATGTACAGTTTTAAAGTGGTCACCAGAAGATGATTAAAGAAAACAAACAAATATTGTCATCAATTATTTCTTGTATCATATTTTCTGGAACTCATATATTGCCACTTAGAGGAAAGGAAGGAGATGAGGGGGTTTTCTTTGACCTTTTAAATTTGAGAATTGACTGTGGTGATGTAAAGCTAAAGAATCATTTAATACATGTCGAAAAAATGCAGTCTACACTTCACTAAAAATTCCAAATGAGATTATAAGATTATGTGGTGAAGTTGTCAAAGAAAGAATTATTGAAGATTGTAAACAAGCAAAACCTTACGCTGTAATGGCCGATGAAACAGCAGATATCGCTGGAAAAGAACAGCTTTCTATCGGATTGCGGTTTTATGATGATAATCAAGAAAAAATCATAGAGGAATTTGTAGGCTATGTTGAGCTGAAATCTCAAGATGCTACTACAATCGCTAGCACAATTCAGAGTTTTTTAGTTATCAGAATCTTTCAGCAGAGAATTGTGTTGGATTTGGATTTGACGGATGTGTTACGATGGCTGGAAAAGAAGGTGGTGTACAGGACATTTTGAAGGAAAAGTACAATAACTCTTTATTTTTCCATTGCTCAAGCCACAAACTAAATCTTGTGGTCAATGATACTAGCAAACTACCGGAAATAAGAAACTTAATTGCAACAGTTAACGATACAATACCCTTATTTCGTGAGTCGCCAGCCCGCAGGAATTCGGCTCCTAATCTATCAAGGCTCAGTGAGACCAGATGGTCTGAGAAATACAAGAGCATTAGAAAGTTTTCAGGCAGCTTCCATGAACTCGTCAATGCGCTAGAACATCTCTTGGTCGAAGGAAACTATGCTACAAGAAAATTTGCCTATCAATTGCACTGTACAGTTACTAAACCAATTTTCATCGTAGGTTTAGTCATGATTGCAAAGTACTCTGCGATTTTGGAACCCGTTGTGAACGTTCTACAAAGTAAAAATATGGATTTGATTATGGTGAGGAAACATATTGGTGCAATCTTTGATGTCATCAAGAAGGATCGACAAGAAATTGTTTCTGATGAATTACTTGAAAAATCACATGATATCGCGGAGAAAGTCGGCGTTGAATTAACAGTTCCACGAATTGTTTAAAAGCAAATACACAGAAGTAATCAGCCATCTGAAACTGCGACTGAATATTGGAGACGGTCGTTGATCATTCCTTATCTTGACTCTTTAACTGTATCATTGAATGTTAGATTCTCATACGAAAATACACCTGCTTTTGCCTTATCCCATCTTCATCCTTACATGCTAAAAATGACTTCAAAAGATTTGGAGAAAAATGCAAAATCTTTCATGGAGTTTTATGAGTTGGGTGATATCTCTGTAGAATTAGATTTGTGATATAATCTGTGGAAAAAGAAGGATTTAGCAGGTGACAAATTCAAGGATATTGAAGTGGCTGCACTTTTGGAGGAGGCTAATATTTTTTCCCTGCAACAAGGCATGCACTCCGCATTTTAAGTGCTTTCCCATCAACTACGGCTACTATTGAACGATCTTTCAGTGCCCTTCGAGGGTAAAGACCTGGCTGAGAAGTAGAATGGGAGAAGACAGACTGAATGGGTTGTGTTTGATGAGCGTCCATCGGAAATTCTTCAAGGAAAATCAGGACTGCATTGAAACGATAGTTTTGAATAAGTTTTGTACAAATCCAAAAAAAATTATACTACTATAAGACATGTAACTACAATATTTTTTTCAAGCAAATAATTGTAATAACTTAGTTGATAAAGCACTGCTATAATTATACATAATGTTCTTAAAATTTTGGTTTCATTCACATTTTCCGCGATAAGATGTTACAACCTGAACGACCATGGCTTGCCCCCCCCCTAGTTTTGATCCTGAGTACGCCCTTGAATAGGATACTTATGTTGTCAGAAAAATATATACTGCAAAGGCCAAGAATATTGAGATAATACAACTGTACTTTCCGACAATACAAAAGAAAGGGAGACAGTGAAAGATATGTATTTTAATTAAATAAATAAATGTGTACGAAAGTGGGCAGAAGTGCCAGATGGCTATAATTAGGGATTTTAATGCGGTAGTAGGCGAGCAAATGGAAAATGCCCTAGCTGAATATTTTGAATGAGGAGAAATAAATGAAAGATGAGTGGAGCCAACACATTTTTGTTAAGCAAAGTATACACAAAAGAGGGCGATATATGGAAAGCCTCAGAGAATACAGAAATGTATCAAATAGATTCTAATAGTACCAAGAAATGCCACAAAGAGTTCTTTAGCTCCAGCTACGCATATTGTAGAGGACTAGCAAAGTACATAAACGCGTTAACAAGCAACAGTGAAAAAAACAAGAAAAAATCTTAATCTGCACATACTAAAAGATATAGAAAAACTGGGGAAGTGTAAAGAAAAAAACAAAAAAGTAAATCTCAGCAAAGGAATATTAAATGGACAAACATAAAAAATGGTTTAAAGGCAGTCGCGGAGAAAATGCTGGACAATAAGAAGCTAGAACCAAGTAAACAGTGGATGACATCAGAAATGCTAAAGATAATACAAGAGCGTAACAAGTGGCGAAAGGCTAAGATAGAAGAAGCATATAGTAGATATAAACATATTGAAGTAGTGATTAAACAAAAAGGTAGTAAAGCAAAAGAAGTATCGGTGGAAAGAAACAGTAAATAACTAGGAAATTACCTGAAGCGGCAGCCGGATCAAGCTTATCAACAGGTAAGAAGACTACATGAACCAGGAACAATAAGTAAAATCATTAAGGACAATAATAGAAATGTATTACTAAAAAAGTCTGAACGCAGCAAATGCGTTATGGTACCGAATTTTTATATACATTTTTTAATAGCAACCATCAAATTTGTTATTACAAGTATAGTAGAAGCAATGTACCATATTTCATAAAATAACTTTATTGTTTGAAAAAGTACAAAAATGTTCCGAAAATAAACTTCAAATGTTTCCGAAAAAGCTGGTCCCACTTTCCTGGCTAACGAAATTCTTCAAGATATTTACCCACCTGCCAAGACATAATTATTCACAAAAAGCGTTTCGACGAAACTTAAAAAAAAACATTTTTTTACGAAAATCGGAAAACATTTTTTTTACAACAGCTTATTAAACATTTATTAATAGTTACCAAATTTAACAAAAATCTTACAAATAAATGATTTATACGGCAACACAAACAAATTTCTGCGCAAACTGACTAAATATTTTGTACACAAAAATTTGCTGAAAGAACACATCAAATTCAATTTATATGCCTAATAGGTAATTAAAATTGAAAATAAATATTTTTTTACGCGAAAACATTATTTTCGACGAATTTCGTTAAAAAAATCTCCCATCAAAACTTCGTTGAATAATTTTCCACACCAAAATTCGTAACTAATGTTTCTTCAAAGAAAACTAATTAAATTTATTTATAAGAAAGTTCGCTGTTAAAAGAATATTTTGTACAATAATATTCGCTAATAAAAATAAATTAAATAAATTTAAAAATATTGAAAATCTGATCTGAATACATAAACACGTAGATTTCTACAGAGAAAATTCCCTTGCCTGGCGTTGCTCTAAAAAATTAAACCGGCCGCAAAAAAGAAAACAAACATTTCTGAAGTCAAAAAAAACGTCTACGTCTATGTTAACTATGGAACGGTTTTACCAACTAAGGACAACAACAGCTGCTATTAAAATTGAACTTAAAGTCTTAAAAGTCCTTATCCCCTCATTAGTGATTTTTTCATCAGAGTCGCTCTAAAAATTATTGACATTACATAATCTGATCCGATAAGGTTAACATTGAATCAGAGACAAAATGATTTTTTTTTTTAAATTCAGTTACCACTTAGATTTAAACCTACGTCCCCTTACGCTGCTTGCTGATGAAACAGCTATCTAAACAGCCTGGCCATTATACCACGCAAATCAAACTATAATAAAACGTAGATAGTGGTCTTCGGTTATTTATTTGTAATATGTAAGGTATATTTCAGATGCATTTTTTTAAATATTGTAGTCAATTGAAAACATTTGAAATATAAATGTATCACCTTCTAATATACATTTCTTGCAATATTTGCCATTAAAAAACCGCATTAGTTATAGAAGGTTTATTTAAACATTACTAATTTTTGTCGTTTCAAATCTCCACTTTGACATTTACAGGAGAAAAAAATCATAAAATTTTTCTTTTACTTCTTGATCTTTTTGCGCGAACAAAAAAGCTTTATCTGTATTATTTATTAGGTTTTGTTTAACACACACAATATTTTGGTATTGCATCTTCTCTGACTTTTAGTGGCACTGATATTTTTCTTCATTAAATGTCCCTGAGTATATCTCGACAAATTTCACCTAATTCGGATTAGAATTGCTGAATATTGATTTAAACATAACGGCGATAAGCGATACGTATTCAGTTGGTAGATTACAGACTAATCGACCGATTATTGTGGAATGCACCTTACATCTACATAAAAAGATTCTACTGGAAAATACGAATAAACTTAGAGTCTACCTAGGAAATGATTGCACCAGAGAACAGTTGGAAAACCATCATATATTGAGGAAACACAGGAGAGCAGCTAGAGAGAAGAAACTGAATGCCTGTATTAGACACGGGAGACTGCATATTGGTGATCAGGTGTACAAGGCTGGTGAGCTTGAAGACTTTGATAACGATTCAGAAGACGAAACGTATACGCGGGTAAAGTCTGGCAGTGCTCCTCATACGCCAGTGGCAGCGACAAGTGGTAAACAGCAGTCTACCTGCTCAAGAGAGTAGTGCATTAAAGGGGACAAAGGATTCACAGGAAGCGAGGGGCACAGCTGAACAGGAATTTGTGAATAGGGGAAAGAATAGGGTAGCAAACCTGGAGAAAATGACGAAACCATCCATAATCTTTGGAGAAGGGAAAGAAGCTTCTCTGAAGTAACACTGTGAGTAATAAGCCTCTCAAATAGTTCGTGGTGCACAAGGTTGCCTTTATAAGTTAAAAATTCTGTTGCCAAATTTTGTTTGTTGCAGTGTAATTTAAGAGCGGGTTCTTTGACATTGTGTTAATGTCCTGTCTCTTTTTGCCTTTGAAAAAATCTGGATCTTCTTTTACAGATCTATATTTTGGTACCTGCCTGCTGCCTGCTAATATTGTAGTTTGTAATTATGGATTACGCTTAGTATTTTAATTTTGTTTTGTTGTTGCCATTATTACACTTGTTTAAAAAAGCTGGTTGATTTTTGATGATTTTAATCTTTGATGTTGTATAGTGTTGTTGTTTAATGTGAGACTATATGGTTTTATATGCATGTATTTTTTGTATTGGTAGCTTGTAAGTTCAATTTATACGTAGTTATTCGCTCAAAGGTTGTCTTATATCAATACGATTTTATTGTCTTCGAGTTAGTTAGTTTCATTTAGTTTGAGAAACATTTTTATTGTAATTTAAACTGTGTGGTTTTGTATGCATGTCTTGGTTTATAAGTTTTATTTATACATAGCTATTCGTATTGAAGGTTTTTTTTTATATCTACACGCTTTAATTTTTGTTTGGCTGGTGCTATTGGTCTGGTGAGAGTTTTCATTTGGGTGCTTGTCATGTTTCTTGTTTTACAAGACTATACTACCTCACTTGTGTAGTTTTCGTATTCAGATTAAATTAAAGTGTGAATATGGATGGATATGTATTGCAGTATAGGCCTGATAATGTGGAAACCAGGGTGATATCTGATATAAGTGACTGTGCTGAATTCTTGACCGAGGACAAAGAAAATAATTATCCTCTTTTTCATAATAACATACGAAGTTTAGCTAAAAATGTTGATGAACTGGGAGGGGTTTTGCGTACTCTTATTAGTGATTTTGACTGCTTGGTGTTGACTGAGACTTAAATAGTGCTATCTAAATGACTCTCATGTTACTGGTTACACAATGTTGTACAACCATGGTGAGTAGAATAGGAACGATAGAGTAGTGGTTTTTAGTGAATTTTCTTAAAAAAAATTCACTAATGAGGAGATCTCGACTTTCGAATTTTGAAAAAATTTCTTCAAATGAGCGCTATTTAGGACCCCCGGAACCCAAATCCGAGGTCAGTTTCAGACTTTATATGTTATATATATATATATATATATATATATATATATATATATATATATATATATATATATATATATATATATATATATATATATATATATATATATATATATAAATGTGTGTGTGTGTGTCACACCTATAACTTAAAAAATAATGGACCGATTTTGATAAAATTTGGCACATACCTTCCTTTTGCAAGTCGCTTAGACAAGTTCGTTATCCAGGAGAATCCGCCGAGGTTTTCCCGGAAAATGTTGTGTTTTCTTTCGAAAAAAATCGAAAAAAATTTATATCTCCAAAATTAACAAAGTAAGGGCAACCAAATTTCATACGCGGGTTTATATCATTAGAGGCAAGTTACCTACCAAAATTTAGCTCCGTAGGTTAAATGACAAAAAAGTTACAGGCATTCAAAGAAAAATAAATTTGGGTTCTCCTCAAAACGATAAAATCGCGATTTTAAACGTCAAAATTGGTGAGTACCTTTCTTTTGCAAGTGGCTTGGATATGTTCGTTATCCAGGAAAATCCGACTAGGTTTTCCCGGAAAATTTTGTGTTTTCTTTCTAAAAAAATTTATATCTCCAAAATTAACAAAGTCAGGGCAACTAAATTTTATACGCGGGTTTATATTATTATGGGCAAATTACTCACCAAAATTTAGCTCTGTAGGTCAAAAGACAAAAAAGTTATAGGCATTTAAACAAAAATAAATTGGTTTTTTTTCACAAAACGTCAAAGTTGCGATTTAAACGTCAAAATTGGCAACATTTAGGAAAAGAACTTGAATCTAATACGGGCTATGGAAATAAAATGTCTCAAGAAGAATGTTTTACAAACCCTGAAGTCTTAGTTTCAACCGTCATTGTCCTTCATTTTAATAAAATGTTTCCAGAAAATTCATTTCAAATAGACCCTTTCTCTGACGCTTGGCAGTAGCCTTAGCTATAGAGTTTATCGTTAATAGTATATAATTTTTGTAGAATTTTCGTAAAAAAAATCAATAAAGCTCAATATATCTGTTATTATACCAGATATGAAAAAAAAATTGTATATATTAATTATAGGGTGTCTTAAACTACATCTTAAAAAATTATTTCTACAACCACAGGGTGGCCCATAAGTCGTTGGTGATACAAATTTTCTTTTTTTTTTAACAAACATGCCTTATGTTATTGCATTTTTGCATTTTCCATCGAAATATAAGGCATGTTTGTAAGAACAAAAATTCTGGACGCAGTAAGTGCGTTATGGTAGCGAATTTTGATCAAATGCTTAATATTTGAATAGCTCAATTTGCTATTAACCTATAAGGTTGACCAAAAAACGAGTTTTTTCGGGAACACTTTAAGTTTACTTTCGGACATTTTTTTACATTTTCAAACAATAGAGTTATTTTTATGAAACATGGCACATTGTTTTTACTATATAGATTATACTGGTAACCAAATTTGATGCCTGCTTTCTGAAAAAAAACACACATTATTGCTATTAAAAAATAGTTTTATGAAAATCCACTACCATAACGCACTTGCTGCGTCCAGAGATTTTTATAATAAATGATATTGGTTATGAATAAAGCATAGTCTCACTCGGACATATTAAAGCTCTAACTGTTAAGATGACTATGGGAAAAGAAGGAATAAATATTTTGGCTATTTATAAGCCTTCATCCTCATGCCCCTATGATTTTAATATAAACCTTAATAATTTTTTTAGAGGTGTAAAAACGGCATCTAGTACAACTAATATTATAGTTGGTGACATAAATATAGACGTATTCGATGACAAATGTAACTATGTGCAAGAGTACTTGAATGGGTATGGTTATGTCTCATGTATAAATGATTACACACGTGTTGAAAATTAATCTATATCTTGTATTGACCACATATTGGTAAAGAACGATAGATTATCTCAGAGTATTGTTGCGGAAATATTGCGATACAATATAACTGACCACTATAACATAATTTTGAAAATTAAACATGCAATACCGCCCAAAAGAGAAAATACTTTTAAATTTGATATTAGGATAAGATAGATTGATTATGCAGCACTAAAGAAGGCTTTAAGTGAGGAATTGTGCCGTGGAGACGGTGAGCGATCTCTCAAGCTCCAACGGCAGAAAACCCTTCTGGACTCTTGCTAAATCTATTGGGAATAATTTCTGCAAGAGCACGTTCCCACCTCTTGTCTCAGGGGATGAAATTGTTTCTACCGCCCTGAGCAAGGCTGAACGTTTTGCCTCGTTGTTCGCCGGCAATTCTACTCTCAACCCACATCCAAATGTTCAACCACCAACAGTCCCCAATGTCGCGCATAAAATGACGGTTATAATTTTCAAAACTAAAAAGGTACGGAAGATGCTCTCTTCTCTTAATACCAGGAAAGCCTCTGGCCTTGACGAGATCCCAGCAATTGTTCTCAAAAAATGCGCACCAGAACCTGACCTGACCTGTCCTGACTCGTCTGTTTCAGACATCTTACAATAGAGGCATATTCTCTAGTAACTGGAAAACTACTCGAGTACAACCCGTCCCCAAGAAGGGATCCAAAGCGCTTCCTAGTAAATATAGGCCTATTTCTCTCGTTTCAGTCGTCTCTAAAGTGATGGAAAATTATATAAACTTTCTTGAAAAACACAATCCAATCCACGACAGGCAGTATGGATTCCGTAAGCGCAGATCAACTGCCGAGATTCTTTCCTTTGTCACCCATTCTTGGAACAAGTCTATGGAACTACACGGTGAATCCCATATTGTCGCTCTATACATATCCAAAGCATTCGACCAGGTCTTGGCTTAATAAACTTCCGCCCTATGGCCTACCACCAAAACTCTTTACCTGGACAGCAAATTTTCTCTCCAACCGGAGCATTTCTGTTGTCGTGGATGGCCATTCCTCTAAACTGTATCCAATTAATGCAGGAGTTCCTCAAGGTTCAGCTTTAGCCCCTACTTTGTTTCTTCTCCACATCAATGACCTCCTCTCTAGCACATCCAACCCAGTTCAGAGTTACGCGGATGACAGCACCCTCCACTCAATTATACAATGTTCTAAGCCTGTCTCTTTAGCCCAATTAGATGATGATCGCAGACTCATGGAGGGTTCTGTCTCCGTGGATCTCCAAAAAATATTAGACTGGGGAGTAGAAATCTTGTACAATTCAACCCCACCAAAACTTAGTCTTGCTTTCTTTCGCACAAGAGATACACCAGCCCTAGATCCATCACAATGAACAACTGGTTATTCAAAGTAATGAGTCCTTTTCACTTGTTGGCATTTCTGTGGATCGAAATCTCAATTGACACCAACATGTCACATCAATTGCAGAAGCGGCCGCTAAGAAATTAGGTTTACTCTTCCGGGTTCTTTAAAACAAGACCATTTTTCGTCAAATTTTTGTACAGGGGCTTGATTTGTCCGCTTGAAAAATCTTAGATAAACCCTTTTTTTGCTAAGCTTTCGTATTTTAAAATTGGATTATTTATCGTAAAAATGTTTTTCATATGACGACAGTCATTTTAAAAGGGCTTTATCTGTCCGCTCGAAAATTCTTCAATAAAACCTTCTTTGCTAAGCATTCTCACTTTAAAATGGGACCATTTTTCGTCGAAGTGTTTCTCCAATGGCAACAGTCATTCAAAAAGATTTGAGTTTTGTGGGTTTAATATAGATTTCTGTGGCCAATAAACGTAATGTTCCAAGTCAACCTAACAAACACACACACACATACACATGAACCCTAGACTGATTTGAAATTATTTTCCGAATGTTATACAATCGCAAACTTGTCAGTTCTCTTTCTACAAATTTGCTTATCAATCCAATCTTTTATAATGACATATTGTCAAACAGCAGACGTGGTTTTTTTTTAATTTGTTTGACGCGTTTTCGGTTATTTGATATTTTATAATAGTGTATTGTTTACGATTTGCTGAACTATCATAAGTATGTTAAATTAAACTTTAGCTTGAATAAAATCAACAAACGTAAGCAGATAATAGCACAGTGGTTCGTGGGAGTATACGTTTCAACGTTTTCACAATATGCGTATACACTGTGACCAACAGTCAATTTATTTTGCTGACCTTGTGTTTATATGAGTATTTCTATAATGTAGATAAGGTGATACGTAATCAATATTGTAGATTAACAGCGTCTATAGCGCAGTAACTGACAAAACATTGGTTCGAATGTACACTAGCGAGTTTATGCTAGTCTGGTAAAAATATTTATTAACGAATACACGTCAAGCAAGAAAAAAACAATTAGATCTAACCCGACCTTTGATCTCATTTCAATTAGAGAAATAAATCACACTGTAACGATGTCAGTGAAAACACATATGTAAACTTAATGTTTTCTTATATACCTACCACTAAGAACCTCCAACGCTCCATTTTATTAGTGAATTTTCTTTAAAAAAATTCACTAATGAGGAGATCCCGACTTTTGAATTTTAAAAGAATTTCTTCAAATGACCGCGAACTAGGCCCTCTAGAACCCATATCCGGGGTCAGTTTCAGTTTTTATATGTTTATATATATATATATATATATATATATATATATATATATATATATATATATATATATATATATATCACACCGATAATTAAAAAAATGATAGTCCGATGTTGATCAAATTTGGCAGATACCTTCCTTTTGCAAGCGGCTTGGACAAGTTTGTTAGGCAGGATAATCGACCTAGGTTTCCCCGGAAAATTTTGTGTTTTCTTTCGAAAAAAAATTATATCTCTGGAAATAACAAAGCTAGGGTAACCAAATTTGGTATGCTGATTTCTATCGTAAAGAGTTTCCTATGTAACAAAATTCAGATCTCCATCTTGAAAGACAAAAAAAGTTAGAGGTAAATTAATTTTCAATTAATTAAATCTGATTCAAGAAAATTAGAAACGTAAAAATTAATTGATCAGAATGTGAGTGAAAAATACTACAAGAATAACTAACAAGCTCCTAGATATGTGTCTAAGGCGTTATTTTTCTTGATTTCGTTAAAATATAAGCAAAAATCCATTGTAAAACAAAATGGTTTTATGTAAATTGTAAAACCTTGAACACTAGGATATTCCTACTGGTAAATGCATATAGTGAGTAGCTGAGTGGGCTAGGTGTACAGTGATCACTGTCACATCGTATAATCGACTCGCAGGTGACGAGTTCTAATCCTGGTTAGTGACTTCACTTTTTATCAATTTTTTTTTAGTCTCATTTCACTTTATAGGTATCTAATCCGATTCTTGTTAATCCGATTAATTTTTTAGCGAGTTTTTATATAAAAAATAATTTGATCAAGATGAGATGAAAGTTTTAAGACTTAATTCATTTGAATAGCATATCTGGTTGTTTGTTCTTGCCCTAACTTAGTGAAACCGTTCCATATTTAATACAGTCGTAGACTTTTCCCGTGGCTTCACAAGTGCTTGTTTTAGGGAATTTTCATTTTAAAAAAATCACTAGCGAGGAGATCCCGACTTTTGAATTTAGAAAAAATTTGTTCAAATGAACGCAAACTAGGCCCCCTAGAACCCACATCCAGGGTCAGTGTCAATTATATATATATATATATATATATATATATATATATATATATATATATATATATATATATATATATATATATATATATATATATAAAGGGTGAATAATTTACCAAAATTTAGGTCTGTAAGTTTAAAGACAAAAAGTTAGAGGCATGTAAAGACAAAAATTGGGGTTTTCCTCAAAAAGTAAAAAGTCGCGATTTGAAACGTCAAAATTGGCAACATTTAGGCAAAGAACCTGAAAGAAATACGGATTATGTAAAGAGTGTTCTGCAAACCCTTTAGTTTCAGCTTAAACTATCATTGTCCTTCGTTTTAATAAAATATTTCCAGAAAATTCATTTCAAATAGACACTTTCTCTGATGCTTTGGAAGTACTTTTAGTTAGATGTATGGTTTAACGGTCTATAATTTTTAGCTAATTTTCATAGAAAAAATGTGTTATGAGGAGACCGCGGCTTTTGAATTCTAAAAATCAGTGTAAACTAAGCCCCCTTTAATCCATATCCGGGTTTACTTTTTGTTTACATATATACAGTGTGACGCATTTTTACGGCAAAGCTCAATATAATTGTTATTATGCAAGATACGAGAAAAAATTGTATACGTTACCTATAGGGTGTTTTGAGTTGAATCTTATAAAATTATTTTGACAACCACATGAGTCGCGTTGGTGATACCTACTTTTTTTAACATTCCTTATTGCATTTTTCATCGAAATATGATGCGTTTGTAAAGAAATCGAGACGCAGTAAGTGCGTTTTAGTAGCGAATTTTCATGGAACGCTTCAAAATTCAATAACACAATTTGCTATTAACCTAAGATTCTTTAGCTAGGAAACGAGTTTTCTCGGAAATGTTTTAAGTTTATATTCGGAAAATTTTAGTTATGTTGGTAAAATATGATACATTGTTCCTTCTATATAGGTTATACCGGTGACCAAATTGATTGCATTAAAGGGATATATTTTCTCTTAAAATCATTTTAAGAAAATTCAGTTCCATAACGCACTTGCTGCGTCCAGACTTTTATTTATATTTATTTTTTAAGAATAATTCACTACAATAATCACTTTGTAATATAATTTGCCGTCATACAGTGTGTAACAGCCAAGTGGAATCGATTCAGTATCTCAATTATTGTGCATAAAAAATTCCCGAAACACGTCAATTTTAGATTAAAAATTTCGGGATGCAGCAAGTGCGTTATAATAGCGAATTTTCATAAGAATTGTACACTATTATTATACGGCCCATATTAGTAAAGTTAATACTTTAAACTTACACAGACCGTGAAGATCGATTTCAGAGGTCCTAGGACGCGCACATTTGAAGAATTTTTTCAAAGGTGTCGATATCTCGCTATTATCAAAAAAATCTTGCGTTCTATCTCCTTTTGAGAAACATGCCTAAAACTCAATTTTCCATGAAACTAAAGAACTAAATTTTGCGCTATCTGTAGATAGTGTAAGTTTCTTTAAAGGAAACTTGTATTACAAATTTCAATAAAGTTATACAGAAGGATCCCAGAAGGAAACTTAATTCATATTTAGAAAAGTAAAGTATCTGCCAGATTATAAACGTAGCAGTTATTTTTCCTAATTAATCGCCAGTATTATTTCGTTTTAGTCAACCTACTCAAACCGGTCTTTTCAATATCAACAATAACAAAATTATAAAAAAATGAGATCTTGTTCAAAACGTCTCAAATCTGTGCACTATTGTTTCTCCAAATGTCAAAATAAAACATAAAAAAACATACCCTATTCTGCTTATGGGGCAAGCGCGACGCCTCTGAGGCATCTAGGCATACGTCAAGTAAAGCTTTGTTTCCATGATACATTAAATCGGCTTCATGCCCGGGATATTATATTCAGAGTGTATGTAACATTAATTACAGAATTGGTAGAATTACCATTGAAACACATCCCACGACAGTTTCGGTCTTATATGACGGTTTATGGTTTATGTTTAAGTTTAAAGATAAAAGAAACTATTTAAGAATCATTTTTATAGACGCTTGGCTTGCTTTTGTTTACAGTTCTACTATGCCGCAGCATAATATATCTATGCTGCGCTAAAAATGTATTTGAGGCCGTTCCTAAAGCTACAAATATAGTGTCTTTTAATAATGGAATGAATCCCCCAGTTAAATAACAATGACTTGGCAAATTTTTAATTCCATGTCGTCTGTCATTTTCCATAATTGCGGACCAGATTTCACGATTGTTGGTTTGGGTAGTATGTTTCATGCCTGGTATATATTTGGGTTGATTACTGTTGATGTATGGTTTATACCAGTGGTATGAATCAATCTACGTGTGGCGACTACTCTGTCTGTCAGGCACTGGACTTTAACTTCTAAGTCGCCTCAACGCATGTCTTTGGGATTTTGTTTTTAATTTGGAAAAAACTCTAAATATTGTGTACCAAAGTACTTAAAATTCACAACATAGGTTTATTTGCACTATTTCTAGCCACATGTAAAGTCCCATTCTAGTTATTCTGGATTGAAATCAGTTTAGTATTTTTGGAGATATATGTATATATATATATATATATATATATATATATATATATATATATATATATATATATATATATATATATTTATATATATATATATATATATATATATATATATATATATATATAAACATATATGTATATATATATATATATATATATATATATATATATATATATATATATATATATATATACATATATATATATATATATATATATATATATATATATATATATATATATATATATATATATATATATATATAAACATATAAAAATTTTAACGGACGTTGGTTTTGCGTTCCAATGACCCAAATTCGCGCTCATCGGAAGACATTTTTTCAAAATATTTTTATCGTGACCTCTCTATTAGCGAATTTTTCGTAATGAAAATCGCTAAAAATGACATCCTGCAACGTCGTGAAAAGTTCACGCACATATTCAACAGCCTTCGAGTGATAGTTGCAACCCACACATTTTAAAGTAAGAAGTAGGTGCTTGCGATACCTCCTCTGAAAGATCTTTTTATTCTCTATTTAAAAATGATATGGTTTTAAAATTTATTGCAAAAATTAACAGAAAAAAAATTCATCTGATTAACGAACATCGCTACAACACATTCAAAGTTAATAACTAACCGCGTTTCTATCTTGATAGCAGCAAGTGCGTTGTGGTAGTGAATTTTCATAAAAATAATCTGGCCCAAACATTTTTTTTATCAAATGCTTATAACTTTTTTCTTGTAACATAGAGAACTAAATTGTGGCATGTTGTTTACTTTTCATAACGTAAATCTACGTAGCAAATTCGGTTACCATTGCTTTGCTATTTTCAGACGTAAATTTCTTCATAATTTTCATGGAAAAACCCTGTCCGATTTTCCTGGCTAACAAAATTATTACACTTACAAAAAAAGGTACCTGCACATTTTACTAAAATGAGCCCCTTATTTTTCGAGTTATCGGTGTGATACATATATATATATATATATATATATATATATATATATATATATATATATATATATATATATATATATATATACTGCTATGATAAAAAGCTTAAGGCAGTTTGACATTGAGAATGAAAATTAAAACCTAATTGTAAATTTAAAATTATGTATTTTCGATAGTCACAATGAAATGTTTATTTGTAACAAAACTAATTGTACTTATTAGCTTCAATATGTAAACAAAGACAGTAGCAAGTGTTAAGGAATATAAAAACGAACTAAATAAGTAATTTTAAGAAAGTGTAAACAATGTTTTAGGTTAAGTATTATATAAACAGTGGGGTATAAATTTTGAACTTGGCGCCTATTAA
This sequence comes from Tillus elongatus, assembly GCA_964006375.1. NCBI lineage: Eukaryota > Metazoa > Arthropoda > Insecta > Coleoptera > Cleridae > Tillus > Tillus elongatus. The sequence continues at coordinate 64,351,225 of OZ023262.1, read as the reverse complement.
CATAGTTTTTTACTAACCTTTTAATCAAGCAGTAGTTTTAAGAATCCATGAACTCCAAAGGAAGTGATTGTGTTTGACTAATGTGTAAATAGACAGCATTCATTAGATCAGGTGACATAACATTTGCACATTTGAAATTAATGCAACAGAATTGGCGAAGAACAATGATGACGACATCCGGCATTTTAGATACCAGAGGGAACGTTTTAAGAGGGCAGAGTGAACATAACGCTTTTAAACATACATTGTGTTTTTCTCCAAAAATTATAAGAAAACTTGTGATATGTTTAGCCAAAGTGTTTTAAAAGTACAGGTTATGGTCAGCATGGTTATTGGACATGTTTTGGCAATCAAGAATAACCTCACGCCGTAAATAAGTGAATAAACAATGCGTATCTGAACAAGACGCCGTCACCGAAGCCAAGGTATTTATGATTAAAGTTGAAATATCAATCTAATTAACACAACTTCAACCAGAAACAACTCAAACTAAAACACAATTGACAGTGAGAATTTTACAACGATCTAAATGTCATTTACGTGTAGCATCTAAATAAAAGTAGCATTTAGCATGTTAAATAAAGAGACTTAATTGAATCTCCATAGATGTCGCTACGATATCCTCTTGAGAATATTAAATAATTCAAATATCAACCATTTTAACAACAGAAGCCGTTGCCATAGGAACAGGATGACAGTTTGCAGAAGAACATAGCGGAAAATTTTAAAGTCAGTTCGGACTGCAAACTTGTTTTAAGAATAATTGATAAAATTGAAAGACCAATAATTAAATTACAGGATCCAGTAAGGTATTAATGTAAATGTCAATGCTAGGTTAAGCTTTTCATATAGTGATAAATTGTTAGAGTATTAAACACTCGTTAATAGAAAGTAAGTTGTTAAATTGAAATATTTTGTGGTTTCATTCCCTATCAAGGTGCATAATCTTGAGAAAACTTTACAGAACATTTAGGTAAAGGGTTTAAGGTAAGAATTTTCACTTGATTCCACTATACCCCTATACAGAATAGAGTACATAAGGCCGTGGATGAAATTAAGAAGAAAACAGATTAAATAAAAAAATTCTGGACGCAGCAAGTGCGTTATGGCAGTGAATTTTCATAAAAATGTTTTTAATAACAAATATGTGGGTTTTTTAAGAAAGCAGGCATCAAATTTGGTTACCAGTATAATCTATATATTAGAAACAATGTGCCATGTTTCATCAAAATAACTTTATTGTGTGAAAATGTACAAAATTTTCCAAAAGTAAACTTGTTCCCGAAAAAACACGTTTCTTGGTCAACCTTATAGGTTAATAGCAAATTGAGCTGTTGCATTATATCTCGATGGAAAATGCAAAAATGCAATAACATAAGGCGTGTTTGATTAAAAAAAAGGAAATTAGTATCACCAATGACTTATGGGCCACCCTGTGATTGTAGAAATATTATTTTAAGATGTAGCTCAAGACACCCTATAATTAATATATACAAATTTTTTCATCAGCTTTATTGATTTTTTACGAAAATTCGACAAAAATTATATACCATTAAACGATAAATTCTATAGCTAAGGCTACTGCCAAGCATCAGAGAAAGGGTCTATTTGAAATGAATTTTCTGCAAATATTTTAGTAAAATGAAGGACAATGACGGTTGAAATTAAGACTTTAGGGTTTGTAAAATATTCTTCTTGAGACATTTTATTTCTATAGCCCGTATTAGATTCAAGTTATTTGCCTAAATGTTGCCAATTTTGACATTTTAAATCGCCACTTTGACGTTTTGAGGAAAACCCCAATTTATTTTTCTTAAAATGCCTATAACTTTTTTGTCTTTTGACTTACATAGCTAAATTTTGGTAGGTAACTTACTTATAAGGATATAAACCAGCGTACTTGGTTGCCCTTACTTTGTTAATTCCGGAGATATAAATTTTTTTCGAAAGAAAACACAAAATTTTCCGGGAAAACCTAGGCAGATTTTCCTGCTTAACGAACTCATCCAAGCCATTTGCAAAAGGAATTTTTTCACCAAATTTAATCAAAATCGGCCCATTATTTTTTGAGTTATCGGTGTGATACATATATATATATATATATATATATATATATATATATATATATATATATATATATATATATATATATATATATATATTATGTACATAATTAATCTAGTCATAACAACCGGGATATTTCCAGACATCTATAAATCCTCTACAGTCATACCACTTTTTAAATCCGGAGACCCAACGCTACCGTCAAACTATCGCCCTATCTCTTTAACAAGTGTGATAGGTAAACTCATCGAGCAGTGCATCAAATCTAGACTTCTTTCCTACGTGGAAAAAAACAATGTACTCAGCACGAATCAGCATGGCTTTCGACAGGGATCTAGCACGGAAAAAGCAATAGCCGAGGTCACACAATATATTAGTAACAGTATAGATAAAGGTAACAAATGCATTGGAGTTTTTCTCGATCTTGCCAAGGCTTTTGATACCATTGCACATGATATTCTCATCCAAAAACTCGAAAACATTGGCATCAGAGGCACTACTTTGGAGCTATTTAAATCATATATATACAAACGAAGACAGAGAGTTAAAATAAATGACTCGTTCAGTAACTACAAGGACGTAACATGCGGTGTGCCTCAAGGCACGGTCCTCGGACCTATTTTGTTTTTGCTGTACATAAATGAATTACTCGATGTTAATATATGTGGCAAGATTGTATGCTTTGCAGACGATACTGTTTTGCTTTTCAACGATTCCAACTGGCACAGTGTAGCAAATGTCGCCTCCGAGGGTGTCAGAAAAGTCAAGACATGGCTTGACAAAAACATGTTGACAATAAACTTGAACAAAACAAAATTTTTAACATTCACCCCATTGGCATCACATACACCAAATATAAACAATATTGTCGTGCATGATTATGATTGTGTCCCGGGAAATTATTGCACATGCAACAACATAAGACAAGATAGCAGTGTTAGATATTTGGGCGTTTTCATTGACCAGCGCCTAAAATGGAATGTACATATAGAATATATAAACAACAAAATTCGAAAAACTGTATATAAATTTAAACAGTTACGTGAAATTCTATCCTGGAAGTGGTTAAAGTGCGTTTATAGTTGCATTGTCGAATCTATCTTAAACTATGCTATTACGGCATGGGGAAACGCATACGAAACTCACTTAAAATGCCTTAGAGTTACACAAAAATGGATAATAAAAACAATGTTAAACAAACCTATATTATACCCAAGTACACAAGTATTCCAGGATAGTGATTTGGCTAACTTAACAGACCTGTACATATTATCGGTTGCCAAGTTTATGAAAAAGTTTCCCATTTATCGGACGCCGCTGTCTCATAAAATAACTACTAGGTCAATAAGCAACGACAAACTGTCTGTGCCCTTTAAGGCTCTAAACCTCACACAGCAACATATCTCATACTTTGGTCCTTTGATATACAATGAGATTCCATTAATAATCTTACATAATAAAACTAAAATTTTCAATAAAACCCTAAAAAATTGGTATAAAATGCATAAAACACTTGTTAAAAAGAAAATTAATAAATTGTAAACAATCAATATCGTTCTTGAATTGTAACCGCGGTCAGTCACGTCATGCAGTACATATACTTTTAAAGTTTTAGTGTTGTAGATATTAAGGTTTATTTAGGCTAATTTAAGAACTTTAGGAATGTTAATATGTTTAGTTAGTATGTCAATATTATATTATGTTAATTTACATCTAAAAAGTAAAACAGAAATGAAGAAGGTGTACACACAAATCCTACGGATTTACAGTACACTCATTAACTTAATACATTAATTAATTAAATATTCATATGTTCATTTTATCTTATTTAAGCTTTATATGTTAAGACACCTTGTATTTTATCAGAAATTGTTATCTTGAACAATAAACATTATTATTATTATTATTATTATATATATATATATATATATATATATATATATATATATATATATATATATACATATATATATATATATATATATATATATATATATATATATATATATATATATATATATATATATATATATATATATATCCTATTAGCGAATTTTTTTCTAGGAAAATTCTATGAAAACTCGCCACCATAACGCACTTACTGCGTTCAGATTTTTCAAAATCTTTATAAATAAATATATTTAAAACTTTAGCACCAAATGTAGCTTCTAGCGCCTCTAATTGCGCTCATTTAAGGCAATTTAACGAAAGTCATAACCTCTAATTCGCTAAATGTGAATAACCCTGTACTTATTAGTACGCACCACAGGTTCCAGAAATGTTCACATTGTATGTATGCCGTAGTATAAATTGTAACAAATTAACTTTATTTCTGTATATAATTTGCCACTTGCCAACATTTCATAAATGATTATCCGATGGTAAATTCTCAGAGAGATTTCTTTTATAAAATCTAGTGGCATTATAATACGAAAGAGAGCCTGAACCTAGTTATACTACATTAGCTAATGACAGAAAACAAACTAATCTATGAAACGCGCAATTGTTTAAAACAAGAATTGTTGAATGAGGTTATCTCATTGACACACTTTTTCGCGGTCATAATCTGAAAATATTTATTTTGCCCAGCGAGAGTGAGACCGACGCCTTGTACAATACCCATTCTGCCCGTTCATTAATTTTCTAAATTCTTGATGTAATCCGTTATATTCCGATTAACTGAACTAAAACACAAATGTTTAATTGTTGTGTAAATTGAGAATTGAGACCTGTTACTTTATAACGTGTATCAGAGCAGAGCAGCTGATTTATTTCTCACGTCGGCCGTAAAAATACCTAACAAGAGTGAAAACATTTTACAAAATTATAATTATGCCACTGTATACGATATTGCAGAAAAAGTACTGCAAATTAGAGGTCACTATTTCATTTTCAAAAAATTTCTTCAATCATACTTTATATGTTTATATAAAATTAAGTCGGCACTATAAGAACCTCGGTGGTTCAGGGGTAAGAACGTGTGCCTCTAAACGGAAAGGTACTGGGTTCGATCCCAGGGTACTCCCTCACTTTTTCAGTACAAACTGTAAAATTACACATCAGCCGAGGTTCTGGAATTGTATTTGAGCAAGTTGAATATTTAGATTTGGTAGGTACCTTCCTTTCAGCTTGATATGTTTGTTGGCCAGGGAAATCGGGACAGTTTTTTCGGGATAATTTTGGGATTTCTTTTGGATATCTTTGTATCTCCGAAAATAACAAAGCTATGGTAACCGAATTTCGTTCACAGGTTAATGTCTCTATCTCTAAGTTATAAAAAATATATAGGCATTTCATTTAAAACAAATGGTTGTTGTTGGAGGTCAGAGTACTACACAAAATGAAAAATTGTATGTGGTAAACAAAATCTATTAATACCACAAACAAGGATCTTGGCGTATATACAATTTTTGTAAAAAAATTGCATCAATGATTTCTATGAAAATTCACTATCATAACGCACTTGCTGCGTCCAGATTTTTTCATGTTTGAACTGAAGCATCTTATTGGAGGATTAGGAAATTTATTTAACACTTTCATCGTGTTTTTTATCCTTTTTTATACATCTTGCATATGTCTTATTATTATAGATGTAATTGGTTTTTTTGTGCTGAAGAGATTGTGGAATATATTATAAGGTCGCGGGTGACAGCTGGTAAGTTTATTTACACAAATGTATGGTATCGTTTTCTGCTCGCTCACAAGTTGTAATTAACTTCAGTAAGATTATTCCCATGTTTCTTGTGGATGAACACATTGACGTTGTCGCAAAATGTTGAAAACTTTGCCCAATAAACACATATATATATATATATATATATATATATATATATATATATATATATATATATATATATATATATATATATATATATATATATATATATATTGTCAAACTTTTGTATTTTCTGCCCTGATTATGACGATCTAAGCTGAAAAGCAATCGAGCATTGCGTTTTTGAAATATTGACAAAGACATAATTTTTTCTAATGGAACACACTGTATATGATCAAAAAACGTGGATATGCCTTAGGCACCTAAAGTCGGGAATAAAGGATATATATCGTCAAATTTAAGAATTTAAATTAGCTAGTCGTGAATTTGAAACGAAACCTTTACACTGTTTGACAGATCAAAAGATACGAGTATTAGTAGTCTACTGATATTTCAGAAACAAGCAAACAAAACAAAACTTAATCCAAATAAATATTGAAATAAAGACAATTTTGGAATGAAAACAACAATAACTAAAATGAAAATCACAAGGAAGCTTAAGAGTAAGTGGTCGGAGACTTCTTACACCTCAATGCATTTTTGATTACGTAGGTAAACGCTCATGGTAGCTTTTAAAATAATTCTTGCATTAATTCTATTTACAACGGTAGTAATGGTATTCAGCAGTGATTCAAGAGTTTCGTATCTGATTTTGTACAGAATATCCTTCATATAACGCCAGAAGAAATGATCAAGAGGTGTAAGGTACACTGACCACTGTGGCCATCGAGTGGAACCATTGATTACAATCCACCTATTAGGAAACAAATTTTCTAACAAATCAGTTACATTTTGAGAATTATAAGCGGGTGACCCATCTTGTTGCATGTACATAGCCACCCCCTGTTAGCGAAGTATATGTCTTCTAGAAGATCTCGGCTGTCAGGTTGCCCTGATAGAAAATTAGGCCAATTATTTGCGGCTGAATCTCCTGTGTGAGTGCTGAGGCTTGCTCAATATGAGATTTTGTCGGCTCCAGTCGTGCTGATTTTTTCTATTAAACATGTCCGCATTTGAGAAGTTTGCTTCATCACTCCATACCATCAATTTCGTAAAATTTGGGTTGCTGCTACCTTTATTTACAAACCATTTACAAAACTCAACACGTCTGTCATTCTCACCGGGATAAATTCTCTGTGTCTATTGGCATTTGTACGGCACAAATTTGTTTTCTATAAAATGTAACGTATAATATCTAAAGGCAAATCACATTCATTGGATGCATTTCTCACCCAATTTTCTCTATGGGCTTCAAAATATGCCAGTACATCAATTTCAGTCTGCTCCCTTATAATGAATCTTTTAGGTATCCTCCTAGAGCCTCGGTGGTTCATAGGTAAGAACGTGTGTCTCTGAACCGAAGGGTACTGGGTTCGATCCCAGGCCTTTCCTTTCACTTTTTCAGTACAAACTGTAACATTACCATCAACCGAGGTTCTGACATTGTATGGTTCAGGGGTAAGAACGTGTGTCTCTGATCCGAAGGGTACTGGGTTCGATCCCAGGCCTTTCCTTTCACTTTTTCAGTACAAACTGTAACATTACCATCAACCGAGGTTCTGACATTGTATGGTTCAGGGGTAAGAACGTGTGTCTCTGAACCGAAGGGTACTGGGTTCGATCCCAGGCCTTTCCTTTCACTTTTTCAGTACAAACTGTAACATTACCATCAACCGAGGTTCTGACATTGTATGGTTCAGGGGTAAGAACGTGTGTCTCTAAACCGAAGGGTACTGGGTTCGATCCCAGGGTACTCCCTCACTTTTTCAGTACAAACTATAAAATTACACATCAGCCGAGGTTCTGGAATTGTATTTGAGCAAGTTGAATATCTGCACGTTCCGCCCTTCGGAGGGGGCGTAAAGCCGTCGGTCCCGTGTCCATGCGATGTTGGGCACGTTAAAGACCCCTACCTTCCTTACAGAAAGGCAGGGGTTCGGCAAAATTTCCAGGATAGTGAGGTGAAACTGCTCCCTGCGTCGGTGATTGGCCATAGTCGCGGAAATAGGCCGACGTTAAAAAAACAAAACACACACACACAAGTCGGCACTATTACTAACTCTGTTATTATTGGAGCTACGTGATCAGTTTAAGTTGGCAAAGTTGTGTGTTTTTTGCGCTGATTACGACGATCCTAAAAAACAATCGAGCATCGCATTTTTGATACATTGATTATTTTTTCTGATGGAATGCCCTTTGTATCTTATCAGCATTCGATAGAGAATCTAATTATGAACAAAAAAACTTGTTAAGCGTAAGGGGCCTAAAATTGAAAATAAAGGATACCGTCAAATTTACGAATTTAACTTAGGTACCCACGAATTTGAAACATCGTTTGACAGAGCAACAATAAAGCCTCGAAGGCGATAATAATTGTGTTTGTTAGGTATTATAATAGTCTTAAAATGTCTTTTATGCATTTAGAAAAATGCGTTAAATGCGATATGCTTGAATGCTACATAGTATGCAGAAAAAATAGCCAAGAGTGGTTTAGAAAGTTATGAGAATTTATTTCCTGGGCGAGATTTGCCGGATAGAAAATACTTTCTGCACCCGTATAGAAAATTTGGACTCAACTAAAGCACATGTGCAAATAGGAGGATTCCTTTTTTTGTTTCTTTAACGTCGGCCTATTTCCGAGACTATGGCCAATCATCGACGCAGGGAGCAGTTTCACCTCACTATCCTGGAAATTTTGCCGAACCTCTGCCTTTCTGTAAGGAGAGTAGGGATCTTTAACGTGCCCAACATCTCATGGACATGAGACCGACGGCTTTACGCCCCCTCCGAAGGGCGGAACGTGCAGACATTCAGCTTGCTCAAAATTGTATATGTTAATTATAGGGTGTCTTGAGCTGCATCTTGTTAACTTATTTACAGCATTAATCACAGCGTGTCCCATAAGTCATCGGTGATACAAATTTTCTTCTTTTAATCGAACATACCTTATAATGTTGCATTTTCATCGAAATGCATGGAAATTAAATGTCTGTAAAAAAAAATTCGGGACGCAGTAAGTGCGTATTGGTATCGCATTTTCATCAAATGCATCAAATTTCAATAACGCAATTTGCTATTAACGTAGTGTACGTTGGTTGGAAAACCAGTTTTTTCGGGAACATTTAAAGTTTATTTTCGGAAATTTTATGTACACCTTCAAACATTAAAGCTATTTTTATGAAATATGGTACATTGCCGTTTCTACTATATAGATTATACTGGTAACAATAATACATAAAGTTACATTAAAATTGAGCAAGGGATGTCCACCCTTCCTGGGGTTAGACCGATATCATTGCAAAAATTGACAGCAAAAAAAATTAATGTGATTGACGCATTTCGCTATAGAACACTAAAAAATTAATAACTATTCACATTTTATTCTTGATAATAAGAGAACAAGCAAAACAATCTCAGTGTCCTTTTTGGGCGGCATCAATTAAAAAGAAGACAAAAAAGTTATCAACATTCATCACAGTTCGTAATGCTAGTTTTGTTTAAAATGGATTAGCAAGTTGCTATCTGATTGCAACCGAATGTTGGTCCAACTTTGGCAAACAATATCCTGATCAAGCAATCCTACAAGCTCCAGCAAATGTGATATGGTTCCAACAGGATGGAGCACCAGCGCATTACCAAATCAATGTCCGGTAGTACAACTTAATATTTCCAAATCGATGGGGAGGAACGTTAGAATGGCCAGCACGATTACTCAATCGTACGCTATCAGACTTCTTATGGGGATATGTGAAAATTATAGTATATAAAAGTAAACCTCGCGATTTAACAGACTTAGGGAAAAGAATAACGATGGCGATTAGGTCGTTCACGCTTCAGATGTTGATTAACGTTAGAAGACATTTTTATTCACGATTAGGATGCTGCTGAGTCATTTAAGGCATGGATTTTTTCTCATTATCAAGAATGAAACGAGAATAGTTATTAATTTTCTAATTTGTTATAGCGAAGTGTGTCAATTAGAATATTTTCTTTTTTACTGTTAATTTTTACAATGCATTTTAGAACCACAGCATTTTTGAATAGAGAATGAAGAAATATTTTAAATGAGGTGTCCCAAGCGCCTACTTCCTATTTAAAAACTTCGGAGTTGCAACAGTCACTCGAAGAGGATTGGATTAAGGGGTAAATTTTGAAAAAAATTATTCAAATGAGCGCGAACTATATATATATATATATATATATATATATATATATATATATATATATATATATATATATATATATATATATATATATATATATATTTAACTAAAAAAATAATGGGCCGATTTTGATCAAATTTGGTAAGTGCCTTCCTTTTCAAGTGGCTTGGATAATTTCGTTAGCCAGGAAAATCGACCCAGGTTTTCCGGGGCATTTTGTGTTTTCTTTAGGAAAACTTTTATATCTCCGAAAAAAACAAAGTAATGGCAACCAATTTTTTTATGCGTATTTGTATTATAAACAGTGAACCACGTACCAAAATGTAGGTCTGTTACGTTAAAAGACGAAAAATTATAGGCAGTTAAAGAAAAACAAATTGGGTTTTTCCTTAAAACGTAAAAGTCGCGGTTTGAAACGTCAACACTGGCAACATTTAGGCAAAGAACCTAAAACAAATACGGGTTATGTGAAGAAAATATCGCAAAAAGAGTGTTCTACAAACCCTTAAGTTTTAGCTTCAGCAGTCATTGTCCTTCATTTTGCTAAAATATTTGCAGCAATTGCACTTCAAATAGACCCTTTCTCTGATGCGTTGGTGTTAGTTTTGGTTAAGTTTATGGTTTACCGGTCTATAATTGTTAGCTCACTTTCGTAGAAAAAAATCGTTCTTGAAGAGACCGTAACTTGTGAATTTCAACAAGATGTCTTCAAATGAGTGCAAGATAGTCCCCCTTGCATCCATATCCGGGTCTGGTTTCGGTTTTATCGAATATATATACAGGGTGACGTATTTCTACGGTAAAGCTCAATATATCCGTTACTATACAAGATACGAAAGAAAATCGTATATGTTAATTATAGGGTGTCTTGAGCTGCTTCTTATAAAATTATTTTGACAACAACATGGTGGTCTATAAGTCGCTGGTGATACAGATTTTCTTTTTTTAGTGAATTTTCGTAGAAAAAATTCCCTAACGAGAAGAGCGACTTCTGAATTTTGAAAAGATTGTTTCAAATGAGCGCAAACTAAGCTTCCTAGGACACATATCCAGTTTTTTTTTTGGAAGTTTCGTCCTAAAGCTTTTTCTGGCAGGTGTGTAAATACCTTGAAAAGGTTTGTTGGCCAGGAAAATCGAATCCGTTTTTTCAGGAACATGTTCTGTTTATTCTCGGAAAATTTTTTACTTTTGCAAACAGCAAAGTTCTTTTGATGAAATATGGTACCTATCTTTTTTTCTACTATATAGGTTATACTGGTAACCAAATTTAATGCCAGCTTTTATTAAAAAACAAAACATATTTCCTATTAAAAACATTTTAATGAAAATTCACTACAACAACGCACTTGCTGCGTCAAGACTTTTTATAAATATGCACATTGAGATACTGAATTTATTCTATTGAACTGTTCCATACTGTAGTAGGTAGCTTCAACGGGACATAGGCAATAATTTTTAATCAAAATTACACTGGCATTAATCTACGTGATGAATTATGCTGCAAAAATCACATAATCACCTAATGTCAATTTGTTTTCTTCAACTATCGTCGACTAACCACTATAACATGCTCATTATGGTGTATAATTAATTTGTAAACACATATTTTCAATGACACTATGTTCACAAACACAAACATAATACACTAATACTGAACTGGTTAACATAATTATACAAAAATTTAATGGCGGGCACATCCGTACCGGAAGTGATATTAATATCCATATTTTCAAGGAACAAGGTTACGTAATTTCATTACATTTACTGAAGCGTTTGAAATTTTCTGCTCAGATCTGTCAAATCACAGCATTAAAACGAGTTTGTTTAATTATTATTATCAAGCAAATCCGATTAGAGGTAATCAACTTAAACCATTTCTGTCTTCATACGATAGTAAAGATATATTCATTAGTTCTATGTCTTCGTCTTTAAATTACTTCATTTTCCTGGGTGATTATTATTGTTTTTCAACAACCGCTTAAATCATATCTGGTTACTGGCTACTAGTTTTTCAAGACCAAAACACGCTTAATTTCTAAGATTATAATTGAATTACAAACAATTTATATTAGCGAATATTTCTGAGTTCAGCTTTATTCAATTGCTTCATTACTTATTAGCAAAATTTCATAAAGATAATTTTGCTTACAGAAAGGTAGGTAGCAACTTTCGAATTTTCGAAATGTATATATATATATATATATATATATATATATATATATATATATATATATATATATATATATATATATATATATATATATATACAGGTGGCGCATTGAAAACAAAACAGACCGATTTGCGTCCAGAGAATATTTTTTTTAACAAACGCTGAAACACGTCAATTTCAATATTGAGGGGGACATGTTTTGACATAAAACTCAACTTTGTCACATCAACCCCTTAAGGGTGGTGATAACAACCCTTATATTTTAAATAGGGAACATGGATCGAGTGTTACATCATTTGAAAGCTCTTTCTTTTCTGAATTCAGTACACTTTTTTTTGGAAGTTTTATTAACTCGTTTAAAAATTATTCACATTTGGAGTTGCAAAAACCTATTTCATTCATTGTGATAAGAAATGCACTGATTAGTCAATTTTTCGTTAAAAAAAAAACTAAAAAAGAAAACCAAACGTTAAAAAATGTTTATTCAGTTCAGTAAGTGTTCAAATTGTTGACCACCAGCTTCCATACAAAAATACAAATTTTGTTCAAAACGAGCTCTGATATTCTGGAGCATTTATGGAGTTATTAGACGGCATTTTTCAACAATGCGTCGTCGTAATTCTTCCAGAGACTCTGGTTGTGTTGCTTAAATTATACTCTTTAAATGGCCCCATAGAAAGAAGTCTAAAAGTGTTATATCCGGTGATCTAGGGGGTCACTCAATAGCACCTCTACGCCCAATCCACTGTCCTGGAAACTCTCTATTCAAAAACTCCCTAACACGTTGTGAAAAATGCGGAGGAGCTCAATCTTGGTGAAACACTAATTGATTTTCTTGATAGCGATCATCATTGTCAAAAATGTCAATTAGTAGAAGGTAAACGATATCTTATATTAACTCCAAATACGTTTCACCACTCAAATTGCGATCAAGAAAAATTGGTCCGATTAAACGGTCTCCAAAAATGCCAGTCCAGACATTCAATTTCTGTGGAGTTTGAGTGTGGACTTCCTAAAAATTTCTTGGATTATTATCTGCCCAATAACGACAATTATGACGATTGACTTTAAAGTTTAATAAGAACGTACACTCGTCTGAAAAACAGATATTGAACAGAAAGTTCCAGTTATCAGCTATTCGTGCAGTCATAACTTCACAAAACTCCAGCCGCCGATCAAAATCATCTTCATTCAGTTGTTTTACAAGATGAATTTTATACGGGTGAAATTTATGATGCTTCAATATTCGCTGAATAGTTCTTCTTGTGATGTTTGAAACAGTAGCCAATTTTCTCGTGCTCAAAGTTGGGTCTGCAGCAATTTGTCCTAAAACTTCAATCTCAGTAGTCCCATTTCTAACCGGAAATTCACGTTCAGGATCTCGTTTTTTGTTGACTACTGAACCACTTTGTCGAAACTTTGCAACTAACTCCAAAGTGTATTTTCTGTTAACATGTCTGTTCGGATGTCCTTCATTAAACAAATTTGAGGTACGGTTGGCACAGTCATCGTTTTTGAAAAAAAGAGTAAGTATTTCAACTCTTTCTTCTACAGAATACACCATTGTGAAATTAATTTTCGGTAGTACTATCAAGTATCAAACCGACCCATAAACTGAAGTAATAAACCGCATTTCTCTCATTCCGATAAGAAATGTTCTAATAGTCAATTTTTTGTTTGCAAACCAACAAAACATTGACTATCAGCACATTTTTTATTGGAATGAGTGAAATACGTTTTTGCATCTTCAAGTGTGAATAATTTTTAAACGAGTTGATAAAACTTCCAAAAAAATTTGTGTGTTGAATTCAGAAAAGAAATAGCTTTCAAATGATGTAACACTCGACCCATGTTCTCTATTTAAAATATAAGGGTTGTTATCACCACCCTTTAGGGGTTGATGTGACAAACTTGAGTTTTATGTCAAAACATGTCCCCGTCAATATTAAAATTGACGTGTTTCAGTGTTTCAATGTATATATATATATATATATATATATATATATATATATATATATATATATATATATATATATATATATATACATATATATATATATATATATATATATATATATATATATATATATTTGCGTCCAGAGAAATTTTTTCTTTAAGAAACGCTGAAACACGTCAATTTTAATATTAAGGGGGACATGTTTTGAGATAAAACTCAAGTTTGTCACATCAACCCCTAAAGGGTATATATATATATATATATATATATATATATATATATATATATATATATATATATATATATATATATATATATATATATATATATATATATATATATATATATATATTATATATATATATATATATATATACTCATAAAACTCAAGTTTGTCACATCAACCCCTAAAGGGTATATATATATATATATATATATATATATATATATATATATATATATATATATATATATATATATATATATATATATATATATACAGGTGAGTTAACAAAATGGTAAAGTACTTCTGCGCTTTTACTAATTGAGATAAATAAATTTTGTTTGCACCATAACTTAATTGGCTTTTAATTATATATTATGAAAATTACTGATATATTGGGTGTCTCAATTGTCTTTGACAGACCCAATATGCATTTTTTTAAATAAAACATGTTATTTTTTGACCATTTTTAGGCTCCGCATAAAATGTTGCGTATTTTATTATAAACATATATTTTATTATAAGCATGCTATCAAAAGTCTGGACGCAGCAAGTGCGTTATGGAAGTGAATTTTCATTGAAATGTTTTTAATAGCAAATATATATCTTTAATGTAAGCAGACATCAATTTGGTTACTGATATAACCTATATAGTACAAACAATGCACAATATTTTATCAAAATAACTTACTGTTTGAAAATGTAAAAAACTTGTTCGAAAATAAACTTAAAATGTTTCCGAGAAAACTGTTTTCGTAGCCGTCGAACCTTAGGTTAATAGCAAATTGAGTTATTGAAATTTGAAGCATTTAATGAAAATTCGCTACCAAAACGCACTTACTGCGTTTAGATATTTTTCTTACAAACATGCATCATATTTCGATAAAAAATGCAAAAATGCAAGAAGATAAGGGATGTTCAAGAACAAAAAATGGAGGTGTCACCAACGACTTATGGGCCAGTCTGTGAGAGTCAAAATAGTTTTATAAGATATAGCTCAAGACACCCTATAAAAAACGTATACAATTCTTTCTCGTACCTTGTATAATAACAATTATATTTCGTTTTACCGTAGAAATGCGTCACCAGCATATGTAAACAGATAAAAATTGACACTAAACCCGGATATGGAGTCTAAGTGGCATGGTTTGCACTCATTTGAATAAATCTTTTTAAAATTCAAAAGTCGCGGTATCCTCATTAACAAATTTTTTTCTACGAAAACTAGTTAAAAATTATAGACCGGTAACCCATAAACTTAACTAAAACTACTGCCAAAACATCAGAGAAAGGGTCTATTTGAAATGAATTTTCTGGAATTATTTTAGTAAAATGAAGGACAATGACAGTTGAAGCTGAAACATAAGGGTTTGCAGAACACTCTTCTTGCGACGAGTTCTTTACATAACCCGTATTTGTTTAAGGCTCCTTGCCTAAATGTTGCCAATTTTGACGTTTCAAATCGCAAGTTTGACATTGTGAGGAAGATCCCATTTCTTTTAATGCCTCTAACTTTTTTGTCTTTAAACTTATAGACACAAATTTCGCTCTTTATAATACAAACACGCGTACCAAATTTGGTTGCTCTTACATTGTTATCTCCGGAGATACAATATTTTTCGGAAAGAAAACACAAAAGTTTTTGGGAAAACTGGGCCGATTTTCCTGGCAAACGAACTTATTCAAGACATTTACAAAAGGAAGGTACGTACCCAATTTGATCAAAATCGGCCCATTATTTTGTGAGTTATCGGTGTGATACATACATACATATATATATATATATATATATATATATATATATATATATATATATATATATATATATATATATATATATATATATATATATATATATATATATATATGAATATATATATATATATATATATATATATATATATATATATATATATAAATTGAAACTGACCCAAATCCCAAAAAAAACCAAACTCGACCCATTTTTTCCTGGAAAATGTTGTGTTTTCTTTCGGGGAATTTTTGTATCTCCAGAAATAACAAAGTCATGGCAACCAAATTCGTTACGGAGTTTTACACCGTAGAAAGTCAACTACATGCCAAAAATTAGGTCTGTGAGTTAAAAGAAAAAGAAAGTTAATGCATTTAAAGAAAAAAAGTTTCGGTGCCACCGATGACTAGAAAAATGCACAAAAGCAAAATAATTAGTATAGACAACAAAATCTATTGTATATTACAGACATATATTAAGTTTCTTTGGCGCAAAAACGTCAAGAAATACCAAAAAAAATCCCATTTTTATATTACATATGTAAACACAAGATAAGTATAATTAAGTGGGGCCCTTAATTAATACATTGTAGCAACACAAACTTGAAAAGTAGAGAAGTCATTTAACATTCATAAACTTGATTTCATCATCATGTCACACTAATATTCTGATCATAAAAAAATACTTATGCACGCAAAAATCAGTAAAATACATTTATCAAATCTAATAAATACAACAGTTTCGTAAAAATAGGTAGCCACATTATCATATCTCTCTAGTAATTGTATCATGTATAAGACCTAAATTTGAGGCTACATTTTCAATTTGATATTGACAATTATTGACAATAAATAACATTACCAGAGAATCAAAGATTAGTAAGGAAAAGATAGGAAATGCCGATAAGCTACCTGTACACAAAATCGACCAGGCTGGGTTCACTCCAGTTAACATTTCACACGTCTGTAGCGCCCTAGGTCCTTAAAATGACAGAAATAGAGCCGGTAAATTTGAAAACTTGTGACGGTAAATTGAAACTCTAAAAAAAGTTTCCACTGCACTGACTGTACAAATATTTTTACACTCTTATTGACATATTATGTGATTATAAAGGGTGAGCCCAACGCGATAATCTGGGACAGGAAATCTGACCTGGAACAGCTTTCTTCCCAAATATACCGAAAAAACTGATTTTTTTAAATCTTTACTTCTTTAGACAATTTTCGTAAAAAAAAAGCAGTAAAATGTTTAAATAATGCGAAAACATCCCAGGGGATTATATATATATATATATATATATATATATATATATATATATATATATATATATATATATATAATATGGAAACACAAAAATTGAAACTGACCCTAGATATGTGCTCTAGGTGGCTCAGGTAGCGCTCATTTGGAGAAATTTTTGCAAAATTGAAAAGTCGTGATCTTCTCATTAGTGAATTTTTTCTACGAAAATTCACTAAATTAGCTAATTCGTTTATTGAAAGTCAATTAATTAAGGAGATGATCAATTTTTAAAATAGTTATTTTGTCTATACTTCTTATGTACTGGTTACATGAGGCAGGTTTGAGAAGTAACCTAAGTAGATAAGATAGACGGTCCTATTTGCACATTTTCTTTAATCCAAATAGTTAATTTGCAAAACTGTGGAACACTTGAGACACTGCGTTTGTTACATGCTTTTATAGATTTATACGAATAAGCAATTGTTGTTTAAATGGTTTCTTCTAATCGAAAGGTTCTTGCAAGCCTTGTCTTGGAAACCTTGACATTATATTATGTATATATCGCATAGTTTAGATATGTTTGGACAGGAAATAGATATATGTAAGGGTATGCATTTAGAAACAAATTCAAATTAATAGAAGCATATTTTAACTGGTTATTCATAATAACTAATGTGGCCACTCTGTCTAGCCTTGATAACAACACTACATGACTCCACCAATATATGTAAACAAATACGTTGCTATTGACAACTCATTAACAACAAGGCCTCCCCATTGTTGCCAACTATGCAACTCAATCAACAATTTGGTAATAAAACTTTTGATATGCAATACTTAGAACTATTGTCTACAGAATGTCAAGATCCTAGTAGATTCAGAATTCAGAAATAGCCATGCAAATTCGAGCTAAGGTGCAATTTAGTCGTGTGTGTGTGTGTTTTCGTGTTATATGGCTGCGGTCGTCCCATTCGCACATTTTTTCCGCTTTTTTCGTTTGGATCCCATCTGTGTATACTACTTCTTTTAATGTAATAGAAATATTGGTTTACATTTTTGATTATTTTTACAAATTTACATACCATTCTTCTGTTTCTTTTAAATTTAACAGATACTGATTTATATTTTGATATATTTTACTTTTTTTTTTGAGCAGTTTAAACTTTTTTTATATATTTTTTTATATTAATCTATACTAGGGATTAAGGACGGGGACACACTTGGACCAAGGGGTCTGTCATGGCCACTTCTAGACACACAAGACGAACTACGGATTCACAGGTATAATTACAGTGGGATAGACAGAAGGAGTTAAATTTAATATTTTAAAGCCATATACACACATATATACACACAAATATAAAATATTACACATTATTATTAATTATTTCTAATACGATATGTGAAAACTGGAACCTGTGATTCTAAATAGAATTTTTCATCCACTGATGATGCTAACGTGGTTAGTGAAACGACCGTAAGGTCTTTAAAAAATGTTTTGTGGTGAATTGGGTTCTCCAAGTGTACCTATTTCTAATACGATGCAGACAAATTTTATATTTTAATTCTAATTTATTTTATCAGGTCTATTAACAATTTGTATGTGTTCAAGTTTCTTCTCTGTAGTAAATGCATTAAATTGAATCGTAGTTGTAGTATATCCATTTTATAGATTTGGCTTACATAGGCATTTATCTTGGCAAGATTCAAGGAGCATTGCAGCAGCATGTGTTCTGAATCGTCCAGTTCACCACACTCTTACAATGGACTCGTTCTTAGGTTGATTTTCTTTAAATAGGCTGGACCTAGTAAGTGGTTAAATCTGAGTCTGCAGGTAATGCGGATACACTGTTTTTTAAAATCGGTGTTATAGAACTATGGCGTTCTCAGTAAGTCTGGCTGAAGCTGTTTCTAGAATTTACCAACTTGGACTGCTTTATAGTGTTTTTGCCATTTTTCAAAGTACATTTTCTTCACATAGATGTCAATATCATTTGTCGGGCATAAATAAAGTCCTTCTTCCCCGTATTCGATAGCAAATTTAGCCAAGCTGTCCACACATTTATTATCTTTGAGTCCGCAAGGACCCTTGGTCCAGAAGAACGTTATGTGTTTTGATTGTTTTAAAATTTCCACAAGTAATTGATTAATAGCTTTCAAAATGTAGTTAGTTGATTTGGTGGAATGTTCTAATTTTCTTGTGCAACTTTGGCTATTTGACAAGATAACAAACGTAGTGTGTTGTATTGATAGGATAAATTTCAGAGCTTCTGGGATAGCTTTTTTTTATTTCAACAACACACCACGAGGGCTTACAGCCTAAATACTATAGTACCGTGGGTGTCGACAAGGAGGAAAGAGGCAACTTGTTAATTCTGGACTTGAAGGTTTGGAGGTTCGGGGTAGAAGGAAAAACATGTGCCGGCAAGGAATTCCACAACTTGGAAGTCCTCGGCACAAAAGAGCGGGCATAACAAGATGTTCTATGTCTGGTGATCTGGACAGTAAAAGGGTGTATTCGCTCTGTTACCCTGGTACATCTGTTGGGGGCAGCAGGTGGAGGAACTATGGAAGAAAGCCCCTCTGAGCAATGCCCATGCAGATATCTATAAAAGTGAGAGAGGTCACCAACGGCACCTCGATAGGCAAGGTATTGCAGCCTTTGGGTGAGGGTAGGGTCACCGATGACACGTATAGCTCTCTTCTGAATGGAGTCCAGGATAGCGAGTGTAGAAGCGGCAGCAGAACCCCAGATGTGGGAGCAGTATTCGAGGTTTGGTCTTATTTGTGAAGTATATAAGGTATAGAGATTAGCTGGTGAAAAGTATTTGCGAGCACGGAAAAGGAAACCTAAAGCTGTCATCTCTGCCGTATATATTGACATATGGATGTTTGATTATTGTAACATTTTGCAAGTTTTGATGTATGGGTCGTAGAACGCGCATGCTGTACCATCTTCTTGCTTTGATCCATCTGTATATATGCGGTAATGATTTTTGTACTTGTCCAGCTCGAGTTTTAGCATAATATTTCTAGTATGTGTTGGAAATGATAGCAGTTTATTTCTGACAGGTTTGAATTTATTTCAAAAATCGGGTTCAGCCTATCGATGTGAATATAAGTGTTTACATCTTGAAGGTCACTGTATACTTCTACCAGCAATACTGATTGTTTTTGGTCCAGTACTTTTCTGTAAAGTCATTTATAAGCAAGTGGTGTATTTTGCCTATAAGATGGCTTTCCTTAGCGTACCATTTAATAATCATTCGGCTTGCCAGAATTTTTCTTCTATATTGATGCAAATTAGGCATTTGTAATGTTATGGCTTAATGCCAAATAAACAAAACTACTCTGCGCATATAAAGATAAACAAATAGTTACTATAAGACTATGCTACAGCTATATATATATATATATATATATATATATATATATA
Source organism: Tillus elongatus (assembly GCA_964006375.1). Classification (NCBI taxonomy): domain Eukaryota; kingdom Metazoa; phylum Arthropoda; class Insecta; order Coleoptera; family Cleridae; genus Tillus; species Tillus elongatus. The sequence goes on along the minus strand of OZ023262.1, from coordinate 64,330,445 downwards.
TATATATATATATATATATATATATATATGCAGGGTGTAAACAAATAAGTACGAAAAAATTCAGGGGATGATTCCTTGTTAAAGATTAAAAGGGGTCTTACATATAAAAAAAAGTCTGGACGCAGTAAGTACGAATTTTCAATAAAATGGTTTTAACTTGATCGCTTGAAAAAGTACAATAATTTTCCGAAAAGAAACTTAAAATGATCCCGAAAAAATTGGTCCCATTTTCCTGGCCAACTAACCCGTTCAAGCTATTTACACACCTGCTATGATATAATTATCCACAAAAAGCTTTGTCAATATTTTTTTTAGGTTTGCATGAGAATTTGCAAACAATTTCTTTAACGAAAATTGCCATTTTCTTTACAATAATTATGTTTTTTTACGAACATTTTCTAAACAATTATTTTTCACAAAAGTATGAATTTTTTTACAATAACTTAAATATTTATTATTACTTCACAAAAAATCTTCCAAAAATGATTTCTTCAAAAACACAAAACTACTTTGACTATTTTTAACACGAAAATTTGCTAAAAAATTCATAATAATCAAACTACCTATATACCTAATATGTATCTAAATGTTCGTGTGTGCAATTCACATTCTATAACATAAAGCCGCGTACCAAATTTGGTTGCCATGGCTTTGTTATTTCCAGGGGTCTACAAATTTTCCGGAAGAAAACCTAACATTTTCCAGGTAAAACTGGTCCGAATTTCCTGACTGACGAACTTAACCATGCCATTTGTAAAAGGAAGGTACTCATTATTATTTTCTGAGTTATCGGTGATACATATATATATATATATATATATATATATATATATATATATATATATATATATATATATATATATATATATATGTGTGTGTGTGTGTGTGTGTGTGTGTGTGTGTGTGTGTGTGTGTGTGTGTGTGTGTGTGTGTGTGTGTGTGTGTGTGTGTGTGTGTGTGTGTGTGTGTGTGTGTGTGTGTGTGTGTGTGTGTGTGTGTGTGTGTGTGTGTGTGTGTGTGTGAAATGTATTCTAGGGGGTCCAGTTCGTCCTCATTTGAAGACATTTTTTTCAAATTCAAAAGTCGCGATCTTCTTATATCAGTGTATTTGAATTTTTTTCTACGAAAATTCACTAAAATTTTTCATCAACGTAACGTTCAATTCCTGGGAAACCGAAAGGTTTATACTGTCATTTCTATAATTTTCTGGCCACCAATCCACCACACCGTTTCGCCATGAAAAACTCCCACTTTGTCCAATTTAAAAAATCGCTAAATAGCTGGTCACATAATCTGATCGGTTATTAGATATAAACTAGTGGACCTGTGCGGTGATCGAAATTCGACCGTAATCCATTAAATTTTGAAGTTGGAACATTATTGAGGTTCTTTTGCCATCTAAGTGCGACTATTTGAGCACAGACTTTTATGTGTTTAATATTCAGCATGAACGTATGAAGGCATTCATATACATCTGTTTGACCATAGAGTAATATGTGTTTTACATTGACAGATTAATATATTAACCGTCAGCTCAGAACTGGCACCGGGAATCCGTTCGTCTAATTAAAACAAAGCATTTTTAAATCTATTTGTAACACCTATTATACAGACATTTTAGCTTTCTGCTCTTTTTCTTTATATAACTTTAGCTATGCCAAATCTCACACTGCTGTGTGCGCGCAATGTGCCTAAAAAGAACTATAAAGTTTTTTATCATGTATTAATGTATATAATAAGCCCTATAACTGAAACTACTGCCAAAGCGTCAGAGAAAGGGTCTATTTGAAATTCATTTTTTGAAAATATTCTAGTAAAATGAAGGACAATTTCGGCTGAAGCTAAAACTTAAGGCTTTATAGAACACGCTTCTTACGACATTTATTCTACATAACCCGTATTAGTTTTCGGTTTTTATCCAGAACATGTCAATTTTGACGTTTCGAATCGCGACTTTGGCGTTGTAAGAAGAAAAATTATATTTCTTTATATGCTTATAACTTTATTCCTTTTAACGTAGAGATCCAAATTATGGCACATGGTTTGCTTTTTATGGTGTAAACGAGCGTACCAAATTTGGTTGACATGGCTTTGTTATTTCCGGAGATATAAAAATTTTCCGAAAGAAAACACAAAATTTTCCGGGAAAACTGGACAGCTTTACCTGGCTAACGAACTTATGTAATCCACTTGCGAAAGGAAGGTACTCACCAAATCAAATCAAAATCGTCCCATTATTTTTTGAGTTATATGCCATTTTTTCTTTACTTACCGCTGTATCTGTAAATTTTTCTCTTATCTCATGGGCAGAGCCCTAAATTTGGGGTAGCATTTTTGTTTTGATGTAACTTATTTGTATTAGTGAATTTTCTTAAAAAAAATTCACTAATGAGGAGATCCCGACTTTTGAATTTTGAAAAAATGTCTTCAAATGAGCGCTAATTAGGCCTCACAGAACACATATCCGGGGTCAGTTTCAATTTTTGTATGTTAATATATATATATATATATATATATATATATATATATATATATATATATATATATATATATATATATATATATATATATATATGTATGTATGTATCACACCGATAACTCAAAAAATAATAGGCCGATTTTGATTAAATTTGGTGAATAAATTCCATTTGCAAATGACTTGGATAAGTTCGTTAGCCAGGAAAATCTTCCCAAATTTTGTGTTTTCTTTAGAAAAAAATTTATATCTCCAAAATTAACAACGCCCTTACGTTGTTAATTTTGGAGATATAAATTTTTTTCTAAAGAAAACACAAAATTTGGGAAGATTTTCCTGGCTAACGAACTTATCCAACCAAATTTGGTACGCCGGTTTACATCCTTATAGGTAAGTTACCTACCAAAATCTATCTATGTAGATCGAAAGACAAAGAAGTTATAGGCATTTAAAGAAAAATAAATTGAGGTTTTCCTCAAAACGTCAAAGTTGCGATTTTAAACGTCAAAATCGGCAACATTTAGGCAAATAACTTGAATCTAATACGGGCTATGTAAATCAAATGTCTCAAGAAGGATGTTTTACAAACCCTGAAGTCTTAGTTTCAACCGTCATTTTCCTTCATTTTACTAAAATTTTCCAGAAAGTTCATTTCAAATAGACCCCTTCTCTGATGCTTGGCAGTAGTCTTAGCTATAGAGTTTATCGTTTAATGGTATATAATTTTTGTCGAATTTTCGTAAAAAATCAATAAAAAATCCCTTATTATACAAGATATGAAAAAAATCTTTATACATTAATTATAGGGTGTCTTGAGCTACATCTTAAAAAAATATTTCTCCAATCACAGGATGGCCCATAAATCGTTGGGATACAAATTTCTTTTTAGTGAATTTTCTTAAAAAAAATTCACTAATGAGGAGATCCCGACTTTTGAATTTTGAAAAAATTTCCTCAAATGACCGCGAACTAGGCCCCCTAGAACACATATCCGGGGTCCGTTTCAATTTTTATATGTTTATATATATATATATATATATATATATATATATATATATATATATATATATATATATATATATATATATATATATATATATATATATATATATATATATATATATATATATATATATATATATATATATATATATATATATATATATATATATATATATATATATATATATATATATATATATATATATATATATATATATATATATATATGTATCACACCGATAACTCAAAAAATAATTGGCCGATTTTGACTAAATTTGGTGGAAAAATTCCTTTTGGAAATGGCTTGGATAAGTTCGTTAGCCAGGAAAATCTGCCCAGGTTTTCCCGGAAAATTTTGTGTTTTCTTTCGAAAAAAAATTATATCTCCGGAATTAACAAAGTAAGGGCAACCAAATTTGGTACGCTAGTTAATATACTTATAGGTAAGCCACCTACCAAAATTTAGCTATGTAGGTCAAAAGACAAAAAAGTTATAGGCATTTAAAGAAAAATAAATTGGGGTTTTCCTCAAAACGTCAAAGTTGCGATTTAAAACGTCAAAATCGGCAACATTTAGGCAAAGAACTTGAATCTAATACGGGCTATAAAAATAAAATGTCTTAAGAAGGATGTTTTACAAACCCTAAAGTCTTAGTTTCAATCGTCATTGTCCTTCATTTTACTAAAATGTTCCCAGAAAATTCATTTCAAATAGACCTTTTCTCTCATGCTTGGCAGTAGCCTTAGCTTTAGAGTTTATCGTGTAATGGTATATAATTTTTGTCGAATTTTCGTAAAAAATCAATAAAGCTCAATATATCCGTTATTATACAAGATATGAAGAAAATTTGTATATATTAATTATAGGGTGTCTTGAGCTACATCTTAAAAAAATATTTCTACAATCACAGGCTGTCCCATAAGTCGTTGGTGATACAAATTTTCTTTTTTTTTTTAATCAAACACGCCTTATGTTATTGAATTTTTGAATTTTTCAGCGATGCATATTTGTAAGAAAAGAAATTCGGGACGCAGCAAGTGCGTTATGGTAGCGAATTTTCATTAAATGCTTCAAATTTGAATAGCTCAATTTGCTATTAACCTATAAGGTTGACCAAGAAACGAGTTTTTCCGGGAACACTTTAAGTTTACTTTTGGAAATTTTTGTACATTTTCACACAATAAAGTTATTTTTATGAAACATGGCACATTGTTTTTACTATATAGGTTATACTGGTAACCAAAATTGATGCCTGCTTTCTTAAAAAGGAAACACATATTTGCAATTAAAAACATTTTTATGAAAATTCACTACCATAACGCACTTGCTGCGTCCCGAGTTTTATTTAGTGAATTTTCTTAAAAAAATTCACTAATGAGGAGATCCCGACTTTTGAATTTTGAAAAAATTTCTTCAAATGAGCGCTAATTAGGACCCCCAGAACACATATCCGAGGTCAGTTTCAATTTTTATATGTTTATATATATATATATATATATATATATATATATATATATATATATATATATATATATATATATATATATATATATATATATATATATATGTATCACACCGATAACTCAAAAAATAATGAGCCGATTTTGATTAAATTTGGTGAATACCTTCCTTTTGCAAATGGCTTGGATAAGTTCGTTAGCCAGGCAAATCTGCCCAGGTTTTCCCGGAAAATTCTGTATTTTCTTTCGAAAAAAATATATATCTCCGGAATTAACAAAGTAAGGGCAACTAAATTTGGTATGCAGGTTTATATCCTTATAGGTAAGTTACCTACCAAAATCTGGATATGTAGGTCTTTAAAGACAAAAAAGTTATAGGCATTTAAAGAAAAATAAATTGCGGTTTTCCTCAAAACGTCAAAGTTGCGATTTAAAACGTCAAAATCGGCAACATTTAGGCAAATAACTTGAATCTAATACGGACTATGGAAATCAAATGTCTCAAGAAGGATGTTTTACAAACCCTGAAATCTTAGTATCAACCGTCATTGTCCTTCATTTTACTAAAATGTTTCCAGAAAATTCATTTCAAATAGACACCTTCTCTGATGCTTGGCAGTAGTCTTAGCTATAGAGTTTATCGTTTAATGTTATATAATTTTTGTCCAATTTTCGTAAAAAATCAATAAAGCTCAATAATATATCCGTTATTATACAAGGTATGAAAAAAAATTGTATAGATTAATTATAGGGTGTCTTGAACTACATCTTAAAAAATATTTCTACAATCACAGGCTGTCCCATAAGTCGTTGGTGATACAAATTTTCTTTTTTTTTTAATCAAACACGCCTTATGTTATTGCATTTTTCCATTGAAATATAATGCATGTTTGTAAGAAAAGAAATTCTGAATGCAGCAAGTGCGTTATGACAGCGAATTTTGATCAAATGATTCATATTTCAATAGCCCAATTTGCTATTAACCTATAAGGTTGACCAAGAAACGAGTTTTCCCGGGAACACTAAGTTTACTTTTGAAAATTTTTGTACATTTTCACACAATAAAGTTATTTTTATGAAACATGGTACATTGTTTTTACTATATAGGTTATACTGGTAACCAAAATTGATGCCTGCTTTCTTAAAAAGAAATTTGCAATAAAAACATTTTTATGAAAATTCACTACCATAACGCACTTGCTGCGTCCAGAGTTTTTTTTTATATTCATGTTCATCCAGTGTTAGAAATTTCGTTAAAACATTTTAAATTGAGTTTTATTGATTTTATTCTTTTAATTGATAATTATTTGAATATAGACTTATTTAGTGATATTTCAGGCTATATAAATAAAATCTATAATGTTTTATTTCTGATTATTTAAATTCTTTTGAAAAACATAGCTATATCAAAATAAAATCATAGTCATTGTCAATAAATTACACAATTTAAAACCTTATTTTAACAATGAATTAAATAAACTGTACTAATTCGGCCTTTATCAGCATTAAATATACAGAAAAGTCATCAATGTAACAGAAAATCCTTAAAACTAACTGACAATATAAAAATCTGCACATTTTTATAATTACAATATTCACAAAATTGACTTACTGCTTAATGTATCTAATTGGTTCTTCATTGAGATTTGGATTGTTCGCCATTGGATCACCTATTTGGATTTTATTACTGCCACCATTTTATTGGCGCAATTAATTAATATCGAGCTTATTTTGGATAGCCCTTTGTCTGGAAATTTTTCATCTATCTTGACTGCTATTTTTAATTGATATCCATCTAGTCCTACTCTTTGCTATTTTCTTACTCATTACCCTGCTTACTTATATTGTGGTAGTAAAAAATCGAATGCTAATTACACTGATACGTTTCATCCCTGTATCCCTCGGGATAAAAGAGCGGGAACAACAAGATGTTCTATGCCTGGTGACCTGGACAGTAAAAGGATGCATTCGCTCTGTTCCCCTGGTAGATCTGTTGGGGGCAGCAGGTGAAGAAACTATGGAAGAAAGCTCCTCTGAGCAGTGCCCGTGCTGATATATATAAAAGAGAGAGAGAGAGAGAGAGAGGTCACCAACGGCACGTCGGTGGGCAAGATATGGCAGCCTTTGGGTGGGGGTAGGGTCACCAATGAGACGTATAGCTCTCTTCTGAATGGAGTCTAGGACAGCGAGTGTAGAAGCGGCAGCGGCACCCCAGATGTGGGAGCAGTATTCGAGGTTTGGCCTTATTTGTGAAGTATATAAGGTATAGAGATTAGCTGGTGAAAAGTATTTGCGAGCCCGGAAGAGGAAACCTAACTTCTTAGCAGCCGCTTCTGCAATTGATGTGACATGTTGGTGCCAGTTGAGATTTCGATCCATGCCAACAAGTGAAAATGACTCATTACTTTGATTAACTTGGTTGTTCATTGTGATGGGTCTAGGGCTGGCGTATCTCTTATGAGATAGAAAGCAAGACTGAGATTTGGTGGAGTTGAATTGTAAAAGATTTCTACTTTCCCAGTCTAATATTCTTTGGAGATCCACAGAGACCGAACCCTACATGAGTCTGCGATTCTCATCTAATTGGGCGAAAGAAACAGTCTTAGAATATTGTTTATTTGAGTGAAGGGTGCTGTTGTCCGCGTAACTGTGAACTGGGTTGGATGTGCTAGAAAGGAGGTCATTGATGTGAAGAAGAAACACAGTAGGGGCTAAAGCTGAACCTTGAGGGACTCCCGCATTAATTGGATACAGTTTAGAAGAATGGCCATCCACGACAACAGAGATGCTCCGGTTGGAGAGGAAATTTGCTGTCCAGGTACAAATTTTGGTGGTAGACCATAGGCCGGAAGTTTATTAAGCAGCGCTGCGTGCCAGACCTGGTCGAAGGCTTCGGATATGTCTAGAGCGACAATCTGGGATTCACCGTGTAGTTCCATATACCTGTTCCAAGAATGGGTGACAAAGGAAAGGAGGTCGGCAGTAGATCTGCGCTGACCGAATCCATACAGCCTGTCGTGGATTAGACGGTGTGTTTTAAGAAATGTTAGTAATTTGGTGTTTATATACTTTTCCATCACTTTAGAGACGACTGAAAGGAGAGAAATAGGCCTGTAGTTGCTAGGAAGCGCTTTGGGTCCTTTCTTGGGAACGGGTTGTACTCCAGCAGTTTTCCAGTTACTAGGGAATATGCCTCTATTGTAAGACGAGTCAGGACAGGGGCAAGTTCTGGTGCGCAAGTTTTGAGAACAATTGCTGGGATCTCGTCAAGGCTAGAGGCTTTCCTGTTATTAAGACAAGAGGGCATCTTTCGTACCTTTTTAGTTTTGACCATGATATCCGTCATTTTATGCGCGAACACTTGGCTCCTCAAAAATGTCGCAGTTCTGTGTTTTGATATATTAACCTAGCACACCACCAGTGTCTCTCAGATATTCCGACTACTCGAATCCTAGTCCTGATACTGGTTATCTGCTTTATCTCGCATCAGATAATTTCTACTCTGTTTAATTTTTGAATTTGACTGTACCTTCACCATTCTTACACCCAATCAGTATGGCACCATTCCTCACATTTTTAACTTGAGAAATGCAGATTTTTTCTTGGGTAGGATTTATCTCCTTTCTGATGTGAAACTTAGTGACTGAAGTAACTTGAGTCTTAGACTTGAGCTTGATAAAAATAGCTGAATCAGAAACCTTGTGTGTACCTCTGGAGTATAGAGGACATTTTTTGGAATCACGAACGGCCTGAATAATTAACAGATGCAATCATTGCATTGGTGATGCCTGTTAACAATCTCATTAAATCAATATTAGATTTCTTTAAAACAGTAACCTGATTGTTTAAATCCTCTACTGACTTAGCAACTGATGTAATACTGTCACGAACAATGGTTAGAACTGAACTTTTCTCGGCGATATTATCCTTGAAAGTAGACAGAATCTGTGAGGTCAACTCAGTGATAAACCTTCCATCCTTTAGAACGTTGAACACCAATTTAGCAGTGGTGTCCACTCCAAGATTCAGGTTAACTGTATTCTGGACAAAGGTAGATAATGGTGCGATTCTGAAGAACTATCGCTCTAGACTCTGTAGTGGAAACCTTGGCACAGCTTTGACATAATTCTGAAGCACACTTCTAACACCTCAAAAGAGGCTAGGTTAGGGACTTGGGTTTTACATTGATTGCAGTCCATTTTCAGTGCTAGAGGAACTAACACAAATACAGGATGTCCGGAAATTGTGAGCAAAAAATTCAGGGGGTTATTCTACTCAAATAATTAATGGCCCCAGTTCCTATAATAATTTTTCGAACACTCGAAAATAACGCTTTTTTATCCTTACCATTACCAGAAAGTTCAAGCTTTATCTCCTGAAGATCCGGAAGCTCGCGTGAATTTGTGCAATATAATTCGAAATCTACATAACAACGATCACAATCTTATATCATCGCTTCTCTTCACAGATGAAGCTTGATTTGGACATGACGGTTTGATCAACCTTCATAATGAGCATTATTGGTCTAATAAGAATCCTCACTTGGCGATAGAACGCGGTTTCCAGAATAAGTTTTCTGTTAATGTGTGGGCGGGAATTTTAGGAGACCGCTTAATTGGGCCAGATTTCTTCCCTCAAAGACTCAACGGTGAGATATACTTAATTTTTTTAAGAAACCAGTTATCCACTCTATTGGATGATGTGCCCCTCCGATCAAGAAATACGATGTGGCTGCTGCAGGACGGCGCGCCGCCACATTTTAGTACAACGGTGAGGGAATTTCTTAATGAACCATTTCCTGAGAGATGGATAGGACGCGGTGGGTTCGTGCAGTGGGCTCCTAGATCGGCTGATTTTTTCTTTTGGGGTTACCTAAAATCTCTTGTATCCAGGAGTCCAATTCAAAACGTTGAAGATCTCAGGCAAAGAATTATTGATAACTGTGAGGTAATCAGGCAAAAGGACGGAATATTCGCTAGAGTTCGTCGGAATTTCCTGAGAAGAATTGATTTATGTGTTGAGATGGAAGGACTTCACTTTGAAACTTTGTTGTTAATATTTAATTGTTATAATTTTTAATAAATTATTGTTATAATGTTTAAATGTTGCAAGTTCTAGTAAGTATTAAAAAAAATGAAGCTCTGTAAAATCGTTATTGCTGTTTTATAGTAGTAATAATAATAAAAATATAACACTTTATTTGTCAAAACATGTGACATAATTTTTTTTCCGAGGCAATTACCGCGAGACTGTTCAATACCAGCAAAAATTTTGAAGAACATTTTTATCGAAAACGGTTAGTTTTATCGTGATGCAAGAAGATGACCTTTTTTAAGATTTTATAATTCCGTTCAATCGTATATTATTAGATTTGAGATAAAGATTCAAGCAAAAACGTTATGAGTCCTTATCTGTTGGTCAAGGGCAGCTTCGGCCTTTAAATTTTGATAGATCCATGTCAAATTTGCAACATAAATACAGAGTGATATTATATACGTGTGCACCCAATTTGAAAAGAATCGATTTACGACAAAAAAAGTTATCGACAAAAATTTGAAAAAAATTAATTTTTTTGACACCCTATAACTCCGATATTTTCGAGTTTTCGAAAAACTATTATAGGAACTAGGGGCATTAATTCTTTGAGTAGAACAACCCCCTGAATTTTTGCTCACAATTTCCGGACACCTGTATATTTCGAGAACTGCATAGTGCACAAAAATTATTGGACAGCCCTTGTATACAAGTATTTATCCTGATAAGTAAACAAAGACGTTATGTTTCAAACAGTAAATTATCATCCTTTCACTTTTTAACTACACCTTATCAGTCTTGATAAGTGACAAATTCCAAAATTTGAATACAAAAGATGCTAATTAAAAACACAAATCGTAATGTTTCTGTTAGAGCTCACAGGATAATTTTTAGCAATCATTAGCAGACACCAAACTACACAAACTGACAAAATCTATAGAAAAACTGCCTCCTTTTGACTGAGCTGTGAACCCAAAGAAGGCACACCTATATTCTGTACTTTCACTCTTGTAAGCTGATCAATATACAATTTCAAAAAATTATATGAGAGACCCCTTTTAATTTTTAACAATGAATCACCCCCTGTATATACAGGCAGAGTTAGTCTATAGTAGCGGGAATTTACCAATTTATAGAAAATCTAATTTTAAGACAAAAAGTTTATATAAACACAGCTCGTCAAAGGCTTCGTTTTTTGTGATGCAGGGTGATTAAAGTTGTCCTCTGATGTTGATTTTTATTAATAATTTCCGAAACGTTTTGAGATAAAAAGCTAAATCGTTGTTAACGGCCATAACTTTTTCAGACCAATAAAGCATTGATAAAAGAGAAGTTAAAATAATAATAATAATAATAATAATAATAATAATAATAATAATAATAATAATAATAATAATAATAATAATAATAATAATAATATAAACATTTATTGTATTTAAGAAATCCAAAGTCCTATTACAAGGATCAAGAGTGGCTATATTAATAAATTTAAATATACAAAATTTAAAAAACAATCGTTTTTTTTTTTAATTTCAACAACACACCACGATGGCTCACAGCCTAAATACTATCGTACCGTGGGTGTTGACAAGGAGGAAAGTGGCAACTTGTTAATTCTGGACTTGAAGGTTTGGAGGTTCGGAGGAGAAGGAAAAACATGTGCCGGCAAGGAATTCCACAGCTTGGAAGTCCTCGGGACAAAAGAGCGGGCATAACAAGATGTTCTATGTCTGGTGACCTGGACAGTAAAAGGGTGCATTCTCTCTGTTCCCCTGGTAGATCTGTTGGAGGCAGCAGGTGGAGGAACTATGGAAGAAAGCACCTCTGAGCAGTACCCGTGTAGATATCTATAAAAGAGAGAGAGGTCACCAACAACACGTCGGTGGGCAAGGGATGGTAGCCTTTGGGTGAGGGTAGGGTCACCGATGAGACGTATAGCTCTCTTTTGAATGGATTCCAGGATAGCGAGTGTAGAAGCGGCAGCTGCACCCCAGATGTGGGAGCAGTATTCGAGGTTTGACCTTATTTGTGATGTATATAAGGTATAGAGATTAGCTGGCGAAAAGTATTTGCGGGCCCGGGAGAGGAAACCTAATCTCTTAGCAGCCGCTTCTGCGATTGATGTGACATGTTGGTGCCAATTGAGATGTCGATCCACAGAAATGCCAACAAGAGAAAAAGACTCATTACTTTGAATAACTTGGTTGTTAATTGTGATGGGTCTAGGGTTGGTGTAACTCTTATGAGAAAGAAAGCAAGATTGATATTTGGTGGGGTTGAATTGTACAAGATTTCTACTTCCCCAGTCTAATATTTTTTGGAGTTCCACGGAGACAGAACCCTCCATGAGTCTGCGATCCTCATCTAATTGGGCTAGAGAGACAGGCTTAGAATATTGTATATTTGAGTGGAGGGTACTGTCGTCCGCGTAACTGTGGACTGGGTTGGATGTGCTAGAGAGGAGGTCATTGATGTGTAGAAGAAACAAAGTAGGGGCTAAAGCTAAACCTTGAGGAACTCCTGCATTAATTGGATACAGTTTAGAGGAATGGCCATCCACGACAACAGAAATGGTCCGGTTGGAGAGGAAATTTGCTGTCCAGGTACAGAGTTTTGGTGGTAGGCCAAAGACCGGAAGTTTATTAAGCAGCGCTGCGTGCCAGACCTGGTCGAATGCTTTGGATATGTCTAGAGCGACAATCTAGGATTCACCGTGTCGTTCCATAGACTTGTTCCAAGAATGGGTGACAAAGGACAGGAGGTCGGCAGTCGATCTGCGCTGACGGAATCCATACTGCCTTTCGTGGATTAGTTACTAAAACTAACAACTAATAACTACAAAAACAACTAGTATTCTGATATCAACCAAAAAATTAAAACAAATTTAGTCATTTATTATTAATGCCCGTATTCTTAAGAAATATACCAAAAAATAACCTAAGCATCTTATATTTGGAGCATCCACATTATTTAATACACCTACGAGGTGTTCAATACCTGTCCTTAGAAGATGAGGTCTTACAGGTTCATATATAGGACATGTGAAAAGTATATGCCTCAACGTCTCAGATTCCTGCAGGTTACAAATTGAACAGTTTGCGTCAGTGTCAGTCTTGAAACACACACCTTTGTATGTAAACTTTAAATAAAATTTGGACGCCAGACGCATCTGTACAATTATTCTGATCAATGGCATTGGGGCACGCAGGCGCAAATAATTTTGTCCCGTGTGGTGTGTTATAAAGAGCTGGTATAAATCGGTGTACTCCATAGACTTATTATTCTTTATATATCTATGGTGTACTCAGTAAGTTGTAAACGATCAAGATCATCCGAGATAAGTTTGGACTCGAACCTGACGAAGAGACTTCATTTCACACGCTTTAGCACACCCAAGGTCGGAGAATTCCATAGTAAACAATATTTAACCTGGGAAGCCCAGTTGTATTTAGGGTCCGTCATCGAGACAGTCCTCAACCCTCAACCTAGCGAAGCAAGCAGCTGGATACCTCACCGAGCCCATTGTCAAGAGCTTCCCAAGCCACTTAACACAATGTTAAAAAGTCTGGACGCAGCAAATGCGTTATGGTAGTGAATTTTCATAAATAGTTTTTAATAGGAAATATGTTTTTTTTTTAAATCAGGCAAATTTGGTGTCCAGTATAACCTATATAGTAGAAACAATGTGCCATATTTCATCAAAATAACTTTATTGTTTGAAAATGTACAAAAATTTCCAAAAGTAAACTTAAAGTGTTCCCGAAAAAACTGGTTTCTTGGTCAACCTTATAGGTTAATAGCAAATTAAGCTATTCAAATTTGAAGCATAATACTTCGCTACCATAACGCACTTGCTGCGTCCCTAATTTCTTTTCTTACAAACATGCATTATATTTCGATGGAAAATGCAAAAATTCAGTAACATAAGGCGTGTTCAATTTTAAAAAAAATTTGAATCACCCACGACCTATGGGCCAGCCTGTAATTGTATAAATAGTTTTTTAAGATGTAGCTCAAGACACCCTATAATTAATATATACCTTTTTTTTTCGTATCTTGTATAATAACGGATATATTGAGCTTTATTGATTTTTAACGAAAATTCGACAAAAATTATATACCATTAAACGATAAACTCTATAGCCAAGGCATCAGAATAAGGGTCTATTTGAAATGAATTTTCAGGAAATATTTTAGTAAAACGAAGGAGAATGACGATTGAAACTGAGACTTCAGGCATGGTAAAACATTCTTCTTGATTTTCTTTTCATAGCTCATATTACTTTTGGGTTCTTTGCCTAAATATTACCAGTTTTGACGTTTTAAATCGCGACTTTGACGTTTTGAGGAAAACCCAAATTAGCTTTTCTTTAAATGCCTATAACTTTTTTGTATTTTAACCTACAGAGCTAAATTTACAAACCCGCGTACCAAAATTAATTTAAGATTTAATTAAATAACATTCTTTCATCCATTACTCTTATTCTGTAATTGATGACTTTATTGCCATATCCAAGCCAACATTTAAAAGGCCGGACGCAGCAAGTGCATTATGATAGTGAATTTTCATAGAAATGATCTGGCACCAAATATTTGATTATAACTTTTTTTCCTTCTAACATAGAAATCTAAATTTTGGTATATAGCTTACTTCTTATATCATTAACCTATCTACCAAATTTGGTTGTCATAGTGTTTTTATTTTTTTTAAATAAATTTTTTTTTTGATGAAAACTCAAAATTTTTGCGGAAAACCTCGTCTGATTTTCCTGACTAACGAACTTATCCAAGCCATTTACAAAAGGAAGGTACATGCCAAATTTTATCAATATCGGCCCATTATTTTTTGAGTTATCGGTGTGATATATATATATATATATATATATATATATATATATATATATATATATATATATATATATATATATATATATATATATATATATATATATATATATATATATATATATATATATATATATATATATATAACATATAAAAATTGAAACCGACCCCGGATATGGGTTCTAGGGGTCCTAGTTCGGGCTCATTTGCAAAGATTTTTTCAAAATTCAAAAGTAAGGATCTCCCCGTTAGTGAATTTTTTCTACGTAAATTCACTAAAAAGTCGTATGTTGTCGTGAGCAGAATTGGGAAAGCTTTAAAATGAGGTATCACTCAACATAGGGTGCCACTTAAATTTTAAGAGTACTTTACGCCCCTGTCGGGGGGAGGGGGTGGTATAGGTTCCAAAACACCAAAACTTACGCCATCATATGTTCCCCTTGAAAACAAAGTCGACGTGTCTCGGTTCTTTTTTTTTTCTTTTTTTAAATTCCGATATTTTTTAGATGGGAAGTTTTAATTGGCACACCTGTATATATAACACCTAAGGAATATGAAAGCCAGTGTTTGAATATTAGCAACTAACAGCGATTCAAGACAAGACTCGGCAAGTTTGCAAGGCATAACATTTTTCAAACCCTTCCCTTTCCATTTATGGGTATAAAATACAAAGTCTTATAACGGAACGTCAGCCTTTAATTTATGCTAGTCACTTCTAAGAACGAAAGAAAGTAACTTTATTCTAAGAGAGAGCAAACAGGTAGCAAAATCAAAGATAATTATTGAGAACTGGCTCTTATCTATTGTATTATGAATGGTGCTGTTAGAATGCACATCTGTAGGTAAAAACCATCTTCGGTTGTTCAGGTGGATATTTGTCTGCTTGTGTTAACTTCCTCAAGGTAAAGAAAGGGAAATCAAAAATAATGTATCGCACACTCACGCCGGATTCTATAGTATAGAAATATTCAAACGTAAACTGGCGTTTTTAACAAATTTTTGTAAAGAAACTTAGTCTACGACTATCGAATTTTGAACAAATGTCTTCAAGTGAGCGCGAATTACGACCCCTAGAACCCGTAGTCGAGGTCAGTTTCAATTTTCATATGTTTTATATACATATATATATATATATATATATATATATATATATATATATATATATATATATATATATATATATATATATATATATATATATATATATATATATATATATATATATATATATATATATATATATATATATATATATATATATATATATATATATACATTATACTGTATTTGACAAAGCGAGGACATTTATTTGATCCTCAACAGAATTTATAACATTAAACCCCTAGCGGACTTTCGCTCCCTTAATTTAAAAAAGTCTCGACGCAGCAAGGGTATTATGGTAGTGAATTTTCATAGAAATAATCTGGCACCAAATATTTTTTATAAATTTTTCCTGTCGCATAGAAATCTAAATTTTGATATATAGTTTCCGTTTAATGTCGCCAACTTGTGTGTCAAATTTATTTGCCATAGCTTTCTTATTTTTTGAGATCAAAAATTTTTCTGAAACAAAACCCCAAATTTTCCCGGAAAACCTTGTTCGATTTTTCTGGCTAACGAACTATCCAAGTCACTTACAAATCACAATCGTCCCAGTCTTTTTTAAGTTATTGGTGTGATACACACACACACACACACACACACACACACACACACACACACACACACACACACACACACACACACACACACACACACACACACACACACACACACACACACACACACACACACACACACACACACACACACACACACACACACACACACACACACACACACACACACACACACACACACACACACACACACACACACACACACACACACACACACACACACACACACACACACACACACACACACACACACACACACACACACACACACACACACACACACACACACACACACACACACACACACACACACACACACACACACACACACACACACACACACACACACACACACACACACACACACACACACACACACACACACACACACACACACACACACACACACACACACACACACACACACACACACACACACACACACACACACACACACACACACACACACACACACACACACACACACACACACACACACACACACACACACACACACACACACACACACACACACACACACACACACACACACACACACACACACACACACACACACACACACACACACACACACACACACACACACACACACACACACACACACACACACACACACACACACACACACACACACACACACACACACACACACACACACACACACACACACACACACACACACACACACACACACACACACACACACACACACACACACACACACACACACACACACACACACACACACACACACACACACACACACACACACACACACACACACACACACACACACACACACACACACACACACACACACACACACACACACACACACACACACACACACACACACACACACACACACACACACACACACACACACACACACACACACACACACACACACACACACACACACACACACACACACACACACACACACACACACACACACACACACACACACACACACACACACACACACACACACACACACACACACACACACACACACACACACACACACACACACACACACACACACACACACACACACACACACACACACACACACACACACACACACACACACACACACACACACACACACACACACACACACACACACACACACACACACACACACACACACACACACACACACACACACACACACACACACACACACACACACACACACACACACACACACACACACACACACACACACACACACACACACACACACACACACACACACACACACACACACACACACACACACACACACACCACACACACACACACACACACACACACACACACACACACACACACACACACACACACACACACACACACACACACACACACACACACACACACACACACACACACACACACACACACACACACACACACACACACACACACACACACACACACACACACACACACACACACACACACACACACACACACACACACACACACACACACACACACACACACACACACACACACACACACACACACACACACACACACACACACACACACACACACACACACACACACACACACACACACACACACACACACACACACACACACACACACACACACACACACACACACACACACACACACACACACACACACACACACACACACACACACACACACACACACACACACACACACACACACACACACACACACACACACACACACACACACACACACACACACACACACACACACACACACACACACACACACACACACACACACACACACACACACACACACACACACACACACACACACACACACACACACACACACACACACACACACACACACACACACACACACACACACACACACACACACACACACACACACACACACACACACACACACACACACACACACACACACACACACACACACACACACACACACACACACACACACACACACACACACACACACACACATATATATATATATATATATATATATATATATATATATATATATATATATATATATATATATATATATATATATACATATATAAATCTACTGGCCCACGTCTAACGGCACGAAGTCTCACGTCTACATATTTTATTATATCGATTTGTTAATGACGAAGGATTAGGTAGGTCAACAAGGGCTACAATTTAAAGTTATTTTTAAATATACAGGGTGGTCCAATAAAGTGTGAAGTATGTTTTTTCTTATGAAACGCAATATATTTGATAACAGTTTTGAATTTGATAACAGTTTTGAACTGTATGGCAAAATAAGGCTCACTCTCTTAGAGGATCCCTATACATATCCATTACTGTTTGTCAGATATCTTGATTTTTCGATGAATATGAGGTTTTTGAAAAATTCTTCCATGTAAGACAACATCGAAAAAAACTCACTAGCCTGCGACGACGGACTTGTTACTCCATCAACCACTGTAGTCAATACTTCGCAATAATTTACAGTGTGTTAAAAAATTCATGTTCAATTATTGACTCATTCAAAGTAGATTAGCTTGTTTATGTTGAATAGAACACCCTGTATTTTGTACTATATAAGATGTTCTATATGTTTGCCATCTTGTTCTATACAAGGAACAGTTCTATCTTCAAAAGATTTTTTTAATATTTTTCAGAATATTTGGTGTGATGGAGGCAAAAACGTTTGCGATTCTCAATTTCATATATTCTGGAGTGGCAGGGGAAGTAGTGTATACAATATTTTTATGTAACGCCATTGAAAAAATTAACGGGGGTCAAATCTGGGAACCTAGGGGGCCAATTGTGTACATGTCGAGCGTAGCTCAGTAGTCTAATTCCCTGTACATCGTATGATCGACTCCTACATGACGAGTTCTAATCCTAGTTAGTGACTTTACTTTTTATCATTTTTTTAAATCTCATTTCACTTTACAATTATCTAATCAGATTGTTGTTATTCCGACGAATTTTTTAGCGAGTTTTTATATAAAAAACAATTTGATAAACAGGAGATGAAAGTTTTAAGACTTAATTCAATTTGAATAGCATATCTGGTTTTTTGTTCTTGACCTAACTTAGTCAAACCATATATATATATGTATATATATATATATATATATATATATATATATATATATATATATATATATATATATATATACATAAAGGGTTAACAATTTACCAAAATTTAGGTCTGTAAGTATAAAGACAAAAAGTTAGAAAAAAATTGGGGTTTTGCTCAAAACGTAAAAAGTCGCGATTTGAAACGTCAAAATTGGCAACATTTAGGCAAATAACCTGAAAGAAATACTGATTGTGTAAAGAGTGTTATGCAAACCCTTAAGTTTCAGCTTAAACCATCATTGCCCTTCATTTTACTAAAATATTTCCAGAAAATTCATTTCAAATAGGCCCTTTCTCTGATGCTTTGGCAGCAGTTTTAGTTTATGGTTTAACGGTCTACAATTTTTAGCTAGTTTTCGTAGAAAAAATTGGTTAATAAGGAGACCGCGGCTTTTGAATTATAAAAAGATTTCTTCAACTGAGCGCAGACTAGGCCCCCGAGAATCCATATCCGGGTTTACTTTCTGTTTACATATATACAGGGTGACGCATTTCTACGGTAAAACTCAATATAATTGTTATTATGCAAGATACGAGAAAAAAGTGTATACGTTACCTATAGGGTGTCTTGAGCTGCATCTTATAAAATTATGTTGGCAATTTAAACGTAAATTAAAAATCTTGGTTCTCGGCTTTGTCACGGAGTTTCTCTTCCCCCTCCTACATGCCTACAATCACCCTCAATGCATAAACAAGAACAATATAAACAATAAAGTTTCTTCGGAACAACCCCCAAGAAAGTTGTGGGACCTGCGGTGAATAAGGGTTATGTGCGAAGTAAACAGGATTTTAAGGATGTATAGCTTTAAAATGGGTAAAAGGTAGCTTATAGAGGTCCAACTAAGATTTTTTTAATATTTTTCATTTTCTAAAATATTTCCAGAAAATTCATTTCAAATAGGCCCTTTCTCTGATGCTTTGGCAGCAGTTTTAGTTTATGGTTTAACGGTCTACAATTTTTAGCTAGTTTTCGTAGAAAAAATTGGTTAATAAGGAGACCGCGGCTTTTGAATTATAAAAAGATTTCTTCAACTGAGCGCAGACTAGGCCCCCGAGAATCCATATCCGGGTTTACTTTCTGTTTACATATATACAGGGTGACGCATTTCTACGGTAAAACTCAATATAATTGTTATTATGCAAGATACGAGAAAAAAGTGTATACGTTACCTATAGGGTGTCTTGAGCTGCATCTTATAAAATTATGTTGGCAAACACCGAATGGCCCATAGGTGTTGGTGATACCTACATTTTTTTTAACATTCCTTATTGCATTTGTGCATCTCTCATCAAAATATGATGCATGTTTGTAAAAAAAATTGAGACGCAGTAAGTGCGTTTTGGTAGCGAATTTTAATTAAACGCTTCAAAATCCATTAACGCAATTTGCTATTAACCTAAGGTTCGTCAACTAGGAAACGAGTTTTCTTGGAAGCGTTTTAAGCTTAATGTTGAAAAATTGTTGTACATTTACAAACAAGTTATTTTGATCAAATATGGTACATTGTTTCTACTATATAGATTATACCGGTGACCAAATTGATGCCTGCTTGCATTAAAGAGATATATTTGCTATTAAAAACATTTTTATGAAAATTCACTTCCAAAACGCACTTGCTGCGTCCAGACTTTTTTTAATTTTTCGAGAAATTCATTAGTGATGTATCAAAACTCCATATATTTTAAACGAATAGACCGAATTTCAAAAATAAAAAGGCAATGTATAGGAAATCAAAAGCTATTTTCAAAGAGCTATCACGTGACCGCTATTCCCATTTGACAAAACTTAAGGGATGACACCCTCGTTTAGGAGGGAAGTTAAGGCTATACCTTTTGCGTCAAAAGTTGTCCCCCTTACAAATAAACTTGACGTGTTTCGGGTTTTTTTCGACAAAATCTTTTCCTGGCAGTTATGGCTGCCAGATAGTTTTCAGCGGACAACCCTGTGTATAACAAGTAATGAGTAAGTCTATCCACTACATTGCGCCTTAGAATCTCGGCTTTTTTGTATCCAAAACTTAATATTAATGTGTTAATATTTTTCGGTCCTTCAACGGGAAATAGTTTTTCTTTTGTCTATAAAATTATATAAATTGTGTTTATCATACAGAAATCATTACTCTTGTATCCTCTTTTGCCTTTCTAAAACCGCAATTACTTTAAATGCCTGTAACTTGACTTTTCATAAAGCTAGGTACCTCCAATAGTATCTATAAAGGCAACTTGCCTACCAATATTCTTTAGAATAACTTTGTTATTTTTGATGATACAAGTATTTTCCGAAGGAAAACTCGCATTTTCCTTGAAAAAACTGGTCAAATTGGGCTGACTAATGAACTTGTTTAAGCGACTAATAAAGAAACAGCCTTGCCAAATTTTATTCAAATCTGACTGTTAAATGTGAGTAAACTTGGCTACACACATATGTTCATAATTCGTGGAACAAGTCTATGGAACTACACGGTGAATCCCAGATTGTCGGTCTAGACATATCCAAAGCATTCGACCAGGTCTGGCACGCAGCGCTGCTTAATAAACTTCCGGCCTTTGGCCTACCACCAAAACTTTGTACCTGGACAGCAAATTTCCTCTCCAACCGGAGCATTTCTGTTGTCGTGGATGGCCATTTCTCTAAACTGTATCCAATTAATGCAGGAGTTCCTCAAGGTTCAGCTTTACCCCCTACTTTGTTTATTCTCCACATCAATGACCTCCTCTCTAGCACATCCAACCCAGTTCACAGTTACGCGAACGACAGCACCCTCCACTCAAATATACAATATTTCAAGCCTGTCTCTGTAGCCCAATTAGATGAGGATCGCAGACTCATGGAGGGTTCTGTCTCCGCGGATCTCCAAAAAATATTATACTGTGGAAGTAGAAATGTTGTACAATTCAACCCCACCAAATCACAGTCTTGCTTTCTTTCTCATAAGAGATACACCAGCCCTAGACCCATCACAATGAACAACCAAGTTATTCAAAGTAATTAGTCCTTTTCACTTGTTGGCATTTCCGTGGATCGAAATCTCAATTGGCACCAACATGTCACATTAATTGCAGAAGAGGCTGCTAAGAAATTAGGTTTTCTCTTCCGGGCTCGCAAATACTTTTCACCAGCTAATCTCTATATCCTATGTCCTTCACAAATAAGACTAAACCTCGAATACTGCTCCCACATCTGGAGTGCTGCTGCCGCTTCTACACTCGCTATCCTGGACTCCATTCAGAAGAGAGCTATATGTATCATCGGTGACCCTACCCTCACCCAAAGGCTGCCATCCCTTGCCCACCGACGTGCCATTCGTGACCTCTCTCTCTTTTATAGATATCTGCACGGGCACTGCTCAGCGGAGCTTTCTTCCATAATTCCTCCACCTGCTGCCCCCAACAGATCTACCAGGGGAACAGAGCGAATGAACCCTTTTACTGTCCAGGTCGCCAGACATAGAACATCTTGTTATGGCCGTTCTTTTGTCCCGCAAACTTCCAAGTTGTGGAATTCCTTGCCGGCACATGTTTTTCCTTCTTCCCCGAACCTCCAAACCTTTAAGTCCAGAATTAACAAGTTGCCTCTTTCCTCCTTGTCGACACCCACGGTAAGATAGTATTTAGGCTGTAAGCCCTCGTGGTGTGTTGTTGAAATAAAAATAAATAAATAAAGTGTAAAACGGACCTCGGATATGGGTTCTAGGGGCTCATTTGAAAACAACAATTTAATTCTAAATTCGTTACTTTTTATGGAGATAATTTTTTTTATGAATATTCGCTATAAAGGACATTTTGGTAGCATAACCTTCACATTTTTCCGCCATTTCGCAGCTTGTAATTGTTTGATGTTCATAATCGTTTATCACTTAACGATTTTCTGTTAAACTATTTGAAATTTTAAGTGTTATGGGATTCAACTCCTCACTTTTCATTAATGTTTAACTTAGATGTCTGGAATATACATATGAAATATTTATTGGATCACATTTGTTTAATGAAGTATTTATTCTGTATACATGTCGTACGACCTTGCACGATTGAGGGAGTGCATAGCTGTTAATGTAACGAAATCGTAAATTATTAAACACTGATAATTATTGATTATGTGAGATACGGGTCACAAAAACGAATGAGATATAATTTAATTAATATTATCAGTAAGTTAGTCGTAAAACAGGCACAAATTTAATTAAAATGAACTTTCTTTCGTCATTTATTTTTTTAAGCTAAATTAAGTTAAATTAACTAATACTTGGTAAAATACTTTAGACTCTGAAAAACATGGGGCTTATACAGGGTTAGTTGAAAGTATGGAAAGGTACTTATATTTCCTGATATATTCGTTATTCAAAAAAATAAATGTTTTAACAAGAGTTTCTCGACATATTTTTGCTACAAACTAGCGATATTCAATTTTTCCTAGCGTAACTACGTTGCTATGGGAACTGAATATATTATAAATTCATTTCAAATAGACCCTTTCTCTGATGCTTTGGCAGTATTGTTGGCTATAGAGTTTATCGGTTAATGGTATATATCATTTTTGTCGAATTTTCGTAAAAAATCTTTAAAGTTCTATATATCCGTCATTATGCAAGATACGAAAAAAAATGTATACATTAATTATAGGGTGTCTTGAGCTACATCTTAAAAAATATTTCTACAATTACAGGCTGGCCCATAAGTCGTTGGTGGTTCAACTTTTCTTTTTTAGTGAATTTTCCTTAAAAAATTCATTAATGGGGAGATCCGTGTTAATATATATATATATATATATATATATATATATATATATATATATATATATATATATATATATATATATATATATATATATATATATATATATATCGTACCGATAACTCAAAAAATAATCGACCGATCTTGATCAAATTTGGTGAGTACCTAAAATCGGACCAAGTTTTCCCGGAAAATTTTGTGTTTTCTTTCTAAAAAATTCATATTTCCGGAAATAAGAAAGTGAGGGCAACCAAATTTGGTACGTGTATTTGTATTATATATTTGTATTGAACCATGTACCAAAATTTAGGTCTCTAAGTTTAAGGTCAAAAAAGTTACGGGCAGCTAAAGCAGCAAATTTTGGAGTTACCCTCAAAACGTCAAACTCGCAATTTAAAACGTCAAACCCGCAATTTAAAACGTCAAAATTGGCAATGTTTAGGCAAAGAACGTGAAACAAATACGGATTGTGAAAAGAACCCTTATGTTTCAGATTCAACCATCATTGCCCTTCATTTTACTAAAATATTTACAGAAAATTCATTTCAAATAGACCCTTTCTCTGATGCTTTGGCTGTTGGTTTAGTTAAGTTGATGCTTTCGCTGTAGGTTTATTGAAGTTTATGGTTTAACGGTCTATAATTTTTAGCTAATTTTCGTAGAACAAATTCGTTACTGCATTTTAGCATTTTTTATTGAAATATGATGCATGTTTGTAAGAAAAAATCTGGACGCAGTAAGTGCGTTTTGGTAGAAAATTTTTAAATAACTCAATTTGCTATTAACGTAAGTTTTGTTGGTTAGGAAACCAACATTTGACTTTATTTTTGGAATTTTTTTTTCATGAACGCAGCGAATTTTCATTAAATGTTTCAAATTTCAATAACTCAATTTGCTATTAACCTAAGGTTCATTGGCTAGGAGACCAGTTTTCTGAGAAGCATTTAAAGTTTATTTTCGGAAAATTTTTGTACATTTTCAAATAATTACTTTGATAAAATATCCTACATTGTTCCTACTATATAGGTTATACCGGTAACCAAATTGATGCCTGCTCGCATTAGAGCGATATATTTTTAATTAAAATCATTTTTATGAAAATTCACTTAACGCCCAGGCTTTTTTTTAATGGCAAGATATATTTAGATTTGCAATTTCGGAAAGAACGTCTCTTTCTTGATACGGCACTATAAAGCTTTAATCGGGTTCCATAAGAAAATGATGAGAAAAAAGTTTCGGACGCAGCAAATGCATTATTGTAGTGAATTTTCATAAGAATTGTACACTATTAGTAAGGTATATTATTAAAACTAATTCTTTAAATTTAAATGGATCTTGGAGATTGGTTTTAGAGGTCGTAGTGATTCCATAGCGATTACTTGAAGAAATTTCTATTTACTATGGAGCTAGAAAATTGAAATTTTGTACATACATGTAAATACTGCAAGTCGCTTTAAAAAAATTGTGTTACAAATTTCATTAAAGTTACAAAAGTTTTCCAGAAAAAAATTGATTATTTACAAACGGAATGTACCTGTCAAATTATCGATATGGCAGGTATTTTTCCTTATTAACTGCTTGGATGGTTTTGTTTTAGTCAATCCAATCGAACTAGTTTTTGCAAACAAAACAACCAAAAAGATATTTTACATAGGTTGGCTCAAGATTGAAGATTATAGCTTAATGGGAAATTGAGTTATCAGATATGAAATCTTTTTACGAACATTCTCTACCACAACGTGCTTGCTGCACCAAGACCCTCTTTATCGCTTATTTACTGTTGCTGTATCCATACTTTTTTAAATGATAAAATATTGTAACTCTCTATGTGAGACTGACAAACAAGGCATCCTCAAATTCATTTTTGGAAAAATATTTTAAACAAATGAAATGATGTAACAATTTAAACGTAAATTAAAAATCTTGGTTCTCGGCTTTGTCACGGAGTTTCTCTTCCCCCTCCTACATGCCTACAATCACCCTCAATGCATAAACAAGAACAATATAAACAATAAAGTTTCTTCGGAACAACCCCCAAGAAAGTTGTGGGACCTGCGGTGAATAAGGGTTATGTGCGAAGTAAACAGGATTTTAAGGATGTATAGCTTTAAAATGGGTAAAAGGTAGCTTATAGAGGTCCAACTAAGCTGGTTTTTTCGAACTTTTCGCTTACATTTCCTTTTTATCTTCTTCTCCGCTCAGCACCCCTATTCACTCCTGGTCCTGTAACTTTCTTAGGTGCCGTTTGCAAACAATTTTTCTTGTGGTATGTGCATTCAGAAAGGGTTCTAAGCATGTTTCTGAAAAGTCCCCCGTGTGCTAAACTGCAAATTTACCGAAAATTAAATTTTTATTTCCAAAATGAATGTACCTGCCAAATTATAAACGTGGCAGGTATTTTTCGTTATTAAGCGCTTGGATGATCCATTTTAGTCAACTCAATCGAACCAGTTTCTGCAAACAGAATAACACAAAAGGTTTTTTAAATGAAATTTGTAGTTATTTTTCAAATTTAGTACCCACACTGCCTTTATATGGGTTTTACTATGTATCAAAACTGAAGATTCTAGTTTAATTGGAAATTGAGTTATCACTATCTGAAATATTTTTACAAAAATTCGCTACGATACGCACTTAGTAAAGTCTCATTCCAGTTCTCTGATACTTACAAAGATATAGCGTCTTCAAACAGTTTTCCCCGATTTTCCACCGGAAAATCTTGTGCATAAAGGCTGATTAACGAACTCGACCTCGACCTCGGTTTTCACCCAAACAAGATTTTTGCCAAGTTTCATTGAAATCAGTTTAGTATTTTTTGAGTTATATATATATATATATATATATATATATATATATATATATATATATATATATATATATATATATATATATATATATATATATATATATATATATATATATATATATAAATTTTAACGGACCTTGGTTTTGGATTCTGGAGACCCAAATTCGCTCTTATCTGAAGAAATTTTTTCAAAAGTTTTTCATCGTGACCTCTCTATTAGAGAATTTTGCTTAATGAAAATTCGCTAATAAATTCTAAATACAAGCATAAGCATTTTCACCTTACTACTCTGGAACTTTTATCGAACTCCTGCCTTTCTGCAAAGAGGGTAGGGATCTTTAACATGCCCAACATCGCGTGGACACGGGACCGACGGCTTTACGCCCCCTTCGAGGGCGGAACGTGCAGACATTCAACTTGCTCAAATACAATGCCAGAACCTTGGTTGATGTTAATTTATTACAATTTGTACTAAAAAACTTAAAGGTACCCAGTACCCTTCAGGTCAGAGGCACACGTTCTTACCCATAGACCACCGAGCTCCCAGTGTATAATTAATACGCTATCAATAAACTATTATTATTAACTATTATAGTATATGTGGTTAACGGACTCTATTGATTATTGCTGAAGAAGATTAAGTTGTTTGTGTAAAAAAAATTCAAAAAACATACTTTGAAGATTTAATGATTTCTAAAAACATCAAAGTAACGATTTCAAATGCCAAAATTGGTGATTTTTAAATAAAAATTCTGAAACGGGTTATTGGCAACAGACACCGCAAGATGTGTATTTAGCAAGAGATCTCTTTCAGCAGATTTTTTTATTTAACTAAAATATTTACAGATATTGAAGCATTTTCACCTTTGTTGCATTTTTTGGATCGTTTATAATTGTCTACAATTATATAGAATTATCGCAGATAACTACAAAGGAACCATAAAATTTTTATTAATTGCTAGCTATACACCAAAAGACTCGATCGCTAGTTGGGGTAGTATGTTTTATCCGCGTTACTTGCATTGTTTGGTACCATAGTATCGATCTGCGCATGGCAACTGGCTACTCTGTCTTTGGCAGACATTGGACTTCAACACTTAAGTCGTTTCAATTCGTGCGTTTCAGATTTTTTATTTTTTTTTATTTTTTAATATCAACAACACACAACGAGGGCTTACAGCCTAAACACTATCGTACCGTGGGTGTCGACAAGGAAAGAGGCAACTTGTTAATTCTGGACTTGAAGGTTTGGAGGTTCGGGGGAGAAGGAAAAACATGTGCCGGCAAGGAATTTCACAACTTGGAAATCCTTGGGACAAAAGAGCGGGCATAATAAGATGTTCTATGTCTGGTGACCTGGACAGTAAAAGGGTGTATTCGCTCTGTTCCCCTGGTAGATGTGTTGGGGGCAGCAGATGGAGGAACTATGGAAGAAAGCTCCTCTGAGCAGTGGCCGTGAAGATATCTATAAAAGAGAGAGAGGTCACCAACAGCACGTCGGTGGGCAAGGGATGGCAGCCTTGGAGTGGGGGTAGGGTCACCGATGAGACGTATAGCTCTCTTCTGAATGGAGTCCAGGATAGCGAGTGTAGAAGCGGCAGCAGCACCCCAGATGTGGGAGCAGTATTCGAGGTTTGGTCTTATTTGTGAAATATATAAGGTATAGAGATTAGCTGGTGAAAAGTATTTGCGAGCCCGGAAGAGGAAACCTAATTTCTTAGCAGCCGCTTCTGCCACTGATGTGACATGTTGGTGCCAATTGAGATTTCGATCCACAGAAATGCCAACAAGTGAGAAGGAGTCATTACTTTGAATAACTTGGTTGTTTATTGTGATGGGTCTAGAGCTGGTGTATCTCTTATAAGAAAGAGAGCTAGACTTGATTTGGTGGGGTTGAATTGTACAAGATTTATACTTCCCCAGTCCAATATTTTTTGGAGATCCACGGAGACAGAATCCTCCATGAGTCTGCGATTCTCATCTAATTGGGCTAAAGAGACAAGCTTAGAATATTGTATATTTGAGTGGAGGGTGCTGTCGTCCGCGTAACTGTGAACTGGGTTGGATGTGCTAGAGGGAGGTCATTGATGTGGAGAAGAAACAAAGTAGGGACTAAAGTTGAACCTTGAGGAACTCCTGCATTAACTGGATACAGTTTAGAGGAATGGCCATCCACGACAACAGAAATGCTCCGGTTGGAGAGGAAATTTGCTGTCCACGTACAGAGTTTTGGTGGTAGGCCATAGGCCGGTAGTTTATTAAGCAGCGCTGCGTGCCAAACCTGGTCGAATGCTTTGGATATGTCTAGCGCGACAATCTAGGATTCACCGTGTAGTTCCATAGACTTGTTCCAAGAATGGGTGAAAAAGGAAAGGAGGTCGGCAGTTCATCTGCGCTGACGGAATCCATACTGCCTGTCGTGGATGAGACTGTGTTTTTTAAGAAATTTTAGTAATTCGCTGTTTATATACTTTTCCATCACTTTAGAGATGACTGAAAGGAGAGAAATAGGCCTGTAGATCCTAGGAAGCGCTTTCGATCCTTTCTTGGGGACGGGTTGTACTCGAGCAGTTTTCCAGTTACTAGGGAATATACCTCTATTGTAAGATGTCTGAAACAAACGAGTCAGGACAGGAGCAACTTCTGGTGCGCATTTTTTGAGAATAATTTCTGGGATCTCGTCAAGGCCAGAGGCTTTCCTGGTATTAAGAGAAGAGAGCATCTTTCGTATCTTTTTAGTTTTGAAAGTGATATCCGTCATTTTATGTGCGACATTGGGGACTGTTGGTGGTTGAACATTTGGAGGTGGGTTGAGAGTAGCATTGCCGGCGAACAACGAGGCAAAAAGTTCAGCCTTGCCCAGGGCGGTAGAAACAATTTCATCCCCTGAGACAAGAGGTGGGAACGTGCTCTTGCAGAAATTATTCCCAATAGATTGAGCAAGAGTCCAGAAGGGTTCGCTGCCGCTGGAACTTAAGAGGATTTTGTTTTTGATGTGGTTATTAAACGAGTTTTTTTGCCTCAGAAAGAATGCGGACATAGCGGTTTCTTGCGTCGTTAAATGCTTGACGGTTTTCTTGACTGGGATTTTGTAGAAGCTTTTTGTGAGCTTTGACCTTATCAAGTCTGGCCTTGTTACAGGATTTAGAGAACCAGAGCTTTTGAGTGGCTGCAGAGGTTTTCTGTGTACGTGGAATAAATAATTCCATGCCAGCTTGGATAATTTCGGTGACGTTTTGTGAGATATCAGAGGGGTCAGGCTCAGAGAAGCAGACAGACGCCCATGGAAATGAGGAAAAGTAATCTCGCATTGCGTCCCAGTTCGCGGAGTTCTAGTGCGAAACGATACGTTGGTGTGATGATTGTGTGACCTCGGGTTGCATTGCTCAGGAAGCTGTGACCATGCCGCGGTCTGAGCGACCCAGGGGGGCGGTGACTGATATCTTATAGCAGTTAGGATTTATAGTAAGTAGGTCACTGAACCATATTGGCTAAAGAATTGCTGACTGCAAAGGCCTCTCCGCTGCGCTTCCTTGTGGATCGTTTTTTAAAGATCCTAGTCATTCCTTATTATGGACATTGAAGTCACCAAGAATAGTGACCTCGTAGGATGGATATTCAGAAATCAGATGGTCGGTTTTTCAGAAAGGTAGTCAAAGAGCTGGTCAAAGTTATTGTCAGAAGGTGACCGGTAAATGCAACAGATGAATTTAGTTGCAGCCCTGAGAGAGAGTTTTCTGCATAGTATGTCTCTTCTTCCAGCTTCTAAATTGGGGAGGCTGGAGCAGGGTAGATTGCTAGGGACGTGCGCGCACACGCCTCCACGCAATCTAAAGGAAGTAAGGAGCTCATACCCCGGGAAATTAAGGTGATTAGTGGCTGTTTTGGCACTGATTTGAGTTTCGGTGAGGAAGAGGAGTTGGGACCTATTAGCCTGGAGGAAATGGTGGACGGAGTTCAGGTTAGAATTTAGGCCACATATATTCGAGAAGGATATGTTAAATCTTGATGCTGGCGCCCCCTGTAGACCCCTCTCCCGGAGATCCGAATGAAGGGGTATTTTACCTACGGAATCTTTTGTAGAAGGAGGAGCCATCATCATTTTTGCTTATAAGGGAAACCGACTCATACACCAGAACCGGAAACGTCCGTTGGGACTTCACCGGCCCTTGATGTAAGGGGTGATACCTCCTCGGGCGTGAAAAAACTTCTTTACTATCACGTAAAGGAAAATTCCACTACCACCTACCATATAGCAAATTTAGATAACACTCGAAATTTTATAAACCAAATGACTTAAAATCCACGACAGGGGTTTATATACATCATTTCTAGCTACATGTAAAGTCTCATTCCAGTTACTCTCATACTTTCAAAAATATAGCGTATTTAAAAAATTGCGAATTTACGAACTCGTCCGCGGTCTTAACAACATAGGGATATGTGCTAAGTATCGCTCATTAGGGGCGGTGTACTGGAAGCATATCCTCTACACTGCGGACAATATGCATACAGAGCAGGATTCTCAACAGAAACAGCACTGCACCAACTGGTGCTGAAACTGGAGAATACGCTGGAGAACAAGGAGGTGGCGCTGGGGGCCTTCCTAGACATAGAGGGGGCCTTTAGCAACACCTCGTTCGGATCGGTTCTGGCAGCTGCCCGGGAGCGTGGAATAGAGGAGACCTGCTGCAGGTGGATCGGTTCCATGCTCAGGGACAGGGCGGTGTTCACCTCACTCGCGGGAGGGACTCTGCTGGCGGGGGTCGCGGCGGGGTGTCCGCAGGGGAGCGTTCTGTCTCCCTTGCTCTGGTGTCTAGTCGTGGACGGCCTGCTGGGGAGGCTCTCGGGAGGGGGGTATGAGGTACAGGGCTATGCGGACGACATTATCATCATAGTCCGAGGAAAGGTCACACAGGCAGTGTGGGAGCGTATGCAGACTGCACTGAAAGTGGTGGAAGGGTGGACGGTTGATCAAGGGCTCGGGGTGAGCCCCGAGAAAGCAACCGTCGTGCCGTTTACGAGGAGGAGGAAGTGTGAAAGCCACAGAACTCTCACTCTATACGGTAGGAGCGTTCCAATGGCCAGGGAGGTAAAATATCTTGGGGTCGTATTGGACTCTAAGCTAACCTGGAATGGTCACATTGGAAAAATACTGCGTAAGGCAGTCATGACCTTAGCCGTCACTAGGCGGCTATATGGAAAAACGTGGGGACTAAGACCTAGTATGGCCCACTGGCTGTACACAAGGGTGGTCAGACCATCGTTAACATATGCGGCACTGGTCTGGTGGCCTAAGGTGACACAATCCAGTGCCAAACAAAAACTAGGCAAGATCCAAAGGATGGCTTGCCTAGGCATCACAGGGGCCATGTGTTCAACCCCAACAGCCGCCATAGAGGTGTTGCTGGATCTACCCCCCCCCCCCCCTACACTTAGTTATTATGGGAGAGGCCAGGCTAGGACTATACAGACTAGCCTTCAATGGTAGACTGAAGATCAACCCAGGCTTCAGGGGCCACTGAAAAATTCAGGAGATCGTGAAGGAGCCCATGCTTGAAATGAGGTCAGACTTCGCGAGCCCGCGAATGTGCAGGGAAAACAACTTTACAGTGGAAATCCCTGATCGCGAGGCATGGCGGGAGGAGACGCCGGGCATGCCACGGGACGCGCTCGTCTGGTTCACGGACGGATCTGGCGGGGAGCGTGGGACGGGGGCAGGTGTTTACTCGGAAGGACCGAGGGTAAGTCATAGTATTTCCCTCGGAGCCCATGCAACGGTGTTTCAGGCCGAGATGTACGCCATCCTGCACTGTGTGCGGGAGAACAAGAGGAGGGGCGACACCAACAAGCGGATCCTCATAGCCACAGACAGCCAGGCAGCCCTTAAGGCACTAAGTAGCCCACGGGTAAATTCCTGGCTGGTGAGTGAGTGCCGAGACGAGACGAGCGACCTGGCTGGGCAGAATGAGGTGACCCTCATCTGGGTGCCGGGCCACTCGGGGGTCAAAGGCAATGAAGAAGCTGACAGTCTCGCGAAGAGAGGGTCAGCAGAACCATTTATGGGACCAGAACCGGCTCTGGGCGTGTCAAAGAGCACTGCCAGGGGAACCATTAAGTCCTGGGTCAGAAACCAACACAAGGTGTACTGGGCGGACTGTCCAGGGCTCAGACATGGGAAGTCAATAATTGACGGACCCAGTTCAAAGAGAGCTGTGGAGCTGCTAAACCTTAGCAGAGGACAGCTCAGAAACACAACAGGTCTCTTGACTGGACACATGGCCGTCAAGAAACACCTGCATAAAATGGGGCGGTTCGAAGGAGACCTCGCATGCAGACTCTGCGGCGAGGGGGAGGAATCAGCCCAGCACATCTTGTGTGAGTGTATAGCTCTGGACCGGAAAAGACAACTGATCTACGGTCACTCTAGACCGGAGACAGAGCAATATAAAACTTCACCCTACCAATCGCTGTGCAGACTAGTTCAAGGCACAGTAATCTTGGAATGGGTGGAGTAAGACTAGGGGTATGCACAATCAACCAAGGGTTGCGGTGCTATCGGGGCGGCAAGGCCGCGGACGAGCCCTGAGGGAAAAAAAAGTATCGCTCAAATCAGTTAAGTATTTTTGAGTTCTCGCTCGGATACATACACATATGGGTTCGCGCTGATTTGAAAAAATTTTCGGAAAGTCTCACGATCGTTACCTCTCTATTAGTGACTTTCAGAATGAAAATTCACTAAAATGTAAAGTAAAATTATGTTTGACCAATACCAAATAAAAGGGTATTATAAGTTACAATGCCAATGGCATTTGAAGATGTAACCCAGAGGAATGTGCTTCGAAAAAAAGACAGTGCCTATACTTCCTGTGTGTGAATAATAGACCGTCCAAGTAATAATTGATTCCGGCTGTATATAGTCAAGGCTATTGAACTATGTGCGTCCCACATTTACATTTTCAGATTCTTCTGTATATATTCGGGACGTTTCAATATTTCTGGAATGACAATCCGACCGCATTATAAATATCCACTCTCAGACGGTAAATATACATGCAAACGAACTGTAAATATCTGTTTTATTCGCAACACTCCACACAAAATAAATCAAGCATCGCAGCGGTCAAAACAACATCATATCGGCTAGCCAGAGAAGCGGTAAGACACGAGACACGAGAACACAAGCAAATTTGTGAAAAAAAAATGTATATGACGGGAGTGACAGAGATAAGAACTGAAAATATTTAGAGCATGAGCATCAGGAGCAGAAGAGAAAGGTTTTCGAAGCATAAGCGATGATGATATTCTCCTGTGCTAGCGTTGCGTGCAGCGTTGTCACGTTTACACAAGCTTTTCTCCTTAAGCCAGCCGGCGAAATTCACCAGACAGTACTTACTAAATATTCTTCATCTTAATCTCAGTTTCTGCTGACGAAAACTGAATAAACAGTAAAACATATAGGTACCTCTTCAAAACAAAACAAATTTGATTCAATGAATTGAAAATACACATTTAAAAAAATGCTTGTATCTTTTTTTTTCATTTAACTTAGAGATCTGAATTTTGGCAAATACCGTACATTATATAGTAGAAACTTGCGTATCAAACCAGGTTGTAGATTGTAATATAAACACATTAACAGATTTTCCCACATCAATACTCACCACAGTTTCCAATCCTCGTAGAATCAAATGCTTAGTATATACAAGGGCGGATCCTTATACTTCGCCCATGAAACACAAAATAATGGGAGCGTAGGAACAATTAATTATTCTTATTTTTACTTTTAACATAATCTCCTTTAACTGTAACATACTGTTTTCACTAAATGAAGATTGGGACCTGTGATGAGCACTGATAAGTACATTTGGAGAAACCGAAATCACCACAACGCATCTTCTAAAGACCTGACAATCGTTTCAAAGTTTCGAGATTTTAATCCTCCAATGGCGCTAACTTTCTTAGTGAAACTATCGTCAGGTATTTAAAAGATGCGTTGTGGTGATTTGGACTCCTCGAAATGACCTTATACTTTTTTCAACGACGCTCTAACATTTTTACAGCTTCTATTAATATATTTCCCTGGATTCTTCAAACTATCTATTGATAACCACCTCTACTTCATAATTCGTTGAAAATGTCTTGCCCGCCTCAAGTAGTATTCCAGTTTTGGAAACAGTATCTAGGCGCTTGGTGCCAAACCTGGCGAATAAGGTGGATGTTCTAATAGCTAGATCCCAGCGCTGTTGATGGCAAACGTTGCGATAACTGAATTGTGACTTGACTTGGTGTATTGTTTTGATTAAGGAGTACCATTTTCTCAACTTTCCGCGATGATTGTCTTTTATGGATTCACGCTTCTTAATTATCAAATTGGCATACAGTTACCATTTATTGTTGAGCTATTTTTTTAGATAATCGTACAAAATGACAACTTAAGCATCGCAAATGACAGCGAGCATCATATTTTCGAGAAGGTAGTGAATCCTAAAATGTATAGAAGGCAGGGAACCACTATGTCTTGATTCCATACCCTGTTATTTGGTCTCAAGTCCATTGTGATGAACTAGCGATTGATCAACAGTTACAAAATAAATAAATAAATAAATAAATAAATAAATAAATAAATAAATTGGACACCTTCGTTGTGTAGTAAAGCACGTGTTCGGCTACTAATATGAAGTATCTGAGTTCAATTCCCGAGCTGGGAGATTCTGTCGCTGTGTGTTGGGTATTTGTCTCCTGTAATTTCTATATATTTTCATCTTCTCTGTATTCTGATTAAGAGGGTATCGTTACTTTGGGATCGTTATTAATGTATGTAAAAATACTTACTTAAGATTAACAGTTGTTTTTAATCGTTTATTGAATGGAATTATATATTTCCATAAACAAAGAGTATCAGACCTCTGCTACATTAAATGGCAAGGTTTAGGTAAGGTTATATACAAGAATGTGTTGAAGTTATATCCCAAAATTATGCAAAGTCTATATTTGACATACCAAGACATCTTTTTCCTCGTTTTCGGTCTTTTACTTTGACTAAATTCTTAATTAAAGCACACATTACTCCTCTTAGTATTTTAGAACCTTCTTATCTACTAATGTAGTAATTGGAAAAGCAATTTACTCATTAAGAGATCGTTGCCAGTTACTCAACCAACTTTCAGCCATGTTTACTTGTGCTTGGCTTTTCTTGTTTAGTGAAGTATTTGTCACGTTGCTTAAATGTATGGTCGAAATGATCATTAGTAGTAGTAATTATACTTATATAGGCTGACACTCAGTAACCTAGTGTTTTTTAAATGGATAGTACTTGGGCGATCGGAAAGGGAGGGTCGACCGGAAGGTAATATTCCATTCCTTGGTTCATAGAATTTCTCTTTTAGTCATCAACCTGCAGCCGTGCAATCTTCGACCTTCAAGCAAGTGGTTCCATTATGACGAAAAAACAACCAGGCGCCCAACGTACTGCTAGCACTCCAAAGAACATTGACAGAGTAAGGGAGGCCCTTCTGAGAAGACATGGCCGCTCCGCTCGAAGGCATTCCGCTGAACTTGAAAGTAATACGACAGTACACGCACTTCATCAACTGGGCCAAGTTTTAAGATTTTTTCCTTACAAACCGGTCTTTCTCTCAATCACCTTTAAATATTCTTGCATGGGAGTTATTCTACTTTCAAATCTAACCAACAAATTATTTCCTCTCTATTTCAATGTCTTTCCGTAAGCATATTTCTTTTCTCGTTTCATCTCATTTTCATCCTTCTTCGTAGCTAGGTACATTGAATTTGTCATTTTTTCCATGTCCACATTCCAAAAGCTTTTATTTTGCTTATTCAAAATCCCGCTTTCCGCCCTTAGATTCAAACACTCTTTAGGGATTGCATAAACATTTCAAATGTAGCATGAAAGTGGAACAAAAATGAGAAATATTTACTGAAGAGAATGTTGATTTATATTCGATGAGGGCATACTGAAATTTTAGAATGCAGAAAATCATCTTAGATATGTCAAAATCTAAAAATCATTCTAAAAGCATGCCAAATATTTTAAAACCTATTATATTCAAATTGTGTAACATGCACTGTGCAATTCTGACTTATTTATGAAAGCACGATGTACAGTTATTTCATCATCATCATCAAGTGTAAGGGCGATGTCGCCTTGTCGACGTAAGAATGATCCTCTTTTTTTTTTTTCTTTTTTGGAACCGGAATCAGGGAATCCGTTATGGACATCTTAGTCACATACCGTAATGTGTGGAAATTTGAGTTAGTTTGGGATTCTCGCCCACTAAACGCCCCTCCCTCACTGGAGTACCAGACCTTGGTTCGTACCTTCGTTGGATTTAACACATGACGATCGGTTTTGAATGTTTCCATTATGTTACGCCGCAGGGGCCTTAGCATATCAGTATAAGCTTTGGACGCTTATGCCTTGGTGGAAGTTACTTGTCGTAGTAGTTGGCACTACGGAGGAGAGGATTTGGATGAAAAGCGGCTTCGGCGAATTGCGTGGTGGATAGTTGAGGTATAAACTCAAATATTGAGGACATTTTCAGATCAAAGTGAATCTAACGGTTTCTGACACACCATGCGCTTCGGTGGCCATTCTCAGAAGTTTATTCTGAACGATTTGAAAGGTATTGATGATGCGGGAGATGCATACATCAATACTCACGAAAAGTAAGAACGTGGTTTTGAATCTTTTTTTTTTCTCAAACCATAACAATTGGTTATCGCAGTCAAACATCTAAGCAATGGTTCTCTTTTTATTGAAGTTGCTCAACAGTTCATGTCACCAAAAATGTTTTTCAATAATTTGTTTGTAAAACCACAACAATTGGTTGTCGCAGTCAGACTTCTTAGCAACGGTTCTCGTTTTATTGGAATTGCTCAACAATTCATGTCACCAATAAGTGTTTTTCAACCATTTGTTTAATGGTCATTTACAAGCATACATTAAAAACTTATTTTCGCTCCTCTCATGATATGACCCAAGTACTCCAGCTGTCTCTTTTTTATCGTTTTTAACAGTTCTTTGTTTGTTTAGTCTTTGCACTACGCTTGTATTCCACGAGATTTTAAAAATTCGCTGGTAGAACCACCACATTTCAAAAGCTTCTATGTTTCTGATGTTTCTGCTCTCCAATGTTCAAGATTTGATATATTAAAAGGTAATTTTCCAGATTTGCCAACGGTAATCATTCTGAATTTTTTTTAGAAAAATACTTAAAACCACCCGTATATGGAGAAGACACAAAAGAAATGTTGTAATTTCAAAAAATTCACGGAACCCGGAACGAATAGAGGTGCTAAAACAAGAAGAAAATTTAAAGTATATATAAATTCCAAATATAAAAACAGCAACTTCCTGAGAGACCCTCGTTCTCTGAATTAAAAAGCTATAGTAAGGGAAAACAACACTACAATGCACTCTCGCAGAAATCCACTGGAAGGAGAAACCCCTTACCAACCGGCCCATCCCCATCCAAGCACTTTACTCACCCCCGGACCTAAGACTTGGTTTTCCCAAAAATATTCCTGATCACTTCTGTGGGGGTGCATGATAATGTCGTTTTTCCTTTTCCCTTGAGGGAACATAAGTCATTTAGTAAGAAACGCGGTGTGGGTTAGAGGGATGGTAGAAGGTGGTGGGCGGTTGGTAGGAGTTTATGTCTTCCCGTGGACTTCTATAAGGTGTTTTTTGGACTTCTATAAGGTGTTTTTTTTTCAGATTTTGGGTGTATATTTTGTATCTTTCTCGGCGGGTGTTGGTTAGCTAAGTTTATATTACCGAAAAACACGGCTTATAAACCCAGAAAATTTAGCGAGTCAACACCGACCAAGGATGTCTACATTATTTAAAATCGATAATTTTCCCATAACATTTCTCTTGCGATTAATGCATAGAGGTGTTGACCAGCTAAGTTTTCTGGGTTTATAGGCTGTGATTTCTATGTATGCTTAGTTGATATTGAGGCTGAAACTCCAGTAAACCAAATGAGGAATATCTTTAAAGCACGACAACGAACATAATATTTACATTCATTACCTTCGTAATCGATTTTTAATGCTTCTGTTCATAGTAAATGGGAAAATGCTACTTAAAAAGAGTATTTCGACTAAAATCACCACAAGTTCAAAAGTAATATCCTATTAGGTACATAAAATAAGAATGCAAGAAAAAATGCTCTATTTGTTATGTGTACGATAGGTGTATACAATAATAATTGGGTAGTTGACTATTTCATAAATTGTTTATTCTGTAGTAATGATTCCGTTGTATTTTTGTTATATTAAAATAAAAATAGAGAGACTCTGTGGTTCAGTGGTAGGAACGTGTACCTCTGAACCGAAGGGTTCTGGGTTCGATTTCAGGGTTCTCCTTTCACTTTTTCAGTACATATTGTACAATTAACATCAACCGAGGTTGTGGCATTGTGTTTGAGCAAGTTGAACGTCTGTGCGTTCCGCCCTTCGGAGGGGGCGTAAATCCGCCGGTCCCGTGTCCATGCAATGTTGGGCGCGTTAAAGATCCCTACCCTCATTACAGAAAGACGGGGGTTCGGCAAAATTTCCAGGATAGTGAGGTGAAACTGCTCCCTGTCATCGGTTATTGGCCATAGTCGCAGAAATAGACCGACGTTAAAGAAAAACAAAAAAAGCAAAAATATCCTCACACATCATCTAAAAAAATGTTATTGCTTTTTTTTAACGTCGGCCTATTTCCGCGACTATGGCCCATCACCGACGCCAGGGAGCAGTTTCACCTGGAAATTTGGCCAAA
Organism: Tillus elongatus; assembly: GCA_964006375.1. Taxonomy (NCBI): domain Eukaryota; kingdom Metazoa; phylum Arthropoda; class Insecta; order Coleoptera; family Cleridae; genus Tillus; species Tillus elongatus. The sequence continues at coordinate 64,290,451 of OZ023262.1, read as the reverse complement.
CTTCTGCCTTTCTGTAAGGAGGGTAGTGATCTTTAACATGCCTAACATCACATGGTACATGGGACCGATGGCTTTACGCCCCCTCCTAAAGGCGGAACGCGCAAACATTCAACTGGCACACAATTATCTGGTTATTCATCATCTGATGACGCTAAACTTGTTGGTGAAACGATTGTTAGGTCTTAAAAATGTGTTTTTGTGAATTGGGATATCTACAGCGTACTTATCAGAGTCATGGTTTCTCTTTTAAACTGTGATGGTACACAAATCTTTTAATGTTCCTCAATTCGGCAAAATAGAAATAGCGGTTACCTACAACAAAAATGCCACCATTATGACATGAATTTTCAAATCTTCTGTTGACTGTTATTTGAGTGATTTTACAATTTAAAACCTCATAGCGAGTAGCGTTTTCCATAACGTCATAGGCAAAATATAACCTTAAAATTTAAATATTAAATATGCTTTTGTGAATGAAAACCAATACTTATTCGAGTGTCTTTCTTATTACATAGATTCGTGTTATAATTTTATAATATACTTATTGTTTATAATGTCAAATATTTTTCTGCTTGAAATTGTAAATGAATTTCTGAACTTATCGTTTTATAATGTACAATTTGGAGACTGTGATGGGCACTAGTAAGTAATCTTTGCTAAGACCTACTTCACCACAACCGTGTTTTTTTTTCAGTCATTGACAGTCGTTTCGCTAATAATAAGCTGCCCGTGTATTGGTTCCTAATTTGACGCTTAATCCGCGTCTAAGCGACAACCAACTCTAGCCGCAAAAGTAAAAAAATATATCATATCATATTTTTCTGCTTGAAATTGTAAATGAATTTCTGAACTTATCGTTTTATAATGTACAATTTGGAGACTGTGATGGGCACTAGTAAGTAATCTTTGCTAAGACCTACTTCACCACAACCGTGGTTTTTTTTCAGTCATTGACAGTCGTTTCGCTAATAATAAGCTGCCCGTGTATTGGTTCCTAATTTGACGCTTAATCCGCGTCTAAACGACAACCAACTCTAGCCGCAAAAGTAAAAAAAAATAGATCATATTGCTAGGCGCATACTGGAAAATCTGGACATATAAAGGGCATCAGGACTGGATGGAGTTCCAGCAATGGCTCTTAAAATTTGTGCTCCCGAATTGACTCCAATTTTATGTCTCCTCTTTGAATGTTCTGAAGTTGGGGGTATTTCCATCTTCTTGGAAACAAGCCCAAATTCAGCCCGTCTTCAAAAAAAAGGCACAAGTCTGAGGTTGTGAACTACCGTACAATTTCCATTTTCCAGTTTAGTCCAAAGTTGTCGTACTCTTGTATGTGGTTGTCGACGGTATTCGAATAAATTAGAACTTAACGCGGGTGTTTCACTAGGTTTGTTTATGGCTCCTCCTCTGTTTCTACGTATGCATTACTTTCTGTCAACCACAAACAGTTCAACGTACAGCCTTGTTGATAAGAACACTCTTTATGGTACATTCTCACCAACTCACCCAATGTTTACTTCTAGCTCCTTATCAGTGAGAAGGAAACCAACTACTTAAATGTTGAGCTGTCTAAGGTTCTGAGTTGTGGCTCTGCAAATCTGGTTAAGTGTAATTCCTTAAATACACATAATTGCATCTAAATGTGACCTCCAGAGCCCAGACATTCAGATGGTTGGCGAAGCATTGCTCAGAAAAAACACCCGCTCTAGGCTAGGTATAATAGGTAATATTTGCAGGGGATCTCAGTTAACATCTAGATGTTTCCAATATTGTGTAGGCTTCAGGAAAAAAGCTTGGACTTCTGTTTGGGGTTAAAAGTTTATTTTCACAACAACTTAGTATGTAAGGTACATAGACGTCCAGAGTTGAAATATTTTACTCACGTCTGGGATGTCACCCTAAAGAACACTTCTATTTTCTTAAATTTCACATAGAAACGATCTGTTCGTGTTATAGTAGATTAATTTATAACGGTCAATATAACTTATCTAGAACAGTTGTAGCTTTTTGCCTCTTCTATTGATACGATCATCGACATTGCTCCTTCGGATTTGCCTCCTTACTTCCTCTACTAGCGATATTTAATCAACAAAGTCGTTTTATCTAAAAATCGCGCTCCTTTACTGTCAGATTAGATACTTGTCGAACAGTTCGCTACAAGTCCACGTTCTTTCCTGCAGCATATAAACTTGGAACGCTCTTCCTAGTTGACATATTTCCCGGGATATATAATATTTAGCCATTTAAAAGCTAGTTAACACCATCTATGACACAGCAATCAAGCGTATGACATCTTGCAGATACAGTATTGTACGAATTAATGTGAACATTGGGATTTTCTGTATTATTTCAACACGGATGTATTCACTGCTCTGACACTTCTGATAAGTGTTCCCGACATATTCCATAATCTGTCATTCTGCATCAAGTTATTGTCTAGGTCAATCGTTTGTCCTGTTATTGTTGTTGTTATCACACGTGTTTTTCTGGTTTAGAGAGAAAAAGCACGTTTTAGTTAGTTTTTCGCGTTTGTGACATCGTGGACATTACGCCAAGGAAAAGGGAAAGGATAATTATTACACTGAGTGAGCACACATCCATGACGCAAAAAGACATTGCTAGTGAGTGTTTCGTGAGCTTGGGAGTTGTTAATAAGATAGTTAAAAAAAGGGAGCGCGGATCGGTTGAAGTTCAGCGGAAGGGAAATGTGGGATACAGCTTCCCTTAATGAATATTTTCATGTTTTGATAAATAGCAAGCTGAACCCCAGAAAGACAAGCTATGACCTTCAGCAAACCTTATAAAAAGCTGGAGTGAAAATTCATAATTCTACAATTGGTAGACGCCTTTTAGAGAGTGGGAGAAAAGCTGTAATACCTCAAAAGAGAACCATCTTCTGACGGAGGCTATGATGAAAAAAAGACTGACTTGAGCAAAAAATATGCTGATTGGACAGAAGAACGGTTTTTGGTGCAGGGCTACCAACTAAAAATTCGTGCGAAAAGGTGTAGACGAATAGTTAACTGCAGCTCATTTGGTCCAGACAGTGAAACATCCAGTCAAAAAGATGTATTGTGGCTCTTTTTTATATATGGGAACAGGAAACCTTATACCTACCGAAGACATGATAAACAGTGAAAAACATAAAGGGATGTTAAAAACGTGTTTGTCCAGAGAGCTGGAAAAACTTCAAGCAGTTGGCGAACCAATTCTCCATCAAGATTAAGCACCGTGTCATGTTTCCAAGAAGATAGTGAAATATTTCAAAGACAAAAAGATTACCCTTTTAGACTGGCCTGGAGACTCACCGGGCCATAATCCTATTGATAACTTGTGGTGCAAGGCTATATTCCTAAAAATGGATTGTACAACAAAAAGTAAGATGATTGAGGCTGTCATTCAGGTGTGGTTTTAAGATGACAAAACAACGAGAAGTGCAAAAAATGAATTGAAAAGGAGTAGACGCTGTAATAAAGGCCAAAGGAGCACATATACCCTATTGAATACTACGAAAAAACTTATAAACTAGCACTGTCTATATTTTTTTTAATAAACCATGTTTCACGTAAATCTGCCCGTGTTCCCATTAATATGCAGAATACTCTACCATGGCTTTGCGTTTTATGAATTAAATAAAAAAATGCTCTGGGGATATGATAAATGTGTTAAGGGAACGATCGACAAGTGTAAAAAATACGATTATGTTGACGTAAGCTTCCCAAATACCCCAAAATGTACTTATTTAGGTAACTTTTTTAACTCTGATTTGCACATTTCGGCATTAAAACCATAGATTTGAAATATCCCTAAAACTATGGAGTTTGGCTTAGATGTTGCGACTATGTTTGCGTGTACGGAGCAGAGTGCAAGCCGAGTGAGACGGCGACGCCGAGAGAGAGGTTGAATGAGTCGGCTGCCATCCACCCACGGTATCGGTGGCGTAGATGTGGCAACCCCGCCCGCTATAACCGATATTGTGGCCGTATGGAATGGCGGAGAGAACAGAGAATGAGAGCTCGGGTCAACTTCCCCTAAGCCCCTCCATGGCTGACTACGTGCCGTTGTGTTTCTCCCACAGGCAACTAGACAGTTGAACATCGCGTTTCGTACGGGTCGCACGTTCGTTAGTAAGCGCTGCGGCGGCGTCAAGTGTGTTCACTTGTAGTATGCTCGTGTAATCAAGTGTCCGAACTACCGTTCTCCTTTATGTTTACCTTCAAATGCTGGGATATACTTCCTATAGGTATTCAATATATTTTTTTCGTATTTTTAATAGATTTCTAGCATATTGTGATTACATTTTTTAAGTGTTTGAAGAAATTTTGAAAACACGAGTGACAAGTTAGTAAAGTGTCGGTACAGAATTGTGACTTAAAAATTGGTAACTAAAAGAAAATGTTTGCAAATTTTTGTGGCCTGACAATTCGTGAAATTTAAGGCATTGTCATGTTGAGTAAATGTAATTTCTTTCAAATTTTGTAAATTCTTACAAATTCAATCTCCCGCAGAAAATCTAAGTGAGCTGGGAGCTGCCAACTGAATAATAATAAGTTTACAATTGCAAGGGCATGACTTAAATCTGAACATTGTTAAAGTTTAATTTTATTTTCATTATCGTATTTTCAGTGAGTACAGCCCGAAGAAAAAAACGAGATAAAAATTTATTCCAAATTTTATGGCATCAAAATTTTTAAATTTCAATATTATTTGTTAACACGCTTCTGTTTGAAAAACGTTTATAACAAATTTTGCGAAAAATTTTGCTACTTGTGAACATTGTGTAATATACCGAAACACTATCAAGTTTCTGTTCAGTAATCAAAATTTTACTCAAATGTTATTGTTGTTTTCACTTGAAGTGTGATCAGGTACATTAACCCAGAAAAGTAAAGTTTGTATGGTATTCAAGTTTTTGAAAGTTTTAGTTGTAAAAAAATTGTAGAATGTCCGTTTGTTAGCTTTCGTCTTTAAAGTGTTTGAAAAGTTCAGTCTGCACAACGAAGTACCGTTATCTAAAGTGACAGTTACATTAAGGACTAGGCACAAGAAAAAACAGTGATAGTCATCGGACTACACAGATCGCAAGTGTTTTGGAGTGACAGTGCTTTAAACTAGATATTTAAAAAAAAGTGCTTTAACGTAATCAAGAAGGATAAAATTGTCTTTGCCGAAAGAGGGCTATTAGCAGTGAAAAATCGCAATAAAAGGTGGCTGTGTCTTTTGTGAAAAATGGTGAAAAACAGTTTAATCACTATTTCCATGAGGACAGTGGACTAGAAGAAAAATGTGTTAGCCAGTGACATTTTTTTAAAGATTAACTAAATTTATTTTATACAAAGTGAACATCCATCATCTAGTGTTCCTAGACACAAAGTGACAGTTTCAAATTAAATTAGGACTATAATAACTACAGTGTTCTTGACAATTAATTCAATTGTTTCCCACCATAACACACATGGATTATCCGTTATTGATGACAGAAGTGAAAATGTGAAACTCCTACTAAATCTGGAACGGCAAATAATGACGTTAGAAAATTCGTATAATTGAATTTGTGACGGACTGATTAGTGTGCGTGATAAAAAATCGTAGATTACGCTGTGTGCGGACAACGGTAACGTTGTGCAGATTGGACTATCAGCACGTGGACGGTGAGATGAAGCTGGTCTTCCGGAGACAAGCAAAGCTAGTTCGACAACTAACAACATGCCGTGTTTCAGGGACTGGTCGCCAGCTGGCGCCACGGCCCAGCAGCAGTTGTCAGTCGTGACCACGGTGTGGGGAGTCACCACGTCCACCCAGTCGGGCCCCCACGGGGGAGGCTTCTCGGGTGGTGGCCCGGCACCAGCAACCAACCCTGCGTATCAAACCAACCTCAAACAGGGACAAGCCAACTACACCCAGACGCCCTACAGACACACAGGACCCGGGTAAGTTTATCAGACACGTTTCGAATGCTTAACCATCATTAAGATCACCAAAAACGTGAAACTGCACAAGGATTCAAGTAGGTGAAGTAAACCACCAAATTTAAACATGTCCATTTTTTGAATTTGCCCAGTGCTAAATCATATTCAAATTTTAAAAATTGTACTGCACTTGTCAAAGTAAAGCAAATAACCTTTTTTTTTAACAGATCACCCTCATGTCAAAAAATTTAAAAATAATGTATTGATAACAAATGCTGGAATTTTGTTGTTCCTCTATTAGTAATCGAAATACAAATTGCAAAGGTTGCTTTGCTTTAGAAAAGGCATATATTATCAACTCTTTCATATTTTTTTTACATATCTTGAACATTTCGGCATAGTTCAATGTCCGAAGGTAATGAAATAACCAGGTAAAAAAAATTCGGAGATACTCCAAAATTTGGGTATATTTTGACGAAAATCTAAATCCTATGAAGTAAAAAATGTAGCCCCATTGGATTTATTATTTACAAATAAAAATCTGCTTATATTTCAAGAAGATTGTTATCTGTCGAGTTTTAAAAGCCAATGCAAGATTTATCTGATAATTCTCAAAAACAGGTACAGATTTTTACGAAATTTCGTTTAAAAATTCGCCAATTCAGAGATCACGACTTTCGTTTATATGTATCAGAGCGATAACTCAAGAAATAATTAACATAGTTGCTTTTGCGAAAAGCTTAAATAAGTATGTTACCCCTTGCTTCTGTAGCAACTTTATTATGTACCTACCGAAAAATGTTAAGTATTGGAAAATTGAATTATTGAAATTTAAAAGATTGGCATGCAAATTCCAAAGCGCACTTGCTGCATCCTGACCTGACATTATAAGAATTACTTACAAAATGTAATCTAGAAAATCATTCTAAATGATCTTGGAAAACGTTCTTTTTGGTTTCTGGGAATGATCCTTTTGAACTAATTCAGTCAAAAGTTTATTATAAGAATTTCTTGCAAAATGTAATCTAGAAGATCATTCTAAATGATCTTGCAACACGTTCTTTTTGGTTTCTGGGAATGATCCTTTTGAACTAATTCAGTCAAAAGTTTGTTTGCGGAGTGTTCTTGAAGCAGCGGTAAACATTCAGAATGTTGCCAAATTTTATTAATCAGCAAATCACTCGCTTCAATTATGTAAATTTTCTGCTCTGTGGTAAAAATGATAATTAAGAAACTACGTAAAATAGCAAGAAAAATTCACGTGGATTACTTGCCAAACTACTTGGATGGTCAAAAGAAGCTTGACGTAAATGCACGATACTACAATACCGGCTCCAACAGTTGTTTCAATATACATACTGTTTGAACAAGTTAATTTTTGATAACTCATAAGAGCAGAAGTAAAAATCCTATTTTGTCAACAGATACTGATATACATTATTCAGTTAGGTGGTGCTTTACCTGGTACTAATTAATATTTTGAAAAAAAAGGTGCAAAGTTAATTGGTTTTATTGTTGTTTACATTTTTTTTTACCAATTACTCCATTAATATATACTCAAAGCTAAACATGATCTGGGTGCATATTATCAATACAATCAGAAGGCTATCAGCTTCCTACAAGTAAACAGGATAAAAATTATTATTTTAAATTCTCTGCCTCGAAATCTGATGTTTGTGTTAGTAAGTTAAATATATAGCAATAACTGCACATAACTAATTTTTTTGTTGAATCATTTCTGTAATTTCTTGAGTATGTTTCGTATACGAATATCTTACTCGAAAAAAAACCTCAACGAATATACCACACTGTTTTATTTTTAGCTAAAAACGAAATGCTTAAATAAGTATGTAATAGAATGCGAAGTAATTCTATAAAATATATGTTGTGCCATCTTAGAAGATATTGCTTAAAGCTCCTACAGTTACTAGTTTTGCTTCGGCGAATTTTACCAGAAAGAAATCCCTATCAGAGAAAACACGACTTTCAAACTTTCGAAATATTCTTTTAATGGGCTGGAATAAGGATCCCAAAACCCATAATCAAGGCCAATTCCAAGTTTAGGTATATCTGTACTTGACAGGGTTTTTTTTCTGTAAATAGCTTAGGAAAAATTGACTTCTTTCGAAGAATTGTAGCTCCTGAAATTATCAAGTTAAAATTGAAGTTTCCATAATATTCAGTTTGTTATTTGAAATAATTTGTATGAAAATTCACTACCATAACGCACAAATTTGGTACGTCTGAAACAACCGAATAGCTTTGAATTGATATTTATATAGCTATATTGCTATTTTCTGGTATCTTTCGTCTATATTAATATTTCGACCTGTTAATATATTAACCAAAAGTAATTAATTTAACCTACAAATTACGTTGCCATCCTTTGTTACTCAACAAGAGGTCTTATCTAATCTGGATTATGGTTATTATTTTTAGATAACAGTCTAACTGACAAGTGCAAAATCATTTGTTTAAATAGTCACTGTGGGAAGTACAGATGTATTATATTATGTTTATTATTTATTTTGTTTAGAATTGTTAATATCAACGGACAAGGCAGTTTTATTATTATTATTTTATTAGCTTCTTGTCAATTATTAAACCTGTTCAAAGCCAAGTTTATTGATTCGTCGTCCTTTTTTTTGTATTTCTTTTCGGAAAAAAGTGTTATTTTTTGGGAATTTTTAGATCATCACAAGTAATAAAGTTATTGCAATAGGTTACATTTATAAATGCAGTACGCTAATTTGGTACCAAAACGCACGTGGTGCCTAAAAACTTTTATTAAATTATAATCGGTTCGTTGAGCCAGCTGACAGTTATGAGAACTGTGTTGCCAAATGTGCTGTAAGTAGAAATGTGTCTTTTGTATTCTTTAAAATCAAGATACCAAGCCTGTAACTGTCATAACATTTCTATAAGTGTGGAATAAGTTCATTGGCAAGCCCAATATGACCAGTTTTTTCAGCGTTTCTTCGGAAACTTTACGTATGACACGCGAGTTATATTCCAAGAAATGTTCGAAATGTTTATCAAATTTTGCTGCCATAACACACTTGCTGCATCAGGATTTTTAGCTAATTTTTGTAGAAAAAAAAGCGCCATTATGGAAATGCGACTATGTTGTTAATTGTTGTTTAAATCGAGCAACAACAAACCGACCTACCCTCTTCATTTCCTTCAATATCTTCTTGACAACCTCTTGAAAATTGCTCCAAAACGGGAAGCGAAACGTCGAGTTTTAATAAATTCTAGAGGCGGTTTAACCCGAGAACCAAGTATTTCTCATATATCTAAACATGCAAAAATGGCCTTTATGGAGACTATAGTACGTGAAAATTGTTTACCCCCAGTAAGACCAAAGAAAGGCACAAGTCTAAAAGACAACACAATTTATTCAACTTCATAGACAAAAAAGTTATTTTGCGGAAAGGCCTAATCCATGAGTGCATCGCTTGCCATATATATATATATATATATATATATATATATATATATATATATATATATATATATATATATATATATATATATATATATATATATATATGTATATATATGTATATGCTTATCAATTTTTTAAGTGTTTAATTATAATTTTTGCAAAGAAACATAATTGTGTGAAAATTCCCTGCATCACACTGTTGACACGTCATTTTTGTGATCAGAAAGTGCCAAAATTGTGTTAAAGCCTAATTTCATGGCCACTACATTTTCAATAGCATTGCGTTTGACCTTTAAAGTTGCAACCATATTTTGATAAATGAGCAGCCTCTGATATCCAGTGGTAAGAAGATGTGCCTCTAAAGCCAAAGGTCCTGGGTTCGATTTCCAATAGAAGGGCACGTTTAAAAGTCCCTACCCTCTTTACAAGAAAAAAGGGGTTCGACAACATTACTAGGATGCTGAGGTAAAACTGTTCCCTGGCGTCGGTGATTGGTCATAGTCCCGGAAATAGACTGATGTTAAAGAAGTACAATACAATTTTGACAAATGCGAACAAATGAATCTAACTATTCTCCCTGAAAAGTTAGTAATGTAACTTTTTTTGTTACTGAACACTTTTTTCTGTGCTGCAATACCAGCTGCATAACTTGTTTTTACCATATATATTTTAATTGTTATTTGTATTTTAGAATAACAAACATCGGGATTAATTGTTGAAGTGTTTTAATAATATGTTTGTAAAGCTTTAAAATGTAATCAGTACATACACTTGCTTTGCGGTTTCAGATCAAAACAAATTAGTTTGAAACAATTAGCTTAAAGATAAAATACCTCAAATGCCACAAATTATCTGTTATTTTGAATGAAAATAGAATTGATAGAAAGGTGAATTGTTTTTGGTCAGTGATTATAACTTTGAGTTCAATACTTTGTTGTTTTTAGTAGTTCTAAAGTAAATGGCCAAGCACGACATGATTTGTGGTCTTCATTTGTTTAAGCGTTGGATCGTTTTGCTTGTGGTTTTCATCATAAGTAAGTCTTTCATCAACAAGTTTAACATTCTACAGTGGGTAGTATCGTTTAGATGTACACTGTGAAGAACCTCGGTGGTTCAGGGGTAAGAACGTATGCCTCTGAACCGAAGGGTACTGGGTTCGATCCCAGGGTACTCCTTTCACTTTTTCAGTACACACTGTAAAATTAACATCAACCGAGGTTCTGGCATTGTATTTGAGCAAGTTGAATGTCTGCACGTTCCGCCCTTCGGAGGGGGCGTAAAGCCGTCGGTCCCGTGTCCATGCGATGTTGGGCACGTTAAAGATCCCTACCCTCCTTATAGAAAGGCGGGGGTTCGGCAAAATTTCCAGGATAGTGAGGTGAAACTGCTCCCTGGCGTCGGTGATTGGCCATAGTCGCGGAAATAGGCCGACGTTAAAGTAACCAAAAAAAACACACACACAGATTTACACTGTCATAATATGTGAAACGCCTGATAGGTATGTATTTCTATAAACCTATGTCCAAAACCCTTTTGCTTTCAAGATACAGTGTTGACAATTTCAAAGAAATATTGATTATTTTTTATATTATTTGATTAAAAATATAATCAAACCAAATGTGCTTGCAATGTTTGCTCACATGCTGCCGAAGTTTTGAAACCTCCCAAGCAACCAGTGGCGAAGTTCGATAGGTTTGCTATCGTTAATTTCACACGAAAAAAATGTTAGTACGGTCCTTACAACATTTTTCGTTGCAAATACTGACTAGTCTTTGTCGACAAACCAATTTTTTTCTTGATTTTGTGCATCTTGAAACACACAAATTAGCAATTATAATTTATTAATTTCATTTAGAAGATAACAAAAGTCTGGACGCAACAAGTGGGTTATAGTAGCGACTTTTCATAAAAATCTTTCAAATATTGAAAATTTTAAGAAAGTAAATAATGTATCTCCGAAAACAATAAATTTGGTTTGATGAAATTCCGTACACATGTTGCCTTTCTTAAGTTTTTCTTACATACCAAAGTTGGATTCTATTGATTGAGAAAAAAATTAGTTTATTAAAATTTGAGAAAAGTTGGTGAATGTGCAATACCATAAAGCACTGGATGCATCCGTATTATTGCTACCAGTTCTATATAGTTTGCCCGTTTGTCAATTTATTAACTAAAGAGAGGAGTTGTTTCAAATTTATTTTGTTAAGTTAAAAATTTTAAATCACAAACCCTTTAATTTAAACTGCTCGTATAAAATCGCAGAAAGGGCCTATTTCAAATAAATTTTCTGTAAATATTTTTCTCAAATGAATACAGTTATGTAAGACTCTGTTAAGCACAGCTCTTCTAAGTTTGTTGTCCAAAATTCGCCTTAATTTTACAATGTTTGTTTAAAAATTACGAATTTTGCCGTTTCTAACCGCAAGCTTGACGTTTCTGCAAGAAAAATACATACATAAAATACATACAATTTTGCATCAAAACAACTTAAAATTCGCCTGTAATATGCAAATATTTTGTTAATCACTGACCCTTTTTTTTTGCCCTAGAGCTAGAAAGCTAAATTTTGGTACATGTTATACGCTATACCTATATGAGGAACTTTCTTACCAAATTTGGTTAAATTATCTTTGCTATTTTCGAAGATACAAAAATCGGTCCAACGCCTAACGAACTTGTCCAAGCCATTTGCCAAAAGAACATGGGTGCAAAGTTTTATTAAAATCGGTTTATTATTTTTTTGGCTTAATAAATTATTCTCAAATTGAAACTAACCTGTATATGAGCTATAAGTGGCCTAGTACGTGCTCATTTGAAGACATTTTTCAAAATTCAAGGGTCGGGATTTCCTCGTTAACGATTTTTTCTACGAAAAGTTTTAAATTAAAAATATTCAAATATTGGACGTTGACGTAAAAAAAACGTAGTTTCTAATGAGAACCACAATCAAAGAATTAATATTCCTATTTTGATGTATACAGTATATATGTTTTTAACTTTTAAGTTATAATTGGCATATTTTTGTGGACGTCTATACTGCGTCATTTGATCCATTATACGTCAGGGTTGGTGTTCCCTAGACTGCCATTATAGCACCAACTCTTTCGTCGCTACGGACCTAATACTGTCAGTTGGTAAATAGTTTACACATTTTTTGCCATTATACATTTTACAGATTTGTTAACCTTCAGTTTCCCCGATAGGGTTTTTTCCATAAGAATTGAAAAAATGAAAAACGTTGCAATCACTTTATATGCAAGACACCACACTCTAGAACTGCAATATTAAGTTCAAACCCAAATTTTAGACATTCGTCAAGTCATACCTTTGCAGCGTCGTAACGTACGGGGTGGAAAGCAGGACTTTGAATATAAGCATGACATGAAGGGAATAGAATGTGGACATGGAAGAAAATAACAAAGTCAGGGTACATCGATAGAAAGACCAATAAGAAAGTGTGCTAGAAGAGGTGAAAGTACAAATTTATTTTGACATATGTCATCTTTGTCCCTACTGGTGCAGGTAGCTTTGATGTTTGGGAACATCAGATTATGATCAGAACTCACTAAAGATTGTGGTCAAAAGAAAGCGCCTAAGGTACACCAATAGAAACTCATTGAGTGGAGGAGGGCAAAATTTGTGGAACATATTCTGCTGCCTACATAAAATAAATGGGAAGAGCGTACCGAGATAACAGAATAGAAGCTACAGTATTGTGCAAATTAATGGAATCACCTTGGTTTGATTGTTTTTTACATATTGCCACATTGTAACTTGTCATTTGCTAGCTGTAAGGTCACTTGTCACCTGTCAAAGTATCAAAACATAAACTCTCATCCTGTGCAAGTTAGAAATCTTTGTCTACATATTTTACACAACGTTTTGTCATCCGTTGTTGTGTAGTAGTGTGGAGTGAGTTAGTGTAGCTACATTTTTGCGATGGATACAACGCCTAGGAAGCATGAGACAACTGGGTGAGCACCCGTCTGTGACACAACAGATATTACTAAAGAATGTGGTGTAAGTCAGGAAGCAATAAGTAAGGTTTTGAAGTGTAAAGGAACACAGGTATAGCTGAGGTAAAGAGGTCGGGCAGTTGGGGAAAAAAAGGAAGTTCACACCAAGGGTGGCAGTTTATTCCTTTCAAATCTCAAGTTGGATCCAAGAAAATCAAATCATGAGCTTCAGCAAAATTTAGCAGCATCATGTGCAACAATTCACGACTAAAGTGTCGGTAGGTTAGTTGAAGAGTTGTTTTTTCTGTGATCAAATAATCCTCCTACCAGTTACTAGGAAGACTCCTAGTAACTGGTAGGAGGATTATTTGATCACAGAAAAAACAACTCTTCAACTAATCGTATAAAATGGCAGAGGCTGTAATGGGCCAGAAAATATGACAGATGAACTACAGAAGACTGAAAAAAGGTGTACAGATGACTCACTTCGTAGTTCAATGTCAAAAATTCCAAATCTGTTGGAGGCTCACAGTGGCCAACCATCCTGTTGGTGGCGTGTTTTTCTCACATATGGATTGGATCTTGGATGCCAGTAAAATAAAAATATACGCTGGAACATCATTTGAATAAAGAAATCACAAATTCCTAATCCCAAGGAGGACCGACTGACCCGAGAATACAGCTGATCAAAACCCTACAAAGAACCTATGGCCCATTTGCAACGCCAAACTTCACAAAATCGATTGTACTACAAAAACATAGATAATAGAAAACGATCAAAATTTGGTGAGTGGATGCCGAAAGAGTAAGAGCAGTTATTGACGCCAAAGCCATATTAATTATTTAACAAAATTATTATTTTGTTATCTACTCGCGTCGAGACTGTGATGACATAGATTTTCAATTAGTGATGGCTTCTAGATCAAAGCCTTCTGTCGTCGGTAATGAAGATAAAACTTCTGTCAAGCTTTTTTTCTCTCTCACTTGGCACACCTATTTTAAAGGAATGTGGTAATATTTTCTTGTCTCTTGTTTCATATTTTTTTTTCGATACGTGAGAAGTGCAAGGTATACTTGACAAAATACCCTGACCCATTCAGGAATTAGTTACGGAATGCTACTTGACGAAATTGAAGCATTTAAACCATGAGTAGCGCGAAACGGAATTCTGAAAGGCATAATTTACAACACGATCATAAATGTGTCTCTTTATTATTATGCATTCGAAAAACATTTGTAGAAGTAAAGTATCCGTTGAAGTCAACAAACACGGTTCAAACCCCAGGTATTCAAGTAAAATATGTGTCCAATTAGGGTGGTTTAGTTATAACAAAGGTGACCCAGTCTGAACGAGGTCTCTGTGTGTTTTGCGGGGCGAGCGGGGCACAAGCTAAAAGGGAGGGTGGAATCAGGGGCTGTCAATACATAACGGGAGACTGGTTCAGTGAGGCTTGCGAGCGAAACCATGTCTGCTTTCCGATAGTTGTTTTATTTTAATGCTGTTAAACGGTTTTCTGCTGCACTTTTTCCTAATTGTTTATGTTTGTTAACTAAATTCAATGTCGCTAATTCAGTTATACATATAGCTTTAAATAAGAAATAAAACAGATTAAACAAATCACCCTCGTAATTGTCTCGTATGAATACACTATTTAGTTGTATGCATTGTTGCCAAAATTGCACAATTTTCCCCCATGACAGGGATTTATTTTCTTTTGTGGATATTAACGATTTATGACTATTAAATGTTGTGCGTTTCTTATTAATTGTTGACGTTTGTACCAAGTGATTCCTGATGTGCCTCGTATGTTCGGATACGATAATCGCTATTTTACAAATTTCTGTTTCTAGTAATTATAATTATTATTTTTGGTTAGAATCTTTTGCTTCAATTAAAGTAGCAGTTGTTGTAATACAATATTTTTGTTACTTGCCTACGGAAATTATTCAAATTTAAACTTGTTATCCTATGACGCAAGCGATCAAGGTGCATAGTCGGCAGTTTTTTTTTTTCGCCACACTTTTGGCTGATATTTTTATAGCAGACTTTGCACCTCTGGCAACCTAATGAACAGGGTGTAGAGCTAAAATGCAATCTTTATGTCATGAAATATTTTGTGTTTATTTAACTTAATATATACTGACGCAGCAAGTGCGCTATGGTAGCGAATTATAATTATATAATAATATGAAAATACTTTTCATGTCGGTCAACAAGTTAATACAAGTTGAAAAAATATATAAAAATATATGTAAGTCCTCTTAAGTAAATTTGTGACCAAAAAGCTATACGAGGGTGCGATTTAGTAAGTAGTGCGGAATGGAAGGGTTGGCGAATGATGGGAGTGTTCCCCCAATATGGTCCTCTGGCGTACCTTTCGAGCTGCATCTTAATAATCTGGTTAGCAGGCTGTGAGTTACACAAGTTAGTACGTGAATAAATATCAAACATGCATAAAATTGAGTACAATACCGTTAAAAACTTCCTGACTAAGCATGGAAGATTAATTCAGACTATTATGGGGAAGATGTCTGTAGTTTGCGGGGACTTTTGTCCTGGAAAAAACGTGATCTACAAGTGTCACAATATTTTTGAGCAAGACAAAGAATCAATTTGAAGACGACCACGATGTGGACGGTCCCATCACGTCTAATCCAAAAAAAAATTAAAAATTTGGTAACGGAAAATTTGGTTTAAAGAAGAAATCACTTGCAGAATTGGAGTATCCAAAACGACTCCGTACACCATACCACCGCATCTTTTGCGTGGTTTTCAGTTCATCAAAGTTTGCAAATTATAATTCTGAACTGGGGATTTCCCGCTTTACCCTGCATTCACCAGACCAGTGTGTTCCTTACTTGGCCTATCAAAGTTTATTGTCAATGTAGAATCCTAAATTGGGTATTCCTCACTTTACTCTGCACATTATATACCAGATCTTGTCTGGTATACATAACTCGTCAAAGTATAATTTTGAGCTGGGAATTCCCCATTTTATTCTGCACAATTTAAGTTAAATGCCAGTGTAGTATTCTGAATTGGGTATTCCACATCCTACTTTGCACTCTTCATACACCAGATCAGTGTCTCTAGCTTGTGCCTATAAGTTGATTGTCAAAGTAGTGTTTTGAACTGGACATTCCCGCATTTTAATCTGCATTCTCCATACGCCCAACCACCGCGTCTTTTGTCTGGTTTTAAACTCATCAAGGTTTGTTTGCAAGTTATAATTCTGAACTGGCGATTTTACACTTACCCTGCATTCACCAGACCAGTATGTCTCTTAGTTGACCTACCGAAGTTTATTGTTAATGTAGAATCCCGAAGAGAGAATTCCCCACTTTACTCTGTGCTTTACATACACCAAACCAGATGTCTCTTGTCTGATATACATAACTCCTAAAAGTTGGATGTCAAGTAGAATTTTGAATTGGGTATTCCCCACTTTATTATACACTCTGCATATGCTAGACTACGTGGCTTGCCTGGTTATTTTTAACCCATCAAACTTAAATCCCAAGGTAGTATTTTGAACTAGGTATTCCACATTTTACTCTGCACCTGCATTCATCAGAACAGTTTTGAATTAGAGATTCCCCACTTCATTCTACATTTTGCATACACTGTACTACGGCTCTTGCCTGTTTATTTACCCATTAAAGTTGAATGCCAAAGTAGTATTTTAAACTGAGTGTTCCTCATTTTACTCTGCACTCTTCATAAACCAGACCAGTGTATCTAGCCTAGGGCTGTTAAGGTTTATTGTCAAAGTAATATTTTGAACTGGGTATTCCCCCATTTTAATCTGCACTACATATACCATATCACTGCGTCTTTTGTCTGGTTTTCAACTCGTTAAAGCTTGCAAATATATGCCAAAGTAGTAGTTTAAACTGGGTATTCCTCATTTTACTCTGCACTCTTCATAAACCAGACCAGTGTCTCTAGCCTGGGGCTGTTAAAGTTTATCGTCAAAGTAATATTTTGAACTGGGTATTCCCCCATTTTAATCTGCACTCCATATACCATATCACTACGTCTTTTGTCTGGTTTTCAACTCGTTAAAGCTTGCAAATATATGCCAAAGTAGTAGTTTAAACTGGGTATTCCTCATTTTACTCTGCACTCTTCATAAACCAGACCAGTGTCTCTAGCCTGGGGCTGTTAAAGTTTATTGTCAAAGTAATATTTTGAACTGGGTATTCCCCCATTTTAATCTACACTCCATATACCATATCACTGCGTCTTTTGTCTGGTTTTCAAGTTGTTAAAGTTTGCAAATTATAATTCTGAACTGGGGATTTCCCACTTTACCCTGCATTCACCAGACGAGCGTGTTCCTTACTTAACCTATCAAGGTTTATTTTCAATGTAGAATCCTGAACTGGGAATTTCTCACTTTTCATACACCAAACAAGATGTCTCTTGTCTGGTATACATAACCCCTAAAAGTTTAGTGTCAAAGTATAATTTTGGATTGGGGATTTCCCACTTTATTCTGCACTCTGCATACACTGCAGTACGTCTCTTGCATGGTTCTTTACCTATCAAAGTGGAATGCCAAAGTAGTATTTTAAACTGGGTGTTCCTCAATTAACTCTCCACTTTGCAGTCTTCATAAACCAGACCAGTGTTTCTAGCCTGGGGCTGTTAAAGTTTATTGTCAAAGTGATATTTTGAACTAGGTATTCCCCATTTTAATCTGCACTCCATATACCATATCACCACGTCTTTTGTCTGGTTTTTAACTCGTTGAAGTTTGCAAACTACAATTCTGAACTGGGGATTTCCCACTTTACCCTGCATTCACCAGACGAGCGTGTTCCTTAATTAACCTATCAAGGTTTATTTTCAATGTAGAATCCTGAACTGGGAATTTCTCACTTTACATACACCAAACAAGATGTCTCTTGTCTGGTATACATTTTGGATTGGGGATTTCCCACTTTATTCTGCAGTCTGCATACACTGCACTACGTCTCTTGCCTGGTTCTTTACCTATCAAAGTTGAATGCCAGAGTAGTATCTTGAACTGGGTATTCCACATCTTACTCTGACACTCTCCATAAACCAGACCCGTGTCTCTAGGCAGCGCCTATTGAAGTTTATTGTCAAAGTAGTATTTTGAACCGAATATTCCTTAATTTTAATCTGCACTTTCCATGTACCATACCACTGCGTCTATTGGCTGGTTTTCAACTCATTAAAGTTTGCAAATTATAATTCTGCACTTGCAAATTATAATTCTGAACTGGCGATTTCCCCATTTTAGCCTGCATTCACCAGACTAGTGTTTCCTTTACTTGACCTATCAAAGTTTATTGTCAAATGTAGAATCCCGAACTTGGAATTCCCGACTTTACTCTGCACTTACATACACCAAACCAGATTTCATTTGTCTGCTATACATAACTTCTCAAAGTTTAATGTCAAAGTATAATTGTGAAATGGGGATTCCCCACTTTATTCTACACTCAGCATGCACTAGACTCCTGCCTCAATATTAACTCATTAAAGTTGAATGCCAAAACTAGTATTTTAATCTGGGTGTTCCTTATTTTACTCTGCACTCTCCATAAACCAGACCAGTGTCTGAGCTTAAACCTATTAAAAGTTTATTGTCAACGTAGTGTTTTGGACTGAGTATTGCTCCATTTTACTCTGCACCATATGATCGCGTCTGTTGTCTGGTTTTCAACTCATTAGAGTTTATTTGCAAATTATAATTCTGAACTAGGGATTTCCCACTTTACCCTGCATTCACCGAGCCAGCGTTCCGTTTGCTCGACCCATTGAGGCCTTAATTCAGTGATATTTGTAAGAAAATAGGAAAAAGTCTAAATAAAAGGTTTATTAAAGTAAACTGGCCATTGTAATGGAATACTAATTTTTAGGTATATAATTGTACATGCGTCGCGGACTGATGCGTCTTGGAATGTGTCCCCTGCGTAGCCCATCTCTCACTGCTGGGCTGCCCTCCTTCATCGGGACCAAAAACAAGAAACACCAGAGGCTGCGTGTTAAGGAAGCAGCGGTGTTGCCAGCTTACATATTGTTTATTAAATACTAAATGCACATATTTGGCTGCTTTACTTGATATAGCAACATTCTACCTGTTCTATATCATTAAGCTGCGTATTGTTCTTATTCTTCTGACTCAACCTATTAGTAAGCACCTACAGCTCAGGTGTAAAATAACATAATTTGCTTTATGCATAACATGTTTACTACTTGTATGTGATGTTTGAAAATTCGCACGATATTTATGTGGTTCTTGTGTATGTACACATAAATCATAACAAATCATAAAGTGAATGTAAAGCTATCAGCGAAGTGCATTCTGTGTGTGCGAGTTTATAGTAACTATCACACGTGGAAGTGCATATAGTCTAAAAATAGTTTCCAGTCATTCAGCTAATTATTGTTCATCATTCGTGTGTACACGTGAACCGCCATCGTACCATTAAGCATAACTAGATATTATAATCAATTCCAGTTTGACCTTTTTTTTCTTTCTTATTGTTGTGTAATAGGTACATGTTTATTAATTAGCTTAATACATACATGGAAGACATTTTCTTGTAACAGGTACTTTGGGATTGAACATTAATATTAGCTCTATTTAGAGTTTCCACAGGTTGAATACTTTCTTCTTTTCGGCTCTCAAAACCATTGTAGTTTAAAGCAAGCGCTTTTAAATGACTGTCATATAAAAAATATTTTGACGATAAATGGCTCCATTTTAACATACGAAAGCTTAGCAAAAAAGGTTTATCCAAGATTTTTCAAGCAGACAAATCGAACCCTTTTAAAAAACACTTTGACGAAACATGCTCTTATTTGAAAGTACGAATGGTTAGCAAAGAAGGTTTTATTTGAGATTTTTTAAGCAGACAAATGAAACCCTTTTAAATGACTATCGTCATCGGAGAAACATTTTGACGAAAAATGGTCTTATTTTAAAGTAAGAATGCTTAGCAGAGAAGGTTTTATGTAAGATTTTTTAAGGATACAAATCAAACCCTTTTAAATGACTGTCGCCATTGGAGAAACATTTCGACGAAAAATGGTCCCATTTTAAAGTAAGAATGCTTGGCAAAGAAGGTTTTATTTAAGATTTTAAGGAGACAAATCAAACCCTTTTAAATGGCTGTCGTCATTGGAAAAACCTTTCGACGAAAAATTGTCCCATTTTAAAGTAAGAATGCTTAGCAAAGAAGGTTTTATTTAAGATTTTTTAAACAGACAACTCAAAACTTTTTGAATGACTGTCGCCATTGGAGGAAAGATTTAGGTGAAAAATGGTCTTATTTTAAAATAAGAATGCTTAGCAAAGAAGGTTTTATTTAAGAATTTACGAGCGGGCAGATAAAGCCTTTTTAAAATGACTGTCGTCATATGAAAAACATTCTCTGTCGGTAAAATTGTACATCCTCAAGGGATTGTATTTCTCTCCTTTCAGTCGTCTCTAAAGTAATGTAAAAGTATATAAACACCGAATTACTCAATTTTCTTGAAAAACACAGTCTAATCCACGACAGGCAGTATGGATTCCGTCAGCGCAGATCAACTGCCTACCTCCTTTCCTTTGTCACACATTCTTGGAACAAGTATGTGGACTACGCGGTGTATCCCAGATTGTCGCTCTGGACATATCCAAAGCTTTCGACCAGGCCTGGCACGCAGCGCTGCTTCATAAACTTTCGGGCTGTGGTCTACCACCAAAACTCTGTACTTGGACAGCTAATTTCCTCTCCAACCGGAGCATTTCTGTTGTCGTGGATGGCCATTCCTCTAAACTGTATCCAATTAATGCAGGAGTCCCTCAAGGCTCAGCTTTAGCCCCTACTTTGTTTCTTCTCCAGATCAATGACCTCCTCTCTAGCACATCCAACCCAGTTCACAGTTACGCGGATGACAGCACCCTCCACTCAGATATACAATATTCTAAGTCTGTCTCTTTATCCCAATTAGATGAGGATCGCAGGCTCATGGAGGGTTCTATCTCTGTGGATCTCCAAAAATATTAGACTGGGGAAGTAGAAATCTTGTACAATTCAACTCCACCAAATCTCAGTCTTGCTTTCTATCTCATAAGAGACCCTAGACCCATCACAATGAACAACCAAGTTATTCAAAGTAATGAGTCCTTTTCACTTGTTGGCATTTTTGTGGATCAAAATCTCAATTGGCACCAACATGTCACATAAATTGCAGAAGCGGCTGCTAAGAAAGTACGATAGTATTTAGGCTGTAAGCCCCCGTGGTGTGTTGTTGAAATAAAAGGAAACTAAAAAAACTCGGCGTATTGCTATCAAGTCGGTAGTGTAGTGAACCTTTTTAGAGATAAACGTACATTTAATACCGAACTGACTAGTTTGAGGAGTAAAAATAATCTAAGGGGATAGAGCATCCCTGACTCGTGTAATCACGGTTCACTTTCGTAAACAAAACAAAAATTCGGGATGCATATATATATATATATATATATATATATATATATATATATATATATATATATATATATATATATATATATATATATATATATATATATATATCTGTGTATGTATGTATTAACATATAACAATTCAAAAGGACCTTGGCTATGGGTTCTAGAGGCCCTAATTCGCGCTCATTTGAAAAAAAACTTCTGAAAGTCTTACCATCGTTACCTCTCTATTGGTGAATTTTCATAATGAAAATTCACTAAAAGCTATAGGCTCGAGGAATTGCAATCTACGGAACGTCTATCCGGGCCTTAACAATCCCTATTACAACCGGCAACAATGCACTACCCAACGAGGTTGAGGCAGACACAGGTCGTAGTACACAGTTTATTTTAGTTTTCTTTACACTCGTTTTGTAAATTTGTATGTGAAAGAATCCCTATTACAACCGGCAACCATGCACTACTCAAACCCAACCACGTTGACGCAGACGGAGACCGTGGTGCACAGTCTATAGGCAACAAAAATCTAATAATCTACTGACATGGCAAGTCAAAGAGGCGCAGCACAGGACTAAAAAGGCGGCATACGGGCCATTTTTCCCTCAGGGCTCGTCCGCGGCTTTACCGCCCCGATAGCACTGCAGGACGGGCCATTATTAATTAGAAGTATTTTGCATTTTATAATTTAACAGTAGTACTTATAACGACTTAATTAACTACACGTTAAGTGTTATTTTCTAGGCAATAAACCATTTGAATATAAACTTTAAGTTCCATTGAGCTGCTGGATACTGTACATATGAATGTATAATATAATGTATATAGATAATATATCCAAACGATAACTTCAAAATAATTAATTGCTTTTGATCAAACACTGTAGGTATATCCTTCTTTTATAAATCGCTTAGACGAGTCCGTTAACAAGTCCGATCGAATCAATTGTCTGTAAAAAAATGTTAAAAATAAGTTATTTGGATTAAATTTGATACACCTCTTGTCTTAACATAGTGTTACTTACGTTTTCTCCGGGTTCTGGATAAGTGAGACTTTAAATTTTAACAAAACAATTTTATTTACTCTCTAACTATAAATACAATAATAGTTCTAGAATGTCTCTCTTACAAAACACTTCGTTTATTTGGCCTTACGATCACTAATCTGGACAAAAGTCACTACACTGGAACTACAGTCGCTACCCTCTAACACTTCACACTGGCTACTGCTTCTTCGAGTCACTTCAACATTCTCTAACTGACTAAACTGAACTGGCTTGCTTCCGCCTTTATATACCTTCCACCTCGTTTCGGGAGTGTTCCATTCCAGAAAGTTCCAGGACTTTCTTTTGCTAGAAGGTTCTGTGAATACAGAACGGCTCCGTGTGTATACAGGGGGATGCATATACAGAATGATCCAAATGTGGCCATCACGCCTATGTTACACAAGAGGTGTTTCTCGTACTATAAGAGCTCTTTGCGTATACAGGGTATAAAGGTTCTCTGCGTATACAGGGTGTTCGGAATGCGCAGATCTCATTTATCCGTTCCGTCGTGGTACAAGTTGGTAACTTCCTTATTTTTGGTCCTAGAGGGCTGAGACTTCGCGTGTTTGGTTCCCTCAGGGGGTGGGGAGGCGGTGTTGCCAGATTTTGCAAGAATTTCCAGATGTTGGGGAAGTTTTGGATATGTGGCAACACCGCACCTACATCTATTGAAGTGGTTTGTAACAATAGGTTTTACTACGTACAAAAATTAAAGCTTATAGGTTAATAGTAAATTACGTTATAAAAATTTTTCGAATGTTAAAAATTGATTACAATAACGCTCTTGCAACATCCGGATTTTCCACCCATTTAATTAGTCATTTGTGGGTGTTAGTAATTTAGCCAAATTATGTTTGTACACAAGTCAAAAATTGACCTTTATGGTTTCCTTTTATCTAAGATAAATATCGGCTCTTATGTTTTAAGGCCACGTTATTATTTATGTATAATAAATATATAAAAGTGTGGACGCAGCAAGTGCGTTATGGTAGTGCATTTTCGTAGAAATGATCTGGCACCAAATATTTTTTTATGGCTTTTTTTCCTGTAACACAGAAATCTAAATCTTGGTATGTAGTCTCCTTTTATGTCATAACCTTGTGTACCAAATTTGATTACCATAACTTTTTTATTTTTGGAGATAATAAGTTTTCCGAAAGAAAACCCAAAATTTTCCCGGAAAACCTGGTTCGATTTTCCTGGCTAGCGAAGTTATCCAAGCCACTTACAAAAGGAAGGTACGTGTTAAATTTTATCAAAATCGGCCAAAAATTCAAAAGTCGTGATCTCCCCATTAGTGGATTTTTTCTAAGAAATTTCACTAAAATTAATTCATTAGGATGCTCTGCCGGCTCGTTCAACTGTTAAATGTGGTAGAGCGAGTTGCTAAGGCAGGAGAGGCTGCAACATACCAGGAATTGAACAGAATGATACAGGACGGTAATCACGACGTTTTTCGTAAAATTGGTATACGGAAGAGGCTAACCATTTAGAATTCCGTATTTCACTTAACGCCGAGTACTGCCCTCATATTTCTAACTAATATTCCATTTACAGAACTAGTAGAGTAGCTAGTGTTTTGTTTGTCACATCATAGCCTACCACTACTATAATACTCCCTGCTCTTTATTATGCTCCCGTGACAATTGCCGATCGCCCTTCTCTCAGCGTTCAACGCTCATTGTTCACCATAGAATTTTTACCCACGGATCAAAGAAAGGAGTTTTTTTTTTCAACGTCCCCACGTTTATAAGTTGTTTCCCATACGCCGACTATATATATGTATTACAATACACACTGAATGTGGTAATAACTTCTTTATTCGCGCCATATTCCATTTCCATTGTTTAAATTGGTCGTATGATGATAAAAACATCGTTGAACTTTGTTTGCCGTCTCGATATTTTGAACTGATGCCGCTTCTCCTGTTATAAGTTATAAATACTACTAGGCGTATTGTAGTGTGGAAAAATATAATAACTGAGAAAACCGCTTATTGTATACCGTACAAACGATTTATGACTGAGATAAATTCCATTTTCTTATAGCTGTGTTGCCTCGTCATTTTTCGAAATACCAAAAAATCTAAAGCTAAAAATTATGCAGTTCTGTTTGAAATAAAATATTTTCTGATTTAGTATTTGTATGATTTTATTTAACAGAACACCGGAAATTGAATGGCTCACGCTCACGTTATTCCCACATTTATTTACTTTGATAAAAGTTATTTGTTGGATGTTTTAAATTTTTTAATAGGTCTGAAATAAGTTCATAGTTCATTAGAGGTAATGCATGTAAATAATTCAACGTCATCACAGTCTAAAAGCGACGTCGCCTTGTCGTCGCAATCATGACTCACTCTACAGCAATCTCTTCATTTCAAATTAGCTTCCGCACATCATCAACTGGGCCATGTTCTTCAGATGTTTTTCTCTTTATCTACCCTTTCCCCCATTTCAAAGTTATTATCTTTCAGAATTTGTCCAACAAGATTTGCCTTCCTCCTCCATCTATCTTCTTCTCTCACCCCTTCTAGCGGATTTTAGCGAATTTTCATAAAGAAAATATCGTTTATAGAGAGGTAGCTGCCTACTTAACGCCTTTCCCATGTCCCATCTCCGATTATATATATATATATATATATATATATATATATATATATATATATATATATATATATATATATATATATATATATATATATATATATATATATATATATATATATATATATATGGCGGAGGGGAGGGGGGGGGGGGGGGGGGGTTGTAATTAAGGGTGAAGAGATACCATATCTCAGAAATGCATGGATCAGGAGATCTGCGAAAAAAATCATATTTAGAATGTGGCTAAGAGAAAATGCTGGAAATAATTTTGAAGTTCCTAACTGTGCCGATAGGTGGCATCAATGCTATGATCATGGGAAAGAAGGCATTTTTATAGAAAATATTCCCATGAAAGCTATCAAAAAATAATACAGTGTTAATCTCACCCAAATTCTACATCTTTTTAGTTCAACACTTTTTTCTGTAAGTCACAAAATTAGAACAGGAGGGGCGGGGGAAGTCTACTGCTGAAAGTGTGCATAATTTTGGTTTTGCTCAACCGAATTGTAAGAAATCTGTTTTGTTTAAGAAATAAGGTTTCTTATTTAAAACGAGATAGCTATGTCACATTGATTTTTGCTGCCATCACAAGAGGAGGCTATTTGAAAAAGTTGCTCTCTTTTCAATTATCCTTCGAAATTTTAAATAGAATGACGTAGTTATTATATCATAATCAGAAAGTAGAATAAATTTCCAGGCGGATATGTGTAAGATTCAATTCAGCCAAATAGAATTAGTTAATTAATTAAGTATCTCAATTATTGTGCATATTTATATAAAGAAAATCCGAAACATGTCAATTTTAGATTAAAAGTTTTTTTTTCCTTTAACGTCGCTCTATTTCCGCGACTATGGCCAATCTCCGAGGTCAAAGAGCAGTTTCAGCTGCATCCAGAAAATTTTACCGAACCCCTGTCTTTCTGTAAGGTGGGTAGGGATCTTTAACGTGCCCAGCATCGCATAGAGACGGGACCGACGGCATTACGCCCCCCGCCCCCCGGAAGGGCGGAACGTGCAGACATTAAAATTGCTGCAATACAATGTCAACCTCGGTTGATGTTAATTGTACAGTATGTGCTGAAAAAATGAAAGGGAAATCCTGGGAATCGAAACCGGTACCCCTCCGTTCAGAGGTACACGTCCTTACCACTGAACCACCAAGGCTCTATATTATTAAAAAGTATGTACGCAGCAAGTGCGTTATGGTAATGAATTTCCATAGAAGCCATCTGGAACCAAACATTAAAAAAAATCAAATTCTTATGATTTTTTTTCCCTGTAACAGATCTAACAGATATCTGTCAAATTTCATAAAAATTGGCCCATTATTTTCTGAGTTATCGGTGTGATACATGTACATAAGAGATATATATATATATATATATATATATATATATATATATATATATATATATATATATATATATATATATATATATATATATATATATACAGGTAGGGTGGCGCATTGAAAACGAAACAGACCGATTTGAGTCCAGATATTTTTTTTGTAAGAAACGCTGAAACATGTCAATTTTAATATTGAGGGGACATGTTTTGACATAAAACTCAACTTTGTCACATCAACCCCTTAAGGGTGGTGATAACAACCCTTATATTTTAAATAGGGAACATGGGTCGAGTGTTACATCATTTTAAAGCTCTTTCTTTTCTGAATTCAGCATACTAATTTTTTTGAAAGTTTCATCAACTCGTTTAAAAATTATTCACAGTTGGAGTTGCAAGAACGTATTTCATTTATTGTGATAAGAAATGCACTAATTAGTCAATTGTTCGTTAAAAAAACTAAAAAACAAAAGCAAACGTCCAAAAATGTTAGTTCAGTTAAGTAGATGTTCAAATTGTTAACCACCAGCTTCCATACAAAAGACAAATTTTGTTCAAAACGAGCTCTGACATTCTGGAGCATTTGTGGAGTTATTAGACGGCATTCTTCAACAATGCGTCGTCGTAATTCTTCCAGTTCTGTTGCGTAAATTCTACTTTTTAAATGGCCCCATAGAAAGAAGTCTAAAGGACTTAAATCCGGTGATCTAGGGGGCACTCGATAGCACCTCTACGCCCAATCCATTGTCCTGGAAACTCTCTGTTCAAAAACTCCCTAACACGTTGTGAAAAATGCGGAGGCGCTCCATCTTGTTGAAACACTAATTGATTTTCTTCATAGCGATCATCATTTTCAACAATGTCAATTAGTAGAGGGTAAACGATATCTTCTAGTAACTCCAAATACGTTTCGCCACTCAAATTGCCATCAAGATAAATTGGTCCGATTAAACGGTGTCTAAAAATGCCAGTCGAGACATTCAGTTTCTGTGGAGTTTGATTGTGGACTTGGATTATTATCTGCCCAATAACGACAATTATGACGATTGACTGTAGAGCTTAATAAAAACGTACACTCGTCTGAAAAACAGATATTGAACAGAAAGTTCCTGTTATCAGCTATTCGTGCAGTCATAACTTCACAAAACTCCAGCCGCCGATCAAAATCATCTTCATTCAGTTGTTTTACAAGATGAATTTTATACGGGTGAAATTTATGATGCTTCAATATTCGCTGAATAGTTCTTCTTGTGATGTTTGAAACAGTGGCCAATTTTCTCGTGCTCAAAGTTGGGTCTGCAGCATTTTGTCCTAAAACTTCAATCTCAGTAGTCTCATTTCTAACCGGAAATTCACGTTCAGGATCTTGTTTTTTGTTGGCTACTGAACCACTTTGTCGAAACTTTGCAACTAACTCCAAAATGTATTTTCTGTTAACATGTCTGTTCGGATGTCGTTCATTAAACCAATTTGCCGTACGGTTGGCACAGTCATCGTTTTTGGAAAAAAGAGTCATTATTTCAACTGGTTCTTCTACAGAATACACCATTGTGAAATTAATTTTCGGTAGTACTATCAAGTATCAAACCGACCGATAAACTGAAATAGTAAACCGCATTTCTCTCATTCCGATAAGAAATATTCTGATAGTCAATTTTTGGTTTACAAACCAACAAAACATTGACTATCAGCACATTTCTTATCGGAATGAGTGAAATGCGTTTTTGCATCTTCAACTGTGAATAATTTTTAAACGTGTTGATTAAACTTCCAAAAAAATTAGTGTACTGAATTCAGAAAAGAAAGAGCTTTCAAATGATTTAACACTCGACCCATGTTCCCTATTTAAAATATAAGGGTTTATATCACCGCCCTTAAGGGATTGATGTGACAAAGTTGAGTTTTATGTCAAAACATGTCCCCCTCAATATTAAAATTGACGTGTTTCTTAAAAAAAATTTCTCTGGACGCAAATCGGTCTGTTTCGTTTTCAATGCGCCACCCTATATATATATATATATATATATATATATATATATATATATATATATATATATATATATATATATATACACACACAAACTTCTCCCCCCTACATCCAACCCCCTTCGAGTGACAGTAGGGCTTGTGATACCTCATTTTCAAGTTCATTTTTTCTCAATTATAAATATTGATGATATTTGGATAATGAATTTGTTAGGTAGATATTATCTACATATTTGTTATCATCATCGGCGAAACAAGGAGTATGTAAGTGTGTGTAGGTATATAGGTACTTGCACACGTTTACGTAGATAAGTAAACCGATTGACGCAACTGCTTTTATTTTTGTTATGTATATTTGCTGATAAAATGTAAATCATTTACCCGATTATAAACTGTTTTCTCCAACTACGCAGACGCTCAGCAATAAGTATTCATAATTTTTTATTTTATCGCGAGAATTTAGGTTATTTGCTGTTTTCTCTACCGATTATAAACTATATAGCGTTCCCAGCTTTTAGATATAAATAGAGTTAATAAGTCAATTATTTGGTATTTATGCGCTTTATTACTGAATTTTTGTTAAAAAAAATCACTAATAGAGAGTTATCGATGGTGAGACTTTCCAAAAAAAAAATTCAAATGAGCGCGAACCAGAACCCCCAGAACTCATATCCGGGGTCAGTTTCAATTTATATATATATATATATATATATATATATATATATATATATATATATATATATATATATATATATATATATATATATATATATTTACGTATCCAACCGTTAACTCAAAAATAATTAACCGATTTCGATGAAACTCTGCAAGCGCCTTTCTTTTATTAATGGCTTGGATGAGTTCGTGAGCCAGGAAAATCAGACAAGGTTTTCCGGGAAAATTTTGTTTTCTTTCGAAAAAAAATGTTAGTCCGAAAGTTACAAAGCTATTTTAATGGAGTTTGATGGATATGTTGCCTTGGGAGCGCTTGCTACGCACAAAAATTCTTCTTTCTAAGTTTATACAAAATTGAGTTATTCAAATTTTGAGTTTTGTTTCGAAAAAAAAATTTTCTTCTAAAATTACAATGTTATTTTAATGAAATTTGGTGGGTATGTTGCCTTAGAAAGACCTTACTACATACTATAGCCAATCACCAGGGAGCAGTTTCACCTCACTGCCCTGGGTATTTTGCCGACCCCTCCCTTCGGTGAGGATGCTATAAGGGTTTTCAAGGTGTCCCAACATCGCATGGTACACGAGACCGGTGGCTTTACGCCCCCACTGCGAATGGTAGAACCGGCAGACATTCAGCTTGCTCAAATACAATGCCACAACACGTCTCGTAGACATTTCCTCTGACTGTCATGGTCGACATCTGACAGTCAAGCTCTTCAAATTTCTTCTTTAGGTCAGCATGTGATTGCTTTCTATTTGCAAGGACGATGCTCTTCAAAATATTTGACCCCTGGTAGTTACCAGCTTTTTTCCTACCACGACCACTCTATCGGCTGGTCATCTGTTGGTCGAGGGGGAGTTTTTGTAGGAGTCTTTTCACTGATGACTGTAAAATTTGACAACTTGCTGGTTATGATTGGAGTGTTTCAGCAAGATTGATCACGGGGATTTTCTCATTACAAACTTCTATCTTGTAGCGTGTGTTATGGAAAGAAAAAAGAATTGAGAATCTGTCACAATGAAACAATATCATTTTAATGAAAATTTTACGATATATAAAGTACATTTATTGTTTTGAAGAAGGTACTTACTTACTTTTGTCAATATTGAGGGAAAATTATTAATGGATGTGTGCATGTGTAGGTAGGTATGCGTATGTATACAAAGGGTCACAAGTGTCGAAAATACAAAGTTATAAACATAGTATTAAATCTGACACGAAGGCGAAAGTTAACTGGTCATTCGGCTGACAACCCACAGTACACTCCCGGCAACATGTTTCATAACAGTAGAGCTCATAGAGTTAGCTTTACACAGAAATAATTGCACTTGATATCTAAAAAAATGAAAATTTTAATAGCGAGTAATAATTTGAACAGGGACTATATAAGTTATAAGATTTGCAGACATTTTCCAGTGGCTTCCACTGCAAGAACCCCACAAAAAAAGAGCAGGCTTAACTGAAATATTTTGTTACAGGATAGCCAACTATGGGGCAGGAAATGGCATGAACGGCGGCGAAGGCGGTTACGGAGGTGGTAATGCACTTTCTACAGCGGCCATGGTAGCAGCTGCCACAGCTACGGCGACCGCCACCGCCAGTGTGGTGGCGCTCCAAGACAACAACCAGTTCAACACTCAGCAATACAACCAGTCCTACCAACAACGCATGATGCCCATGAACGGAATTAACATGCCCATGAACGGCAACATGACTAACATGAACATGCCGGGTATGCACGGCAACATGATGCCCCAGATGGGCCCCAAGATGGGTATGCAGACCGCTCCTGGACCAACCAGCAACTCCATGTACCCGCGGCGCATGACACCGTATCCATCACCGGGAATGCATATGTCACAGAAGCGGCAGAACTATCCCAATTGTCCCACCATGAATCCCAACTTTAACCCCAATGGTCAGTACCCCAATTATGGACCGGCCAGGCAACCAAACTTTCCCAGCTCTTACCCCACTCAACAGTCTCTAGGACCAAGTGGCAACTTCGGTCCCAACACTATGGGTCCGAACACCATGGGCCCTACCTCCATGGGCCCAACCTCCATGGGACCTAACACCATGGGCCCAAGCTCCATGGGTCCTAATACCATGGGTCCCACCTCAATGGGCCCAAACACAATGGGTCCTAACTCGATGGTGCCCAACAACATGGGTCCAAATTCCATGAGCTCTATGGGGGTGCGAGGGTCAGCCACGCTGAGGCAATCCACGCCGCCCTATAGCAACCAGGGTCAATATTTTCCTAACAGTGGTTCGATGAACCAATTTCCTAATAGTAATTCTGGTCAGTATCTAGCTAATAATGGCAGTAGCCAATATGGCACATCAAGTCAATTCCAGCAGGATGTCAATATGCGCAACAGTATGAACTATCAGCACAGCCCTATTCCGGGTAATCCAACTCCTCCTTTAACTCCAGCGACAAGTATGCCGCCTTACATCAGTCCAAATCCAGATGTCAAACCAAACTTCAGTGACCTCAAACCACCAATAATGCCTGCGCAAAGTAAGTACATACATCTGACAAACATTTTTACATGTGAAATTCGAACTATTACAAAATATGTTTTTTGTTCTTCTGGTAGCTGTAACTCCTTTGAGGATTAATATTTAGCCTAAGTTCATGATAGCCTTTTTATGTTAAATTTTACATAAATCGCTTTCTCAAGTTTCCAAAATTGTTTGGGAACAGTATATGTAACTAATTTGTTTGTTTTCTTGTTTCAGAAGATGACGAACTGAGGTTAACGTTTCCAGTACGGGATGGTATAATCCTACCTCCATTTAGGTTAGAACATAACCTGGCCGTCAGCAACCATGTATTCCAGCTGAAACCGACAGTACACCAGACACTTATGTGGCGATCAGATCTGGAACTCCAACTTAAGTGCTTCCATCATGAAGACAGACAAATGAACACTAATTGGCCTGCCTCGGTGCAAGTATCGGTGAATGCAACACCACTGGTAATAGACCGAGGCGAAAACAAAACATCGCACAAACCTTTGTACCTTAAAGATGTCTGTCAACCTGGAAGAAACACCATACAAATCACCGTTTCTGCTTGTTGTTGTGTAAGTTACACCCATCTTTTCGTTTTTTTTTTTTTAATATGAAATAAGCTAGTAACTGTCAAAAGATAGTTTTATTATAAACCAATATTAAACAATATAACATCAAATGTGTAGAATTAATACGTTTGACACCCACTTTTAAAATTAATAGCCCTTTCAAAAATTTAGTCCCCCACCCTTTGTGGGAAAGGCGCAACTTGGGCGGTAGTAGCAGTGGTAGTAGTTCAAATATTTGAAATGTGTTTCATTAATTTCACACTTTTGAAGTAGAAAACATAAATTTAACATTTTTTGTTTGTTTCAGTCGCATCTGTTCGTATTGCAACTTGTACATAGACCTAGTGTTCGATCGGTTTTGCAAGGATTACTCAGGAAACGTCTATTGACTGCTGATCATTGTATAGCCAAGATCAAACGAAACTTCAGCAACACCTCAAGCTCTGGTCCAAACATGGAACGAGATAGGGATGCTATCGAGCAAACGGCCTTAAAGGTATCCCTTAAGTGTCCAATTACCTTCAAGAAGATAACGTTACCTGCAAGGGGACATGAGTGTAAACACATTCAGTGCTTCGACCTAGAGTCTTATTTGCAGCTGAACTGTGAACGGGGTTCTTGGCGATGTCCTGTTTGCAAGTATGTATTACTTTTAGATCAGTTCATAATTATTTAAGGTATGTGTAAAAAGTAATTCTTTATTGCACGAATGACTAGGTTAAAAGCCAACCGTGTAACAAAGAGACTTTTTACAAGCTAGTCTTGCAAAGTGTTATCTTCGATTGTATCATATATTGTAAGAAATTGAGAATCGATATTTGTAAAACTATATCAACCTTTTGTAAATTGTCACTGATGATCAGAGTTATTCAAGTATTGATTGAAGTCACCACCCTAATTATATTTCTTTCGTAACTGAATATTTGAGATGAGGGTAACTAAGAAAACTATGTTATAAATATAAATAAACCATCATAGTTGAAGTCACCACTATTTACATCACATTAAAATATAATAACAAGCCAATAATTTTTGATACTAGTTATAGTAGGGGTGCTTCAAAATTGCAAAGAACCAAACCTTTGGTTCCGAAAATTGTACATGCTAGACTATGTTAAAATAATTCGAAATACGTAATTCTCCAAAATAGTTTGTTGTTCAAAAATAGATCCAAATGGAACTTTACATGCATGCAATGCCCCGGATGTATCAAAATTTTAACTCTGTAGCAGCCCTTTGAACTCTGTTCCGCCCCCGTTCAGTCGATAGCGTAATTTCAGGGAGTTCACCAGGTGTACTTTTGTCAGTTATCGGGACACAGTGGGACATTACAGAACCATTTAATATCCACAGATTTATTTTTATATATATTCTAGCATCTTAACGCCATATTTTATTACATCATAAATAGATTTTGGTAGTGCCGGAAACCAATCAGTAACAGAATGTCTCAGCATTTATTACCCTGACTACAGATTGTCTTCTGCCACTAATACTGACTGGTTAGAAAAAAATACACGTAATTGAAGTTAAGTCTGCACTGTAGATGTAGAAATCTAAAAAGGTTTTTAATCAAACTTTTTCTATTTTTGATTACCATTGACCCTATCTCCTGTGGGTCTGGGAAGAAATAAAAGAATAGACCCAAGGTAACTGCTACCTGTTGTAATGCGACTAGATGAAGTCGAACACTGGCGGGCGTCTGGTCCAGGCGAGCCTGGAGGGAGGCGGATATCTCTTGGGAGTGGTATACACCCGAATTTTGAGGCCTCTAGTGTGTGCTTCGAAATTGACCTCGCTTGGTTGTTACTCAGGAGCAGTGTTCCAAATGGGTTAAGCACTGGCGGGTGTCGGGTCCAAACAAACCTGGAGGTCGTTGAGATATCTGGGGAGTGGTATAACCCCGAATTTTGCGCCCCCCCCCCTATCCCAATGTGTGCTTCGAAACGGACAAACGATCTCTCTTGGGTGATGCTCAGAAGTGGGAATCAGTGGGATTTCGTCTTGAGTTTAGCACTGGTAGGTGTCAGGTCTAGACGAAGGAGAGCTGAGATCTCTAGGGGTGGAATACACCTGGAGATTGTGGGCTGTTCTGTGAGCTTCGAAATGGGTAAATCATCTTCCTTGGATGTTGCTCGAGAGTGGGACTCCAAACACTGACAGATGTCGGGTCCAGATGAACTCTGAGAGAGGTTATCCATCTGTGAGCTTTGAAATGGGCAAGCGACTTCACTCAGATGGCAGTACGCCTGTCAAACCAACTTTCACCCTAATAAAAGATTGACTCCCACAGGGAGCTGGATTTGATGGGTGAAATTTAACCTTTTGACTGCTGAATTGCTCTCGGCGGGCATGTCGCCTGTGCGGCGTTTTCCCGCGCGAAACGTTTATATACGTCTACAGCAGTGTGAACTCAATGGTTAAGACAAGAAAATCGTAAATTTCTGTTAGTAAAAGTGTTTCATTATGCTCATTAATGAAATAAACATGAGAAGGGTTTAAACATAAAACTTTATTACCTAACAAGAAACATAATGTGGAAAATATAAAAACAATTTGACAGAGAAAACTTAATAATGCTTATGTGTGTGGTATCTTTCGAAGCAAGTTGACAAGCAAAGCGGTACATCACACTTGGCGCACATATATCTTGTATCACTTCTTTTATCATGTTTGGCACATACAACACATTTTCGTTGAGCATTCTTCTTTTTATTTGTTCCTGGAACGAGGGATACAAAATGGCGATCGGTGAGACGCATAGGATTATCTCCGTCCGTAGATCTTCTTCCAGGTCTAGAGTCGTTACGTGACTTGTGGTATATTTCTAAAATATTTTTTATTAGCTCATACTGAAAATCCAAAATGGAAATATTTTTTCCTGTTTGTGTTTTATATATGGCATGAGCATTTAGTAAGGACAAGTCCACCAAGTGGAAGAAGACTTTTTTATACCATTTTACGGTTTTTCTTACACACTCAACAGAACTTAGCATCATATCAGATCTGTCAACTGAACCCATATTTTGGTTATAGTCCACTATGCAACTAGGCTTCTTTACTTTTTGCTTTGTGTTCCTGTCAATTTTCTCCGTATTTATCATACTGTTTTTATGAAAAGTTGTGAGCATCCTAACCTCTCTCTTATCTTGCCACTTCAAAGCAAGGAGCTGATCTGTACTTTTGTACTCAACATCCCCTCTGTTTAATTTTTTGGGCAAATCAGGCATGTTTTTTCTGTTTTTCTTCACCGTTCCACAAGCATTTGTTTTTTGGTCATGTAAATGAGAGAACAATGAGGGACTCGTATACCAATTATCGACGAATAAAGTATGACCTTTTCCTAGATATGGTTTCAACAATGTGAGAATAATATTTCCGGATATTCCAACATCAGCATTTACATTATGGCATTTGTCTATCTCCGTTGACGCGCCCACATATATAATAAAGTCCTGTACATATCCTGTCTCACAATCACAGAGTATGAAAAACTTGACACCAAATCTATGACGCTTTGACGGTATGTATTGTTTGAAAAATACACGTCCTTTGAACAGAAGAAGGCTTTCATCAACACATAGATTTTGAAATGGATAGAAAGCTTCTAAAAATACTTTTCTGAGATGATCAACGATAATTCTCAACTTCCACAATGGATCGTTTTCGGGCTGTTCATTGTTGTCTGCGAAATGCAACATTCGCAAAATTATTAGGTATCTATCCCTCGCCATAATTTGAGGAAAGCTGGGAGTAGCCAACAGTGAGTCCGTCGTCCAGTAACTGTTTATTACATTTTTCTTCACCTGTGCCATTAGAAAATTTATTGCCAAGAAGCAGTAGAGTTCGTCACAATCAGTGTCCTTCCAGTTCTTTACTCGTGATCGATTTGACACATTATCACCGACACAAATGTTGCTGGCATACAAATTAGATTGTTCTGCAATCTGCGCCATTATTTGGGGCGTAAAAAACACTTGAAAACAGTCGAGAGGAGTACATTGATTATCTAAGGCTGGAAGTTTGCAACCGGAATCATTTCTATTGAAACTAAATATTTCGGGGTCTAAATCGGAGTTTCTCCACTCGAAACCACTTATTTTTCGTTTCTTAGAAACCACGTGTTCTTGTTCTGATTCAGATGACGAATCAAAAGAGGTGGCTGTAACATTGTCTGGTAGAAAGTTATCACAAGGAACTGGTGGTTCGTCATCATCGTCATCTATCCAGCCATAGTCAGCTGGATCATCCAGATCGACGTTATCGTCTTCGCTGTCGCTATTTTGTAAAATAGCGAGTAAACTTTGCTCGGTAAGCCCACGACGTGACATCTTCCTATTCAAAATGCATACTAAATTATAATTAGATCACTGCATCAGCCCAGTATATACAGTGATTTGCTCCGCCCACTTTCCCACTTCATCGGATTTGCTGTAGCTGCAATCTACGCCCACTTTGCCACGTCATCTCATATGACGTGATGCAATAATGTGTTCCACGGTACTGTCTAGACGTAGACATGCGTTTACAGCAGTTTACCCGGCTTTAAATAATTTTTAGAGGCCGAACGTCGATATACGCCTATAGCAGCTTATTAGATATTCGTATATATACGCCTATAGCAGCGAAAAGGTTAAGCAAAAATCTATCTTCAAATCAAAAGAAACTGGGATTTTTTTAAGGCCTGCCCACTAGATTCTTATGATGTGTGTAGTTTGTTTGCATCTATTTCATTGATATAGGAAACTATGTATAATGTAATATACTTATACTTATTTGCATCCAGAATTATACAATGTGTCTTACAAGTAAACTATGCCTGTCTTTGCATTTACTATAGAGATAATATTGTTATTTTGTTTGTTACAGTAAATCTGCGCAATTAGAAGGCCTAGAAGTGGATCAATACATGTGGGGCATTTTAAATACTCCTAATAATAATGATGTGGATGAAGTCACCATAGATAGTCAAGCTAACTGGAAACCATCGAAAGGATTGAACGGTGGTATTAAGGTAAGTCGTATTCTAAAATTGTATTAATTTATTAATTTTGTTTTTGTAATTTATATATATATATATATATATATATATATATATATATATATATATATATATATATATATATATATATATATATATATATATATATATATATATATATATATATACATTGTGTCTATAAACTAGTGCATAAATTCAATGAAATTGAAAGTAACCCAATTCTCCAATAGATGTATTGGCAGGCATGTTGCAATCGAGTGGCCAGCAAGATCACTTGAGCTAACTCCCTTAGATGTTTTCTGTGGGGTCATTTGAAAAATGTGGTATTCAAAAGTAAACCAGATACTATTGACGAATTAAAAACAAGAATTAGAACTGAATGTATCAACATTTCTCCAGATATTATAAATAGAGTCCAACTAGAATTTGTTGACCGTTTGGGATATTGTCAGACACAAGAGGGCGGCCATTTCGAACATTTGATTAGATGAGACTGAACTATGTAATTCTTTATAGGCTTCACTTGTGTTAGGTGTTACTGATAATAAAAATATTACTCACTTTTATTTTTTCTTTTATTCCTAAAAAAATGTTGCTAAATAGAGAGTTGGATTAGCTTTAAAAAGATGTATCACACTACCCTCCCAATTTCGAAAGGGTAGCTACCCCTTGAAGAGCTATAACGATAAGGGTGAGATTTTTATATCAAAAAGTTAGTTTTAAAAAATAAAAATCGACCTGTTTTTGAATTTTCCTTAATAATAATGAATGGTCACTTTCAATTTTATTGAATTCATGCCTTACTTTATAGACAGTATATATATATATATATATATATATATATATATATATATATATATATATATATATATATATATATATATATATATATATATATTGTGTGTGTATGTATGTATATGTGAATTTGTAGTCAGTTGCTTAGTTGCTTTTTAATTATGTTTTGTAAGAAAGAAGGATTCAACATATCAGTTATACTCCCAGGATGAAGCTTACATCAGTTCGCCCCAACATCCAAAATATTTCATCAAATGTTTCACAGTATTAAAATCATTATTAAATATCTTTAACTTAAAAAACCTGCACGTTGCAACATTAGTGCTTTATTACATAACCTCAAAATTGTCTTAATTTTCAGATGGAAGATGACAGTGACTCCTGTGGAGCCAGCAAGCACCGTATGAATAAGGCGATGTCGCCGGGTAGTATGACCTTGCCGACTATGAACAACTG
Source organism: Tillus elongatus (assembly GCA_964006375.1). Lineage (NCBI taxonomy): Eukaryota > Metazoa > Arthropoda > Insecta > Coleoptera > Cleridae > Tillus > Tillus elongatus. Next base: position 64,251,680 of record OZ023262.1, on the reverse strand, counting down.
GGACATGTCACAGGCGATGTCGCCGTACTTACCACCAGATATGAACAGTATTGCTAGTGGTTCGATGATAAACGGTCCACCAGCCTACAATAACTCTCGGACTCAGAGCCAGTTCCCTGACTATGCCTCATCGGGCAATGTAGGTAGCGGAGGGGAATACACTGGCGGTAACGGGCCACTGTCACATTTATCGGAATCGGTGAACTCACTTGATCCGCTCAATGCGATGGAAAAGAGCCTTAATGATCAGGTAAGTTACAGAATTTATGCAAACAAAACTCAGTGTTACATTAAGTATTATCATAAAACATCATAGCCATTTTATAGACTGTCTTTTCTATAGCCTAAAAAGAGAAAGACTTGGTGTTTTTGAATTACGAAACAACCCATCTGATATCACCAGATAATATTATCAATGCCTTTGCCAACTTTTTCTGCTTTGTGTCTCCATCTTTTACTTCTAGCATTGATAAACTGTCACTTGGATGTTGGAATACAACATTACCCAATGTTTATGGGCTTGAAATATCAGAACTAACCACAGCATTAAAAAAGATAAAAACCTAAGCTATGTTTGGGGTCAGATAAGATCCCAAGCTTTTTAACTAAGACTGTGAACATGCATTTTCTCAATCCCTGCTTCATATTCAGTATCAGATTAGTATTTTCTCAATAGTGAGAAATATTGAACGCTTGTCCCGTTCTGAAAAAAAGGATTTATTGGTTGTAGAAAACTGCAGACATTTAGCCATAGTACCTGGGTTTATGAAGGCATTTGAATATACACCACTAAATCAATACATATAATCGCATTGCATTAATGCCTTTCTCAGACCACGTATGGTTTTGTCAAGACTAGGTCTGCTGTTCCTAACCTTTGCTCATACACGCCGTATCACTTAGAATGTCTCCATAGCATGAGCAGGTTGTTGCTGGTTATTTTGATTTCATCAAAGTAATCAAGTTCACAAATGATCTCATCGAAAAAACTTCTGACTTTTCTGATCTGATCAAGTCGATTTTACTTTCTCTCTTATGCAAGAAGTTCTTTGTACATTTTCTTGATTTGTCTGGTGTACCACAAGGATATTTCTTTGGTCCTGTTCTTTTGAACATATTTATTAATAACTGGCCTTTTTAGCAAATTATTGTGCCTTGCTACAATCATACTTATTAAATCGATTTTACTTTCACTCATATGCAAGATGCTTTTTGTGCATTTTCTTCTTTTGTCTGGTGTACCACAAGAATATTTCTTTGGTCTGTTGAACATATTTATCAATAACTGGCATTTCTAATAAGTTATTGTTCTTTCTAAAATCATACTTCTCAAATTGATTTTACTTCTCTCATATGCAAGATGCTCTTTGTACATTTTCTTATTTTGTCTGGTGTACCACAAGCTTATTCTTTGGTCCTGTTATTTTGAAAAAATTATTAATCACTGGCATTTCTAGTTATTGTTCATTGCAATATCTTGGTCATTCTCTGTAATGCACTTCTATGCTCAAAATCGGAATATGCTAGCAAATTCACACCTTTTCATGCTTCTTGTTAAATTATTGTTGGAATATGTGTAAATAAATGTAATGAAAAGTATGGGGGAGACATAATTGTTTTTGTAGTGAAGAAATGCGAGATGAATATATATTTTTTTACTATGAAACATTCCCGACCAATGTTCAAGAAAATAAATCAAATATAAATATCAAGGAAAACCAAAATTCCATTTCTCAGCCAAACACCCAGTATATTTTTTAATTTTAATTTTTGGATCGAGGTAAGTTTGGCTAAGGTGTAATATTTTTAAGCCAAGAATCTACTGCTGCTGTGTTAATAAGTAATTTTGGACCATTCCGTATATTTTAGGTAATCAAACTTGAAATTTCAGAAACAAAATAATTTTATTTCATTATACAAATTCTCTTCAAAAGATGCTACAGGTTATAAAATAGCTGCCATATATGGTTTTAAACTGATGTCTACATTCTTGTTTTCTTGCTTGTTGCAGATGCCCCATACTCCTCACACACCCCATACTCCCCACACCCCACATACACCAGGAGGAACCCCTGGTTCAGCTCATACGCCGGGTGGCGGTACAGGTCCCCCAAGTGTGCCCCCACCAGACCCTCATAACACTAGCACCAGTTCCAACAGCAGTAATGTTGGTAATGGTAATAGTAACAGTAACCACGGTAGTAACAATGCTGGTAATGACAGCGTCCCTGAGATACCATCCGATCTCAACTTCGATCCAGCAGCGGTTATCGATGGAGAAGGAACTGGTCAGGAAGCTCTTAATGTAAGTAATCTTTTTTATTTTTTACTATTTAGTATTAAGATAAGAAGGCGTTGCATTTTAAAATGACAAATTAAACAAAATTATTAGTTTCATCAAAAATTTAAGTACGCATTAACAATTTTTATCAGAATGAAAGGGAAGATAAAATTTTAATGTAGTGTGTACAAATTACATGACGTAAATAAGTCTTTTGAATGTCAGATTTGTCTACTATGATGTCACTGTTATTACATTCTGTTTAGATATCAATGAACTAAATGCAGGGTACCCAGCAGAAATAAAAAATCAAACTTCCTGGCATTTCCAGGCCACTCGGGTACATTTTTTATATTACTCAAAACAAGACATCCTGAACACTATTTTATGAACAAAATAAAATTACGAACAAAAGACTTACTTGATCAAGCACATAAGTATTGCTTAACTCCATTAAATTTATAAGATATAGCATTTCAGAGAAGAAAATTTGCAATTTTTTCATGGAAAACTAGACTTTCACAGCTGGCCGACAAACTTAGCCTCCGGAAGGAATTTTCCAGTGTGATAAACCAAACCAGAAGTTGCTATAGGGCGTAGAATATTTGCAAACTATGTTGTGTACACACAAATATATATATATATATATATATATATATATATATATATATATATATATATATATATATATATATATATATATATATATATATATATATATATATATATGAATGAACCTCTGAAATGGGTTCCGAAGGCTCCGGTTAGCGCTCATTAATTATTTTTTTAATAGTCGAAAGTCGTATCCTGTCTAAAAGCGAAATTTTATTTATGAAAATTTGCTGAAAAAATAAAACAGATACTGTTTACATGCGTAATATTTTACAAGTTCCAACATGATCATAAAGGCTAAAATAGAATAAACACATTCACAGCACAGCTCTACCCGACCAATATCTAGAACGCATTTTGCATTTTATGCATTCAAGGAAGAACACTCCAAGTGAGATCTGCATATGTGACATGCGCTGTGTTCATTGGCGGCTTTAATTAATATAGGTATCATAGGTAAATCGCATTGTTACAGATATATTTTCCTACGTATGAGAAAACTATTTACGTGAGAAAATTAATATAATATATATGAAATCAAAATAAAAATGCATCTGCTAGTGACGAAATTTTACAAATATATAATTTCCAGATCTACTGAATGATTTCCATGCAGGTTCCCACTCGTCTTGAAAATCTGGAAAACCGGGAAAGGGCGGGGAATTTGTAGAAGAAAAAAAATTGTCAGGGAAAAATGGTGAAAATTTACTGTCAGGAAATTTTTGTCTCTATCGGGGAAAAATTACTTGTTTCCTTTTTATGATAAATAATTGAAACAATGTGCTCGCTTTTTGTGCAAATCTGAACCATTTATGTAATTATTATTTTTCACAAAACGACAATTTTTTTTAAAATTTATTTTGCGTCATTGGTCGTTTTGTATTTAAAATGGGAAAGTTTTTTCCGCCATGACACGAAGACCTACTGTATTCTGTAGTAGTGTGTTCACATGTTGGGGATAAGTTTTAGAAGATCAAAGTCAAGGAAATAAATTTTGGCATGTCAGAGAAGTCAGGGAAATTTATATGCCGCTTTTTAGTGGGAACCCTGCCATGACATTTGAGTAAAATCACAAATTTCCCTTACACTTTAGGGGGTATTTCACATTCCCTGATTTTTCCAAGTTTTCCCGATTTGCCAGGTCGCTGGGTACCCAGCAATGTAAACAAAGACAAACTGTCACATTTAGAGATGTCATCTTCAGAAACAAGCTGTTTATCTTATAAGATTTCTACCTCTGCATCTTCTATTGATAATTCAAGTACTAGTGTTCCTCAGAAGTTGTTTCCTTAGTTTCTTCATTAGCAAGCTTTGACCACAAAATATTTTCTGGGAGAAAGCACACATCTTAAGTAGCAAATTACCAGCTTGTTAAATAACTATTCAAAATCAAAAGTAGCTTTATTATAAAAACAAGTTTGCTGTCAAAGCCATACGTACAACTGAACTGTCTTACACTACTTGTACTTGCACAAAAGAGAGAACAACTACAACAGTTAAATATAAAATGGTATAAAATCCAAAAAATTTTTTGTTTATCAATGATTTACCTGAACATGTGCGGTGTGGTCTGTTAATTACTATTTCTGCTGATACTGTTGAGGCGCTTACAATCTGTGTTGAGCTGGTTGTTGATTAGTTTCACGTGGTTTTTTTTCCCCATTATTTCAACCACACACCACGAGGGCTTACAGCCTAAATACTATCGTACCGTGGGTGTCGATAAGGAGGAAAGAGTCAACTTCTTTATTCTGGACTTGGGGGTTTGGAGGTTCGGAGAAGGAAAAACATGTGCCGGCAAGGAATTCCATAACTTGGAAGTCCTCAGGACAAAAGAGCGGGCATAACAAGATGTTCTGTCTGGTGACCTGGACAGTAAAAGGGTGCATTCACTCTGTTCTGTTAGATCTGTTGGGGGCAGCAGGTGGAGGAACTATAGAAGAAAGCTCTTGTGAGCAGTGCCCCTTTTTTGTTCCCTCGGGGCTCGTCCGCGGCCTTGCCGCCCCGATAGCACCGCAACCCTTGAGCAGTGCCCCTGCAGATATCTATAAAAGAGAGAGAGGTCACTAACGGCAAGGTGGGCAAGGGATGGCAGCCTTTGGGTGATGGTAGGGTCACCAATGAAACGTATAGCTCTCTTCTGAATGGAGTCCAGGATAGCGGGTGTAGAATTGGCAGCGGCACCCCAGATGTGGGAGCAGTATTCGAGGTTTGGCCTTATTTGTGAAGTATATAAAGTATAGAGATTAGCTGAAAAGTATTTGTGAGTCCGGAAGAGGAAACCTAATTTCTTAGCAGCCGCTTTTGCAATTAATGTGACATGTTGGTGCCAATTGAGATTTCGATCCACAGAAATGCCAACAAGTGAAAAGGACTCGTTACTTTGAATAACTTGGTTGTTCATTGTGATGGGTCTAGGGCTGGTGTATACCTTATGAGTTGAATCGTACAAGATTTCTACTTCCCCAGTCTAATATTTTTTGGAGATTCACAGAGACAGAACCCTCCATGAGTCAGCGATCCTCATCTAATTGGGCTAAAGAGACAGGCTTAGAATATTGTATATTTGAGTGGAGGGTGCTGTGGTTCGCGTAACTGTGAACTGAGTTGGATGTGCTAGAGAGGAGGTCATTGATGTGGAGAAGAAAGAAAGTAGGAGCTAAAGCTGAACCTTTAGGGACTCCTGCATTAATTGTGTGGTGTGATTGTAACAAACTAGTTGTGAATACCAGCAAAACAATTTGTAAATAGAATGCTTCTGAGTGAACTTGGTATTGGGGTGGTATGCAGTGTTAAAGATTTAGGTATTTGGGTGGATACTAACTTACCTTGGCTAAACCAGATTGACTGTGTGTGTGTGTGTGTGATAAACTAAATAAAGCATTGTTTGCCATTTTCCAAATGTGAAACACTTTAGACTTAAAAGGTATCCTTAACATCTATTACTACCTTGCTTATTCTCACATAAATTATAGTATTATGTTCTGGGGCAGCGCTGACAAGAGTTTTTTTGTCACAAAAAAGACCGCCGAGACTAATTTTCAATTTGGGACCATTTGAGACATGCAGAAACATATTTCAGGATTATAAGCTTCTTACAGTCCCTAGCATTTATATACTTAAATGTGTTTATTTTGCACTTAATAACAGCACCATGTTTGCAGTGAACTCGTTTAACCATGAATATCACACGCGCGGTCAAAATACACTGAGAATCCCTGCACACAAAACATCAAAATTTAAAGACCGCCCCTACTATAACTGCATAGTACTTTTTAATGCTTTGCCAAGTGATATTAAGGCAATTGCTCAATACACTTGTTTTAAATATGCAGCAAGATACTTTCTTTGTAAGGGGACCTTCTATAACGTCTCTGAATTCCATGATCTATGACTTCCCACTTAACATGTATATTTATGGTTTGTCTTTTGCTTGGTGTTATCATGGATCGTTCTTGTGTGTGCTAGATGTTGACTTCTTGTTTACATGTATTTATATGTTTTATCTTTAGTTTTAGTGATTTTAAAATTGTGATGGTTTGTTTTGCTTGTTAGTGAATTTTTCATAAAACGAAAAATGCACTAATGGGGAGACATCACACCAATAACTCAAAAAATAATGAACCGATTTTGATCAAATTGGGTATGTACCTTCCTTTTGTAAGTGGTTTGGATAAGTTAGTTAGCTAGGAAAATCGGACCAGTTTTTCTGGGAAAATTTTGGTTTTTCTTTCGGAAAATTTTTGTATCTTCGAAAACAACGGAGCTGTGATGACCAAATTTGGCATGTACGTTTCTACTATCAAACTTACCCTACACACCAAAATTCAGATCTGTAAGTTAAAAGAAAAAAAGTTATAGGCATTTAAAGAAAAAAAAATTAGGGTGCCACTGGTGATCAGAGGAAAGCACAAGAACAAATTATTTAGTGTGATTAACAAAACCAATTGACTATTACATACAACGGTTATGTTTTCTTGACGCAGAAAGACGCAGAAGTAGCAGAAAAAATGTTTTGAAAATTCTATAATTTTTCTTCTTAAAATGTCAAAATTTGCAAATGTCAGACAATGAGTTTGAAACAAATACGGATTATGTAGAATATATATCAGAATAAGTGTGTTTTACATAGCCCTAAGTTTTAGCTTCAACCATCATTGTCCTTCATTTTACTAAGATATTTTCGGAAAATCCCTTTCAAATAGGCCCTCTTTCTGATGCCTTGGCAGTAGTTTCAGCTATAGAGTTTGTGGTTTAATAGTCTATATTTTAGCAAATTTTCGTAGAAAAAATTCGTTATTGAGAAAAGCGTGACTTATATATTTTTAAAAGATTTCTTCAAATGAGTGCGAACTAAAACTCCTAAAACCCATATACGGGGTCAGTTTCAGTTTTTGTCTGTTTACACATATACAGGGTGATGCATTTCTACGGTAAAGCTCAATATATCCGTTATTATACAAGATATGAGAAAAAATTATATACGTTAATTATAGGGTGTCTCGAGCTACATCTTATAAATCTATTTTGACAAGGTGGCCCATAAGTCGTTGGTGATACACAATTTCTTTTTTTAATATAACACCCCTTATGTTATTGCATTTTTGTGTTTTCCATCAAATTATAATGCATGTTTGTAGGGAAAAAATTTGATATCTTTCATCGTTTTTGAGTTATTTCGATTGTTTTGCAACTTTTCACGTTTTTGGCACAGATCACAAACACATACCCCAAATTGTGATACGGCGTTTTTACCAATACATAGCGGAGCCACATGGAAATGATGCATTCAGAGAGCTTTTTATTTGTATTACTCGCCGAAAAAATCAAGCTGCCGTATACAGGCACTCTCAAATAGTGGCTGAATTTGAAAAGTTTTCGCATAAATGTTTTTTTGTGTTTCCGTAGAAATCATTTTTTGTAATATTTGTGTGATATGTTGGTAATTAAGTTAATAAGAAATGTTTAGTAAGTTATTGAAAAAAAGTTGATGAATTTTTGTGAAAAATATAATTGTTAAGTTTATTTTCGGGAAATGTTTGTACTTTTTGAAACAACGAAGCTATTTTATTGAAATATGGTACATTGTTAATACTATATAATTTATGCTGCCAACCAAATGCCCTTCTTTTAAGAACAAAACATATTTGCCATTAAAACCTTTTTATGAAAATTCGCTACCATAACGTACTTGCTGGGTACAGATTTTTTTTAATGCTGTGACTTACCATTAGTACTTTTTGTACCTTAAATGGTCAATAAATGATTATTAATTATTATTAGTCATAGAAAATTTGTGTTTGTGTCACGGAAATTAAAATTACTTTTAAGGTGGGAACCCCAAAAAAGGCAACTTACTGAATACAGAACTCCATAAACTAAATTGATAAATTACTCAATTGACAAACTTTACTATTAGCCCTTATATAGTTTTCTAGATACTTATCGGTTGTATTCTTTGTTTCAGTTATTACCAGACAGTGTGGATCCGATGGAACTGTTGTCGTACCTGGATCCACCGGATCTTAACACCCCCCCATCGAGCGGCAGCAGCGCAGGCCATGCCAACACTTCCACGAGTGATGACATCCTTGCTCTGTTCGAGTAAGACGAGTTCCTTAACCTCACAACCACCGCTCTCCCCCGGGTGGTTGACGTGTGAGTGAAAAGTGTGATAACAAAACTTTAAAAGTGTTAATTATTAAAGGTCTAAATCAAATATTTTCACTGTATTATTTGTACATAATTCATAGTTATTTAAAAAAATTATTGGCAAACACACTTTTATTCCACTGGTTGCAATCAATTCTAATGTATGGAAATATTGAAATATATAGATTATATATATTTTCTTTTTGTCAAAATTTTATAAGGAAAAAAAATAGTTTATATAGGACATAACCAGTAGAATAAAAATCGAACTCGCAACGGCCAGTCTAGAATAGTATTATTACTAATTAAATAAATATACATATAGTATAGAAGTTGGAACCAAACGATCTAGTTTTCCTAGAAAGGCCGACTTATCTCGACCTGTTTTTTGCATCTTGATGTGCATAGGCTTCAAGTATTATATGCTGTGGTTAATTTAGTGAACCTAATATACCAACTGACATAACATGTGTAACGGTTTTGGATTTTTAAATTGTTTTAATGTAAAAGCGTGTTCTCGGTACGTAAGCATCCACATATAATATTTTTTTATTAAGAACTCTGAGACTGTGATAAAACTTAATTATAAGTAATTTTAAACTATTTGATTATGTATATTTATAATGATGGTTTTAGCATCATTAAATTAGTATAATACAAAAATATTATGTTATGATGTGGCTGCTAATTGTTTGGTTTCTAAAATGCATATATGTATATATTCCTGAATCATTATGCGTGGTTATGTTTGTTTCTGTGTATTAATTTCAAAGTAGGGTCCAAGTTCCTAAAAAATTGCATTAAGCTTTTCATTCGTCACACTATATGAGGTTCACTAGAATGACATAATTCTTATTGCCAAGAATAAAATAACTCATTCTAAAACAAAGTAGGTGTTGATAAGTTGTATGTTAAGTAGACCAAAATGTAGAAGTCTTTTCGACAACATTTATTCTGAGTTTACAATTTCATGACAAATTTTGTGTAAATAATATATAGAACTTAATTTCTTCTGCTATTGTAAACTTTCCAATAAATATACCAGCATTCACTATAAAATGTTGCCAATAATTTGTTTTGGATTTTATTTTTCAAAATCGATAAGTTTTGAAACTTTTACTTCAAAATTAAGTCAGCACATGCAACAGGTTTCTTTAATTCTACGAAACGGACCAATCACTAAACATTTTGTCAATTGTTTTGATATTCATAGCACCATGTAACAAATTTTTGTTTATGTATATTTTTGCTTATGGTGAATTTGTATCTACTGATTATAAAAATATCACTAATTCATTGGTACTGCTAGCTTTAGCTACAGTGTTGCAACTTACCGGATATATTTTTATGAATTTAGTTAAATGTAGTATCGAAAATAGTAGTGAACTGATCACAATTTATCACCAAATTATCGACTTTCGTGTCAAGTTAATCATGAACTTGGCAGAGTTCTAGTTTTTTTAACAATTTGGTTTTCACATTCTACAATGTTACCAGATTTATTTCTCTTATACATTCATGTAAATTTATACGTACAACAATTGAGGTTTGCGGTAACGTTTTTATTCAAAGTATATACAAACTCGGTGGTGGACCTCAAAGACTCCTCAATTCAATTCTTAGTAGAGGCATAACATTAGTATAAATTAACATCAACCTAGGTTGTGACATTGTGTTTGAGCAAATTGAATGTCTGCACAATCTTCGGAGAGGGCGTAAAATCGGCGGTTTTTGTGTTCTCTGCGATTTTGGGCACGTTAAAGATCCCTATCCTCCTTAAAGCAGGGAAGTTCGACAACATTTCCAGGATAAATAAAACTGCACCCTGGCATAAGTGATTTGGCCCTAGTCACTGAAATAAGACCAACATTACAGAAACAGAATAATTTACAATATTCAAAAATAAAGGAAAATTCTAGCTTTTCTTCAATGATTTTCTTTTCATCAGTGGATTACACAAAGAAGCCAAGGCTTGTCTTGCGTTTAGAATACAATTTAAAATATGTTTACAAAAGTTTCGATACTCCAAGAATTTAATTCACTGACAGCGGCTAATTTTGACATTTTCCTTTCTTTCAACTGTAATTTTCTACTAGCTGATTCTTGATTAATAATGTTCTCCTTGAAAGTAGATACATAAACAACACCTAAGTGTACTAAGTAAACTACCTAAATTTTCGGTAATTCTGAATATTAGGAGCCAATGGGGGTCTTAAAAAAAATCCAAAACATTCTTAAAACCACCCCACTATGCATTAGCAAAAGGCGAAACGTTGTGGAAACAACCCCCCAAAAGTTATGGGACCCGGAGCGGAAAGGGGTGCTGGGGGGAAGGATATAAAGAAGAAACATAGACAGAAACAGCTTAGTTGGACTTGTATAAGCAGCGCTTTTCACATTTTACATCAACACTTTTTCTTAAATAGTATTATTCCCCCTCCAGTACACCCCTCAGCTGGATTGGGGGTTGAAGGGGCAACATTTTTGTTGTCGTTTATACACAAAACACTACCAAGCTGGCCTGAACGATCTGACATGACCCCTAGTAACTGGAAAATTGCTCGAGTACAACCCGTCCCCAAGAAAGGATCCAAAGCACTTCCTAGCAATTACAGGCCTATATCTCTTCTTTCAGTCGTCTCTAAAGTGATGGAAAAGTATATAAACACCGAATTACTAAAATTTCTTGAAAAACACAGTCTAATCCACGACAGGCAGTATGGATTCCGTCAGTGCAGATCAACTGCCGACCACCTTTCCTTTGTCACCCATTCTTGGAGCAAGTTTATGGAACTACACGGTGAATCCGATTGTCGCTCTAGACATATCCAAAGCATTCGACCAGGTCGCACGCTGCGCTGCTTAATAAACTTCTGGCCTATGGCCTACCACCAAAACTCTGTACCTGGACAACAAATTTCCTCTCCAACCGGAGCATTTCTGTTGTCGTGGATGGCAATTCGTCTAAACTGTATCCAATTAATGCAGGAGTCCCTAAAGGTTCAGCTTTAGCCCCTACTTTGTTTCTTCTCCACATCAATGACCTCCTCTCTAGCACATCCAACCCAGTTCACAGTTGCGTCTTTCCTCCTTATCGACACACACAGTACGATAGTATTTCGGCTGTGAGCCCTCATGGTGTGTTGTGGAAATAAAAAAAAGACTATCCCATAAGCAAATAAAGCAGCAGTGTTTTGTTACCTTCCTTATAGTCCTTTTGAAATGATAACCACTCGTTTGTATACTCCAAGCGCAGTTTTTGGTAACCTTTTAGATGTACTGAATATCCAATGGGTATTAACGGAAACTGATTCCACTATACATAAGATCACATTTTAGACTTCTAGAGGAACTGACTATAAAAAAATGACAATTGGTTGATTTAGTGTCAATTACAATTTCTTCAGGCTTGATTATAGAAGCACAATTATTTTTTTTCATGGAAAAATATCGGGCGAATTTTTTCTGCCTTTGTCGTTTTACAGGTGAACGTGAAATAAAAACAGTAAAATTCAGCCAAATCGATTTACTTCTTAATCTCTGGGTTTTTTACAATGGGTTCCTAGACAGAGATTACAGACAATGGGAAAGACGATAAGTCCGGCTTACATAGCAGAGATTGTACACCCTCTTGTCTTGCTGTTCACACATCAAATCTCGAATGCCTCTTCCTACCCCCTTCTTGCAGCTTGTTGACATTTAGTGGTTAGCCAACACACTGCAGCAGCACATTACTTCCCACACTTATTCTTTTTAATCGTTGTACACATTTCTAGAACCCTTAAACCTTTTTCTTGCAGAGGTATTTGAACAGTTGCTATATAAGAGGTTCCATTCCCTCAGTCTTGACGTCAAAAGTTTAGCATAAAACATTGTAAGCACTAAATCAGGAATCAAGTCATCTACTAGTTCTTGTTCATTGGAGAAGGGCACTTATGTATTTCTTTCTGCAGAAGGAGGAATGAAACTTTCTTGGGAACTATATTCTGTTCATTAATTAATTGTTTTTGCCCTTTTTTTTTTAATTTTTAATTTCAACAACACACAGCCTAAATACTATTGTACGTTGGGTGTCGATAAGGAGGAAAGAGGCAACTTGTTAATTCTGGACTTGAAGGTTTGGTGGTTCGGAGGAGAAGGAAAAACATGTGCCGGCAAGGAATTCCACAACTTGGAAGTCTTCAGGACAAAAGAGCAGGCATAACAAGATAATCTATGTCTGGTGACCTGGACAGTAAAAGGGTACATTCGCTCTGTTCCCTTGGTAGATCTGTTGGGGGCAGCAGGTGGAGGAACTATGGAAGAAAGCTCCTCTGAGCAGTGCCCGTGCAGATATCTATAAAAGAGAGAGAGACGGCACGTCGGTGGGCAAAGGATGGCAGCCTTTGGGTGAGGGTAAGGTCACCGATGAGACGTATAGCTCTCTTCTGAGTGGAGTCCAGGATAGTGAGTATAGAAGTGGCAGTGGCACCCCAGATGTGGGAACAATATTCGAGGTTTGGCCTTATTTGTGAAGTATATATGGTATAGAGATTAGCTGGTGAAAGGTATTTGCGAGCCCGGAAGAGGACACCTAATTTCTTAGCAAGCAGCCCTATGAGCAAACTTGATGTGGTGACTGCTTCTTGTGAAGCCAAAGAAAAAGTATATATGTTTTAACTATCTTTCGATTCAGTCTCACTTTTATATTTCCTAATTGGCAAGGGAACAATATACTTTTCAGAATGTCAAACTGGAACACTTGATGACTGAATACCTAGATATGAAATCACATGGTGTTTTGTCTTCTTGAAATTTTGAATACCCCTTATACAAAAATCAGCAATATACCACATAATTCTTACGCTCTGTTCAAATTCATGGAGCAGCAAAGAATATCATATGTAATTCTCCCCTTAGCCAAGTGCCTAAAATCGATTGACATGAACCAAAATATAACTTAAGCTGTGGTGCTTTTTTTTCATTTCTTTTATATGTTATATTACTTCCACATCATCAATATGTGTGATAGCATGGTATCGATGACAAAAAACATTTCATGAGAAAGGCGCAGCTGTTAAATATTTTGTGTATGTATATATATATATATATATATATATATATATATATATATATATATATATATATATATATATATATATATATATATATATATATATATATATATATATATATATATATATATATATATATATATATATATATATATATATATATATATATATATATATATATATATATATATATATATATATATATATATATATATATATATATATATATATATATATATATATATATATATATATATATATATATATATATATATATATATATATATATATATATATATATATATATATATATATATATATATATATATATATATATATATATATATATATATATATATATATATATATATATATATATATATATATATATATATATATATATATATATATATATATATAGTATTATGTTTGTATTCAATTATCTTGATTACCGATCCCTCCTATCAGCCCTGATAATCGAAAGTATACTGTAGTTAAATAGTTTCTTAAAGCAGTCACCTTCATTAAATAAAGGGCCAAAGTGTACTTGACCTGAGTATGTGGAAAATAAAGAAAAGTTTACACACAAATGTTTGTTACATGGTGTCATAATCCTGTTTAAAATTGAAATGTTCCATCTTTTAGACCAATGTTTAACATATCATTTTCATCATCCAATTATTATTTATTTACCCATTCGGACCAATAATGTAAGATATTTTTTATTGTTAGTTTGTTTTGTTTGTTTTTTAATGTGGCTTGTGTTATAGTATTGAATTGTCAATTTCCTATGAGTATTAATAAAAGAATATAAAAAATTAAGTTACTGTGTAAGCTGATTATTGGCAATTTTATATGATTTCTTATGAACGATATAGAATCTAAATTATTCTGTAGAAAGTAGAGAAATTAAAAGAAACCTACATATTATGTATAATGACTTTTGCTAAATAATGTATATAATATATATTGTACATTCTCTAAGGAAATATTATGTCTACACTTAATTGTTTGTTTTTCTATTTTCATTCTAGTATATAATGGGGATTATTTTTTATTTAATTCGCGATTGTTTAATTATTATTGTTCAGTACAAATGGATAGATTATTTTAGCATTTCCTAAATTAGTAACTGTACATTTTTTATTTTTAACTTAATTTTTTGTCTTGTCTCCATCTATCCTATTTTATCAGTGTTTTGTGCAATGAATAAACCTGTAGACTGATAGTTTTAATATCTTAATTGGTATTCTTTTTATTTTAAACCTCGCTCCCTTCCCATTATTTTTGTTTTGTTTTTCCCTTACCATAATAAATGCAAGTGCAGTGGGGGTATTCTCGTAGTGCTTCAATTTTTGTGCAAGTGAACGAAAATAAGATGTCAGTTATACACAAGGCAGGTAAGTCTACAACCATATATAATGTTACTTATGTCACCTAGTCCTACATAATTAAATGAATTATTAAATTTTATTAATAACTGTAGGATTTGTGTTTTTCATGTCCACAGACTAGAATTAGGATTTTGATGCTTCGGTCTATCGCCCAGCTGTCTGTCATAAAACATGCATGAAATAATATGACACGCAAGAAATATAGGGGGTTGCGTGAACAGACGTTAGCGCGTGCAAGAAGTATCAATTTGTGTTTTGACAGCTTTTGAGTTGTTTTGTAATTTTAGTGAATTTTCCGACTTTTGAATTTTGAAAAAATTTCTTCAAATGAGCGCTAATTAGGCCCTAGAACACATATCCGGGGTCAGTTTCAATGTTATATATATATATATATATATATATATATATATATATATATATATATATATATATATATATATATATATTGTAGGTAAATTTATTACTTTGTAGGCGGAATAACGAAATAAAAACACTTAATATTCAAACACTACACTGTTTACTTTAGGGGTGGTTGTTTACATATAAATATATAAAAAAAGATAAACTATAATATAGATATATATGTGGCAACATGGCAAACTATAGTGAATTAGCGTGTGAACTCTCCAAGTTAAAAAAGGATGTTTTAATCGATATAATATTAAATAAAAGTATACCGGAGGGTGTAACAGTAAGTGAATATCTTAAAGTTGATATAGATAGTAATAAAAATGACAACCAAGGTGATATATCTGGCGATGAAGTCGAATCAAGTGATGCTAACCTACAAGTCAGTGAAAGTTTTATGTTTAAAACACGAACTTAAATTGGCTCAAGTAGAATTAATGTATTCAAAAGACATTATTGAAAAACTGAACACCGCGGTAAATGATAAAGACTATATTATTAATTTGTTAAAGAACAAAAATCCTAATCCAGTAAACAATATTTCCGACGTTGCCGGCTCTAACAAAAGACATATTAATGGTGAAATCAAAGTAAACTTTAAAAATCGACTATCGAAACCTCTTTCAGGTCAAAGTAAAGTCGAAGAATGTATAAATAAAGTGAAAAGCAATAACGAAGCATTAAAAATCAGTGATACAAGTAAAAACAGAGTGTTCGGAACTCAAGTTAATGACAAGTGTAGATAAAAATATAAATGCCTTTAATTCTGCTCCGAGGAGAGCATTAATCCATCTCGGAAAAGTGGCACTAAATATCAAGAAAGATACCGTTGAGAAGCATTTGCAGGATACTTTCAACCGTCGAGATTTCATGGTCGAACCTTGTCCGGTGTGTGAGAATGCTAAGAGCCAATCATTTAAAATCGAAGCAGACTACTCGTTGCTTAAAGAACTATATGATGGAGCCAACTGGCAAGCAGGAGTAACTATATCGGTTATTTCGAAATGCTAAAATCGGGCAGTACGAATAAGCTGAAAACAAAACAAGTGGATTTATTATCAGTACTTAACTTAAATATACAGTATATTAAAAATAAAACAGATAAATTGGAAATGAGTCTTAATTTGTCAATTGATATTGCTTGCATTACTGAACATTGGATCACTGAAAAAGACAATATTATTGACGCCATAACAGTGAACAATTATAAAGTGGCCGATAGTTTTTGTCGCAGCAACAGTATACACGGAGGGGTCTTAATTTTGGTTAAAAATGGACTAGAATGCAGAATCATGCCGGAAATAAAGGAAATTTCGGAAGAAATAGATGCAGAGATAGTCGCGATTGAACTTCCCAAGCGGAGACTGGCAGTTTTATCAGTTTATTGGTCACCTACGGGGGATCTTCAAGTATTATTCGACAAGCTGGAGGAGGCACTACAATTACTCTCTAAATCGTACAAACATAGGAAGATCATAATATGTGGGGATTTTAATATAAACTTTCTAACTGAAATAAGAAGATGTAGGCAGCTAAAAGATCTATTTAAAACATACGATTTAGTTGAAACAATGAAAGAACCCTCTAGAACAACAAAAAGTAGTTCTATGTGTATAGATAATCTATTTTGTAATTTGAGTGCGGTTGGTCAGTCAACTGTTAATTTACATCTTGGTGATCATTGCGCACATATTATTGAATTGCCTGTTGACAGAAGAGACAGACCACAGTACAAGATGATCAAAACTAGAAAAATGACTCCAGAATGGACTGAACAGATGGAACAAAAACTAAAATCGATTGATTGGCGTCAGCTGCTTTTAAAGTTATCGACGGCTGACTCATTTACAGCGTTTTTCGGCATATTCCAATGCTTGTTTGAGGAGTATCGTCCCGAAAAAGAAATAAAATTGAATACATGTGTCAAAACAAAGATGGAGTATGAAACTGAGGAGGTGAAGGAGATGAGAAGAACTCTAGATGTATTGGACACAATATACAAGGTACGAAGAGATGATATATCGTATCAAACATACAAAAACTATAGAGCCCTATACAATAAAGCAGTAAGTGATGCGAAAAGGTCACATAATGAGAAGGCAATAAGCGATGCACCAAACAAATCCAGAGCTATCTGGGCAGTTATCAGAAGGGAAATGGGAAAACAGAAGCTAAAAACTCAAGATGACTGTCTAGATGTAGACAAGCTCAACAGATTCTTCACTGAGATTGGGGGAAATGTAAATGCAGCGTTTGCCGCAGGAGATGAATTGGCTCTGAAAACTTTGGCGGGGGCTGCAGTAAGGAGCGTTGGCTCCGTATTTTTTGTCCCGACTTCGGAGGGGGAGATTGGAGGGGTTATCAGGAAGATAAAAAGCAAAAACACCAAAGATATATACGGAATGTCGACCACCTTGAGCAAAGCCCTTGAAGAAGAACTGGTGACCCCACTGACACTAGTAATAAATAAGTGTCTAACGGAGGACCTTTTCCCTTACCAGTTGAAGCGAGCCAAAGTCATTCCGACACATAAAGGGGGAGATTGGATGGATCCAGGTAACTATAGACCTCTAGCAATTCTGCCAGTGTTGTCCAAGATTTTTGAATGTCCCTGTGGACCTGCCGGAGAATCTGTGGGAACAACTGGGGAACAAACCCCCAACAGATGTACTGGCTCTATGTAGTGGTTATCAGACCTATGATAACATATGGAGCCATAGTTTGGTGGCCTAAGGTACTTCGTGGTACCGCGAGGGCCAAACTGGCTCATCTACAGAGACAAGCATGTCTGATGATAACGGGAGCGATAAGCACCGCACCATCAGTCGCTCTGGAGGTCCTCCTCAATATTCCCCCACTTCACATATGGTTGGAGAGGGTGGCGAGGTGGACAACGTACAGACTAATACAAACGGCAGATAACATGCCGAGGGAAGTCAGTCTGAGGGGGTCCGGACTCATTGATGACAGTGATTGTCACAGGATTCTGGGAATGGTCTCGGACTTGATGCCTACAAAAATCAGCAGAGATCTGTCTTTCAAGACCGTCCTCCCGGAAAGGGAGGACTGGGACCGGAACCAATCGACCCTGTTGAGAGCGGACCTCTGCTGGTACTCTGATGGCTCCAAAACCAATATGGGAGTAGGAGCCGACGCATATGGGGGCAGCACCGATGCTAGACTATCAGCTAGCCTCGGCAAGTATGCAACCATACACCAGGCAGAAGTTTATGCCATCGAGATGTGTGCAAGGGAAAGCTTAAAAGACCTATGCACAAACAAATCGATAAAGATATATGCAGATAGCCAAGCTGCAATAAAGGCTCTTGGTTCCTACCGGTGCAATTCAAAGACGGTATGGAGTTGTAAATCTGCCCTTAACGAATTGGGCAGCTGTAATGAGGTGTCGCTGGTCTGGATACCGGGTCACTCGGACCATGATGGCAACGTTGCGGCAGACACGCTTGCCAGAAGTGGTGCCCAGTGTGACTTTGTCGGACCAGAACCGGTGCTGGGAATAACATCTTGCACAGCAAAACGCACCTTAACGACCTGGACAGAAAGAAGGACAATTCAATATTGGCAAAATCTTCCAGGATTAGCTCACTCTAAGGCCTTCATAAATGGCCTGTCTGAGTCAAGGGCTAAGAAACTTCTAGAGTTGAACAGACAACAACTGAGTACTCTAGTCGGCCTGTATACAGGACACTGTCGCTTGCGGCATCACATGCACCGTATTGGGATCGGTCAGGAGACCGAGTGCCGGCTGTGTATGGAGAATGACAAAACAGCAGAGCACGTGCTGTGTTCCTGTCCGGCAGCGGATAGGACTAGACACCCGCTCTTTGGCAAGGTAAAGCTTGCTCCAGAGGATCTGGATCAACTTTCGCCCGCAAAGGTTATCGACCTCTGTAGGAGGCTGGATTTCTTGGGCGAAATATAGACATTAGGCGTGAGCCACAATAGACCTTATGGTCGCGGTGGAGGGACCGATAGGGACCACTCACAATCTAACCTAACCTAACCTAAGGTTTTTGAATAAATCATAAAGGTAAGATTAACCAACTACTTTGAAGAGAAAGTTATTTAACAACAGTCAACACGGTTATCGAACTAAAAGCTCTACAACAACAGCTCTTATGGAAATAGTGCATCAGATTAAAAAATCTAGAGACAATAATGAGCACGCTGAAATCATATCAACAGATCTGTCAAAGGCTTTTGATTCTATTAGCCATGAGATACTGCTGAAAAAGTTGGAGTACTATGGAGTGAGAGGTCCACCATTGGAACTTATCGCATCTTACCTTCAGTAAAGCAAACAATGTGTTCTGTTGGGGGGAAGGTTATCCGATGCAACAACTGTTATCCATGGAGTCCCACAGGGATCTGTATTGGGACCGATTTTGTACATAATATATATCAATGACTTAAATATAATGAGTGAGACCGTCTCCACCAACCTTTATGCAGATGATGCCACGTTTTTTGTCAAATCGTCTGAGGAAGACGAACTAGAAAAAATAAAATGGGATACACTAGAGAAATCTAAAAAGTGGTTCAGTGACAACAAATTAAAAATGAATGAAAAGAAGACACAAAATTTAAACTTTAAGAGAACTAGCGAGCAGCAACATCTTAAATTTTTGGGCATTCATATTGATAGCCGACTTACCTGGAACGTACACGTCGAATGTATAATAGGGAAGCTGGCAACGGGAATATACACAGTTAGAATGGTGAAGCAGTTTAGTACGAAGGAAGCTGCAAAATCAGCATACTTTGCACACTGTCATAGTGTGCTTGCATATGGGATACTTCTGTGGGGCAATTCATCTGCGGCAAGGGAGGTCTTTATCATGCAGAAGAGGGCTGTGGTGGACTTGAAGCCTATCGACAGTTGTAGGGAGGCTTTTAGGCTTGAAGGAGTTTTGACACTTCCAGCACTGTATGTGTTTCAGTGTGTGAAGTATGTGCAGAATAACCTGGACAGATTTCCAAAGAACAATCAAAAGCACCATTTCGACACCCGAAGTAAGGATAGTCTAAGAACACCACTTCATAGACTGTCTCAGACACAGCAGGGAGTGGACTATTGGGGTCCTAAACTGTATAATAGGATACCGGTTGAACTAAAGAACAAACCAACGCAGCAATTTCATAAGGCACTGAAGCAGATCCTACTGAAAACACCAGTTTATACATTGGAAGAGTTTATGATACAGAGTGAACGAATTTGACACTTTAAGGAGTGTATATCACAGATATATCATCTGAGTAATTTTATTTGTCAGACCATGTTGCCCCAGAGAAGATAAAGCGCTTAAAACTGTGATAGTTCATTTTAACTTTTTTTATTTTTTTTGAGTTTAACATGTATTTATTTGATGTGTAATTTAATGTTTTGAACTGTAATGATATGTCTTGTCTATATATATTTTATCAGGGTTTGTTTTACAGCGCACGTATTTAGCTTTGTTAGTTTATATCTGTTGTTATTAGGTAGTTTTAGCATTTTATATGTTGAGAGTGTTTCTATTATCTTTAGTTTTGCGATTTTACGTTTTATATTTGAATGTAAAAACGTTAGTTCTGTTTGACGCCCCATGTAAATCTTGATGGGAAATAAAAATAAATAAAAAAAATAAAAAAATTAAAATAAACTAATACTGATACTGAACCGACAACACAATGAGACCTCTTAACTCTCCAAGCTGAACCAAACGAATAAGCCCTTTTTCAATATCATATCGAGAAGGTTACCCTCGATTCAACTAGGGGGTGGGGGTCGAGTTCTGGCCAATAGAGCTGCGTTTCCAGAGGTTGCACCATTCGAATGGACGGTGGGAAATATAAATTAAATTTTACTACAGCTCGGTCAGCCTGACATTTTGATCGCCTCGAACAAAGAGACGTATAATATAATATAATGTGAAACATGACACATAAATGAAACATGATAATGTAAAAACTACTTACAAAGGTTTATAAAATTTATTCTTATGTTATATAAAAGTCCTTACCTAAAATTTGAACAAGGAATTATGTAGAAGTAAACTAAAATTAACTAGGACAAAAATGTACAGCATAAAAAATCTTAACACTAAAACCTTAACCTACATACAGTAACGGTTCCTTATATGGAATAGGGTTTTAGACATGAAGCCTCTAAAACCCCATCATAAGGCACCTGTGAGTTTTGAAATCCAATTATGTCTGTAACGACATAACGGTCATTTGCACGTATTGGATTATACATTTTAATTTACGTAAAACACGCGTTTTTAATCACTTTAAAAAACGATTTGAAGAGAAAAAAAATTAGCAAACGTTTCAGTCTACAGATAAAACAAAACCAGGTAGAAAAATTTGATAATTATATAAATATTACAAATAAGCCTTATCTCTGTGTGTGTTCGACAGAGCTAACCACTTCCATTATTGACGATCTCACTTGTCCCTCAGAAAATCGATGCACACATGAAAGCACTGTCGGGTCCCTTCCAGCGTAAGTTCATTTCAACGCATCTCAATGATTAAAGCATACTTATTATTTTGATTTTTAAACATAGAAAAGACACGAGATGGACGGATAGGCAGGTCAGGCCAATTGGCTTTATAAATAGAAGAAGAGGAAACAACAAATAAACTGATGTTTACATGAAGATGTGGGCGGAGTTCGCTTACATTTTTATTTCATTCATGGTAACTTCTCATATACTAGAATGAAACACTTATGCCCAGTTTCACAAGGGTTGATTAAATATTTAACGGTCGGTTAGTTAATCAGAGATTTAGACGACCAATCACAGACTAGAATTCTGGTCCTTGCCATGACAACCAAATATTTTGAAGCTGTGATTGGTCGTCTGAAGCCCTGATTAACTAACCGGCCGTTAAATATTTAATCGAGCTTTGTGAAACTGGGCGTAATACTGTCATATTGTATTTGCATAACTAAGATTTTTATTGTGCCATCTCTTAGAAAATAGCTGGTCTACGGATGGTGCCGAAACGTGTTAGTTTGACCAAACATATTGACTAAATAATTAAGTTGTCATATTTTACATTTCACTTTGAACTAAGTTTTTTATTTGGAATCCAAAAGACCTGAAATTCAAGAAACCTATGCTTGGATACCTATTCTAGGCAAAGAGTGATTTTGAGCAAATTCTGTGACAAAAAATTGTCAAATCATGGTTTGGCAAAAACATTGTATTTTCTTTATAAACGCTATATTTCCTTAAAAAAATCTGTATTGCCTTCCTTAAGCCTTGATCTCTCTATTATATACTATACTTTCAGTCTAATGTTTTAATTGCGACAGTTCAACAAGCTACAAATATAGTGTATTTTAACCATTTTATTGAACCGCCCTCTTAAAAGAAAAACAAAAACGGTTTATCTAGTATTATTTGAGATCTCTTTTCTATCAATACATCTTTATGATTTCAATCAATTTTACTTTCTATAAATTTTAAATCTTATAATTGCATATGCCAAATCAAAGTTTAGTATTTATAAACAAATTTACATATTTCAGTCACAAAATTTTCAAATTTTTTCACACATACCAAAGTTATAAATTTACAATGTTTCCACATATACCAAAAGGCCTTTTAGTAAATTAAAATTGATACCTGTCATTTACTTTGATGACACTCTTCGATGACACTTTGTCTTCTCCAGAAATCATTCGTTGCTGTTGCTGATCCTCGATTTAATTGTAGTTTCTGAGATAATGGAATATCAATCTCGGTCCTAACAACCGCCCCCTCGTCTTCCAAAATCCGCCGTTGATATGGAAGCTACCTGGTATGTGGCTTCTCCTGATTTTCATTTTAAAACTCAAAATGTTCACTTGACAAGTCCACTTACACATGTATTTCCCTTTTGTCCTTGACCTATTTACTCGATCTGGCTATTTATTTTGGAATTAACTGTTGCAAAACGTATTTTATCACCTGTGACGCTTGATGGCGTCACCTCACTTTTATAATTTTTTTACTTTTAACGATCCTAATTCACATTTTCTACTAGCACGTTGACTTAAACGGTACTTTATAATCACATATATGGTTTAACATCTTATTTGGCCCTGGTTTGCCCTACTTTTCATAATATTTTCGGGAACAACCCACTATGGCATCTTGTTCATCTAACAACCAAAATTACGAGAGCGTTTTCTTCTATTTTTTCTCGAATAAATCACAAACATTATTTTCCAGAGCATTCTGTTAATTCAAATTCCTTATTATGTGAACTGTCATTTTGAATCTTGTGTGACCTCAGAAATTTAGCTGTAATTTTATTCATAGCGCAAAACGCAGAATGATTATGTCTTTAATAAGGTTCAACTTAACCATAACTTTTGAATACATTTTAAAACTCGTGACTTGAATACAATTTTTAGAAGAATTAATTTTAAAATTTTGATTTTAAATGTCTGAATTACAAAGGTTTATTTATCATGTTTTAAGTAGGGGTATTAGAACTAATTCCCCCATTTTTAAGGTTAGTAGAAAAACTTAATAATAAACATCAACATTTTATTTACATTTAAAACTATAACAAATTTGAATCGTTTATTTCAGAAACCACCTAAGTGCGCTTTTTTCAACTTTCGGAAAACTAAAAAAAACTGTTTTGCAGCTTAAGTATAGGTAGTCTCCTTCAAATATTTTTTTACCAAATTAAGAACATGGTATTGGAATAATCTATTTTGTTAATTTTTTTTCCTTCGTTTTTGAGTTAAAAATTTTTGAAAATTTTTGACAGGTGGTTTTTGCAATAAATTAGTGTAATCCAAAGTGATTTTTTAAAAATTAATATTGAAATTAAGTCACACGATTAATTTTTACCTGTTTTGGTATCAAAGGTAAGAGTAACAGACACACTTAAGTATAAACAAGAGTGCTTTTATTAGGCATTAAACGGAAAATACTCGTACAAGTAGACTACACGCCACAGTATGTCTATATTATACAAAAGATCTGGTCTATTCAGCTTCTGGCATGTCTTCTGGCAACTCGTGGTCAGTTGTTGGCCATTGGATGATGGTGTCGTAGAAGGCTTCATATCCAACAGTGTACTCCATCAACTTTTTAATATCATCAATCTTTTTTTGGTTGATTGGGACCTAAAAACAAAAAAATCTCACTGTGCAAAACCCAATAAATTTTAAAATTTGTTAGCTATATCCTACAAAAATGTTTAACTTAAAGTAAAAATATAAACGTTTGAAATGACCTTGCTAAAATAAAAGTAAACATACCTTCCCCAAAGGATAAGCTTTCTCTGTTGGTAGTTCCGGAGGGTTGGCAGTTTTTAGCAATGTGAAGGTAGATGTTATTCCTCCAATGTATTCGCTTGCGACCAATTTTCCCGGAGTATCCTTGTTGTAGAGAAACTGCTTGTACTTGGACACTTTGAATGGCTGCTTATTTTCTTTGGGTACGTTCCTGCCTAAAGTTTCGTCCGAATTTGTCATTTTCTCATATGATTTGGGCCACCACTTTTTGAAACTGAGAACATCGTCTGATGTGAGGTGATATACAGTAAATCGGCCACACTTACTAGCTTTTAGCATGAGCTCTACATATTCATCAGGAGTATAAATCCTGTCCGTCTTTCTCAAGAGACGCTTTATGCTTCCAAAATCTCTGTCATATGGGGAAAATGAGTGGCCACGTACAGGGAAGTTGTGAGTTATTGTTTCAAACCGTCCTGAGTCACAGAGGTTTAGTAAAAAACGCACGACTGCATGATTCTTATTTTGGCCTGATGGGCCATCACAAAACAGTATGAGATGCTTCACATTAACTGGAATGTCATTGAAATAGTTCAGTAGCATTGAACATACTTCGTCTGGGCCTTGTTTGCTTCGCCCTCATGATAGACATGTAGTTTGGAAGCATTAGTTTTCAAATCGTGTAACGAAAACACATTTACTCGGAGCTGCCTCATATAAAACACCTCCTGTACAGGTATGTGTGGCAAGGGTAAGTTTTGCATATAGTCGAAGGCTAGTCCGACTGTGTCGTCATCTTTGTTTTTGCTTGCCTCATCCATAGCTTTGTAAAACTTCTTTGCTCGCCTTGAGTGTACCATTTTTTCAGCAGCTACATTTCTTTTAGCATTGCCACTTAAACCCTTGTCTTTCAGTTTGGCAGACAGTCTTTCGCAAGTTGAACACACATCAACTTGTGGCCTTCCAAAACAGTAGGCAAAGTTCTCTTTGTAGTATTTGTTGTAAAAACCATACTTTACTTTATTTTTTAGATCAGGGTTGTCTAAAATAAACATTGCATGCATTTTTGCGACATCAAGCCTAGCGTCAAGATATTTTTTAGGTTTTCCCCCATAATGGGTTTCCTTGACATCAAATTTCTCAATGTGCTGCTGTATTCTCACACAAACGTTACCTGGAAGTGCGTTTCCACTTCTAGATTTTCCCCTCATATCTAAAGGGCTTTTGTGAAGGACAGAACATTTATTTATTCTTTTGACTCTATTGTCAGAAATTTGAAACACTTTCAAGAAAACACCTCTACAAACTTGAGTAAGAACACCATTTACTTTCAAGTTATACTTGTATGAATGGGATTTTCGGTTTGCCAAGTCACCAGTAGGCACATCAGGGTTTTCTTGAGCTTGCTCATTATTTTCATTAGGGCTGCGGTTTTTGTGTCTACGTTTCACAGGCATAACCTCCATTAAAGCTTGGAGGTACGTGTCTTGGGTGTTTTTACTTTCCAAAGAGTAAAATGTTTCCCATTGTTCTCGTATTATTTCATCCGTAAGTTTCAAATAACATTTCAAATGGCACTTACAGTTTACATCATTCAGCGGGGCTTTGCTAGGAACTTCTTTTCCTTTGTACGAGACGTACTGCAATCCTTTGAGCCTAGCATTCCCAATAATGTTGCGTTGGAATTTTTCTTCCTGCACAACTCCACGCCTACGCTTGGGGTTAGGTTCATCATCCGAACTATCAGACATGGCTTAAGAACTATAATAATGTATGATAAACCACAAAATAACACCTTATTTTTCACCGAAAACGCACGAAAAATAATATTATCCACTCAGTGTTTGGATGTCGGTAACCTTCGATACAAATTACAAACAAAACAGCGAGCCACAAAACACGTGACAGGTGTCGTCAAGGCCGCCAACCGCCGCGAGTGAAATCTACCGCAGAAAGAACCTATGCGACGGCGCTTGGGTTTTGTCTGAAATAAACGGATTCTTTTCAAAGCTGCCAAATAGCATCGGTGATATGGAACAAAGGTTATTTCTGCGCTAAACGATGTATTCACCTCCGAAGTGAACAGTACCAACAAAACAACATTTTTGGAATTTTTGTCGCTTAGGTGGTTTCTGAAATAAACGATTCATTTATCTTTATAAACTTCAATTCTACCATAACTAAATAAACATTTATGGTTACTTGTGTAGTTTAAAACACAGTTTATATCATTTGCACTTTAATTGTCACTACATTTGAGTCATTGTCTTTATCTTTTGGACTTTGAAAGTTTATATGGATGACTCTGAATTAGTTCTGTTCACTTCATTTTAGTGTTCATTTTTGATTAGAAGTTTTATAGCTGGCTTAAAATTAGTTTACAAATTCATTTGTTTTCATTAACTACTTGAGTAACGCTCTTTTTATTCATAAAATGTTAAATTATTTTACTTTCAACAGCGTACAACATTTTATTTGTCATTTCCTTTTTCAAGCCTTATTTCTCACATAGATGTTTTTAATTATTTTTTATTATGTTTACCTTTACCAGCTGTGTATGCAGACCAGTACTGGGACCAGTGCAGTATTAGTTGACAACTTAGAAATTTTACTAGATATTTGCTCATCTGCACATTCGGTATGTTATTTTACATTAATTTCAATTTTACATCACCTTGGCTGTTGGCTTGTGTAATTTAGAGGAATGTATATATATATATATATATATATATATATATATATATATATATATATATATATATATATATATATATATATATATTGAATGTATATGTATTTGTTTCACTCATTTTACTTGTTCTACATATCAATTTCTTGTTACTACAGTTGCATTACATTTTTAATTCTATTTTTCCGATAAATTCAAGAATTCATTGGCAATGCTCACTCAAACTGTTCTGTGCAAACATGTCTCTCCTACTGGAGTCAGCATATGCAAGCTCCTACGTGCCTGTTCACGATACTTGTACATTTGTTGTACAATGCCTTACAAATTTCAAGATATTGCCATTTTCTCAAACGAGTGGCATTTTATGGCTTCGTTAGTGTTGTTCAAATAATTGTTTTTTAACATTTAGTTCTTAATTTTGTATAGTTTTCATTGTACGTATCAAGTTCTTAACTTTTAACATTTGAACATTTAGGTTTATTTATCAGTGAATTTTAGTTCTAAAAACCTAGTTCGTAAGTTTTATTACTAAGTTTTAATTTTAGTTTACATGCCTAGTTTTCAAGTTTTAATCTAGGTTTGATATTTATAAATATCAACACAATATATATATATATATATATATATATATATATATATATATATATATATATATATATATATATATATATATATATATATATATATATATATATATATATATATATATATGATGCCTGTCTTTAATGATTGAGATTTCAGTCACTTGCCAGTCGACGGTTACAAGATCAGCAGAGGTTTGCACACAGATATTAGGATTAACTGTAATGAGTTGCTACAGGTTTTCAATTGGCAAATTCCATACCAGCGAAAAAGAGCTAATTTTTTGCTTCATATTGCTCAGCAGTCTACGGAGTATAGTAGAAATAATCCTATAGATGGTATAGCAAGAGCTGTTAATAAAATGCCTCTGTAGCCAAATGTAACAGTTCATACCAAACATCATTAGATCCCAAAATTGATTGCATATAATTAGGATAAATTAGGTCCCATTAATAAAAATAGATTTAAGAACTAGATTGTATGTACTTGTTTGAAATGTTGAATGTAATACCTTTTAAAAATATTTACTTTTGTAAACTGACAATTGGACCATGTCTGTAGTACATTGTGTGGAATAAATAAATGACAACCTCCCATTCAGAAGCCCTGAGCAGCTTATGTGGGGGGAGGTTATACAACGGACACACATCCAACACACAGTGACAGAAACTGCCACCACCGGGAACCAAACCTGGACACTAAGTGTAGTAGCCAAACGCTTGTTCCTCCGTGCCACAGAGGTGTGTAATATCTGTGTGTATATGTATATATATATATATATATATATATATATATATATATATATATATATATATATATATATATATATATATATATACTATTACTCTTTACTAATTCTTTCAACCTGTTTTCTCAGTGGGTGATAGTCTGTGTGGTGTTGAAAATACACGTTCGTCATTCTTTAGTAGGATCCTTATATCTGTGTTTGTCTTACTCATAATTTTAAAATTAGTTTAGGAAATACCAACATAAAAATGTCCCTGACTTTTGGCAACGTTTTGCTAAATTTCCCCGACTTACTAACCATTTTTTAACATTACTAAAATTTCCTCACTTTTTTCTGGTTTTCAAGGTATTCCGAGCAACTACGCACCCTGTAGGATATTCATTAAATTGTTATATTAACAATTTCAAAAACTTTACCACAAACGAAATAATGTTTTTGGAAATATAATTTTGCTATTATTTTGCCCATTGACCCTCTTATTCATGACTCGGTTATGGATCTCAAACTCCTCCATGCTTTGTCCCCCGCAACACTCTAAACGGTGTGTATGAGTCACTATCTTCTATTTGCTGTATAGGCTATTATGAATTTTTCACTGTAACAATACATAATTCACTGTAAATGGTGTTGCCGCTAAATGAAATAAGTAAATAAATGTATGAAGTATGTGTAATATAGGAAACAAAATTAATCAACTGCTTAAAAACAATAAATAAATGTCTGAACTATGTGTAATATAGGAAACAAAATTAAGCAACTACCTAAAAATAATAATTTTTATTAAAATTTATAAAAAGGATTGACCAACTGGTACCCACATATGTTTGATTAAGGTCACTTTTCTCACAACATCCTCCCAGTCGTCAAATGCAGAACATAATTTCTTTGCATCTCTCAAAGAAAACGAAGAGAAGATTTTATTTGTAGTTTCTGTAAAATAAACACTAATCTCCTTATCTAAAGCAACAGCTTTAACAATTGAATCTGAATATGGAATAATTTTACAAACATCAAATTGTAACATCCTTGATAAATCACAGTAAAATGAATCTTTTGATGAATCTAAAAGCAATACAGCATTTCCCTCGACTATAGCTCCAGCCACAAGTTTTTTTAAATGGGTTGTAATGTCCTCTTTTAGCTCTATAGCAATAATTCCGCGAGGCTCCCTGAATGAGTTAACAGAATAACTGGGATTTGATGGTGTGTAAGCTTTCTTAGATATTCCACACGAGGCTTCATATAATGTTTGGATCCAAGAATCTAGCCACTTTGCTCTTTGAACATCGCTGTAAATTTAAAAATTAATTGATATTAATCCACTCGATAAGAATAAAAATACAGTGGTTTCTCAATATAGTGAACATAATGCACAGGGTTTGGCAAAATAGTGGGAACACCATATTTATAGACTTAGTTTCAACTGGATTAAAAATTGACTGGAATAAAAGTTCCTGTATATTTTGAAAACTATCCAATGACGCCTAGAGATTTCTGTCCTGTTATATTTTTAACTTGACGTCATAACTTGGTATTGTAAATTAAACACCCTGTATTTTATTGTTTTTGTCAGATAGATGATTTTATTGCCAATTTACCATTTGATGGGTCTGTGATGTACCATTCTGTCAGAAAATGGTGTGAACCGAAGGTAAATATTCTTTAAACCATATCATAGCATACCAATTCCATATATTTCATAGCGAAAGCATTGAATAAAATGCTAGTCGCTGTGACAGTTACTACAATCAAGAATTTTGGGTTGCTGTAGCTATTAGTGAATTTTCTTTAAAAAATTCACTAATGCAGTAATCTCGACTTATGAATTTTGAAAAAATTTTCTTCAAATTAGGACTCCTAGAACACATATCCGGGTTCAGTTCCAATTTTTATATGTTTATATATATATATATATATATATATATATATATATATATATATATATATATATATATATATATATATATATATATATATATATATATATAAGAGAGAAGTGATACGAGGTGGTAGTGTACTGGTGTGCTCTCAATAAAGGTCTGTTTTTGGTGGTTAAAAGTGAGAATAAATTGTTTTGGAAAAGACATGCATGTAGGAGCAATCCGGTTGGTTCTAACAGTGAGTTTGTTTTGAATATTCGATAATAATTTGATTAGAAAGCAGCTGTTTAAAGTAAATCTTTTAAACAGTTAAATATATGGCGAAATATATTTAACATGAATACTTATTAATCTGAGTTTTTACTGGCCGGCCAATAAGGATATTGACCATTTCTTCGAGAGAGAATTTAAATATTTATTCCACTTATCAGATTTTACTAGCTTAAAAATAAAATGAAGAACTCTGAATCAGATAATGAAATTACAAATGCTGAATTGTTGAAACAACTCAAAAAAGTAATAGCTGATTTGGAAATGAATTTGTCAAACCAGATAGAAGAATCAAATAAAAGAATTTCTTTGTTGGAGCAAGAAAATATTTCATTGAAATCTAGGGTGGAGGCACTAGAGAGGAGGGTAAAGAAGAACAATATTGTTATCTTTGGCTTTAGTGAAGATCATTACGACAACGGAAACTTGCCAGAGTCTATAGTAAATAAACTTGAATCAGTTCTCCAAATTAATATTAAAGTCGACACCATTAGCGACGTTTATACCGTTGGTAAGGGGGTTAAAAGCAAACCAATAGTTATCATATTTAATTCTCATTATCAGAAGAAATTAATTCTCGACAGAGTTGATAAATTGAGGGGAACCGATATTTATATCAATAACGATTACACCACAGAACAACTTGCGCAGCGTAGAATACTGCGTAAATATTTGAAGATATCCAAGGAAAATAAGTGGAACACATACATCAAAAAAGGGTTATTACAAGTAAATGATAAAGTCTACAGACCTGAGGACCTCAAGGATTTGGATGTAGAAATACCAGACAAAGAGACGGAATCAGTTGGTACATCAAAACTGAGGCCCACGACACCTAATCAAACAGGGAGGGTTTTTGAAAGTTCTCAAACAGGACCGCCAAATATATCCACGCTCCCCTTGGGGGACAAAAAGATCTTAAGAAGTACGTCAACAGGTTCAAATTCCGCAAGGCAAAAAAAGTAGCCCGAGTCTTGTAGTCAAAGTGTACTCCAAATTGTGAAAGAGAAATTTAGGAGGACAAAAGTTAAACTTTATTTGGTAGAGATAAGAGGTAAAAATAACTGTAATTTTCCATGCTCATGATTCTCAAGTACTTATATTGTAATATGTCTCTATTGTAGGCAGTGTAGTATTATATGAAATTTGTAGAGTAGATAAGTATTTGTTGCTTTTATTGCATTGATAGTGTAGTTCAATACTTAGGTTCATATAGTGCCGTAACATCAGAACATTTGTAGATGCAAGAGTAATTTGTGATGACATGATGTATAATTCGAAACAATATATATGTATATAAAATATATAATTCGAAAATATAGATGAGGATTGCACATGTAAATATTAGATCTTTGTTGACCGGTTTTGAAGATTTTTGTATTGTGGTGCAGGACAATGATTTTGATTTAATTGTAGTAACTGAGAGTGGGTTAAATGAAAGAGTTGATTCGGCTATTGTGGCTATTTCTGGTTATAGCATGATACGCAAAGACAGAGCTACTGGTAGGGGAGGCGGCATAGCGATTTATATTGAGAATTATTTTAAATATACTATTATTAATTTTGACTTTACCGTTAATGAAAATCTATAATTTCTATTCTTAAGATTAAAATTACAACACAGAACCATTGCGATTGGTTCTTTTTACAGACCACCAAATAATAACATAAATTAATGATTTTGACAATATTCTCTCAGCTGTTCTGAGCAAGAGTGGTGAAATGCCTTGGCCATGGTTGAGTAGGAGTAGCCATTGTGGCTAGACTTCGCCGGGGCTTTGGTATGGTGTCATCCATAGTTTATTTTAGTTTTAGTTTTGAATTTTTATAATTATTTGTGAATTATCTATTGTATTCTATGGGTGTACCTTTTCAATAAAGACAATTTATTATTATTATTATTATATATACGTATCACACCGATAACTCAAAAAATAATGGGCCCATTTCGATCAAATTTGGTGGGAAACCTGCCTTTTGCAAATGGTTTGGATAAGTTCGTTAGCCAGGAAAACGACCCAGTTTTCCCTGGAAAATTTTGTGTTTTCTTTAGGAAAATTTTTATATTTCTGGAAATGACAAAGTTAGGGCAACCAAACTTGGTATGCTGGTGTATGTCACAAAAAGTAAATTATGTACTAAAATTTAAATATATAGGTTGAAACAAAAAATTTCGGGATGCAGCAAGTGCGTTATAGTAGCGAATTTTCATAAGAATTGTACACTATTATTATACGGCATATTAGTAAAGTTAATAGTTTAAACTTACACAAACCTTGAAGATCGATTTTAAAGGTCCTAGTACGCACACAGTTGAAGAATTCTTTCGAATGTGTTACCATCGACATCTCTCTATTGTCAAAAAAATCTTGTGTTCTAGCTCATTTTGAGAAAAATGCCCAAAACTCAATTTTCTATGAAGCTAAATAACTAAATTTTGCTATATATGTAGGTAGTGTAAGTCTCTTTAAAATAAACTTGTATTACAAAATTGATTAAAGTTATACAGAAAATTTCCAGAAGGAAACTTAATTCATATTTAGAAAAGTAAAGTATCTGCCAAATTATAAACATAGCAGTTATTTTTCCTTATTAATCGCCAGTATGATATCGTTTTAGTCAACCTAATCAAACCGGTTTTTTCAATATCAACAATAACAAAATTATAATTTCAGGCTCAAAGGTGACAAACTTATTTATGTGTTTTAAACAAAAATGAGATCTTGTCCAAACGTATGAAATCTGTGCACTATTGTTTCTCCAAATGTCAAAATAAAACAAACAAAAAACATACATTAATCAAGCTGGATTCGATCGCGTAACCTTCTGCTTACAAGGTAAGCACGAAGCCTCCTATGCCATCTAGGCACATGTCAACTAACGTTTTATTTGCGTGATACTTTAGATCGGCTGCATACCCAGGATATTATATTCAAAGTATATGTAACAATTATTAATTATAGAATTAGTTGAATTACCATTGAAACACATCCCACGACTGTTTCGGTCTTATATGACGTCTTATGTTTAAGTTTAAAGATAAAAGCAACTATTTTAGAATCATTTTTATAGAGACTTGGTTTGATTTTGTTTAAATGTCTGCCATATTATGCGACAGCATAAAATATCTATGCTGCGATAAATCTGTATTTGGGTCCGTTAATAAAGCTGCAAATATAGTGTATTTTAATAATTGATTGAATTCCCCAGTTAAATAACAATCACCTGGCAAATTTTTAATTTCATGTCGTCTGTCATTTTCCATAATTGCGGCTGATATTTCACGACTGTTGGTTCGGGTAGTGTGTTTTCTGCCTGGTATATATTTAGTTTGGTTACCGTTGGTGTAGGCCTAGGGTTGAACACACTAAGACCTCACAAACGATCTCCGGCGAGATTTGGGGAGTAGGCAGATTGAGGCCCCGTAATCGAGCTACAACAACCCACCCCACCGTTGTTCACCGTTCTAAGGAGTAGGCAGATTGAGGCCTTAGAGTGTCCTTACATATCTCCTTTACCTCTTGAAAATAGCTCCAAAACAGGAGCCGAAACATCGAGTTTTCATAAATTCTGGACACGGTTCAACCCGAGAACCAAGTATGTCTCATATATATATATATATATATATATATATATATATATATATATATATATATATATATATATATATATATATATATATATATATATATATATATATATATATATATATATATATATATATATATATATATATATATATATATATATATATAAATTTTAACGGACCTTGGTTTTGGGTTCTAGGGACCCAAATTCGCGCTCATCTGAAGACATTTTTTCAAAAGCTTTTCATCGTGACCTCTCCATTAGCAAATTTTTCTTAATGAAAATTCGCTAAAAAAGTTATAGGCATTTAAAGAAAAAAAATTTGGGTGTCACCGATGACCAGATAAACGCACAAAAGGAAAATATTTTGTGTGGATAACAAAATCTATTGTATGTTGCAGACAAAGACTAAGTTTTTTGGCGCAAAAAGGCCAAGAAATGCCAGATAAACTACTCTCAAAATTTGATGAGATAAAAGATTTTTTCAAATGAGAGCGAACTGGGTCCCCAAGGACCCATATCCGTGGTTAGTTTCACCTTTTGTATGTTGACATATATACAGGGTGACGCATTTCTACAGTAAAGCTGAATATTACTGTTATTATACAAGATACGAGAAACAATTGTATATGTTAATTATAGGGTGTCTTTGCATCTTATAAATTTTTTTCGACAATCACAGGTGGCCAATAAGTCGTTGGCTATACAAATTTTTTTTAATCGAACACCCCTTATATTATTGCATTTTTGCATTTTCCACTGAATTGTAATGCATGTTTGGTTTCGAGTTATTTCAATTGTTTTGTAACTTTTCACATTTTTGGCACATATTTAAAATTGTGATACGGCGTTTTTACCAACAAAAGTCTAATGGCATTCAAAGAAGTTTTTGTTTATATTATTTCATTAATAAATCGAGATGCCATGTACAGGCCGCTCTAAAATATTGACTGAATAAAAAAAAATCAAACTGTTGTAACTTAATTGTTTCAAATACAACAATCTGTATTTTGTGTTTCAGAAGTGAAGGGCGTAATAATAAATGTTTAATAACTTATTTTAAAAAAATCTTTTTGGATTTTCGTGAGAAAACTGTAAATTTTCATGTAAAACCTTTTTTGGGAGTTTTGTCGAAAAGCTTATTTGATGAAATATGGTACATTGTTTCTACTATATAGCTTATACCGGTAACCAAATTTGATTTCATTAAAAAAAAAAAAAAAAAAAGACATATTTGCTATTAAAAACATTTTAATGAAAATTCACTACCATAACGCACTTGCCGCATCCAGACTGTTTTAGTAACTTTTACAATGGCTGAACATAAAAGCATTATACTTCTGATGATTGTTGGTTTTGGCGATAGGAAGAGATCACTGCAAGAAGCTTGTGAAGTAGTCAATGAAGCATTCTGTGACAGGGTAGGTCCAGTTTCAATATCTACAGATCAAGAACTTTGCGCAGATTTAATGAAATGGGAAGTGTCAGAAACGTTTGAGAATGTGGAAGAAAAAGAACAGCTACAAATGAGGACAATGTACTCAATGTCCTGTTAAGTTTTCATGAACAACCAAGGACTTTGCTGCCAAAACTGACCTTAAAGCACAATATTCATGAACGATCTGTGAGTATCATATTAAAATCCAATAAACATTATCCTTATAAAGTACAACTACACCAAAAATTGAACGAAGATAATCAAGCACCAAAAATTGAACGAAGATGATCCTACACCAAGAATTGAACAAAGGCGATCTTGATTAGCATATGCAGTTTTGCCAAGAAATGTTGGATGTCATTGAAGGTAATGCTAGCTTCATCAACAACCTAGTATTTTCTGATGAAACAACATTTTGTCTCCACGGTTTTGTAAATAGACATAATTTTCAGTATTGGTCAGACTGCAATCCTCACTGGATGAAAGAGGTTCATATCCAATATCCACAGAAGATAAACACCTGGGTGAATATAGTTGGACCAACAATTATTAGGCCTTTCGTTTTGAGAGAAACTTTGAATTCGGATCGTTATTTGCAACTCCTTCCTGAGCAGATTCTTCCAGGAGTCATTCCTTTATTTCCTAACCCCGCAAATAATCAGCACTTGTCAGACGACATTTGGTATCAGCAGGATGGTGCTCCACCTCGCTATGCCGATGAAGTCAGACAATATCTAATCAAGTATTTCCGCGGAGATGGTCGAGGATACATAGAATGGTGCGCAGTCACCAGATTTAAAAGACATTCTCATGAAAGGAATTTAAGGTCCATGACTTGACTACAAAGAAAATATTTGTATTCCTGTACCCGTAAACTTCTGAAACGTTATATTACTAGAGTTTTAAAGAAAAAATGGCAATTTTCACCAAATCACCCCTCATTTATCCCCTTCCCCTTAACAGTCATAATCTTATGATTTCATCACCATGTCACAGTAGTATTCTGACCATAAAAAATACTTCTAACTGTATGACAGAAAAATCAGTAAGATACATTTATAAAATCTAATTAAAAAAAACAACACTTTCGTAGTATGTTGAGAGGTTATGAGATGTGATGAAATGCCAGACTCACTGTACCGCAGCATTAGCATAATATTATTATGTTGAGACCCCATGTCGCATGCGTGTGACAGTTCAAAAATAGGTAGCCGCATTATCATATCTCTCTAGTAATTGTATCATGTCTAAAACCTAAACTTGAGGCCAAATTTCCCATTTCTTCTTCTTTGTTTATGGCGTCTGTTTCTACTAACCTAAATTTCCAATTTGATATTGACAATTGATAATAAATGACCACAGAATGACAAATGACAGCTCAGCTACAGCAGGGACGCAATCTAACGTTGTCAGATAGAATAAATTAGGATTGGAGGGATAAATTAAAAATCATGAGAAATAGCTAATTCCAAATTTGCAGGTATTAAATATAGATATGTATTACGGTATATAAACTGTTAAAATTAAATTTTGCAAAATATTTTCTTTATTATCAAAAGTTGTGAAAATTTGAGATGTTTATACATTAAAGGTTTAACTCCATGAAATTTCTGAAGATCTGGCAACCCTGGTAAGAAACAGCTACATTTTGACATCTTGCAATGATTGTAACTTCCATTGTTTAGATTTTCATCTACGGTTTATTTAAACAGCATAGCGGTGTGGGTATGTCATCTGTCTTTGGCCAACATTGTAGATATTGCATTACAGAATTTCAAGTCATGTTGAAGATTATTTTATTATTAATTTCAAATAATTTTATTTTTCTTTGATCAAAAGACTTGAAAATTGGTACACAACCACGTCTATCCATGTTCTTTTAAGTTGTAAATTTAAGTTGTAAATTTTCACTTAAATAATTTGAAAGATATTTCGTTTTAAAAAATATATTTTTTAATATTGTTAAGAAACATTGGGTGTTAATGTCTGATGCACGAACTCATCCAAGCCATTAACAAAATAAGGGTGATTCCCAAATTTGGTCCAAATCAGTGAAGTATTTTTTGAGTTTTCGGTTGGATATATACATACATATAAATCTTTTACTTGACCCTGTATATGGGTTCCATATACAGGCTCACTTGAAGAAATTTTCCAAAAGTCTCGCCATCGATACCTCTCTATTGGTGAATTTTCCTAATGAAAATTTACTAAAAATCATGAATATTGCTTTTTTCAAGAGTAGCTTTGAGTTTGGGAGCCATTTATTAATATTCTGATTTTAAAAACAAACGAATCAATTCTAACACAATTTATAACTAATACTTGTAAACCTAGTCTTTAAAATGTCCTCCATTTGTGTCAATACAATTATAAGAAGTTAGCTGTTTTAGCATCTATTAGTTATTATTATTATTATGATGTCAAATAAGGCATATTCTGAATTTTTGCATAATCATAATCCTGTACACTCAAAGTTAGAAATATTAGGTTTCTGTAAATAAGTGTCTGGTTTTTTAAATAAAAATTTTGGATATTTTACTTAATTAAGGTATCACCTCACCTAATTATTTTTCTTTGTTCAAAAAGACCGTCAACAACTCGTCTCAATTTTTCTGCTCTATTAAGAAAGGTTAATTTGCTCCAATTTAGTTGTCCCCTCTTTGCTGCACTTATTTCCATTTCTAGATTATGTAGACTATAATCTGAAACCAGTTGTACGGATCCCGTAGGACTTGGTAACTTTATTTTGACATACTCCTGAAGGCCTGAAAATTAAAAAAAAACATTACACATTATTAAAATTTTAACACCTCACATTTACGAACACGAAATCTTATGCTCTGTACCTGACCTTGTTGAGTATGACTTAGATCGAAAGTGCTGGAAAAGCGAAATCACAAACAGCAGGGTACCCAGCAGAAATAAAAAAACAAATTCCCTGACATTTCCAGGCCCAAGTGATTTTTTCATAATACTCGTAATGAACAACACACATCTCTGAATATTTTTTTATTAAAAAGATGGTAACAAAAGTTTTGATTAAAAAAAAATCATTATCAAAAACATAAATATGGTTAATTCTGTTAACTAATACAGAAATGTGATAAATTTCTACCTGTCAAATTACTGAACTACATAAGAAAATCATGATATAAATTATTGAAAGTTCGCGTCAGCTTATTGTTGATTTCTATATTTCCCACTTCTAATAATTTCTTTACACTATCATACACAATACGTTGCAATGATAAACTCTTCTCTTCTGGATTACAATACAAATGCCAAATATTTACACTCCAACTTCAACTCTATGTTACATATTCATAAAGGTCAAAATATAATAAACACACATTCATGCAGCTTTATGTCGCCAATATCTAGAACGCATTTTGCATTTTATGCATTCAAGGAAGAGCATTCCAAGTGACATAAACGAATGAGACATGTTTGAGGTAGATAAAGAAGACACTATATTATATTGTCGTATGACATGTCACGTTCATTGGCAGTTTCAATTAATTTACTAAACAGCAGCCCTAGGAGAAAATATTTATGTAAAAAAATCATATAATATAAATATATGAAATTAAAATAAAAATAAATCTGCTAGTGACACGATTTTACAAATATATAATTTCCAGGTCTACTGAATGATTTCCATGACATTTGAGCAAAATCACGAATTTCCCTGACATTTTAGGGGTTATTTCAAATTCCCTGATTTTTACAGGTTTTCTCGATTTTCCAGGTCGCTGGGTACCCTGAAACAGGAAATGTTAAGTGCAATATATTCTAGTTCCTCCACCACGGCCAGGTCTGTTGTGGCTCACGTCTAATTCCTTAAATTTCAAATGTCAAATCCAGCTCGCAGTAGGAGTCGATCTCTCTTTTTTTTTGGTGAAAGTTGGTTTGACAGGTATGCTGCCATCTGAGTGAATTTGCTTACCCGTTTCGAAGCTCAAAGAGGGACAACCCCTCTCCGAGTCCGTCTAGACCCAACATGCATTAGTGTTTGATTCGAGGTGGTATTGACGTCCCGCTCTCGAGCAGCAAGCAAGGTCGTTAGCCCGTTTCCAAGCTCACAGAGAAGCCCTCAATCTCCAGGTGTAATCCATCCCTAGAGATCTCAGCTCTCCTGCGTCTAGACCCGATACCCGCCAGTGTTTGCTTAAATTGCACCCAAGCTCCCCGCATGAGGCGATATTTGGCGATATTTTTTAAGCTGAAAGTTGGTTTGACAGGTGTACTGCTATCCGAGTGAAGTCACTTGCCCATTTCGAAGCTCTCAGAGAACCAACATCCATCAATGTTTGACTCGAGGTGGTATCATGAACTCCCGCACCCGAGCAGCATCCAAGTGAGGTCGTTTTCCTGTTTAAAAGCTCACAGAAGAGGCCTCAATCTGCAGTTGTAATACACCACTAGAGATCTCAGCTCTCCTCTGGGTTCGCTTAGACCCGACACCCACCAGTGCTAAACTCAAGACACCTTCCCACCCGCTCCCAAGTATCACCCAAGTGAGGTCGTTTGTCTGTTTCAAAGCACACGGGGGCCTCAAAATCCGGGTATATACCACTCTCTAGATATCTCAACCCCCTCCGGATCATTTGGACCCCGGCACCCGGCAGCGCTTAACCCAAGGCACTATCATCTGGAACTCCGCTCCTGAGTAACAATACTAAGCGAGGTCAATTGTCAATTTTGAAGCCCACAGTGGAGGCCTCACAATCTGGGTGTATATCACTCCCCAGAGATATCCGCCTCCCTCCAGGCTCGTCCGGCCAGGCCCCTGCCAGTGTTTGACTCCAATTATTCAATTGCAAGTCAGTTAGCACAATGCAGTGAAGAATCTACTAACTCATGCAGAAACAATAAAGCACTGCACTGTCTTTGACTTTAAAAACTTGATCACTGAATTGACTCAAAACTAGAGACACAGATGTCATATGAAGGAGCCCAAACAACAACCCATACTTGAGCAAAAATCTAACAAGAGCATAATAAAGTAATAAACATTTGTCAGAGGAAGAGAAGTCCATACAGTTTTTGGATCAGAAAAACCAAGGTTTCTGCATGCTCTGTTGTCCGCAGTATCATACTGCACTCTAAAAAGGAGAGTAGGGGTAAAGAGGACACCAAGATTCTTAACAACGTTTGGGGGACATATTTCAATAAGATATAAGGAAAGAAGGTAGGTTGTTTACAAGTAAAAGTAATGATACATTAACATTTATTGTTTAAAGAGAGCCCGCCTTTCTGGCACCAGTTATTTAGAGCTTCAAGATTACTTTGAAGACAAGAGACAGTGAATCAACAGTGTTGACGCCAAAGTAAATTTTTATATCATTTGCATATATTAAATATGAAACCATCAGTACCTGACCCACCAGATCAATGTATATTACAAATAAAAGAGGTCCAATATGAAGCCTTGTGGTACATCTGAGAGAACATTATACTGAGCAGATGTGTGCCCTCCCATCTCCACAAATTATCTTCTGCCGAACAAATTGGATTCAAATAGACTGACTAACCCCTCAGAAAAAAGTCGCACAATCTCTTGAGAAGTCTAGAATGTTAAGGTCAAATGCTGTTGACATATTACATCAATTTGTTCTCCCAGGCAAAAATCAATGCTGAAAAACTGATAGTCTATTCTTTATGTGGAACATGATGTGCTCATAAAGTCCTTAAAAATTTTACAAAAGACACACAGAATCGCATTGGGATGGTACATTGATGCGACTGATTACTGGCCGGCCTTCTGTACATCAAGAATTATGCATGTCAGCATATTTTTGAGACTGAAGAAGAGCTACGCAGGCGTTATTGAAGCTTTGTAAATGATGACTCCAGATGTTATGTAAAGTTTTACATTCTATGGTTAAAAGATGTTACTAGTGAATTTTTATAAAGAAAATTCATTAATAGAGGTAACGGTGGTGAAACGTTCGGAATTTTTTTTTCAAATGAGCACGAATTAGAGCCACTAGAACCCAAATCCAAGGTTCCTTTGAATTTATATATATATATATATATATATATATATATATATATATATATATATATATATATATATATATATATATATATATACACAGGGGGATTCATCTAACTGAGGTTTATAGGAAAATAGTAGCGACATCAATCTGAAATTTTGGTTGCAGCTATAATACGATGCGATCTATTTTTCTATAATATTTTCAATGTGATGTAGCTTCTGGTCGAACCGGAAGTGACATTGACTTTTTTTCTAATAAAATCAAATAAATATTCTTGCATTTTAAAATTCTATGTAAAAATCTGAAGCTGATGCATTCTGAATCGTTTTTCTATTTTCAACTGTTTTTGAGATATTTAATTTTTTCAAAAAATTTTGACAGATGGAGTGACTAAAATGTAATTATTACAAATAATTGTAACGTTGAAAAGTTTATTCTTGGTAAACACGTTAACAAAGGAGTGTCCTATCAGGAGCCATTAATAGTATTCTAAAATGTCATACAGGGTGTCTGGTATTTCCGTTCACTTTTTTGTCACTTTAAATGCCAATAACTTTCTTATTTAAAATCGAATGACCATAATATTTTTACACCATTAAACACCTGTGTAAGTTTAAAGTACTAACTTTACTAATATGCCTTATAATAATAATGTATAATAATAATTATTATTGTCACTGCGGAAGCTTTCAAAAGAAAAAAGAGTTTTCTTCTATTTTTAAACAGCTAATACTCAACATTGCAAAATGCTAGTAGCTATTTGGTAACATTGAACAATGTCCAACACTAGACAATTCAAGTCATTTAAAGCATCATCAAATAGATTTTGAAACAAATTATATCCTGCTGTAATAAGACAACAAAACTTGTTTGATTTTAGATGACCGCCAATTTAAAAATAAGTGCGTTTAGAAAAGAAATGAAACAAGTGTAAATTTAGAATTGTATATAAATATTTGCAAAATTTATAACGAATGTATTTTCCTGTCAAAAATTAAAAACAAACAGCTAAAAATAATGTTAGAGTAGTTATGCCAATCAGGTTGGTTTTATAATCATCTGACTAAAGTATTGATTGCATACATGGGAAAAACGGTTAAGTCAGGTCGAGGCATTTAATCTTTTAGAGAGTTATTGTGTTTACATAATTGTCCCTTAATATTCATTAGTCGCGTTTTATATATATGCCATTTTATGGTTTAACACATTCTGGAACATATATCATTGCAAAACTTTTAAAATTCTAGATACAATAAAAAGAAATAAAATAAAAAAGATGCCTGTTACATTATCTTAATTATGTCTTTGTCAAATATCAAATAAAACGCATATTCTAGCAAACACTAGAGTACAACCTCGTTTAAAACTTATGTCTACATAAGGGTAGAAGGGATGCACAATAAGCCAAAGGTTGCAGTGCTATCGGGGCAGCAAGGCCGCGGACAAGCCCTGAGGGATTAAAAAAAGATAGAAGGGTGTTGCTTACATTTAATCCATCTGCTTATGAACTGGACTAGGGAATTCTAATATTTATAACATTGTTTTAGGTTTTTTCTAATTTATTAATTTGTTTAATTTACGCCTTAATAATAACAATTAAGATTTACATGCATTAGAATACTTATTTAGTTACAGGATACTAAACATTATGGAATTTCTCAGGGTTATAAACATTAAATATCTACTTTCTCTTTTCGAACTTTATTATGAGAAGGTTGAATCTCGTGCCATGTATTTCGTATTATTTGAATGGTTGTTCTTACTGTCAGATTTGAAGGAAACAATGTCAAATTTCTCGTTCACGCTATAGAATTAAAATAAGTTTATGCAGTGATAATATTATATGGATCTTTGTAAATCGGTAAAATGAATATGGGTAAGTTACGGCTCGCGTTGCTAAGTAATTTATGTGTCACCTAGTAACCTACGATGCACACAATGTAAATTGCTCTTACATTCATAAACCTTTGTTACTAGGCGATTGGAATTAATACCTATTGAATAAACACGTTATCTCTCATGGTTCTGAGCATTGCTAAGAATTTTAAAAAATTTAAGTATTGATACAGTAGCCCCCACACACGGAAATTTCTACAACTACCACTTTCAAATCCTGCTCTTAATACTAACAGGTGATAACAGATTCCAAATTTTTGTGCATACCTTCCTTTCCTCCAAAATAGCTACATCCATTTGATTTATATGGTGAAAATGGTATATCTGGAGACACAATACCACAACAATTGACCCATAAATTGGTTACCTAAATAAACAAGTAAAAAAGATTTATAATTGTCAGAGTTTTTATACAGGGTTATTAAAAAGTATGGAAAGGTCCTTGTAATTAATTCCTGAGTGATTCGTTATTCAGAAAACATATTTCAACAAAAGTTTTTTGACATCATTTTTGCTAAAGATTGGCGATATTCAATTTTTCCTAGCGTAAACAACTTCGTAGCTATCGCAACAATTTTTTTTTAATGGTAAGATATGATTTGTAGTTTCGGAAAGAACATCATTTTTTTTATATGACACTTTAAAATTTTAATCGGGTTCCTTAAAAAAAATTTAGGAAAAATTAACTTTAATTCTAAAAGAAACTGACAAAACAAAAATTAAAAAAATTCGTGACGCAGCAAGTGCGTTATAGTAGTGAATTTTTATTAGAATTGCGATTTTTGACATTTATTTATGACAAAATAAACATTGGCTTCTTACCTTGTCATGACCTATCAACCCGGCACCTATTTTAGACAATTTAACTCATTATCATCTTGACCTTGTAAAATACTATTTATAGAAAATGCAGTAAGTGCGTTACGGTAACGAATTTATTTCAAACTCCTATAATTGATTTTGTTCTCTTGTGTTCCATATCGGCACATAGCGGTGAGATATGGGCCTCTTACAATAATCTAGAACTTTTTTGAATGACCGGACTTCATATAAAAACTAATGTG
Source organism: Tillus elongatus (assembly GCA_964006375.1). Taxonomy (NCBI): domain Eukaryota; kingdom Metazoa; phylum Arthropoda; class Insecta; order Coleoptera; family Cleridae; genus Tillus; species Tillus elongatus. Next base: position 64,206,869 of record OZ023262.1, on the reverse strand, counting down.
AGGGACTACTTTCAATGCACCTAGGAAAATAATGTCCTAAAAGAGTTTACCTGTAAGGTCCTAGCAAGTTCATGCACCAAACTGATATTTTCAGACCATATGGAAGCTCCATATCCTTGTCTACTATTGTTGGCCAAACTAACAGCTTCATTAGCAGTTCTAAATGCTACAACTGTCACCAAGGGAATATTCCTACTTTCCTTGATCACATTATTAGGATATAATTTACCTCCAATCAGAATTGTCGGCATAAAATCAGTGCCCTCATTTGAGTTCTTAAATACTTCCACACCAATATCAGCTGCATCCAGCAAAGCTCTTTTGTAGTCCTCTAGTATAACCGGAAGTAATGAAGAAGATACATCTGCTTGATTATCGTTTGCTGGGCCAGTTTTAATGTTACGTATAGTGGACTTTAAAGTGACTAAAAATTTTTGAAACACATTCTCCTGAACCAATACTTCTCCAATGGAATGATGTAGCTAAAACAAATGTTATAAACAGTGATATATTATATATGTAATGTAATGTATTTGAGTATTTTATTTTTATTGTAGATGTTATATGTATAAATATAAATAGCCACATGTTGATAAGCTAATTTGTAGAAGATGGGTATTATTGTAGTTTAATATTATTATGTTACATTATTCGGAGTTCTGGATTTGTTGACTAACAAAACACAGCTTTTCAAACTACTAATTTATTATAACTAACTATTTTTCAACACCACCATCAACTAAAACATCTTTCTCTATTACTAAATGTCCATAGAACTGTATTCCACTATACGCCTTCTATGATCGCTTATTATACACCAACACTACTTCACTATTGACTGCCTGACTATATCTGTGGCTCGCCTATTTATACTGTCCATAGAGATTCTAGACCTTCTACATTGTACTACACCTGTCACTTCTGGTCCCTTCCAGAAATATAGTTCCAGAGTGTTCGCTGTTACCAACAATTTTATAAGATGCCTGTGACCATAGAAGTGACCGAGTTCATAAACGTAATTCTCATAGAGTGAGACACTGTCCCCCTTTTACATTCAACACACTTTACAACGACACCACGAGGGCTTACAGCCTAAATACTATCGTACCGTGGGTCTCGACAAGGAGGAAAGAGGCAACTTGTTAATTCTGGACTTGAAGGTTTGGAGGTTCAGAGGAAGGAAAAACATGTGCCGGCAAGGAATTCTACAACTTGGAAGTCGTCAGGACAAAAGAGCGGGCATAACAAGATGTTCTATGTCTGGTGACCTGGAGAGTAAATGGGTGCATTCGCTCTGTTCCCCTGGTAGATCTGTTGAGGGCAGCAGGTGGAGGAACTATGGAAGAAAGCTCCTCTGAGAGAGGTCACCAACGGCACGTCGGTAGGCAAGGGATGGCAGACTTTGGGTGAGGGTAGAGTCACCGATGAGACGTATGGCTATCTTCTGAATGGAGTCCAGGATAGCGAGTGTAGAAGCGGCAGCGGCACCCCAGATGTGGGAGCAGTATTCGAGGTTTGGCCTTATTTGTGAAGTATATAAGGTTTAGAGATTAGCTGGTGAAAAGTATTTGCGAGCCCGGAGGAGGAAACCTAATTTCTTAGCAGCCGCTTCTGCAATTGATGTGACACATTGGTGCCAATTGAGATTTCGATCCACAGAAATACCAACAAGTGAAGAGGACTCATTACTTTGATTAACTTGGTTGTTCATTGTGATGGGTCTAGGGCTGGTGTATATTTTATGAGATAGAAAGCAAGACTGAGATTTGGTGGAGTTGAATTGTACAAGATTTCTACTTCCCCAGTCTAATTTTTGGAGATCCACAGAGACAGAATCCTCCATGAGTCTGCGATCCTCATCTAATTGGGCTAAAGAGACAGGCTTAGAATATTGTATATTTGAGTGGAGGGTGCTGTCGTCCGCGTAACTGTGAACTGGGTTGGATGTGCTAGAGGTCATTGATGTGGAGAAGAAACAAAGTAGGGGCTGAACCTAAATCTTGAGGGACTCCTGCATTAATTGGATACAGTTTAGAGGAATGGCCATCCACAACAGAAATGCTCCGGTTGGAGAGGAAATTTGCTGTCCAGGTACAGAATTTTGGTGGTAGGCTATAGGCTGAGAGTTTATTAAGCAGCGCTGCTTGCCAGACCTGGTCGAATGCTTTGGATATGTCCAGAGCGACAATCTGGGATTCACCGTGTAGTTCCATAGACTTGTTCCAAGAATGCGTGACAAAGGAAAGGAGGTCAGCAGTTGCTTTGTGCTGACGGAATCCATACTGCCTGTCGTGGATTAGACTGTGTTTTTAAAGAAATTTTAGTAATTCGGTGTTTATATACTTTTCCGTCACTTTAGAGACGACTGAAAGGAGATAAATAGGCCTGTAGTTGCTAGGAGGCGCTTTGGATCCTTTCTTGGGGACAGGTTGTACTCTAGCAGTTTTCCAGTTACTAAGGAATATGCTTCTATTGTAAGATGTCTGAAACAGACAAGTCGGGACAGGAGCAAGTTCTGGTGCGCACTTTTGAGAACAATTGCTGGGATCTCGCCAAGGCCAGATGCTTTCCTGGTATTAAGAGAAGAGGGCATCTTTCATCCCCTGAAACAAGAGGTGGGAATGTGCTCTTGCAGAAATTATTCCCAATAGATTTAGCAAGAGTCCAGAAGGGTTTGCTGCCGTTGGAGCTTGAGAGGACTTTGTTTTTGATGTGGTTATTAAACGAGTTTTTGCCTCAGTAAGAATGCAGACATAGCGGTTTCTTGCGTCATTAAATGCTTGACAGTTCTCTTGACTGGGATTGTGTAGAAGCGTAAGCTTTGACCTTTTCAAGTCTGGCCTTGTCACACGATTTAGAGAACCAGGGCTTTTGAGTGGCTGAAGAGGTTTTCTGTGTATGTGGAATAAATAATTCCATGCCAGCTTGGATAATTTCGGTGACGTTTTGTGAGATATCAGAGGGGTCAGGATGAGAGAAGCAGACAGACACCCATGGAAATGAGAAAAAGTAATCCCGCATTTCGTCCCAGTTTGTGGAGTTGTAGTGCCAAACGATACGTGGGTGTGATGACTGTGTGACCTCGGGTTGCAGCACGCAGGATGCAGTGACCACGCCGTGGTCTGAGTGACCAAGGGGGGTGGTGACTGATGTCTTATAGCATTTAAGTTTTGTAGTAAGAAGGAGATCCAAGGGATTTGAGCTGTGTGTTGGGATGCGAGGAAAGTAAATTGGTTGCTGAACCATATTGGCTAAATAATTACTGACTGCAAAGGCCTCCGCTGCTCTCCTTTGTGGATCGGTTTTTGAAGATCCTAGCCATTTCTTATTATGGAAATAAAAGTCACCATGTATAGTGACCTCGGAGAAAGGATATTCAGAAATCAGATGGTCGGTTTTTTCAGAAAGGTAGTAGAAGAGCTGGACAAAGTTGTTGTCAGAAGGTGACCGGTAAATGCAACAGATGAATTTAGTTGCAGCCCTGAGAGTGTTTCATCCAAAGTATGTATTTTCTTCCAGCTTTTAAATTGGGGAGTCTGGTGCAGGGTAGATTGCTATGGACGTATGTGCACACGCCTCCATGCAATCTAAAGGAAGTAAGGAGCTCATACCCCGGGAATTTAAGGTAATTAGTGGCTGTTTTGGCACTGATTTAGGTTTTGGTGAGGAAGATGAGTTGGGGCCTATTATCCTGGAGGAAATGGTGGACGGAGTTCAGGTTAGAATTTAGGCCACATATATTCGAGAAGGATATGTTATATCTTAATGCCGGCGCCCCCTGCACATCCCTCTCCCGGAGATCAGAATGGAGGGATATTTTATCTCCGGAATCTTTTGTACAAGGAGGAGCCATCATCATTTTTGTTTATAAGGGAGACCGACTAATACACCAGAACCGGAAACGTCCATTGGGACTACACCGGCCCTTGATGTAAGGGGTGGTACCTCCTCGGACGTGAAAAAATCCTTTACTATCACGTAAAGGAAAAGTCCACTACCACCTGCATTATATTCGGAAATCTCAGTTCACGCTTATATCCGGTGATGCAGCATGTGCATAATTTGAGATCGGACTTGTGTATACATATTATGGCAGTATTAATCCCCCGGATTGCCATGAGTTCTTTAACTTTGTAGCCCGGATATACGATTATTTGAAGTTTTGTACTTCGAATCAATAGTTATTTTCATAAATCACCCTTGAAATCACACAGCTAGCAAGAGACTTCATCCCTTATTGACAGCCAAGCAAGAATAAAGGTCATTTTCGTAAATCACCCTTGAAATCACACAGTTTTATCAAGCGACTTCGTGCCTTATTGACAAAGGGCGAGCAAGATTGCGATCGACGTGGCTCAATCATTCATTCACGTGCCTAACTCTCAACTGCTGACGGCCAGAGATGGAAGCTACTCATTTCGCAACCGGGCTCAAGGATCAACTTTAGTCCGTGTATTTTGTTGTTTTCCTATATGGCATGTTTCGGTATAGTTTAGTGCAGTGGTAGTGATTAAGGTATAAGTTCTTGAAAAACTGCCACAGCGAGATTCAGATGTAAACGAAATGGTTATTTGTTAATAAAACTATTATTATTATTATTATGTATTAATATCCATGGAATGTTGTAAGTGAGCACTATTTGGTTTTTGCTTAGACTTTATATTTTCACGATGACAAGTTCATTAATTACTATTATTAAAGCACTTTTAATTTGTTTGTAAGTAAAACTGCTGCAATGAAATTTGGTAATGTAAAATAGATTGGTAATAAGCTGTTGCCGTGCTTAAATAAACTTTCATGTGCTTTAAATTGAATAGAATTAATAGTTGTTTCTAGTTTTAGAATCCTGGCAACATAAAGATAAGAAACCTACTCAACAAAAAAAAAAAACTTTGATATGTAGAAGGTACACTTACAAAACATTTAACACCTGCGTTTAGAATAAACTTACAGTTCCATGGTGACTCCATGCTGACTGTACTAAGGTGTGGCAGGCAGAATCAAGATCACTGTTTTCAAAAACTATCATGGGTATCTTCTGAGTACCAACTAAAATAATAATAATAATGTTATTGATCATCAAAATTTCATTACATGTCAAGATCGTTAACCTTCAACTGGTAACATCCGCCGACAGATACGCTTCATATATATGGCGCTAGATGTCTTATGAATCACGTGTTTGACACCAGCTTGACAATATGCTCTATTCGAGTTACTAACAGCACAGTGTGTAATTGTCGTAGAGGAACGTGAGTTTTCACAGTTAGTGGAATTAGTGGAGTTAGTAGAAACCTGCCTCTGAGACGGATCTTTTTTTCCCAACAGGATAATCCCATTAAGGCACCAAACAAAAATAACAATATGTAACAATATGAACAAAAAATACTTCTAAAACAAAACTAAAATACTTTGCAAAACATCACAAGACAGAAATTCCACAAAACAGTACATATAATGGCCTTAATAACTCACAAAGTAAGATATAGCCACCCTACGAATAACTGCAGCCTTATCCGAATAGAAGTCGCACAAGTTTGCAATATCATTAAAGTCAGAGCTCATTGTGTACACAGGTGATTTCATATACGAGTTAGTCCTTGGTATTGGAGGCTTAAACACTCTCATCACTCTAGATGCAGCCCATGGAACTGAGAAATTTAATCGCATCAATAAGTCTGGACAATCAACTTTACCATGAAACAAGTTATGCAGGAACATCACAGATGCAACTTTTCTACGTGAATACAAACTGGGTATGCCAGTTTGCATCAGCAATTGACCATGATCGCATCCCCTCTGTGGGTAGGTACCAGATGCCCTATACACAAGGTGTTGTTATAGGGCTTACATATAAGTCTCTATTTCAGTTGCCATCGCTAAACTTGAGATGGATGTTCGAGAAAATTATAAATTTCCTGCATCTGATCAGACAAAACGTGTTGTTCAGCTAGCTATGAATATGCCCTTTGTTGAGTCAGATCAGAAGCTAGTGATGGAGAGGTATGCTCTGATGATTCATACTTTCTGAGCGATAATGACTTGATTATTACTGGCCATAATTACAACTCAGAAATTTCAGAAGTTGAATCTGATAAGGATATTGTGGATAACAATGAATACTGTTCTCAAAAATAACAAAGAATATATTCCAAGCTATCCCATACTTAGTCATGAAAGGAGTCAAAACAATGTTGAAGGTGTAGCAGAAAATGGAGATAACTACGAAAACACAGAAGGCAGCAAAAAATATTTCGGAAAAAAGAAATGTTTTGTTTTCAATGCAACTGAACTAGCTCAGACAAAAACTCCAAGCGCAAATATAATAAAAATTAAAGTATCAGCTTTGAAAAGTCCCGCTGAAATAAGGGTTGATTGGGCGAATTATAAAGACACAGGTGTTATGGAAATTGAGGCACTTCTTGGTGTGATGATTTTGTGTATCTTCAAATGTGGTAGAGAGGACCTTTTGTCACTTTTTTCCACCGATTTATTGGGCTCTCTGGTTTTTAGAGGTAAAGTGTCTCTGAAAAGATGGCAGTCATTGTTGCTAGCATTGAGGTGCGATGATGCCTTGACATGTGAAGAATGGAAGAAAAGCAACCCAGCCGCAGCAGTTTCTTTTGTGCTTGATAAGACTCATATCCAATTTTCAGAGCATCTATTCAATCAGAGCTCACATATGTGTCAAGGAAACGCTAATTCCTTTCATAGATAGCTGCAAGTTCCTTATTTACATGCCTATGAAGCCGAACAAATATGAATTGAAACTGATGTGTCTGATTGATGCTTACAATTCATATTTGTTGAATTCTTATATTCACACTGGTGACATAGTGATGGTATGACGTTGTCGGATAATAAGAGAAAATTGGGCATACCAACACAATCTGTCATCCGATTAGTGAAACCTATCGAAGGCAGTGGTCAGAATATTGCAGCGGACAACTGGTTCTCTCCTCCTTAGAGCTTGACAGTGAGCTAAGACCAAACAAAAAAAAACTGACCATGTGGAAACTTTGAGGAAAAAAAACACGTAAAAAATTCTACATTGAAGAAAAACAAGCGAAAAATTCCACAACAGTTCTTACCAAATAGTAAGGAGGAGGAGTATGTATGGGTTTACTAAGGATAGGATCGTTCATCTAAACAAAAGTAAATCTGTTATCATACACGCATCATTTCAAGTTTACCGATAAAGTGAACAATAAGCTACAGATAATCTCATTTTATAATTGCCCTAAAGGTGGCGTAGATTCTGTGGATTTGAAATGTTCCAACTATTCAGCAAATCGGCAAACAAGAAGATGGATATTATCCATTCTTTACCATATGCTTGCAGTTACATCTGTTAATTCCCATATTTTATTTTTTGTAAGATTCCTCTCTGAAGGGGTATGACTTTTTGAAAACTCTAGCTACTAGTTTGATTATACCACATATGGAAAGAAGATTATCCATTCCCAATCTTCCAGATGATATTAAAAAACTATTTTAGACACAACATGTAATCAGGGTCCAAACTCAGGAGAAGGAAATGTCAAATCAAGTGAAGAATATGCCATGGGTTCTGATAAATTAGAGAAAATAAGACCTGCAGGTATTGCACATACACAAGAAACATGGGGACATCATACAAATGTGTTAAATGCAACACCTCCAACTGTTTGGAATGTTCGCAAAATATATTTATTTATTTATTTATTTAAATATACATTACTCAACGGGTTGTCCCCAAATAAAGAGTAAGCTAGTGCACAAAAAAGATCATACATCAATAATATACACAGTTGTAACAAATAACAAGCAAATAAATACAATACATAACATTACAATACAATCTAGTACAGTACAATACAAAAAAAATACATTTCTCTATGGGCGAGGAAATTAGGAACAGTCCGCATACTCACAAGTTGCATTACATGAGAGAAGCAGCAGTCTTTAGTTCTGCCTTGCTGCAATTTAGAATATCTATGGAGCGGTGCACCATATTGTAGGTGGTACAAGTTCTTACTATAGATGAGTTCTGTCTTACATTAGTACTAGGAGCGGAGATGTAAAAGAAGTCATGAGATCTGCAGGTAAGCCTCGGCACCAGAAAAGATAGAGCTTGCAGTATCTGCGGACAGTCAATATCATGGTTGAGCAGACTCCACAAGAATGCCAAAGTGGAGACTGTTCGTCTGACTTGTAGGGACTCAATGGAAAATCGCTCCAGCATATGGGCCTGTGACATGCCTATCGCAGGATAAACATTGTCAGTTCTGTAGGCTAACAGCTTCAAGAACCTACGACTCAAGCGCACTTATATGCACCTCATAGTGGGGAGAGCAAACCACGGACGCATATTCTAGATGAGGTCGCACGTACATATTATACAGTATTTTGAGAGTGCTCATGTTCTGAAAGGTGGTTGAGTTACATACGAGGAAGCCTAGAGTCTTAAATGCCCTCGAGACGATAGACTCTATGTGGTATATGAAAGACAGCTTGTGGTCAAAAACAACCCCTAGATCAGTAAGAATCCCGGCTCTCCGAAGCTCAACGCCGTCCAAGGAGTAGCAAAACTCAATATGTGAGTGGTTCAGACTATAGGTCATTACTTCGCACTTCTGTATGTTGATAGGGAGGCAGTTCGTGCGAGCCCACGAATGTCCTGCTGAGATTGTTCTCCAGCTTCAAACAGTCTTCCAGATTTTCTATTCTGAGGAAGATCTTCAGATCATCCACATACAGCAGGTGCGGTACATCTATTAGCCCAGATATATCATTCACGAACAGATTGAACAGTAGAGGTCCCAAAACGGACCACTGAGGAACCCCCGACCTCGCCACCACCTCGGTCGAAATGCGACCGCGGTATGATACAAAATACTTTCTATCCAACAAATATGTATGAAGGAATTTCAGCAGATTCGGAGAGAAACCCATATGGCACAGCTTTCGGAGCAGAAGCTGCTGGTTCAATCGGTCGAAGGCCTTAGAGAAGTCCAAGTAGACTACGTCTGTCTGTGTTCTCATGTCCAAACCCGACGAGATATAATCCGTCAGGCACACCAGATTGGTGACGGTGGAACGACCCCTCACGTACCCGTGCTGAGCCACAGTAATAAGGCCCTTCGTCTTGAAATACATAATGTCATTCAAAGTAATTTTAAACACCTTTGGAAAATTGTCCATAAGAACAATCTGTCTGTGATTCTCCACCTCAGTTTTGTCACCTTTTTTGGAGATCGGGACTGACTTCGCCCTCTTCCAGACACTAGGAAACTTTGAAGATTTCAGGGATCTATTGAAGATTATTGTAAGGGGCTTAACAAACAGTTGTGCACAATCTCGAACCAGAAACACAGGGATCTGGTCCGGACCTGAAGTATGCCTTGGCTTGATCTTACATAGAGCCCTATACACCTGCTGCTCCGATACCTCATTTATGTCGAAGAGAGGAGTGCAGGAAGAGGAATGAACTATGACATTATTATGGTTGGTATCAGTAGAGTAGGATTGCGGAAAAACCTCTGCAAATCCCTCCGCAACATCCCGGGTGTCCGAGAGGGGTGCCCCGCAATAAGTCACGGAGGATGAAAGTGCCGAGTTATTTCTTTTATGTTTGGCAAATTAAAAAAAGCTGGAAGGATCGGAATGAATATTATCTTCAACCCGCTGCAAGTAGTCTCTGCTTGGCGGCAAATGATGTTTTGACATTGTCTCAGTCTTCTGAACGTGGCATAGTCAAGGGGGTCACCACTGGCCTTGAGACGCCTCCAGGCTCTGAATTTCATTATAATATTGTGTATCAGCTCCGAGTCAAACCACAGTGGGGACCTGCGCTGCGCATGTGTCTGCGTCTTGGGAATATAAATGTCGAATATGGAATAGATTAACATATAGAACTGATCACAGCACAGATCAACATTCCCGAATCGTTCCAGGAAACTCCAGTCCACGGCCGCCAAATGATCATACAGCCCCCCGAAGTCGGCTCTACGGAAACAATACGCAAAGGTGGCCGGGCGAATATTTGCCCGGTTCACAGAAGTCTGTTGAATGTCAAGAGTAATTTCGAGTGCTGGATGATGAACATCCTCGTCCAACAGAACGTCCGAAGCCCCACCGACCGTACCGGTGAAACCGGACATAATGAGATCCAGGAGTCGACCATTTGTGTTTCTGATGTGGTTCAGCTGTCTTAAGTTGAATATACTTTCAAGGGACAGAACTGCACGGACCCTATTCGAAATACGATTGTCATCCAGATAGGCCACATACTCGGGAATTTTGAAATCACCCAGCAGCAATATCGGTGAGGAGTACAGAAACTCACAGGCACACAGCGAGTGGAAAAAAGCTCCAAGAGCTTGATAAGAGGTGTTAGGGACCAAATAAGTTAAAACGATGAACAAAGAGACATCGTCAACAGTGATTTTAACACAGATGACATCAATGAGCGGTGCACTGTCCAAATCCAAACCAGAAATGTCAACGTGGCGTGCACTAAACGGTGAGCTAATGGCCAGCAATACACCACCACCTCTCGCCAGCCATGTCAGATCGAACCTTCTGTCGGATCTGAAGATTATATAGTTAGGCGGCGCTATTTCAGAGTCGTCAATACCTGCGTTAAGCCAGGTCTCGGTGAAAGCCAGGGCGTCGTAATCGCAGGAAGCTGAGGCATTATACAGTTGGTTTAGCTTATTTTTTAAGCTGCGAGGATTCTGGACGTAGACACGCAGATCAGTTCGACGACAACGATCACTCACAGAAAGCACTGCATCAACGCTATTTAGCACAGTTAAGTCTCTGCCAGACCGTCCCTGAAGTCTCTGATCTGTCCAACACAAGTCATCTTCAAACTGCCGAGTTTTCCGTTGACCTGGCCCGAAAAAGCCAGAATCTTCTGACTATGATATTCTCTGGCCCCGTATCACCTCTCTCGATATGCCCTGAAATACCAGAATCACAGCCTACCTTAAATGATTTATTTCTGCTCCCATTTCCCTTGACTTTTTATTTCATCCACAGAGAAAAACTCATTTGGAAAAATATCCAGGAGGTAGCACTCCAGGCTGTTTACTGTTGTTTCAGCACTTGCACCACCCACATAATACCATCTCAGACGCCTCGCTGCTGTAAAGGTGTTCCTCGTGCCCTTGCTTGTACCCCTGATGACACTTTCATTCCTTGGGCCACTTCTCCTCCTTCTGACAACATTCCATCCTTCACCATTAATCTGTTCACCCCTTGATGATACATCCCCACTCTCCCCCACTCCAGTATACGGCTGTCCCCACCGAGCATCGCCGTCATGGGTTGTGTGTCCACCAGAGATCTGGCCAGAGCCAACAGCACAAGCAGCTAAAGAAGAACAAGAAGGTGCTGATGGGCACAGTCTCAGTACTGACATTGTTGACACTGACGCCATCAGTGAGAGACTTGGGGTCCCTCCTCTCGCGTCCCTGCGATGTCACCACTACGCCATCTCCCTCCAGTTGACCAATCTTTTCTTATCATTTTCATTTAAATTATCATTGGATGTTGTGTTTTGCTGTTTGTTTACTTGATTGATATTTTCAGTGAGTAATTTGTTGTTTTCTTTGAGGATTTCGTTTTTATCTTGCATTTCTGAAATCAATTTGTTTAAAAGGTTGTTTTCAATTTTTAGTTTTTCTATTTCGTTTGGCATATTAGCAGGTATGTTTACTTCTTCACAACACACTGCCTTATTCTGATCTATCTTCTGTAACTTCATTCTGGCTCCACAGCTTTTATGTATGATGGAACAACACCATACACACACTTAAACACTACATTTTTTGCATAACATTTAGTCTTTTCAACACTTTCACCTTTTTCCCTGTCATCAACACTCTCATCACATTCAGTGTTGTTTTCAACAATTTTATTGTTCTCATCAAAAACGCGACTACTTCTATCTGCAAACAATGTGTCAAACGTTTATAAATTTGCTGTCATAATACGTTCATTTCAGTTTTATGTTATCGTTTCAACAGAACATTAATTATTTGTTTCAAACTTGTACTCAAAACACTCAATAAAATTAAACTATTTGTATAACTACATATTCCTCAATGAACAAAATAATTTAATTAAAGGAACTGCCTATCGACAGGATAATAAACATGCTCGTTCCTTTGTTTTATACATATATCTTCGGCCCAGTCTAACAGACGAATATTACTAATATTGTTAGGAAATTCATGTTACCAGTTGAAGGTTAACTCAATTACATTGTAACCCATGTATAAAAAAATACACACACATATTGACACATGTATAAGTCAGCAATAAAGTAAAAGTGCAAACGCAAATATGAGCAAATATATTAATAACTAAGGTACACACAACATGTAGAAATAAAACGACCCACACGCAGTAAAAAATAACAACAAAACAAGATGTGCAAAACAAAAACAAAATGTGCAAAAAAGACAAGAGCCTAACTCCAGTTAAAATTATTCCACATCACAGCTCAAAGAATTCTGGCAAACTATATAATGTCTCCTACAGCAATTAATGTTTGTACCAGTGTTTGAATTTAACTAGAGAGTTGATCTGTTACATACTTGCTGGAAGACTCTTATACAATTTGACTCATTGGTATCCCGGTCCAATCTCACTTCTTTTTAGTGTTTTATATCAAATATTTATTTGCATGCACATACACAACACAGGTAAATATAAAATATGCTGATCAGTCAATATTTATAGAAAATACAAAAATGCAATAACATAGGGCGTGTTCGATTAAAAAAATTCACAAAAAAAAAAGAAAATTTGAATCACCAGCGACTTATGGGCCACCCTGTAATTGTGTAAATATTTTTTAGGATGTAGCTTAAGACACCCTACAATTAATGTATACAACTTTTTTTCGTAACTTGCATAATAATGGATATATTGCGCTTTAATGATTTTTTACGAAAATTTGACAAAAATGATATACTATTAAACGATAAACTCTATTGCCAACACTACTGCTAAAGCATCAGAGAAAGGGTCTGTTTGAAATGAATTTTCTGGGAATATTTTAGTAAAATGAAGGACAATGACGATTGAAACTAAGAGCTCAGGCTTTGTAAAACATTATTGTTGATACATTTTCCTTCCATAGATCATATTCATTTCAGGTTCGTTGCCCAAATATTAACAAATTTGACGTTTAAAATCGCGACTTTGACGTTTTGAGGAAAACGCAAATTTATGTTTCTTTAAATGCCTGTAACTTTGTCCTTTAACCTACAGCGCTAAATTTTGGTAGGTAGCTTACCTATAATGATATAAACCCGTGTACCAAATTTCGTTGCCCTTACTTTGTTAATTCCGGAGATATAAATTTTTTTCGATTTTTTTCGAAAGAAATAACAAAATTTTCCGGGAAAACCTCGGCGGATTTTCCTGGCTAACGAACTTATCCAAGCCACTCGCGAAAGGAAGGTACTCACCTAATTTTATCAAAATCGGTCCATTATTTTTTTAGTTGTAGGTGTGACACATAAATATATATATATATATATATATATATATATATATATATATATATATATATATATATATATATATATATATATATATATAAACATATAGTCTGAAACCGACCTCGGATTTGGGTTCCACGGGTGCTAAATAGCGCTCATTTGAAGAAATTTTTTCAAAAGTCGAGATCTCCTCATTAGTGATTTTTTTTAAAGAAAATTCACTAAAAAACACCAAATATTTAGTGTAAAAATCAAAACGCATATATTAAGAAAAGATCTACTAATATCTCAAGCAATGAAGGAAATTACCGAAGGACTTAATGCAGGAGAGAGCACATTATATATGTTGTTGGACCTAACAAAAGCTTTTGATAGTGTAAACTTTGAAACAGTTCTAGCTAAATTGGAACAAATAGATTTTAGAGGGACATCCCTTAGTCTGATAAGATCATATTTAGTAGATAAACAGTGCGTAGTATATTGTCAGACAAGAGCAAGGAAAACATCAGTTTGGATAACAACAAAAAGGGGAGTACCACAGGCCATTTTGGGACCTATTCTCTTCCTGCTTTATGTTAATGAATTACCCGATGTATTACCACAAAAGACAATACTTCTTGCTGATGATACTTCACTGATTGTAGGAGTTAAAACAGATGATGTTTTAGTTTCCAAAATTTCGGAATTTTTGCTCTCACTGGAACACTGGTTTAGAGACATGGATCTAAGAATGATTATTGGGAAGATGAAAATGATTTTGTTTGGCTATTTTGCTGGTAAAGAGCCGAGTATATCTTGTAATGGTATAACATTTAACATGACAAGTGAAGCTTAAGTTTTTGGGACTCAGAATTGACTCTCAGCTGAATTGGAAAGCCCACATTGTTGATCTTGCTGGAAGAATATCAGGCTTCAACTACGCCTTGAGGATTCTCTCAGGATCGGTAAACATCACTGCAGGCTTACTACATATTATGCATTTGTGAACACTAAGATATGATACAGCATGATGTTCTGAGGGAACTCCGTTCGGGTCGCTAGGATATTCAGACTTAGAAGTCCTGTGTTCACAGTATCTTCAGCCTAGGTGTTAGGGAGTCTTGCAGATAAACTTTTAAAACCTGTAATATAGTTCCCATTCCCTCTTTGTGCATCCTGGAGTGCACGTGTTTTGTGAAGGAAAACATGGATTCATTATCTGAGTGTGAATCGCAGCATGATCATTTTACTAGAGCACGTGTGCAGGCCACCTTGTCACACTTCAAATAACTAAAACTATAGTGTATTAAAATACAGTGGTGCAGGCTCTAAAAATATATAACAATATGCCTGTAATAATTAAAGAACAATCTGTGGCAAGAATGAGGAAACATTTGATTGGGCTCTTAGCTGTGAAGTATTACAACCAGGTGTCGGACTACTTTAGCGATATGTAGGCAGACTTTTCAGTGGTTGGGGTTTGATAGATGTGCTGTTATCGTGCTTTTAAAATGTGGTGTATTGTTTTCATTGGTGGTGTTTCATTGGTAGTTTAATTTTATCTTTACAAACATTTTATTTACATTGTTTGGTGTTAAATTTCAATTCTATTTATACAGAGTTTTATTTATATGCTGGTTAATTGGCTATATATTGTATGTATGTGAAGTATGCATCAAGTATTTATAGTAAATAGTTCATACCATAATTTTTGCCTGGTATATTTCTATGCAGTGTTAGTTGTGGTATCAATTTGGGACTTGCTCTGCGCTCTGCATTTTTTACTGAGTGAATAAATTATTATTATTATTATTATGTTTATTATTATCTTTTATGTGCTTTAAATAGCTACCTGCAACTGAACATTGGTGGGATAGCACATAATATTCTCAATGCTCTCTACAGTTGCTTTAGAAAAATCTGTATGTCAGGTGAAGTTCCCCAGATGAAAATACCCCACAATAATAAGCAATTAAAATTTGCATAATATACATTTCTTGCAGCTACAAAACCATCCATATTTTGATCACATTGGGAGGTAGCATGACAAAATTAATGGCCTGCTTAGGATATTTCCCCATAAACACAAATATAGTGCAGAACCTGATCACCTACTGCAAAAGGAACAACATTCACCTGGTAATTAGATGTGTTATGAACCTCCATCACACACACAGTGGGGAAGTACAGTTACAAACAGACGAGGCGAGACACTATTTGGATACCTAAGCTGGAAGTTTTCTAATTCCCGTTTCAATACCAGCAACGATGTCTACAATATCTACAGAACCGTCAAAAAATTGTATTAGAGAAGCGTGTAAAAGTAAAATTTCAAAAAACTTGAAAGAAAATAAGTCCACAAAAAAACTAAATTGTAATCAAATGAAAATAGTTAAACGATTACGTGAGAAAGATTGTTTCTATGTTAAAGCAGATAAAGGCAATAAGGTAGTGATTTTGGACAAAAACGAGTATAAAGATAGAGTTTATAGCACCATAGCGACAGGACCGTATAAAAAACTAAATAAAAACCTGCTACCAAAAATGATTTCGGACGTTAAAAATAGTCTAAAAAGTTGTCACAATCTCATATCAAAACACTTAGGAAGAAAGTTACAAGTTTCTAATCCGAAAGTTCCCAAGAAGTACGGTCTCCCAAAAATTCATAAACCGGGAAATTCAATTAGACCTATTATTTCGGCTATAGATTCCCCGACTTATAATTTAGCTAAGTGGTTGACACATAAGTTTAAAGGCTTGCCTGTCAAACAGAAAATTTTTTCAGTAACAAATTCACTTGAATTTATTAATAAGATCAGAGGTTAAATTGACTGAAGGCGAGGTTTTAATTTCATTTGATGTAACCTCATTGTTTCCTAGCGTTCCCACGGAGCAAACTTTAACGTATTTAGAGCAGTTGCTAAAAATGAATAACATAAATGAAAATGTCTGCAAAGAATATTTAACTCTAACAAACCTTTTTTTTTTTTTTTTTTTTGTTCCCTCAGGGCTCGTCCGCGGCCTTGCCGCCCCGATAGCACCGCAACCCTTGGTTGATTGTGCATATAACAAACCTTTGCATCAAACAAAATATTTTTCAATTCAACAATGAATTTTTTCAACAAACCCAAGGCACGGCAATGGGCAATCCGCTATCGCCATTTATCGCAGACCTTTTTATGAGCAGATTTGAAACAGATCTTGAAAGTGAAAGTGGTTATTTTCCTAGAGTGTGGTGTCGTTACGTGGATGATATTTTCGCGGTGTTTAACGCAAACATTTGCAGAATAGAAGATTTTATTGCCAATTAAACAATAAATTTGACTCTATAAAATTTACCTACGAATTAGAAATTAATAATAAATTACCCTTTCTAGATGTACTAGTTATCAAGAATAAAGACACTTTAGAATTCGATGTCTATAGAAAGGAAACCACTACTCTAAGCTACATCCCGAACGACTCACATCATACATACGCACAAAAAATGGCAAGTCTGAATTTTTTAGTAAATCGGTTAATTAATTTTCCGTTAAACAAAAGTAGATATACCAAAGAATTAAATTATATTAAGAACTTTGCCGAATATAACGGATACACTGCTCGCCTAGTGGAAAAATTAATCAACAAACAGAAAACAAAGAAAATGTTGACGGAATCAACGACATTCAGAAGAGAAAAATCAGAAAAAAAACTTTGTTTGCTTACCATTTGAACCTAGAATCACGAGGGGTCTAGACAGCATTTTTTAAAAAGTCAACTTACAGCTAACATTTTCAACAACAAATACCTTAAAAAACTTGCTAGGTAACCCAAAAGACAAGGATAGCGCGGACAAAATGTCGGGAATTTATGAAATAGGTTATAAAGATTGTAATCTGAAATACGTCGGACAAACAAAAAGATCGATTGGAATTAGATTCAAAGAACACTTATCCCAATTACGTTACGGTACTGTAGATAATTCTTCCGTCGCCCGACACATTTGGGATAATAATCATCACGTTGATAAAGATAATCTGAAATTAATAAAAAATGTTAGAAAACCAGGACAGCTAAACGGGTTCGAAAGTGTATATATTGCGAAATATAGTTACAACAAAAACTGTATGAACGCTTCACCACCGCCAATTACGAGTCACCTGATCGATTGCTTTGTTAAATAAAATTCCCACGTTTTCGACACGCTCTAAAGATAACATAAGTATACAGTTATTTCCGCCAAAGGAATCAATGTTAATTTAGCTGTCGTTGAACCTTCTCAAAACTATTACAGATGGACACTTTTTAGATAAAGTAGTAGGGACAGTGCAAAGACCTTGTCCGACGATAAAAATACAATACACTGTGGAATTTGCCTGCGACTAGTTTTCCATCTCAGTTCGATCTCTTTACCTAAGATCCGATATATAAGTTGATGTTAGTTTTTTAAGTATTTAGAATGTTTCATCCTCTGATGACGCTAACTTGGTTAGTGAAACGATCGTCAGGTCTTTTAAAATGTGTTGTGATGATTTGGGTTCTCCAAATCAGTGCTCATCACAGGTTCCAATCTGCGCTTAGTAATAAGAAACTCTCCCACTTCTGTGCAAATGAAGATAACGTATAAGAAGATAATGCAACACAACATTTTCAAAAGATAATTTACATAAACGTTAAACCAATAGGTTATATACTTACAAGAGATAATGTGTTTATTAAATGGATTGCATACGTTGTATTTATCTGCATATAAGTTGTCCATACACGTAATAACTGACACATGCTTATTAACGAGGAATGTTTCTATCTCCACATCACCTGGGATTAGTCTTATTGTTCCAGAAGGGATCCTAAACAAAACGAAGCAGGTCAATGGTGATTATTAATTATATTAATAATAATAATAATATTTATTAATGCACTTGGCTTTTTACATACTGTACAAGAATGTTCGGGACGCAGCAAGTGCATTATAGTAGTGAATTTTGATAAGGATTGTATCAGTAAGGTATATTATTAAAACTAATTCTTCAAATTTAAATGGAGATTGGAGATCGGTTTCCCAGTTAGCGATTACTTGAAGAAATTTATATTTTCTATGGAGCTGGTAAATTATAATTTGGTATATATATATATATATATATATATATATATATATATATATATATATATATATATATATAATATATATATATATATATATATATATATATATATATATATATATATATATATATATATATATATATATATAATATATATGTATTTCTTCTCCCTCAAGGCTAGAACCGCAGCCTTTGGCTTATTATGCATACATGTCTTTTCTACTCCACCCATTCCAAAATCACTGTGCCTTGAACTAGTCTGCACAGCACTTGGTAGCGTAAAGTTGTATATTGCTCTGTCTCCGGTCTAGGCTGACCGTAGATCAGTTGTCTTTTGCGGTCCAGAGCTTTACACTCGCACAAGATGTGCTGGGCTGATTCCACCCCCTCGCCGTAGAGTGTGCATGCCAGGTCCCCCTCGAACCGCCCCATTTTATACAGGTGTTTCTTGACGGCCATGTGTCCCGTCAAGAGTCAGGTTATGTTTCTGAGCTGTCCTCTGCTAAGATTTAGCAGCTCCACAGCTCTCTTTGAACTGGGTTCCTCAATTACTGACTTCCCATGTCTGAGCCCTGGACAGTCTGCCCAGTACACCTTGTGTTCGTTTTGACCCAGGCCCTAATGGCTCCCCTGTGGGTGCTCTTTGTCACGTCCAGAACCGATTCTGGTCCCATAAATGCTTCTGCTGACCCTTTCTTCGCGAGACTGTCAGCTTCCTCATTGCCTTTGATCCCCGAGTGACCCGGCACCCAGATGAGGGTGACCTCATTCTGCCCAGCCAGGTCGCTCGTCTCATCTCTGCATTCACTTACCAGCCTGGAATTTACCCATGGGCTACTTCGGGCCTTAAGGGCTGCCTGGCTGTCTGTTGCTATGATGATCCGCTTGTTGGTGTAGCCGCTCCTCTTGTTCTCTCACACCCAGTGCAAGATGGCGTACATTTCGGCCTGAATGATCGTTGCATGAGCTCCGACGGGAATACTATGACCTACTCTCGGCCCTTCCGAATAAACACCTGCCCCCGTCCCACGCTCCCCACCGGATTCGTCCATGAACCAGACGAGCGCGTCCCGCGGTAAGTATAGGGAACCACAAAGGGAAGCACTCCAAATCATAGGCAAGAGCCTACACTTCAACAGCTGTGTGAACAGAAGTGAAAATATTTAAATCATCTGCAAACATTAAACAAGAGATAACCTGAAGGACATTCCAATTTCATTGATGAAAATGTTGAATAGAAGTGGCCCAAGGTGTGTGGCTCAACCTTGTGGAACCCCAGAAGTAGCACATATAAGATCATAGTAAGATCCATTAACTTTAACTCAGAAGGTTCTGCCTTCAAGATACGAAAAGAGCCATGCCAGCAGCAGACTGCGTGCCATATATATATATATATATATATATATATATATATATATATATATATATATATATATATATATATATATATATATATATATATAATTTCTGAATCAACAGATAATGGTTTTTGATTAACATCAAGCTGAAATTTGGCAGTGTGCAAGACGTGAATGAATACTTTGAATGGCAGATTGAATAATCTCAGAAGGAATTAATGGTTCCGTTCACCAAGTGCCAACAGTTCAATAGTTGAGTCAACGTATGAGTTCACCAGCTAGGGAAGTCCATTATCCTGAGTGGAGGTATTAGCTTAAGTCAAGCTTAATAAAACTTAAAACTGTCGATAAAATTGTTATCACGCTAATTTATTTAAAAAGAAAGGAGTTTTCTAATTTTACCAGTAGTTGTCTATTATCTTTTATTATTTTTCAATCACTTACCTAGCTCTTTTTGCGCAATCAATGATTAAATCAGCAACTCGTGTTATCCTTGCTGATGTCTGTAATATTATGTTACATCCGGAAGCCAAAGCTGGACCCAACACAAGACCAAAAACATAAAGAGGACTATCATCTGGAATGACAGCTACTACTAAACCTATAACATAATAATCATACATATAAAACCCATACGATGGCACAAATAGTTAATCATTTGCCGTGGCATCTTTTTCTAAAATAAATAAACATCACTAAACGAAACAATAAGGGCCAACAAATTTTAGTAACATAAAGCATTTTCCAGCATGACTATTGTTTAATCTAACATAACTGTTGCTAAAGCTTTATTTGCCCAGTTCCTACTGAGCGAAACAATTCCTAAATGAGCATGGGCTAAACTGTCTGGATGAACACAGCACAACATGATTAAATAATAATAGTAATAATAATAAATTTATTTTGCATAAACTAAATTGTTCATGAGTTTGTTAAAATAGACAATTCAATATCATAATGACTCAAATATTTCAAACACACTTTAATCCTCTGCATCAGCGGTTCCCAACTGTTGGTTCGCGAACCTCTGGGGGTTCGGGTGCTTTATGGAAGGGGTTCGCAAGTAAAATATAGCAATGGAAGAATTTTTTTTATTTTTTTTTATTCAGTTCAATATTACATCTGAAAAACCCTTTAAGGGTTATGTCTGACAATATAATAAAAAAACATAAATTTAACATGTGTAATTGGGAACTAGTCTTCAATACTACATTAATGTCTCTATTATCATAGTGTTCTCTTGTTGAGCAAGTACTTATTTATATCACTTTTCCATTTGTTTGTTTCTAATCTTTTCATTTCTTCAGGTATTTCATTGTATAGTTTTACACCATTAAATAGTATCCTTTTTTGTCCTGTGTTTGTTCTTGCAGCCTCTGTTCTTATGTCTAAATGTATCCTTGTACCATAACTATGTACTTCGTTGCTGTGTCTCATTTGCAGTTCTGGTTCATTTATTTCTCCCTGTCTTAGATTGTGGATGATTTTCATTGTTTCATAATTTGCTAGTTCTGCAATGTCTAATTGTTTAGTTCTTCTGAAAACTTCATTTGTCGGGGTCCAATAACTCAGATCATATATTAATTTTAGGATTTTATTTTGTATCCTTTGTATACTAGATATATGTTTTATTGCCAGTTCCCCAGAAAGGAATCATGTACATCAATTTACTTTTTATATATGCCTCGTACAACATTATCTTCTGTGATTTTGGGAGACAGTTTTTGATTTTATAAGCCATTGCTATATATGATGATATCTCCAATTTTAGTTCATTTATGTCTTTAGTCCATTTTAAGTTTTTATCAATGTTTAGGCCTACATATTTTACACTGTCTATTTCTTTTATGCTTCCTTTAATTTTAATATTCATTTGGTGTCGTTTAGTGGTTTTCTGTATGTGGATTAAGTAGCATTTCTTTTCATTTATAGTTAGACGATTTGTGTTTGTCCATCTCATTAGTAGTTCTAGATCTTCATTTATCTCAGTTTTGGTTTTCTTGTCGTCCACATTTTCATAGAAAATTGCCAAGTCCTCTGCATACATCATTTGCTTCCCATTCAATTTGTATAGGCTCAGTTCATTTATGTATAGTATATACAGGTATGGTCCTAGAATGGACCCTTGAGGAATGCCACGGGTCATGTGAGTTCGTTTACTTTTCACATCTCCTATTTGTGTGTAGTGCTTTCTATTTTGTAGATAACTTTTTAGCAGCTTCAACACGTTCCCTGTTATTCCCATATTTTCAAGTTTAGCATTCATTATTTCGATGTCTATAGTGTCAAAGGCTTTATGGTAATCCAGGATCAGACCTGTTATGCATTGTCCTCTGTCCAAAGCACTCTACAGATAGTTCATTAAGTTTAACATTGCAGTTGTTGTAAATTTTTGTTTTTGGAAACCATGTTGACAGTTTGTTATGAGTCCAATACTTTCTATGTAGTCTGTTAGTCTTGTATGTATAACTTTCTCAAAAATCTTGCTAAATACCGTGAGGTTAGATATGAACCTGTAGTTATTTGGCATAAGTTTACTTCCTTCTTTAAAAATTGGTGAGTTTCTAGCTATTTTGAGTTCTTCAGGGAAGTGTCCATCTTTGATGTGTTGATTTACCAATTTTACTATTGTCAGTGCCAGTATATGGGCTAATTATTTTATGTAGATTGGTTTTATTCCATCATAGCCTGGTGACATATGTTTTAAGGTTTTTTATAATCTCTTTTTCATTTACTGGTCTCATATACGTAGACGTTTGGGTATCATACTTTTTTTGTTCTGCTGCTTCTAGACAGCTTCCTGTGATTGCCTGCGCCAGTGTGCTTCCTATATTTGTGTCGTAATTATTCAAAATGTTCACTATATCTTGCCTACTTGTTGTTGTCTGCAGTTCCCTTCGCAATTTCTTTTATATCTACTTTCTTTGTGTCTGTTCCTGTTTTCAAATTATTTATTGTTCTCCATATTTTTTTAATATCTCCATCAGCCGACTTTATTTTTTTATTGTACTGCTTCTTACTTGCTTCAATTTGTTTCTTTACAATTTTTTGTGTATTTTTGAAATCAAGTTTTAATTGTTCACTGTAACCATTCTTTACCATTTTTTTATATGCCTTGTTTCTCTGTTTCATTTTGCTGTAAATTTCTCTTGTCATCCACCCTTCATGCGATGAATTTGTGTATTTCTTTGTTTCTTGCGTGGTTGCATTTTTTATCTCACTCTGTATCAATTCTTGAAGCTGTTCAAAGCTATCTATCGGCTCGTTTAGTTTGGTTTTCAAACTGTTGTTTAGTATTTTGTCTTTCTTATCTTGTATGTCTTTCTTTCATTATTTTGTATTTTTCCTGGTAATTTTATTTCTAATCTGATCGCTCTGTGATCACTTAAATGTGTCTCAAATAGAGTAATTTTAGGTTATATCTTGAAATTTATATTCGATATTATATGATCAATAATAGAATGGTTCTCTGTTGGATTTCTTCTCGTGTAATTTTCTATGTCAACCTTATTTAATATTTTGTAATCCTTTCCTGTTAACATTGCTATGTATTCATTCTCTATTGTTTTGTCCTTTTTTAACACATTTATATTCATATCCCCGATTATAATTGACTGTTTTTTATGGTCTAATATGTCTGAGTTCAATCGTTCATAGAGATCTGGTAAATCATTTTGATTAGGTTTTCTATACACTACACTCAAATGCAGGTTTAAATCACACAACTCAATCT
Organism: Tillus elongatus; assembly: GCA_964006375.1. Lineage (NCBI taxonomy): Eukaryota > Metazoa > Arthropoda > Insecta > Coleoptera > Cleridae > Tillus > Tillus elongatus. The sequence continues at coordinate 64,183,213 of OZ023262.1, read as the reverse complement.
TTAGAAAATTATGTATATTTTGGTAGTTTTTTTCAAACACTACTTCATGTTCTATGTCACTCCTCAGGTATTCCGCTACCCCTCCTCGCTTTCCATTTCTTGTCGAGTGCACCGCTACGTAGTTTCTTATGTTGAAATATTTTCCCTCAGACTTTCTCAGCCAAGTTTCTGTTATTGCGAGTATATGTGGCTGTTCACTTTGCACTAGTAGTTTGAGCTAATCGTTTTTATTTTTAATGCTGCGTATGTTCAAGTATAATATCTTTAGTGTATTTAGTATTTTAGTAGTACTTGAGTTCCCTTTTACTGCTTCAATTTTTAGTTTTTTTTGTCTGATTCTGGCTATATCTTCCTCACTATTTACTTCCACTGGCTTACTGTTTTCTGTCTTTTGCAATAAGATTTTACCCTTGGAAAACCATGCATACCGATATCCCAGTTCCTTCTTGAGTTCTCTCGTTTTCTTGAAAAGTAATTGATTTTCCATTGTTAGATCATCATTAAGGTATATTGTGTTTTTCCCATAGAGGCCAATTGATTCTGAGGTAAGTTTACCTACGCTTCTTTTTGCGGTCATCAGTTTTTCCTTTGTTTCATAATCCTTGAAAACCAGCTTCAGCGTTTGCTCTTTGTCTTCGCCTTTTTTCCCTATTTTATAGCAATTTATTATCTCGCTTTCCTGAATCCTCACATTGCATTTGTCACCCAAATTCACAACCACACTCTTTAGTTCTTCATTTTTAGTTTCTGCTATTCCTAGGCAATTTATTACCACATTGTTTATCTTTTGTTGCTCTCTCGTTATTCTCTCCCTTTCCTGGTTTTCCAGTCGCTCTTTCAGAGTTTTTTGCTCTCCTTTAATAACTTCTATCCCCATAAATGATATAATGAAACGTAGAATAATATATTCACAGCACTATTAATAATATACTAATTACAAATAGGGCAACAAATCAAGTAAATGTCTAATTGATGAATATTACCTCTGTAATTTACTCGTTGCGACAAAAGATTTCGTAATATTGTAAAGCTGACAGGTAACAACTGTAATCCGATGACACTAGGTCACTGGCAATGTGAGCACATTCTCGTATGTTGCACCAACTTCTAATTCACCGCTGGAAAGATCGATTAACAGTCTTGGTGGTCCAATGGTAATAATGTGTGCCCCTCATCTCAAAGGTCCTGGGTTCCACTCCCAGACAAAGACGATTTAACACTTTCTGTACATACTGTAACAGGAGAAATGTCTGGCGGGTTACCGTAGATAAGACGTCCAACTGGAATGTACAGTTGGAGAATGTAATCCGCAGGGCCAAGTTGTCTCTGTGGACATGCCAAAGGATCTGTGGGAACAACTGTGGAACAAACCTACAGCAAATGCATTGGCTGTATGTAGTGGTTATCACACCAATGATAGGCTATGGAGATATAGTTTGGTGACCTAAGTGTTGTTAAATCCCCTGCATAATCTGCATTAGAATATGCTGTTAATTCACTGCACTTTTCCCCACTTCTATATTGTAATCCATAGTTTCTAGTACCATTTAAATATTTGAGGATATGTTTTACATTGTTTACATCACTTGCACTGGTGGTATTTTCATCAACAAAACGAGTTGCAAAATTCACTGAAAAAGTTAGGTCTGGTCTTATCTCATTCGACAGATGTAACAAACTTCCAACTGCTTCACGATAAGGATAGTTTTTAAGTTTTGTTTCACTTTGCTTTATGTCACTTACATCCAGTGGTATTCTTATCGGGTGGCTTTCAGCTATTTGAAATTTCTTAAGAATTTGACTTGTTCATTTTTCTTGACACAAGATGATGTCAGAATTATGTTAATTAACAATACTCCTAGATAATTGTCTGGATTTTTCCACACTTTAATCTTGAACTTTGTGTTTAGTTTCGATATCACAGTGTCAATCTCAGTCATATTGTTACCAATTATTAGTCCATCGTCCACATAGATCATTAATATTATTTTTTCACTGTCGCTTTTATATACACACTGTTCAGTTTTCATTTTTTTCAGTCCCAAACTTAATAAAAAATTCATGAATTTCTGGTTCCATTTAAGAGGAGCTTGTTTCAGTCCGTACAGAGCTTTATTAAGTTTACACCCTTTGTTTTCATCTTGATCATAACCTTCTGGAATTTTCATAAATATATTTTCTTCTAAATCTCTGTAGAGAAAGGCTGTTTTGATGTCAAATTTTACTATGAAATCATTTCTCATACTTGCAGCAGCAAAAACAGTTCTGATAGCATTACATCCAATAACTGGACTGAAAGTTTCTGTAAAATTTACCCCAAATTTTTGTTCATCCACGTACTACCAACCTCGCCTTGTATGTACCATCATCCTTTACTCAGAAAACCCATCTATTTGTTAAAATTTTTATACTGTTGTCAGTTTCATTCTTATTCACTAACATTCATGTATCATTATCTTCTAATGATTGTTTTTCTTCATTAATTGCTTTGATCCACTTTTCAGTTCTGTTCTCCACTTTTTATTTTTATACACTCATGTTTAACTGAGCATAACCTAGGCCCATAACCTGATGATTTTTAATGTTTTTAGCAGTGGAATCAACGACATAGTTGATATTTTAGTATTGCTTTATTACTCAAAACAATACAGAACACCAGAACAGAACCATTATTCTAATATACAACTTATGTTAATTTAAAATAAAAGTACATTATTATCACATTATTATTATTACACCTAAACCGCATACTTTTTGACACCGACTGATTGACTCTCAGAACTTTCGATTTACATTTCTAGTTCCTTTTATTTTTAATCTGTCAACTATCTTTATTACACAGAGCACACAAACTAACCTAACTTATTTACTATAGAATAAATTCATTTAATAAAAACAATATCTCAACAGGGAAAGCTAAAGTGTAGGATTACCACCTCATTGTATCACTACACTCTTTTTCCTACATAGACTACACTCATGTGCCTCATGCAATACAATTCTGACATTAATATTTGAAATGCCTGTTTCATTGTACATCCGTAACATAAACAGAAAGATATGCACAGAAAAACTAATCATAAAAATATATTTATTATAATCATAATTATTAATTAACTATACCTTCTGGTTTCCAAACAGTGTGTTCCTGATTTTGCAAATAACTAAAGTTCGCATAATACCGTAGATGTTGTGTAAGAACTGAAACACTATTTACTGTATCTTTCCTTAAAATTCCACGAGAAAATATATCAATTTCTATAATCTGTTGTTTATATACTTCAATTTCTTTAGAAAGTCTGAAATGTTTAAAAAGTTAATATTCTAGACTGATTTTGGAAAAATTTTGTTTCAGCACAGACACCTGGCAAATAAGCTATCTAGGTCTAGGGGAAGGGAAACCAGTGAGAGAAGTCTCTGTCGACTGTTGAGAGACAAAAGGTGTCTCCGCTGAAAGGAAGGTTTGTCCTCATTTTCATGTACTTACGAATTTATCTTTTTTGATCTTTCTATAAAATGTGTATCAGCCCATTTTTTTTCTGATACTCCACACTTTGTTAGGATGTTTTCAACAGTGCTTACTTCTGGGCTATACACAGTGAACAGAATTTTTTTTTCGCCAACCAAACTCAAGACTTCCAATGCTTTTCCATTGGGCTCCTCATCTTCTTTTTCAATAAACGCAAAAAATCGTGAATTATAGGGCAACCAAACCTGTTGAATTAATTTGGAAATCATAGCACAATTGATAATGTATTTATATGTTACTTAAACAATTGATAACCTATTTAAGTTACTTAAAGGCAATATGCAAAACTTACTTTAAGTTGATCTTTTTCCTGCATTATATTATTATAGTCCATGTCACGAAAATGTTGTTTTATTGAACTCTTTTTCAACTTATCAGCCATGTCAGCCAAATATAAAATATAATATTAATATATTATGTATAATAATATAACATATAACTATATAATCCGATCACATGTCATAAACCCCATAAACCCTATATCCTATATCTTATCTATACAATTTATAATTTCCTATTTCATAATTTCTTAGGACAAAAATTGCCGACAAACCCGGTACATTTTCCGACTGCCAACGAACCCGTGTGCACTGTTGCCAGATATATAATTTTATATATGATACACTATATAGAAATGTTTCAGTTTATTTTTTAGGTGAATTATATTCCATTTTCGATGAATTTATCTATGATTTAGTAAATAAAAAATCAAATTCAAGAAACAAATTTTATAAATCAGGAAAGTATGTACCAAGCACAATTTTTTCTCCATTTTTAATCAATTTTCGTTAACAAAATTGGGATATATAAGTATTAATCCTCAACGAATAATCTCCCTTACAAAATCATGACTGCGCTTCTACTAAGCGGCATTTTTCTGGAAATTCTCGTAAAAATGAATGGGGAGAACAAATTTGACTGTAAAACTAGGGAAATGTTTTATCTTTAACAAAATACAAACGCACTGTTTAATTTTAGTGACACCTGATACGCGCAGCGACGCGTCAGTGCTTTCATGAACGTTTAATCTGTTATTCAACATATCTCGGCCGGCTATACAGTTGTGATTCTTTTAGCGTAGACCGAAAAATTTACTAATGAGGAGATCTGTGTTTATATATATATATATATATATATATATATATATATATATATATATATATAAATATATATATATATATATATATATATATATATATATATATATATATATATATATATATATATATATATATATATATATATTGTTACAAAGCACTTCAATAGATGTAGGTGCAGTGTTACCACATCTGCAGAACTTCCCCAACATCTGGGAATTTTTGCACAATCTGGTAACACCGCCTCCCCCTGGGGGTGCCTGTGGTGATCCCCCTCAGGCGAAGTCTCAACCCTCTAGGCCCAGAAATAACGAAGTTACCAACTTTTACCACGTCGGAACGGATAACTGAGGTCTACACATTCCGAACACCCTGTATATACACCCTGTATGCGCAGAGAACCCTTACACCCTGTATACGCAGAGAGATCTTATATTACGAGAAACACCTCTTGTGTAACATAGGAGTGATGACCACATTTGGATAATCCTGTATATACATCCCCCTGTATACACACGGGACCGATCTGTATTCACAGAACCTTCTAGTAAAAGAAGGTCCTGGAACATTCTGGAATGGAAGCTCCAGAATGTGGTGGAAGGTACGGCGAGTATATAAACGCGAAAGCAAGCCAGCCACAGTTCAGTTAGAGAATGTTGAAGTGACTCGAAGGAGCAGTAACTAGTGTGAAGTGTTATAGAGTAGCGACTGTAGTTTCAGTGTATTAGTGACTTTTGTACAAATTAGTGATTGTAAGGCCAGATAAACTAAGTGTTTTGTGAGAGAGACATTCTAGAACTTTTATTGTATCCATATTTAGAGAGTAAATAAAGTTGTTTTGTTAAAATTAAAAGTCTCACTTATCCAGAACCCGGAGAAAACGCAACAAAATATATATATATATATATATATATATATATATATATATATATATATATATATATATATATATATATATATATATATATATATATATATATATATATATATATATATATATATATATATGTGTGTGTGTGTGTGTGTGTGTGTGTGTGTGTGTGTGTGTGTGTGTGTGTGTGTGTGTGTGTGTGTGTGTGTGTGTGTGTGTGTGTGTGTGTGTGTGTGTGTGTGTGTGTGTGTGTGTGTGTGTGTGTGTGTGTGTGTGTGTGTGTGTGTGTGTGTGTGTGTGTGTGTGTGTGTGTGTGTGTGTGTGTGTGTGTGTGTGTGTGTGTGTGTGTGTGTGTGTGTGTGTGTGTGTGTGTGTGTGTGTGTGTGTGTGTGTGTGTGTGTGTGTGTGTGTGTGTGTGTGTGTGTGTGTGTGTGTGTGTGTGTGTGTGTGTGTGTGTGTGTGTGTGTGTGTGTGTGTGTGTGTGTGTGTGTGTGTGTGTGTGTGTGTGTGTGTGTGTGTGTGTGTGTGTGTGTGTGTGTGTGTGTGTGTGTGTGTGTGTGTGTGTGTGTGTGTGTGTGTGTGTGTGTGTGTGTGTGTGTGTGTGTGTGTGTGTGTGTGTGTGTGTGTGTGTGTGTGTGTGTGTGTGTGTGTGTGTGTGTGTGTGTGTGTGTGTGTGTGTGTGTGTGTGTGTGTGTGTGTGTGTGTGTGTGTGTGTGTGTGTGTGTGTGTGTGTGTGTGTGTGTGTGTGTGTGTGTGTGTGTGTGTGTGTGTGTGTGTGTGTGTGTGTGTGTGTGTGTGTGTGTGTGTGTGTGTGTGTGTGTGTGTGTGTGTGTGTGTGTGTGTGTGTGTGTGTGTGTGTGTGTGTGTGTGTGTGTGTGTGTGTGTGTGTGTGTGTGTGTGTGTGTGTGTGTGTGTGTGTGTGTGTGTGTGTGTGTGTGTGTGTGTGTGTGTGTGTGTGTGTGTGTGTGTGTGTGTGTGTGTGTGTGTGTGTGTGTGTGTGTGTGTGTGTGTGTGTGTGTGTGTGTGTGTGTGTGTGTGTGTGTGTGTGTGTGTGTGTGTGTGTGTGTGTGTGTGTGTGTGTGTGTGTGTGTGTGTGTGTGTGTGTGTGTGTGTGTGTGTGTGTGTGTGTGTGTGTGTGTGTGTGTGTGTGTGTGTGTGTGTGTGTGTGTGTGTGTGTGTGTGTGTGTGTGTGTGTGTGTGTGTGTGTGTGTGTGTGTGTGTGTGTGTGTGTGTGTGTGTGTGTGTGTGTGTGTGTGTGTGTGTGTGTGTGTGTGTGTGTGTGTGTGTGTGTGTGTGTGTGTGTGTGTGTGTGTGTGTGTGTGTGTGTGTGTGTGTGTGTGTGTGTGTGTGTGTGTGTGTGTGTGTGTGTGTGTGTGTGTGTGTGTGTGTGTGTGTGTGTGTGTGTGTGTGTGTGTGTGTGTGTGTGTGTGTGTGTGTGTGTGTGTGTGTGTGTGTGTGTGTGTGTGTGTGTGTGTGTGTGTGTGTGTGTGTGTGTGTGTGTGTGTGTGTGTGTGTGTGTGTGTGTGTGTGTGTGTGTGTGTGTGTGTGTGTGTGTGTGTGTGTGTGTGTGTGTGTGTGTGTGTGTGTGTGTGTGTGTGTGTGTGTGTGTGTGTGTGTGTGTGTGTGTGTGTGTGTGTGTGTGTGTGTGTGTGTGTGTGTGTGTGTGTGTGTGTGTGTGTGTGTGTGTGTGTGTGTGTGTGTGTGTGTGTGTGTGTGTGTGTGTGTGTGTGTGTGTGTGTGTGTGTGTGTGTGTGTGTGTGTGTGTGTGTGTGTGTGTGTGTGTGTGTGTGTGTGTGTGTGTGTGTGTGTGTGTGTGTGTGTGTGTGTGTGTGTGTGTGTGTGTGTGTGTGTGTGTGTGTGTGTGTGTGTGTGTGTGTGTGTGTGTGTGTGTGTGTGTGTGTGTGTGTGTGTGTGTGTGTGTGTGTGTGTGTGTGTGTGTGTGTGTGTGTGTGTGTGTGTGTGTGTGTGTGTGTGTGTGTGTGTGTGTGTGTGTGTGTGTGTGTGTGTGTGTGTGTGTGTGTGTGTGTGTGTGTGTGTGTGTGTGTGTGTGTGTGTGTGTGTGTGTGTGTGTGTGTGTGTGTGTGTGTGTGTGTGTGTGTGTGTGTGTGTGTGTGTGTGTGTGTGTGTGTGTGTGTGTGTGTGTGTGTGTGTGTGTGTGTGTGTGTGTGTGTGTGTGTGTGTGTGTGTGTGTGTGTGTGTGTGTGTGTGTGTGTGTGTGTGTGTGTGTGTGTGTGTGTGTGTGTGTGTGTGTGTGTGTGTGTGTGTGTGTGTGTGTGTGTGTGTGTGTGTGTGTGTGTGTGTGTGTGTGTGTGTGTGTGTGTGTGTGTGTGTGTGTGTGTGTGTGTGTGTGTGTGTGTGTGTGTGTGTGTGTGTGTGTGTGTGTGTGTGTGTGTGTGTGTGTGTGTGTGTGTGTGTGTGTGTGTGTGTGTGTACCGACAACTCATAAAATAATTGGCCGATGTTCATCAAATTTTGTAGGTATCTTCCTTCTATTGTAAGTGCGGTTTGGATAACTTCGTTAGCCAGGAAAATTAGTCCAGTTTTTCCGGGCAAATTTTTGTATCCGAAAATAACAAATCTAAGGCAACCAAATTGGCGATTCAAATTTGTACTATTAAACTTACCCTACATGCCGAAATTCAGATCTCCACATTGAAAGAAAAAAGAGTTATAAGCATTTAAAAAAATATTTTGGTGCCACTATAGGTTAACTAAAACGAAATCTTACTGGCGATTAATAAGGAAAAATAACTGCTACGTTTATAATTTATGGCAGACACTTTACTTTTCTAAATATGAATTAGATTTTCTTCTGGAAATCGTTTGTATAACTTTAATGAAATTTGTAATACAAGTTTCTTTTAAAGACACTTACACTTATCTACAGATATAGCAAAATTTAGTTCTTTAGCCTCATAGAAAATTGAGTTTTGGGCATTTTTCTCAAAAGGAGTTGGAACGGAACATTTTTTTGATAATAGAGAGATATCGATGGTAACACTTTCGAAAGAATTCTTCAAATGTGCGCATACTAGGACCTTTAAAATCGATCTTCAAGGTCTGTGTAAGTTTAAAATATTAGCTTTACTAATATGCAGTATAATAACAGTGTAAAATTCTAATGAAAATTCGCTACTATAACGTACTTGCTGCGTCTCGAAATGTTGTATTTTCCAATCCACATTATTGAATACTTATTCGAGGCCTACAAAACCAATAAAAGTAGGTATCTCTATTTTTCTCAAGCATCTTTCTCCTATTGCTTATTTATTTTCACAGCTATATCTAAACCTGAACCGATCTTCATCCAAACAACTCTCAATTGCTTTGTATTCTATTTTCTTACTATGATCAGGTTTTTCCTCACAAGTGTCTGTACACTAATCACAAATAGTGAGATTTTACGTGAAAACGTAAGATCTGGCCACTCTGTAATAAAATTATAAATGTAACCATGGATAGAGGATAGAGTGAGATATCTTTAGTCTATGAATTTAACAATTAATTGTCAGCCAATGACATTATATTATGTCATTGCTGTCAGCTGTTTCGAACATAACCTCATTTATGATACTGGTTCTGGTGATAATTAATACTACTTAGTGCTGTCTAATACTAGTAATACTAATTTCTAATGTTAGAAATTAAATAGAATAGTGTAGGTACTGAGTTTTTGTTTTGTAATTTCATTCCTATTATAGACTGTTTTATTTGGGACAATTTATAGGGCTAATGTAGTTTAGTAAGAGGTACAGTGTAAGATATTTTGTAAAAAGAGAAGTTAAATTACAACTAGTCATAATGAAGCGAAGTGTACTTTAGTTGAATTGGCGAATCGGTTATTTGTGCTTCCTTTCCTTCTATAATACGTGTTTATTTAGCTGTCGTGTTCTGTGATGTAGCTACTTTTGTAAAAGCATTTTAGTAGACCATTTGAAGTATAGTGTGAATCAACAAAATTCTTCCTCTGGAGTCCTATCCTATGGAAATAAAACTTTTGAAAACGGCGGAATAAACACAATTGGCAATGGCCGCGAAAGGACTACACAAATTTGTTGTGCACTTTTAGGCGTCTATCAATGGCGAATTCGACACAATCGCACTTTAAGAACTAAATATATGCTATAGGTAACAAAATAATATCAAACTTGCTACAAACAAAAAGCGATGGGATTATCAAGAAGAACAATTGTGAATCACAATTGGACGCAAAGGCATGAAATAAATTTCAAAACTAACCATTGAACTGAGGTAATACACACAGTTTCTGTTGTGGAAGTTTCCATGGCACTAGAGGAAGAATTTTGTATATGAATTCTGAATTGCATTGTTGTCTACTTTTGAGGAAGGAAAATCTCCACTGCCCTACTTTGCAACAGTAATTCTCTGTGGGAGGGTCAATGGCTATGGGATCTTAATTCTTCTTGAGGTTTCTCATGCGTTTTCTATTTACTTTTGATGTTTTCGTTATCTCCTTGGGTGGTCTATGTTGAGTTTTTTGTTTGAGATGACAACCCCTACTGCAGCTCATTTTACTTCCACGTCACAGCGTTGATTTTATTGCATCGGCGAGAAAAACGCTTTAGGGGGTAGGGGATAAATGGAGGGCGATTTGGTGAAAATTGACATATTTTCGTTAAAACTCGAGTAATATAACTTTTTAGGATTTATGTATTAGAAAACTTTTAATTTCATCAAACATCTGGTACTCTGTGCTGAAATTAAATTAGGGGTTGAATGTGTGAGGATGGAATATTGTTGACAAAAATTTCAACATTTTTTGTTTGCTAAAACGGCGTAAAAAGTCTTGAAACATATAGAAAACTTGATTCTGGAACGAAAATTTTTTAGTCTGTCGGCATGTACCTCTGTCTGTTTATAGGGGCAATAACTTTTGAACGAATTGAGATAGCATCTTCAAATTTGGTATCCAGTTAGCACCGGACAAGGGAATGCTTGGAACTGTTTTTGGGTAAGATCACTTCAGGGGGTAGGGGATAAAGAAGGGGTGATTTGGTGAAAATTGACATTTTTTCAATAAAGCTCGAGTAATATATAACGTTTCAAAAGTGTATGGGCACAGGAATACAAATATTTTGTTTGTGGTCAAGTCATGGGCACTAAATTCATTCCATGAGAATGTCTTTCTGAAGGGAATAAATTATTACAGCTATGTGGAAGTTATGATGCAATTTGCAGCACTATTTTGTTTGCTTTTGCATTTTTAGCCCATTATTTCCTTTGACTTATCTTTTTTAAATAGTTGTCTGCTTTTTATCTTTTTCTTTACATTACTAGCACTCAGGTACTGTATGTTTCTTAGTATGTTCTATGATCATGCAGATGTCATTCTAAACATATTTTACCAAATTCATTATCACAATGTAAAGGCGATGTCATCCTCATTTCCTTGTAGCTGTCACATTTCATCAATTGTACCAGGTTTTCCAGAAGATTTAGTCTTAATCCTTTCCTTTTTCCAAGTATGTGTCATTCAAATAAAGTTGTCAGAAAGTCATTATGTCTCAGAATATGTCCAATAAAATTACCTTCCTCTTCTCAATTTCTTTCAACAAACATCTTTCTTCTTTTTCTGCTTCTAATATGTTTCTTCGTCTTTCTGCCAGTGTTTCTTGTTTTTGTCATATTTTTTTACATGCCCACATTTCAAAAGCTTCTATTCTCTTTGTGTGTTGCATTTTTAATGTCTACCTTTCCACTCTATATATTATAACACTTCATACGTAAGTCTTGGTGAAACTTTTCCTCAGGTCAAACTTAAAATGTTTATTAGTGAGAAGAGTATTTTGTCTGTTGATTTGCCATCATGATCTTTCTCAGTTCGTTGCTAAATTTGTCATCATCCACAATAATAATGTTGGTAGTTAAAAGAAGCAAAGTTTATATATATATATATATATATATATATATATATATATATATATATATATATATATATATATATATATATATATATAAACAAATAAGGCTATAATGGGCATTCTTATCATGCACCTTTCCTTATTGTGACAAAATTTCCTAGCATCATTTAAAATTTTTGTGTTTTTGTCCCTTAAATTGGTTTATTATTCATCATAAAATTGTTTACCTGTATCATTAAAGTTAAAAGTACAGTGAGTTATTTGTTACATGTGCAGAAATTACATTATGATCAGTTTGAAGTTGTTATTGTTATGTCAAAAAATGTTGCTGCTGGTGCCTAGTGAATGCGCCCAAAATATTCTACAACTTCATTTTAATATCAACAATCAGTGTTTCCACTACAACATATGTTAAGCACTATTGCTGGGGTTAAAATATCAAAACAACTGGCCCAAGAAATAAATTTATATATGCATTAAGAGCCACTAAATGTTATATAATGAGAAGAACTATAGTGTAACTAACAATTTGGCCACCCACAGTGGTATTGAAAATTCTGTTTATAATGTAGTCGACATCACCAGCAATAAAAGGGCATCTTTTTCTTGTAGGTAAGAAATAGATCATGTTTGCCTTAACAAGGATTTGTAGGTTGTCAGTGCCAGCACCACAGATTAGACAGTTATTTTACAGTACACCTAGATTTTCGTCTAAGAGTACTGCTCTTCGATTTTATTCAAGGAATATATGGAATCGTTCTTCATTAGTAAGTAAAGCTAAGGTATGTATATCATTCACTTTCTTACATCATTGCTGAAGTCGTAGTAAAATATGACAAACATAGTGTGCTTAGGGATGTGCATGCAAATTTTTAAATATTCAAATATTCGCTTCCCTGTTTATTTTAGAACAAAACTGTATGAAGACTTCTTTAAAAAGCATCAGATTAGAAGTCTATTGCAATATTTTGTTTTATTTTTAACATCCTATTTTTGAAAATCTCATCAAATCATGTAAATGAAAACAGGAGTTCTATTCAGAAAAACTAGTGCTCTATGCAGAGAAAGCTTGGAGTGTCAAAACGTTGAATAACTACAATAGTCAAATTAAAAGATTTGTAATTTTCATTATTTGTTGTTAATATCACAAACCTTCCTACAAGAAATTACACAATCGAATGAGGTGAAAGTTGAAATTATAAAATTATATTGTTCAGGTAATAGTTTGCAAAATGTATGTGATTTGTTCAGTGTTCAGTATCCAGATAGGCCAATACCAAATAAATTGACAGTTCAACGATTGGTGGTGAAGCTTGAAACCAAGGGTACACTTTTGAATAACTGCAAGTACAGAAATGAATTAAAAGGAAATTAAGTAAGAGCAGATTCAAATGAAAAGGAACTAAATATTTTACTGCATATCGAATAAAATAAAAATCTGAGTATAAGGCAACCTGCTAATGAAACTGGTGAGCATTCTTCAACAATTTTTAGAATAAGTACACTTGGAGAAACTAAAATCGTTAGCTTCATCAGAGTATGAAATATTAAACATAATATTTCATCCTCTGATGAAGCTAACATTGTTAGCAAAACGATCATTAGGTGTTTAAAACGTAGTGGTAATTTTTATTTCTCCAAGTGTACTTATCAGTGCTCATCACAGGTTACATATAAACACTGGCCCAGCTCTCCTTACCGATTTCACTGTAAAACTTTTCTTTGTTTATCCTGTAGGGCTTTGTGTCTCTGCTATTATGTGATCTTTAACTTTCAGATTTATCTGCAGTATGTTACTATAACGATCTCCAACACCTATTTTTATAAGGATCAGGTGAAAGCACTCTTTGTGTAATTTACTCCTAATAATAAAAACGTGATCAATGCAGATAGCTGAAGTTCCCTGTACCCTGGTAAAATCCACACTTGTCACCACAAATCCATTTTCACTCATTGTATTTAATTGCTCAATAGTATTTTCCTCTTCAGAGCAAATATCAATATTTACGTCTCCCAGAAAAACATGTACATTCTCACCTTTCCTACATTCCTCCATATGTTTATTCAAATTTTTTGTAAACTCTCTAGGACATGTTGCAGGTGATCTGTACACTGCCGTTAGTATAATACACTTTGAATTGCATCTCATTGGAAGTTCCAGTATGTTTATTTCGCCAAATTTTACAATTCTATATTCGCAAGGAATTTCATTTTTCAGATAAATGTTTCAATATTCTAGATGAGATGTTGTTAACCATTGCTTCAGACGACCAATCACAGACTATGATTTGGGTTTTTGCCATGACTATCAAATATTTTGAAGTTGTGATTGATTGTATTAAGTATTGATTAACTAACCGGCCGTTAAGTATTTTTTTATTTTATTTTTTATTTCAACAACACACCATGAGGGCTTACAGCCTAAATACTATCGTACCGTGGGTGTCGACAAGGAGGAAAGAGGCAACTTGCTAATTCTGGACTTGAAGGTTTGTAGGTTCGGGGGAGAAGGAAAAATATGTGCCGGCTAGGAATTCCACAACTTGGAAGTCCTCGGAACAAGAGCGGGCATAACAAGATGTTCGATGTCTGGTGACCTGGACAGTAAAATGGTGCATTCGCTCTATTCCCCTGGTCGATCTGTTGGGGGCAGCACGTGGAGAAACTATGGAAGAAAGCTCCTCTGAGCAGTGCCCGTGCAGATATCTATAAAAGAGAGAGAGGTCACCAACGGCACGTCGGTGGGCAAGGGATGGCAGCCTTTGGGTGAGGGTAGGGTCACCGATGAGATGTATAGCTCTCTTCTGAATGGAGTCCAGGATAGCGAGTGTAGAAGCGGTTGCAGCACCACAGATGTGGGAGCAGTATTCGGGGTCTGGTCTTATTTGTGAAGTATATAAGGTATAGAGATTAGCTGGTGAAAAGTATTTGTGAGCCCGGAAGAGGAAACCTAATTTCTTAGCAGCCGCTTCTGCAATTGATGTGACATGTTGGTGCCAATTGAGATTTCGATCCACAGAAATCCCAACAAGTTAAAAGGACTTATAACTTTGAATTGTGATGGGACTAGGGCTGGTGTATCTCTTATGAGAAAGAAAGCAAGACTGTGATTTGATCGAGCTTTGTGAAACAGCATAAGACTTTTGCACCGATAATACATAAAAAGTCGGTATTAACACATTTTGTAATGATTTATACGTACATGATATGCAGAAAACTTGATGCACTTCATAAAACTAAGTATGATACCGTTTTTGATTAGCAACACAGTTTTTGTTTATCTTAATTGACTTACAGTACACTTTCTTACATTCAACTGTGATTTTATACAAAAATATCTTATGTTAAGGCAGATCCACATCAATAAATATTTGTTTTACCTTGTATTTTGAAACTCGGCACGAAAATTTGGGGCACAAAATTTGAATATGGTCATGTATTTTCCCACGATAATATTTATTCCGTGTGTCGTATGGCCGAATTCGCTTGTGCGTCGTTTTCGCTGAACAACACCTGTCGAAAATTCAGTAATAATAATTCATTTAGTGGTGAGTGGTCAGTAGTGACACTCAATTTGAATGGGAAATAAATCATTAAAATATGGAATGAAGCAATGAGGGTTCATTGCACCTCATTGAGGAATATTCGAAGTTCCACTTGCTAAGGAATCCCGAACACTCTGAACATTTCAATAAAATTAAGAAAAGTGATGCATGGAATGAAATAGCCAAAGTGTGTAGTGTTGGCGTTGAGGAGGCGACGAAAAAAATGTCAAGCTTGTTGGGGTCTTTCAGACGAGAGAAGACCAAAGGAAAAAACAATTGAAACAGGCTCCAACCAAATTGATGAAAATTTCAAAATCTTCTTTTGACGTGCACGAAATTGTTAAATTGTGTCATCAGCAGCTAGCTTTGTGCTTTTTTTCTTACCACCATTTTGTTTCGTACACAGAAAAGGTTGGGTTATCCAGTAACGTCGTAACTTATCTTTTTCACTCTCTTTGTTCGATGTAAATAATCTGATACAATTGTGAACAATGCAAATATATTTTTAAGTTAATAATAAGACATGATCAGTCACTAAATATGGCTATTTAGGCCGCTAAATATAACAAAACTACACTGCACTCAGAGTTGAGTCCACATTGACACAACTGTGCGAGCAAATCTTTTTGATGGTGACTAGAAAACCGACAGCGCGGTGGATAGCGTGCATTGTTCGTCATGAAATTATTTGTATGCTTTTGCACGTGGCACACAGTCTACATCAATAAAACTTCGGCGCACACGAACCAATTTTTGTCAAATATAAGCATAACGCAAAAATCTGTCAGTTCGATCATAAAAATATGTGTCAAAATCAAGAAAAAAATGTTGTCATTACTCTAAAACAAGTGATGGCGAAAAATCGACTTTCATACAAATATGTGTATCACTAACAAATAAAATCGAGGTGTTCAAAAAAAAAAATCTCTTCTACATAATTTATATCCATACTTTTGGCACGAACTAGATATACTCAGTGTTTATTTTTACATTAATCATTTCTATATATATATATATATTTTTCATTTTAGCCTTCAAATTTTCTTCGAGGAAGTGGAACTGTAGCAGCTGTTAGACTGTCATCAGATGTCAGCTCAAAAAGCAAGAAATTAGTTGGTTATTGGCTGTTGACATGCAGTGGAATGGTGTTTGTAGCCGTAGTTTTAGGTATTTCTATCACATATTATGTTATTCTATTTAGTGTTTGCATAATCCTTGATGAGGTCGTCAAAAAAACTGTTAGATAATCTGTCAAACATTACTTAAAGGCATTGTAAAAAATGATGCTTATGAGATCCTGTTTAAGATAATTACAATATAGCCACTTTTCATAATTTTGTTGTAGAATCTAATGGTACACATAAAGTTAGCAAATAATTAGTTGTAGACCAGTTTTAAAATCATCATCAAGCACAGTGGTTGGTTTTTAATTTCCCAACTTATATCTGCTAGAATGTTAAAGATAAAAACGGTTAACTAGAAGAATTGTCAAATGTAACTAGAATTACAAAAAAAAAATTTTCTTCAGCAGGCCACTTATTATCCAAAAAAATGTATAACTTTGTTTCTTTGAATGAAACAGGCTAAATGTTTTTAAAGTATCAGATATAATTTAATTTCTTCTTACAATTGTGTACATATTATTCCAATATAATTTATGCCTTATACTTCCTAATTAGTTTGACAAATCTAGGAGCCCTAGATGGTACATATTCAGGGTCACTTTCTTAAATTCGAATTCTACGTGAAATTCTGAGCAAAAAATGTATATCATATGTTTTGTCTAAGTTAAACAGTTTTTGAGAAAATGTGAATTGAAAATGTCACCTAATAGGCAATTTATAACTTTTTTCCAGAAAACAAATAAATGTAAGGAATTACCTATAAGTATTCTTGGACTTACTAAGTACTTTCTAATAATAGTATAAAAATTACACTTTTTGTTACACCGGAAGTGCTACGAAATCTGACCTTGAAACTGCGATTGCTCCAATAATTTCAATGGAAAGGGCTGTATCGCGACTTAAGTTCCGATTATATGTGTATTAATATTTTTCATAAGTATCATCCTATGTCAAAATCTAGTAGATTCCGAGTAATTCGCATTTAAATCTTCCCCTGTATTCTAAAAATTCTTCAGTATTCATTATGTTAAAATAACTGTCCATTTATGTCTAGCTGTCTAGGGTGGCTATGGCTGACAAAATATTCGCTGCCAATGATATATTTGAGAGACGTCATAAATGGTGACAAAACTTGACCTTTGTAGCTTAATGAACGACCCGAATTAAAATTTTTGGCTCAAAATGTAGCATATAGTGGAAAGATCAAGGTTCAAGGAGGATGAAGTTTTTGCCAAACCATGATTTAGTAAGTTTCATATTATCAGAATCCTAGCTGTTGCCCGCGACTTCGTCAGCGTGGAATTCAGTTATAAAAATAATAATAACCATATTTTTCAGGCTATATAGGCCTAGCATAGTCATGAATACCTTACAAACTGACATACATATACAAATTAAATCTAAAACCACGGTTAATATTGCGGAAGAAACAACTTCGATATTTAAAAAAAAAAAAATATTTCTTTATATACAACGTTCTTTACTACTTTAGAGGACGGCTGGCAGTACTATTAGGCTATGTGGTGAGCTACACGCGAACACGCTACGTAAAATTGGCCATGGAAAATAAAACAGTCCAGTCGTCAACTCCTGCGAATTTTAGAGTTTGCCCCTATTTGTGTGATTACACTAGTGTACAGAAAGAGGATCTGTCAAAACACATTATCTCCAAACACAGAAGTATTGAAGAGGTACCTTTTAAATGTGATCTGTGTGATTACACTATAGTCACAGAAGCATTGAAGAACATCCTAGAACTTCCAGAATTCGAAGGGCCACTTGCTCCAGTTAGCTCACGCGCTGGCTACGTCCTTCACCACTAAAAACCAACAGTGAAGCCAGAGAAGTATTCTCCAAGTCTGTATGCAGTATGGACAAGTTTCACCAAGTAAGGGCAACAACAATCAATGAATTGCCCCTGTGACTTTCAGGGGAAACTGCAGACTCTTGAATTCAAAAGGGAGATCATTTGGAATAAAAGGGATACGCGGAGTAAATACAATTTCTCCTTGAGCAGACCCGGTTATAATAGTTGCCTCTACTACATTTCGATGCAAAGCTTTAACTTGTAGCCTAGTACCATTACAAAGTTTCGGTGGTTTTAATTTTCTAAGCAACATTACGGGTGTGCCCACATGTAACGATAGCCAATGGTATGGAAGACCAGGTGGGTTTAGAGTGTTCACAAATCCTACTGGGTAATGAACGGTGTCGTCTTTATTTACTACCGAGACTATTGAACTGTAAATCATTTCTTCCCCCTCAAACGATTGCAGTAACATATCATTAATAACCACTCCTTGCACTGTTTTTATATATTAACACCTATATACCCAATATCTAACTTATATCTCTAAACTATTTACCAACTTTAATACCTATACCATAATAAAGTACAAATATATACAAACTACGTAATAATAACTATACCCAATACTTAAGACCTATCTTATATCGCTTAAAAAACAATTTAAATACCTATTGTGATGGCCACTTGGGGTGGCCGGGGGTTAATACTAGTTTTTCCCTAATATGGGGAATTTTCGGGCGGACTTCCGGGACACGACTTTACAACGGGATCCTGTCCGGGCGCCAACGCCTATAAAGTTTCTTTTAGGGAGTAGGCGTGCTCCCTCGGGATCTTCCCCCTCTCCCAAGTCACTGTCGACGGATACACAAGCCCAGGGTAGGTTCTAGTGGAGACAGGGTGCTCCTAAGTTAAGACAAAGTCCCCCGGGACTTCTGGTTATGGTCTTTATTAAAGAGCTATTGTTAAAGTTTACTTGGGTGGATATTCTGGAGCGAATAAATGAAATATCGAGTAAATTAAAATAAAATTCTATTCACTAATTATATACACAAGAAAATAACGGAGTCCTGTTACCAGGAAGTCTAGCAATTATGGGCGACCAAAGGCGGAGGTGGTTATTTGGCTTTAAAATTAAGGCTACGCGCGGGTTGCACGGGGAAGTTAAAGCGGTGCAGGGTGGTGGCAAGATAGTGAATAATATCGGGTGTTCCCATGCGGGCATGCAGCATACAGGGTGTGTCGGACACTACATCAAGTTAAGCTAGCTGCGTACTAAAATATGAGTCGGTGCGGAAGATGCCCACCCCTGTTCCCGGAGTTACACCCCCTCCGAACGGGCCCGCGGACAGCTCGGGACGCCAGACGTCGCCTGGCTGCTTCAATCCGGATCAGCGCAGTCCCTGCAATACGAATCTACCACAGCCCAGGAAATGCCGCCCCTAAATCCCCGAGCAGCCCGCCAACGGAGACAGGAAAGAAACGGTCCCCTCTAAGGTTTCCAGTGTCATTGCGGAGCGTTCAACATTTCTACCACAGGTAATAGAATCAGACTCATTGCCCCCCTACTACTACTTATTCTGTTGAACGTGCCGGATTTCGTATATTACTCCACGGAAAATGTTGGAAAATATTCCAACCTTCGCAAATGATAATTGCAGTTTATGGTGTAACATGATGCAGTGGCTATGACGGTAAATTAGGCCGGGTAATCTCTCCAGGATTAGTCACTTCGTGACACTATATTACAAAGAATTAAGTATAAAAATACTAACTACCTAATGAACTGTAAACTATTCTGACAGTTAAACAGATAACTAGATGAATAAATCGGTAAGCAACCAAAAAAACCGAAAGGGGTCGAATGTAAAAAAATCAATTCCTAGTGCTCGTTTACGTTATAACAGGAACCTCTATACAAAATGTCAAGTCTCTAGACCTACTAGTTTTGGCTGTGCATTGATATATCAGTCAGCCAGTCAGTTTATTCTTTTATATATTTAGATAGGATAGGAAAGAATAAAATAAATATTGTAAACAAAATCGGCTCACGTCTCTATAAAAATGATATTATGTAAAACAGTTTGTTCTTTTATCTTTAAACATAAAAATAAAACTTCATCTAAGTTCGAAACAGTCATTAAATGGGTTTTCAAGTCACAATTCAATTAATTCTGTAATTAGCTGCTTACTTAATTTACTTTTAGGATACAATATAAAATTTCCTGATGCAGCAAGTTGCCTTCTGAATAACTACCACGTAAAAAACAATGTATTAGCTTGCATCGGTGGTTTAGTGGTAGAATGCTCGAGCAATTCATGTAACATTGTGTTTTGTTCCACTTTAATGTTTAGTAAAAATAATAGTGTCAAAATTTCATACGTTTGGAACAAGATCTCATTTTTCTTTAAACCGCCTGGATAATTTTGTCAGTTTAAGTCTAAAATTTAATTTTCAGCAGGCGTTTTTTTTTTTTTGTTGATATTAGTGAATTTTTATTAAGATCTGGAAGCTATTTCAGATTCAGAACCTAATATTCCTTTAATTTCGTTTGTAAATTTAAATTGGGGACAGTATTTAGAAATAACCACGCTTACAAATCTACATTTGTAAAACAGATTATTGATACTTAACATAGACGCACAGTAAATAACCTCATAGAGTCACTAGATTTTTGTAATGACAAGGATAAACTTTACTTTTTTGAAGCTTTAGAAGTAAAGAAAGTCTGGATGTAGCAAGTGCCTTATGGCAGTGAATTTTTCAAGAAACATTTTTTCATTAAATGCTTATATTTTTTTCTTATAACTTAGAGATCTAAATTTTGGTAGGTGGTTTGTTTTTTATAACGTAACTTTTTTTCTTGTTCCCTCAGGGCTCGTCCGCGGCCTTGCCGCCCCGATAGCACCGCAACCCTTGGTTGATTGTGCATAATAACGTAACTTACGTACTAAACTTCGTTACCATAGCTTTGTTATTTTTGGAAATAAAGTTTTTTTCGAAAGAAAACCCAAAATTTTTCCGAAAAACCTGGTCCGATTTTCCTGACTAACGAACCTATCCAAGCCACTTACGAAGGAAGGTACCTTCCAAATTTCAGCAAAAATACATCACGAGACTAACGTACTGCCAATAAATATAAAAATATATACCTTAGATTGCGAACTCCCGACTTAGACAAAAACGCAAGAGTGATAACCGAACACAGCTTATTGTTACACACAGACACCAGCACAAGCGTATACTGCTCCTGTATACAACGTGCTGTAGGTTAGGTTAGGTTTGTTTGTGAGTGGGCCATACCGGTCCCTCCACCGCAACCATAAGGTCTATTGTGGCTCACGCCTAATAGTTATATTTCGCCCAACAAAGCCAGCCTCCTGCAGAGGCCAATAATCTTCGTGGGCGAAAGTTGATCCAGATCCTTCGGAGCAAGCTTTATCTTGCCAAAGAGCAGGTATCTAGTCCTGTCCGCTGCCGGACAGGAACACAGTAGATGCTCTGCTGTCTCGTCACTCTCCATACACAGCCGGCATTCGGTCTCCTGACTGATCCCAATACGGTGCATGTGGTGCCACAAGCGGCAGTGTCCTGTATACAGGCCGATTAGAGTACTCAGTTGTTGTCTGTTTAACTCTAGAAGTTTTTTAGCCCTTGACTCAGACAGGCCATTTATGAAGGCCTTAAAGTGAGCTAATCCTGGAAGATTTTGCCAATATTGGCTTGTCATTCTTTCTGTCCAGGTCTTTAAGGTGCGTTTTGCTGTGCAAGATGTTATCCCCAGCACCGGTTCAGGTCCGTCAAAGTCTCTCTGGGCACCACTCCTGGCAAGCGCGTCGGCCGCAACATTGTCATCATGGTCCGAGTGACCCGGTATCCAGACCAGCGACACCTCATTACTGCTGCCCAGTTCGTTAAGGGCAGATTTACAACTCCATACCGTTTTTGAATTACACCGGTAGGAACCAAAAGCCTTTATTGCAGCTTGGCTACCTGCATATATCTTTATCGATTTGTGTTTGCACTTGCTGTAACTCGTATGTCGTACCACCACATCCCGCGATGTGGATGTGTCACCATCACCGATGCAACATAGGTAAAATGAATAGTGTCTGACCAAAACTGGTTTTAAAACCAAAACCGATTTTCGGTCTCTGTTTCAGTTTCGGCCGAAACCGAAACTTCCTTTTAAGGTACCTAATTATTTTGTACGGTGTGATGTTAAAGTTTGGAACATAATTCATAAATGCGGTATTTAATATTTCCATGAAAATGCTCGGACAGATCAAATGTAGCTTTTCACTTGCCAACTTATAATGTAATAATTACATTTATGACGTCACCGATTTCTGAATGGTGACGTTACTTACTGTAGATCTTGCAATTCGCTCTATCAGGATGTTGTTGATTAAATAACTCGCATCTTTCCTGATTACTTCTAAGCCTGTTGCCATATCCAATCACCATTAATATCTCTATTCTTTCTCTTTCATTTAAACGTGCCATTTTTGTTAAATGCGAATTAGAATTGACTACTTTTAGCACTTTTACACTTTCACCACTAAAACTATTAATTTAAACGGCAGGTAACAATTAAAATTAGTTCACGATTTAACATTATTGTCTTTATTAAGTAAATTCCAAATCCGTACTGCAATAAAAGTCCGATAACTATATACTGATAACAGCAAATAATCAATAAATTATCATAAGTGTTATTAAAAATGAATTTTGACTTTACTTTTTGTTCTATCTGTCAAATAGTTACATGACAACTTATTAAAAAAAACAGAAAATCAAGTGTTCATTACCTTAGAAAAGTGAAGGAAAACCTTATTATTCTAAATAAAACTCGTTCTAAATAGAAACGGTGAGAAATATTTATTATTTCTTATTTAATTCACATTTCAATTTTTTAAAGTAAATAATGCAATTTTTTCAAAAAACTTGTTATGTGAGGTACCGTTTTTTCATCATTTAAGTAGCAAGCAGGGTTATGAAAAAGCAGAAAAAAACTTTAAAAAAACTTACAATGACGTCATCATTCAGAAATAGGTGACTTCATAAATGTAATTTTTACATCGTACGTTGGCAATTGAAAAGATAAAATTAACCTGTCCGAGCTTTTTTCTTAAAAAAATTAAATAACGCATTTATGAATTATGTTTTAAACTTTATCATCACACTGTATATTGTATATGTTTCAAGTTTCTGTTTATTTTAGCTAGTTGCAAATATGTGTTTGTGTTCATAGAAGCAGTTATTTATTTTATAAATTAATAGTTTAGTTGCTCTAAATAAACTATCTGTTCTATTTGATATGGTATGAGGTTCGGAAGGTATGATGTAGGAGCACAGCCTCCTAGCTCCGTCCACTCGACACTATGCCGATCGCTCCAGAAGGCGGTACGAAAGCTTATATGCAGCAGATTTTCTGCTGAAACCGAAACTAAACAGAAACTCTAACTTAGCGCCGAAACAGAAAGTTCGGTCGGACACTAAAAATGAATCTCGAAAATACTGGAAATACCGAATATGCTGAATTGGTCCTTAATGTTAAAATGTGTTAGAAAACCAGGACTTCTAAATCGGTTCGAAAGCGTATATATTGTGAAATATAGTTACAACAAAAAATGTATGAACACTTTGCCAGCGCCAATTACGAGTCACTTGATCGATTGCTTTGCTAAATAAAATTCCCACGGTTTCGGCACGTTCTACCGATAACATAAGTATACAGTTATTGCCGCCAAAGGAATCGTTCTTAATTTAGCTGTCGTTGAACCTTCTCAAAACTATTACAGATGGACACTTTTTAGATAAAGCAGTAGGGATAGCGCAAATACCTTGTCCGGCGATAAAAATACAATACACTGTGGAATTTGCCTACGACTAGTGTCTCATCTCGGTTCGATCTCTTTACCTGAGATCCGGTATATAAGTTGATGGTAGTTTTTTAAGTATTTAGTATGTTTCATCCTCTGATGACGCTAACTTGGTTAGTGAAACGATCGTCAGGTCTTTTAAAATGTGTTGTGGTGATTTGGGTTCTCCAAGTGTACTTATTCCCTACTGTAGTTATCATGAATATGTATAAATAAATTCAGTTTTTTTCTATCTGATGATGCCATCAAGCGGCCAGAAAGAAAAGTGAAGAAAAGAAATGTTTGTGAAGCCAGAGAAGTAGTTTCTATGTCTGTATTTAGTATGGAACGGTTTCACCAAATAAGGGCAAGAACAATCAACGAATAAAATTCTTTATCTCCTATTTAACTTTTTGTGATATCTTTAATGTTCTGGTTGATAAAGAATGCACAACTAGCCACTTTGTATACTATAGAATTGTTTATTACAATACAAAGGTACTTAGTTTTCTTTATATAATTATACACATTTTCTAAAATGACTTGGTCATTTTGTTAAATTTTGTGTAAGTAATTCCTTTAAATGTACAAATGAATTATTAGCTATGTTCATTACATTTTGATTTTTTATGGCATTTAAAGATTGACCATTGTTATTAGGTTTCTGTGTCGGCAATAAAAATAATTTAAAGTAACATTATTGTTTTTATGCTAGACCTTACATTGTTCGCTCACCTATTAATACTTATACACATATGGTAATCATTTTTTGCAATTTAAATATTTAAACAGTCCATTGAATATATACAGTCCCTGACAGCATGAGCTAAATAAGGGTAATTTTGTTATTATTTAACTCTAGGATGCATAACCAATAAATATTGGCATTTACATATAATCCGGGCTTCTGAGTCCCGGTATATAGAATCATCTGTAGTTACAACAGAAACAAAGTCATTGAAGTAAAACTTTATTTATTAATACATAAACGTTACAAAAGTGAGATTAAATGTAAAAAAACTCAAAGACGCAGCAAGTGCGTTATGGTAGTGAATTTTCATAGAAATGATCTGACACCAAATATTTTATTATAACTTTTTTTTCTTGTAATATAGAAATCTGAATTTTTGCGTATAGTTTACTTCGTAAACCTACCCACCAAATTTGGTTATAGGTTTTTTATTTTTTGAGACAAAATTTTTTTTCGAATGAAAACTCAAAATTTTCTCGGAAAACCTCGTCCGATTTTCCTGACTAACGAACTTATCCAAGCCACTTACAAAAGGAAGGTACATGTCAAATTTTATCAAAATCGGCCCATTATTTTTTGAGTTATCGGTGTGATACATATATATATATATATATATATATATATATATATATATATATATATATATATATATATATATATATATATATATATATATATATATATATATATATATATATATACTTTATATGTTTGCTGTACGTTTGTGATTTCTTATTGGTTTGCGTGGACTGCAGTTTCGAACCGTCCCATCATCAGCACGCTACTGTGTAGGGTTCCGGTTCGAAACTGCAGTCCACGCAAACCAATAAGAAATCACAAACGTACAGCAAACAAATAAAGTGTATATTTAAAAGTGATTACAGTGTAGTGCAATATTCCTAAAGATATATATATATATATATATATATATATATATATATATATATATATATATATATATATATATATATATATATATATATATAGACATATAAAAATTGAAACTTACCCCAGCTATGGGTTCTAGGGGTCCTAGTTCGCGCTCATTTGCAAAAATTTTTTCAAAATTGAAAAGTCGGGATCTCTCCATTAGTGAATTTTTTCTACGAAAATTCACTAAAAAATGAACCTTGAAAAGAAAAATGTTTAGAGATTAAAGAAGCTAGTAGTCCACATTCTAATGCTATCATTACAGATATTGTTTTTATAACTAATACATCTGATTGTGCTCTTATGATCAATATTTGAGTGGCACACTGAGCATCTTTTTCTCTTAATCGTTGCACTTGTTTGAGCGGCTGGCGAATCAGAGATATCAATAAATCTGCTCATAGCGTTAGTAGACCTTCTCTTCATATGTGGTATCACTAGTTACTTCTTAAATCTTTCCAAAATATTCTACGTTTGTGAGTCACTCCTATGTTGTAGTTTTCGTAAAGACTATATATGCATTGAGTGCTGCAACTTCAATGATGTTGAAGCAAATGTCATGTTTACTTTGCCTCTTAAAACTGTGTGTGGACAGCATTTGATCCATAATGTCAACAACACCCTTTGTTTTACTATAATGAGATATGTTATCGGTCTTCCTCATAGCGCCATCATTAATAGATGTGTTGTGGTACAATATTATTCATTATGAATTACCCATAACTTATCATTATTATTGCCTGTACAAAAAACTTTTAAAAAAATCGTGTAGTTTGACTGATTTCAGGGACCACAAAAAAATAATATTTTTTTGAAATGGGATATCCTGTATATTATTAAATTTTTGGAATGATCTTTCTATACTGATTTCAAAAATATACCATAAGTCACCCCTAACTTATACACTTTTTGAGTTATTAAACGTCGAATTTGTTAGTAAAACTAGTTACTGTAAATATGTAAAAGTTAACTTTATGAAAGTAAACTTTGAAAATGACAGCTTTTATGTTCATTAAGTGACATTTCGTTAATGTTCGTTCGTTGATTAAAATAATCAAAACAGTTTACAGTGAGGAAGAAAAAGTCCAAATATTTACTTGGTATATAAAAAATAACAAAACAAAAAAACGTGCGGCAAAAAGAGCATATAGGCTGTTGCATCCAAATCGTCCAACACCATCAGAAAAGATGTTCAAAAACATTTACCGAAAGCTGAATATTACCTCCAGTTTTAGTATAAAAAAGCGTGTAGTTCAAGCAAACCAGAAAGAATAGCTAGATATCCTGCTTCATTTTGAAGGTAAGCTATCCATATTTATTCACGAATAGACTTTTTTGAAATATTGTATTAGGTTAGGTTAGGTTAGTTTGTGAGTGGTCCATATCGGTCCCTCCACCGCGACCATAAGGTCTATTGTGGCTCACGCCTAATGTCTATATTTCGCCCAACAAATCCAGCCTCCTACAGAGGTCGATAACCTTTGCGGGCGAAAGTTGATCCAGATCCTCTGGAGCAAGCTTTACCTTGCCAAAGAGCAGGTGTCTAGTCCTATCCGCTGCCGGACAGGAACACAGCACGTGCTCTGCTGTTTCGTCATTCTCCATACACAGCCGGCACTCGGTCTCCTGACCGATCCCAATACGGTGCATGTGATGCCGCAAGCGACAGTGTCCTGTATACAGGCCGACTAGAGTACTCAGTTGTTGTCTGTTCAACTCTAGAAGTTTCTTAGCCCTTGACTCAGACAGGCCATTTATGAAGGCCTTAGAGTGAGCTAATCCTGGAAGATTTTGCCAATATTGAATTGTCCTTCTATCTGTCCAGGTCTTTAAGGTGCGTTTTGCTGTGCAAGATGTTATTCCCAGCACCGGTTCTGGTCCGACAAAGTCACACTGGGCACCACTCCTGGCAAGCGCGTCTGCCGCAATGTTGCCATCATGGTCAGAGTGACCCGGTATCCAGACCAGCGACACCTCATTACAGCTGCCCAATTCGTTAAGGGCAGATTTACAACTCCATACCGTCTTTGAATTGCACCGGTAGGAACCAAGAGTCTTTATTGCAGCTTGGCTATCTGCAAATATCTTTATCGATTTGTTTGTGCATAGGTCTTTTAAGCTTTCCCTTGCACACATCTCGATGGCATAAACTTCTGCCTGGTGTATGGTTGCGTACTTGCCGAGGCTAGCTGATAGTCTAGCATCGGTGCTGCCCCCATATGCGCCGGCTCCTACTCCCATATTGGTTTTGGAGCCGTCAGAGTACCAGCAGAGGTCCGCTCTCAACAGGGTCGATTGGTTCCGGTCCCAGTCCTCCCTTTCTGGGAGGACGGTCTTGAAAGACAGATCTTTGCTGATTTTTGTAGGCATCAAGTCCGAGACCATTCCCAGAATCCTGTGACAATCACTGTCATCAAGGAGTCCGGACCCCCTCAGACTGACTTCCCTCGGCATGTTATCTGCCGTTTGTATTAGTCTGTATGTTGTCCACCTCGCCACCCTCTCCAGCCATATGTGAAGTGGGGGAATATTGAGGAGGACCTCCAGAGCGACTGATGGTGCGGTGCTTATCGCTCCCGTTATTATCAGACATGCTTGTCTCTGTAGATGAGCCAGTTTGGCCCTCGCGGTACCACGAAGCACCTTAGGCCACCAAACTATGGCTCCATATGTTATCATAGGTCTGATAACCACTACATAGAGCCAGTACATCTGTTGGGGGTTTGTTCCCCAGTTGTTCCCACAGATTCTCCGGCAGGTCCACAGGGACATCTTAGCCCTGCGGATAACATTTTCTAACTGTCTGTCCCAGTTGAGCTTCTTATCTAGGATAACTCCCAGATATTTTGCTTGGTCCGAAAATGGAATGTTTTCCCCCATAAGATTAGGTGGTTTTAATTTGGCCAACCTTCTTCTTCTGGTGAACGGGACAATGATCGTTTTGCGAGGGTTCACAGACATCTGTTCCCTACGGCACCAATCATTGACTACATTTAGTGCTTCTTGAAGAGTACTAGACAGTTCCTCCTCAGATTTGCCTCTAACCATTATGACAAGATCATCCGCATACACCTGGACCTCAACCTCCCAGAGTCCGAGGATAGCCAGCAGGTCGTCCACAAAGAGGGACCACAACAGGGGGGATAGAACGCCCCCCTGAGGACACCCTCTTGCAGCCCTAACGCTGACCACCGCTCCCCGTAATAAGGTAATAATGGTCAGATTGTGCAGCATGTTTCCGATCCAGCCACAGATGGTAGGTTCCACCCCCCCCCCTAGCGATAGTGGCCTCGTAGAGGGAGATCGGTAATGCATTATTAAATGCTCCTTCTATGTCGAGAAATGCCGCCACCGCAACCTCTCCATTTTCCAGAGAGTGTGTGATCTTCTCGACGAGGTTATTGAGCGCTAACTCAGTTGATTTGCCAGTTTGATAGGCATACTGGTGGGTATTTAGGGGGTTCTTGGGTAAGATGTTCCCCCTAATGTGTCCGTCCAGTATTTTTTCCAATCCTTTCAGGAGGAATGATGTAATACTGAGAGGTCTCAGTGAAGTAGGTAGGAGGTCATTACGTCCCAATTTGGGAATGTAAACCCCCCTAACCACCGTCCAGCTGGAATGAATATAGTTCCAGGCCAGACTGGCTCTGAACAGCCTGATAAGGAAGGGTAGGAGAATCTCCAGTCCCTTTTGTAGTAGGACCGGTACCACCCCATCCTCCCCTGGCGACTTGAATGGCTGGAAATGATTCACAGCACACTCCACTGCCGAGGCTGTAACTATTCTCCGAGCAACTATCCAGTCCTCCCTTTGGGGGCGTTTAGATCGTCCCTCAGCTGGTAGGACCTCACCGTTGCTCAGGATCAGACAATCTGGGAAGTGTGTGTGTGCTAAGAGCTCTAACGTTTCTTTCCGAGATTCAGTAAAGGAACCATCTGGTCGTTTTATCGATCCCAGTTCCTGTACACGGTCGCGTGAGAGAATCCTGTGGATTCTGGCGCTGCTGGGCAAATTATTAATGTCCCCGCAGAACCTCCTCCAGGACTCCCTCTTAGCGTTCCTGATCTCTTTATTATAATGTGTTAGAGCAGTTTTATATTGCTCCCAGTTTACAGGCAACTGGGAGCAATATAAATCTTAGCACGATTGAAGAGACGTCTAACTTCTCTTCGTAGTTTATCGAGGTTATTATTCCACCAAGTAGACCCCCGACTGTCTCTCTTTGACCTCAGTGGACAGTTTTCGTGATAGGCAGAGACCACAGCTTCCCTAACCTGTTCGGCCGCAATCTCGATCTCATCACGATCCCTCACTGTGGGGATTGCGGACCCAAGTCTGCCGGCGAGGGACTGTTTGTATCCCTCCCAATCCGTCCTCCTCGGGTCCCGATACTCTAACACAGGTCTAGGGCCTGTTTCAATTTCAAATAGGATATGGGCATGGTCTGAACATGAGGGTTCAGACGACACCCTCCATTTGAGGATTTTTGAGCTCAAAAGCCTTGAGCTGATCGTAAGATCTAAAACCTCTCTCCGGTTAGCTGTAAGAAAGGTGGATTCCGAGCCTATGTTGTTGACAACCAGCTCCTCCCCTAAAATGTATTCAAATAATGATTCACCTCGTCTGTTAGTGTCCGTGCTCCCCCAAGCCAAGTGATGGGAGTTCGCATCACACCCCATTACGAGGTGATAATTGTTCCTCTTGCAGTAGGCGATCAATTTCCGCACCTCTGCTGGAGGTGGTTGTTCTGCATCTCTGTCTCCAGGGAAATAGGCCGAACAGGCCACTACTTCCAGCCTGGTCCCCCCGGATGTGATCACGAGATGGATGGATGCCATGTCCTTGGTGCAGTACTCTGAAAGTGTAAAATACTGCAAGTTGTTTCTGATCCAGATACAGGCTCTGGGGTTAGTACCAGAGCCCACCTCTACTATCTTACCAGAAGTGTCACCCAGCCCTTTTGTTCGTTCCGAATTAGCGGTCCAGGGCTCTTGGAGAAGAGCAATATCTATTTGCTCTTCCTTTCATTTCATGCTAAGGAGGTATGTCGCAGCCTTAGCATGATGCAGATTAGCTTGAATGCACCTTAAGTTGGTGGGCATTGGGGTAGGAATATAGGAGTGTATAGAGGATAAAGGAGTAGGTTAAGGAGCTTAAAGGAAAAGGGAATTATGGTGCAGGTTCCTCCTCCTTTTTAGGAGCTCGATAACCAAGCTTCCTATAGGAGGGTCTACCTTTGGTAGTCGTCCTAGGGGTGGACTTTCCTTTCCCCTGTTTTTCCCCTCTGGAGGTTCCAGTGGAAGGTTGAATCCTGCCACATCCTCTATTAGGTCTGTGTAAGTCGTGTCCATGTTTGGTCCCACGAGCAGCAAGGGAAAATAGACCTCCATGGAAGAGCCCCGCATCCCATGAATAGGCATTTACACAGGGAGGTCGCCCGGTTTCCCTGGGGAGGGTTAACGTTAGCGACAGAATTACCAACCTGCCAATGCTCGGCCATATCGGCCAGAAGCATCATCGCCTCGGCACCAACCCGCCAACGACCTTGCGATGTGGGTTTTTTATAGAGGACTCTCCTCGCAATGCCGGCCAATTAAGGCAAGCATTTCCGGCCCTCCTAAGACATGACTAGGAAGGTTACGGTTTGGTTAGTTCATTTAGTTCATGTCTAATAGTAGACGCTATCCAGGGTGCACCACGGGGAGGCGAACTAACTTTACACCCCAAAAAAAATATTGTATTATGTGTTAGAAAATTCTGAATGCAGTATAAATAATGCAGTCGATGAACTAGGTAAAAGTTATTCCAAAATCCAACATATGATAAAAAATAACAACTACAGACCATATCAATTTTTTAACAAGTTTTAACAGAGGCTCATAAAAGAAAAAGGCTGGACTTTTGCCACAAGATAATTAAAAAGTTGAATGAAGATCCCGATTATTTTCTTAAAATATTATGGACTGAGGAAACATCATGTTCTATGGCAGGAGTTTTTAGTAGGGAAAAATCAAAGGTCGTGGGAAAACAAGCACAACATAAAAAGATTGGTAAAACAAATACAAAAATTAGGAAGAAACACGGTTAGCATTTGGTGTAGAGTTTTCAGAAACAAAATTGTTGGGCCTATATTTTATGATTATACTTTAACTGGAGTTACATATTTGTAAATACTTATCCCAGAAGTAGAAAATATTCCAAAAGCCGAACTTGATTATATGATTTAGATGTAGGATGGGGCAACTCCACATAGTATCCTACCCGTTCAAAATCATTTGAATAATGTGTTTGCAATATGGATTGGGAATAATGGAACTATTTAGTGGCCACTCAAACCCTATGGATTCATATCTTTGGGAATTATAAGACATTGTCAATAATAATAATAAGATAAGAAGATGCCATTGTTTTTCACACAAGGAGACACTTATCTTCTGCCGAAGGATCAGCATTGTTCTGCAGACCCTGGCAGATACCGACCAATAACTTGTCTTCCGACCCTATATAAGTTTATCACATCCTGCCTTGAGAAATACATCTATGTGCACTGTGAACGAAACAACATAATTGCGAGCCAGCAAAAAGGGTGTGCCAAAGGATCTATGGGTTGCAAAGCACAGCTAATAATTGATTCGGTTGTGTGCAATCAAGATTACAATGGACGAATAAATCTCTTTGCTGCCTACGTGGATTATAAAAAGGCATTCAGTTCCACACGAATGGCTCATAAGTGTGCTGAAGATCTATAAGATCGATGCTTACATCGTGAGGTTCCTTGAACACACAATGTCTACCTGGAGAACAAAGATTCAGTTACGGGTACAAACAGGTGACAACATCGTAACTAGCACGATACCAATTAGTAGAGGCATATTTTAAGGTGACTCGCTAAGCCTGTTGTGGTTCTGCCTCCCATTGAATCCACTATCAACCCGCTTGGGCTCCACCAGATATGGCTTCAGTATAAAAAGCAATGGCGGCGAGCAAATGAGGCTAAATCATCTGCTGTATATGGATGATCTTAAGCTGATGGCCTCTACAAAGAACCACCTGGAACAACTCCTTAAACTCGTGGAATGGTTTTCCAGAGATATTGACATGCAGTTTGGGCTAGACAAATGTCGGAGCTTATGTGTAGTCAGAGGTAAAATACAACCAAGTGTATATGAAGTGCAGAACAGCCAGCAAATTGCCTCGATGGATGTGGAAGAGTGTTACAAATACCTGTGAATACAGCAAGCGAGGAAAATAAACCACTCGGTAATGAAGAACAATCTGAGAAATGAGTTTACGAAACGAGTAAAGCAGGTGGTGCGATCACATCTTAACAGTAAGAACCTGACTAATGCTCTGAATACATATGCATGTTCTACACTTATATACTCATATGGGATTGTGAACTGGAGTAAAACGGACATCTAAAATCTACAACGGAAGGTGTGAACACTTCCTAACAGAATCCAAAAGGCATCACCTCCGTAATGCTATCGAGCGAATAATCCTACCTAGACACCAAGGTGGAAGAGGAGTGTTGGACATTGGTAAATAGTTGGACCAGCAGATAGTGAACCTGCGTAGATATTTCCATCAGCAGGCGCTTACTTCTGAACCTCACCGTGCCATATGCGAGGCAGATGATTCAACACCCCTACAATTAAGAGCCTTTATCCCATTTTGCAGCTATACCTCCTTAAAATTCTGTTTATCCTGCCTAGAACCCCCATATTCACCGCAGGTCCCATAACTTTCTTGCAGGTTGTTCCTAAAAAACTTTTCTTGTTTACATTGTTCTTGTTTATTCATTGAGGGTGGTTGTAGGCATGCAGAAGGGGAAGAGGAACCCCTGCGACAAAGCAGCGAACCAAGATTTACAATTTATGTTTTAATTGTTACCCCATTTCATTTGTTTAAAATATTTTCCAAAAATGAAATTTAGATTACCTTGTTTGCCAGTCTTATATAGAGAGCTACAATATTTCGTCATTTTCAAAAAATGTGGATACAGCTATAGTTAATAAGTGTTGAAAAAGTTCAGGGTGCAGCAAGTACATTATGGTAGAGAATTTTTGTGAAAATATTTGAAATGCGATAACTGAATTTTCTATTAAGCCAAACGCAGCGTGGGTACTAAATTAAAGAAAACAACATAATGAGCTACTACAAGTTGGGTTTAAAAAACTTTTGTTGTTGTTTTGTTTGCAAAAACTAGTTCGACCGGGTTGACTAAAACAAAACCATCCAAGCAATTAAAAGGAAAATACCTGCCATACTTATGATTTGGCAGGTGCATTTCGTTTGTAAATAATTAATTTTTTCTAGAAAACTGTTGTGACTAATGAAATTTGTAACATAATTTTTTTAAAGAGACTTGCGGTACTTACATATATCTCTACCAAATTATAATTTTCTAGCTTCATGGAAAATAGAAACTTTTTGAAATGATCACTAACCGGGACCTCTAAAACTGGTCTCCCAG
Source organism: Tillus elongatus (assembly GCA_964006375.1). Taxonomy (NCBI): domain Eukaryota; kingdom Metazoa; phylum Arthropoda; class Insecta; order Coleoptera; family Cleridae; genus Tillus; species Tillus elongatus. The sequence continues at coordinate 64,149,335 of OZ023262.1, read as the reverse complement.
GTCCATTTAAATTTAAAGAATTAGTTTTAATAATACACCTTACTAATAGTGTACAATTCTTATGAAAATTAACTACTATAATGCACTTGCTGCGTTCCGAACATTTTAAAATTTTATTAAACAAACTTTATGTATCCATTTTTTTTAAATTGATCAACTCTTACTGAGTGTTCGGATTTTTTTGAAAGTCAGTATATATAAATCGAAATGATGCCTGGCTAGTAAATAGTAGGCAATTAATGTTAAATTGAGATAATTGAAACAAAGAAATATGACCTAGTCAAAATTACAGGAGGTGTAACTAGGCTAACAGAATCCGGTTTATCTATGGTAACATGGAAACTTCTTGGAGAGAAAATGCCAAGAACCCAGCAGGAATGGAATGATGAATTCAACAAATATCAACAGTTCCCCGAATACAAGATGTAAGTTGAATATTGTGTAGTGCATAATATATATTTTAGTCCAACAAAATACAAAGAAATATTAAAGGACATGACAAAGTACAAGTAGAAAAAAACTTACTCAACTAAATGATCGTAGGTAGTAATAACAAAATCTGATAACTGCAATCTAACTTACACTCCCGCGCGCGCGCACGCACGTACGCAAACACACACAAACGAACGCTTGCGTATACTAATAATAAACTCGTTTTAGTGAATTTTCATTATGAAAATTCACTAACAGAGAGGTAATAATAGTGAGACTGTCGGAAAGTATTTTCAAATGGGCGCGAATAAGTGCCTCTAGAACCTATGTCCAAGATGCGTTTGAATATATATATATATATATATATATATATATATATATATATATATATATATATATATATATATATATATATATATATATATACAGGGTGATTTATTAGTTCACCATCAAATTACGACAAATAAAAGGTGAGGTCATTTTGAGAAAAAAAACTTCATATAATCATATGGTCATCTTTTATTGACGTGGACTCAGCATGCAAGCGTTTTTATAATGTTATTTATTCTGTTTCACATATTTATTTTTCATAAAATGCCATGCTCAACAAGGTATCCTCCATACTTCAACAGGGGGATTATATCTGATATAAAACTCAAATATAACGCATTTTGATTATATAGGGTGGCACATTGAAAATGAAACCGATTTGCGTCCAGAGAATTTTTTTTTAAAGAAACGCTGAAACACGTCAATTTTAATATTGAGGGGACATGTTTTGACATAAAACTCAACTTTGTCACATCAACCACTTAAGGGTGGTGATAACAACTGTTATATTTTAAATAGGGAACATGGGTCGAGTGTTACATCATTTGACAGCTCTTTCTTTTCTGAATTCAGCACACAAATTTTTTTGGAAGTTCTATCAACTCGTTTAAAAATTATTCACAGTTGGAAGATGCAAAAACGCATTTCACTCATTCCGATAAGAAATGTGCTGATAGTCAATGTTTTGTTGGTTTGTAAACAAAAAATTGACTATCAGAACATTTCTTATCGGAATGAAAGAAATGTGGTTTATTATTTCAGTTTATCGGTCGGTTTGATACTTGATAGTACTACCGAAAATAAATTTCACAATGGTGTATTCTGTAGAAGAAAGAGTTGAAATAATTACTCTTTTTTTCAAAAACGATGACTGTGCCAACTGTACCGCAAATTTGTTTAATGAACGACATCCGAACAGACATGTTAACAGAAAATACATTTTGGAGTTAGTTGCAAAGTTTCGACAAAGTGGTTCAGTAGCCAACAAAAAACGGGATCCTGAACGTGAATTTTCGGTTAAAAATGAGACTACTGAGATTGAAGTTTTAGGACAAATTGCTGCAGACCCAACTTTGAGCAAGAGAAAATTGGCCACTGTTTCAAACATCAAAATAAGAACTATTCAGCGAATATTGAAGCATCATAAATTTCACCCGTATAAAATTCATCTTGTACAACAACTGAACGAAGATGATTTTGATCGGCGGCTGGAGTTTTGTGATGTTTTGACCACACGAATAGCTGATAACGGGAACTTTCTGTTCAATATCTGTTTTTCAGACGAGTGTACTCTACAGTCAATCGTCATAATTGTCGTTATTGGGCAGATACTAATCCAAGAAATTTTCACGAAGTCCACACTCAAATTCCACAGAAATTGAATGTCTGGACTGACATTTTTTGGAGGCCGTTTAATCGGACCAATTTTTCTTGATGGCAATTTGAGTGGCGAAACGTATTTGGAGTTACTAGAAGATATCGTTTACCCTCTACTAATTGACATTGTTAAAAATGATGATCGCTTTCAAGAAAATCAATTAGTGTTTCAACAAGATGGAGCTCCTCCGCATTTTTCACAATGTGTTAGGGAGTTTTTGAACATATAGTTTCCAGAGCAATGGATTGGGCGTAGAGGTGCTATTGAGTGGCCCCCTAGATCACCGGATTTAACTCCTTTAGACTTCTTTCTATGGGGCCATTTAAAGAGTAGAATTTTCGCAACAGAACCGGAGTCTCTGGAAGAATTACGACGATGCATTGTTGAAGAATGCCGTCTAATAACTCCACAAATGCTCCAGAATGTCAGAGCTCGTTTTGAACAAAATTTGTACTTTTGTATGGAAGCTGGTGGTCAACAATTTGAACACTTATGAACTGAATAAACATTTTTGAACGTTTGGTTTTGTTTTTTAGTTTTTTAAAGAAAAATTGACTAATTAGTGCATTTCTTATCACAATGAATGAAATACGTTCTTGCAACTCCAACTGTGAATAATTTTTAAACGAGTTGATAAAACTTCCAAAAAAAATTTGTGTGCTGAATTCAGAAAAGAAAGAGCTTTCAAATGATGTAACACTCGACCCATGTTCCCTATTTAAAATACAAGGGTTGTTATCACCACCCTTAAGGGGTTTATGTGACAAAGTTGAGTTTTATGTCAAAATCCCCATCAATCTTAAAATTGACGTGTTTCAGCGTTTCTTAAAAAAAAAATTCTCTGGACGCAAATCGGTCTGTTTCGTTTTCAATGCGCCACCCTGTAATATATATATATATATATATATATATATATATATATATATATATATATATATATATATATATATATATATTTATTTATTTATTTATTTCTTTATTTATTTATTTATTTATTATTAGCTCACCATCAAATTGCGACAAATGAAAGGTCAGGTCATTTCAAGAAAAAAAACTTCATATAATCATATGGTCATCTTGTATTGACGTGGACTCAGCATGCGAGCGTTTTTATAATGTTATTTATTCTCTGTTTCACATATTTATTCTTCTGAAAATGCCATGCTCAACAAGGTATCCTCCATACTTCAACAGAGGACTTATATCTGATATAAAACTCAAATATAAGGCACTTTGATTATATAACGCTAATGGTGGTAATTATTTAGTTTTTGCCGACGCTTTCAGAAGATTGGCATAATCAGGTAATCCTGCGCCAGTGAAAGATATTCGGCCGCATGAAGTTAATCTAGACTGCAAAGAAGCTGTTATTAATTCTGTCATTGACAATCCTTCAATCATACCCGAAGAAAATCATGTAATCTACATATAAGTCAGAGTTTTGTATGGCGTGTACTGAACCGCACAGTCTTTCATCTCTATCATTTACAGCCTGTTCAAGCTCTACATCCACGGTTGTAATAGGAATGTTGGTGAGAACAGGAACCGCAGCTAAAGAAAAACTTAGTTGAAAAATAGAAAGTGACAGAGCAAAGTAATTTGACATTTAGACGTTTAGGAAGAGGCTGTTCAAAATCGTGTTCCAGTGTAAGCAAAAACCTACCTTTTTGTACGACATAATGTTTAATTTGAATTATTCATAGTAAATAATATACTACAGGCATAAATCATAATTAAGCGATAACCAGACAATGCAAATAACACGCGTGATATACTACCCGAACCAGCGATCGAAAAATATCGGCCACAAAAATCGTATTATTTGTTGTTGTGGAAAAATGCTTCCTAAATGCTTCCTCTGTATATATTTTTTTAAACGCCAGGAACCATGTCATTCTGTCAATGGCTCATCAGAGTCAGTTGAATTTGAATCATTTAAAAAAGTGTTCACTATTTCCATTAAACTATTAGGTTGAAGTGGATTCTTATTTGGATTTGAATTCTCCATTTCTTCATTTAGTTCGTCAATGATATTATCTGATACTGATAACTGCATAATAGCAATGTTTTTGGCACTTTTCTTATCAGAATCTGTATAGTCTTCCAAATCAGACTCTATATTTGAAGGTAAATCTTTTTAAGTTGTGGAAAGCTCCATCTATTTCATTGAATATATTTTGGATTGTAATCTGGAAATAATAATACTGCCTCAAATTGCCTAGTGGTCCGTGAAAGAACCAATCAGTATATGGCATCTTTCTTGACAATTTGTCGATGGAACTAATTTGTAAATATCATAAGATGTTGATAATATATTCCTTCTAATATGTTCAACTCACCTGACATTATTTGCCCCAGAAACAAATACACCAATACCATGCTACAATGATGCTGTTTGTTTCTTAGCACAAACTTAGCGATCTGAAGCATATATGGTGCTAAATGATGATACTCACTTATATTCGAGTTGACTATGGTTAATATGAAATACCCAAGTGTCACTTTATCAAGTGTTTGTGAGCTACCACTAGAACACAAAGGGTTTAAATTGTAATAATTTTGTTATGTAAATTATTGTTTCAGAAAAAACAAAGAAATTACTCTCTCGGAGTTCAAATGGATCTGGTACATGGAATTTGCACACAGAATGTGGGGTAGAACAATCGGGGCTGTATTTCTTCTTCCAGCAACATATTTTTGGGCAAGAGGAATGTTGAGGTCTGGTATGAAGCTTAGAGTAGCTGTGTTTGGATCTCTAATAGCAGCACAAGTAAGAGTATTTTTATTGTTATTGCTGTTTGTCATATTTTATTACTGTTAGACTGTTTTATTTGTGTCCATATAGCTGTAAGTATGGTACGAAATTACGAAACCTCAAGTTTTCCATATTTATTGCCTGATAGGTTAGGTTAGGTTAAATGGTGGCTCAAGCCTAATTGTCTTATATTTCACCCAACAAATCCAGCATCCTACAGAGGTCGACAGTTTTTGTAGGCGAAAGTTGACCCAGATCTTCTGGTGCAAGCTATGTTGCCAAGGAGGTGTCTTGTCCTGTCCGCAGCCATGCAGGAACATAGCACATGCTCTACTGTTTCGTCACTCTCGATACACAGTCTGCACTCGGTCTCTTGACCAATACAAGTTCGGTGCATGTGTTGACGCAAGCGACAGTGTCCTGTATACCAGCCGACCAGAGTTCTCAGTTGTTTTCTGTTTAGCTCTAGAAGTTTTTTAGCTCTTGACTGAAAGGCCATTTATGAAGGCCTTAGAGTGTGCTAATCCTAGCAGATTTTGCCATCGCTGGATTGTCCTTCTATCTGTCCAGGTCTTTAAGGTGCGTTTTGCTGTGCATGATGATATCCCCAGCACAGATTCTGGTCCGATAAAAGCGTGTGGGCCGGTACATTGCCATCAAGGTTCAAGTGACCCGGTATACAGATCAGTGACACCTCATTGCAGCTGCCTGGTTCGTTGAGAGCAGATTTATAACTCCATACCGTTTTTGAATTGCAACAGTAGGAACCAAGTGCCTTTATTGCAGCTTGGCTAGTTGAATATATTTTTTTCTATATGTGTGTGCAATGATCTGGTATACACATCTCGATGGCATACACTTTTGCCTGGTGTATGGTTGCATACTTTCCAAGGCTGGATGATATTCTTGCATCAGTGTTGCTCCCATATGCGCCAGCTCCTGTGCCCCGATTGGTTTTGGAGCTGTCAGTGCACCAGCAGAGATCTACTCTCAATTGGGTTGTTTGGTTTCCTTCCCAGGCCGATCTTGAAAGACAGATCTCTACTGATCAAATATTGCCTGATAAACAAACAAAAATTGTATTGGATGGCATTGATGTAATACGAGTATACAGGTGTCCCACTGGTATTTTTCTAAAAAAAGGCACCGTTGAAAATTTTTGGAAATTTGGTCATGTACTAATGTCAATAGGGGCAACTCGGCTAAAATATTTAGAATATATATATATATATATATATATATATATATATATATATATATATATATATATATATATATATATATGCTTGTATTGTTATTTAAGGTATAAGCAATTAATAACTATACCTTATATAGTTCACAAATAAGGTCAAACCTTGAATACTGCTCCCACATCTGGGGTGCCGCTTCTACACTCGCTATCTTGGACTCCATTCAGTAGAGAACTATACGTCTCATCGGTGACCCTACCCTTACCCAAAGGCTGCCATCCCTTGCCCACCGACGTGCTGTTGGTGACCTCTCTCTCTTTTATAGATATATCCACGGGCACTGCTCAGAGGAGCTTTCTTCTCCCAACAGATCTTCCAGGGAAACAGAGCGATTGCACCCTTTTACTGTCCAGGTCACCAGACATGGAACATCTTGTTATGCCCGCTCTTTTGTCCCGAGGACTTCAAAGTTGTGGAATTCCTTGCTGGCACATGTTTTTCCTTCTCCTTCGAACCTCCAAACCTTCAAGTCCAGAATTAACAAGTTGCCTCTTTCCTCCTTGTCCACACCCACGGTACGATAGTATTTAGGCTGTAAGCCCTCGTGGTGTGTTGTTGAAATAAAAATACAAAGTATAATTGAGCTTAAGCATATGTATAGATAATTTTTAAAATAAAATTATCCAATTAAAACCAGTTACATTTAATATGACATCAGAAATGGGAACTATAAAACCTCTGAATATATATTGAATAAAAAGGAGCTTACATAAGACATACATGTCAAGTAAAAACAGCTAAATAGGTATAATGTGATAAAATTGGAAAAAGAATTGAAAATATTTAAAAACAAGTACAAATTCAATCACCAAATATTGACGAATCAAAATACGTACAAAGTTTACAATAAATGGACCATTTCTCTCTTACTGATTGATATTTCTCAGAAAAAAATTATATAAAAAAGATACATGGAAAAATTCTCCATATTTTGTGCATAAAAAAGGTTTCATACATCCATGTATAATTAAAGCTGGTGTCAAAGAAATCACCAGGTTTAAACAACAAACAAATAGGTTATGGGAAGTTTGATATTTAAATATAAATAGAAAGTATGAGGAATAGTATAGAAAATAATGATTGTGGGAAAATGAAATATCACTAAAAACAAGGAACTAGCAACAATTTGAAGATAGGCAGTGATTTAAATGTTAAAGAAAAATGTAAAAACAAAATAGACATAAATAAAATTGTTAGATGCAAGAGACTATAAATTGCTTGCCAAATTAATAAAATAAAGGTATGTGCAACAATTTAACCAAGGCAAAAGCTTAAAAATAAAGTGTATTAATTGTGTACGGACAAGAATAGGACAATAAAGGACTTTTTGCTATAAAATGTGTTGTTAGCGTGAGCGACCATCATACGGTTGCTACCTGTAAAACGCGGTTGCTATCCAAGCGCGTTTGTTTTAAAAATTATGACAAGCTGAACTCAGTATAGTGATGAAGCGAGTTTGTATTAAAAGTAATAAAATTATATTGTAAACAGTTAACACTGGATATTTAAAGAATACCCGTGATATTAAATCCATAAATAAATTGTCTAGAAACAGATCTCGGTAAAAGTCGGTAAGATAATTAAAGTTTAATAACAAAGGTGAGACTAAAATTGGTGTAAGCGATCACACAAGTGGAAAGTCATCAATCGTTCTTGCGAAACGATATTGGAGGAGTTCAGCATTAGCAAATGCAAAAGGTGCGTTAAAAATGCAGAGGATAGGAGATTCAAATTGAAAGAGCATTGCATTATGATTAATGCTATTAATGTAAGGTATTTATAAAATAAGCAATTAATATTTATATAAATTTAAAACGTGATCACGATATAAGTAAATATGTTCTAAAAGTGGGTAAACAAACAATTGATAATAAATAAGTTACATTCAATATTTTAAATGGTATAAATTTATTTTTTGACCTAATTATAAGAAAGACCTATTCGAGAAACACCCCTAAGAGGGAATCTCACACTAAATTTGATAATAATGATATTTTAATTTCTTTTAAAACAAAATTTCTTATATAAAATATATTCAGAGCTAGTCAGGAAAATAAAAGTTTTAAAATCAGGGCATTACATATATGTGGGTACATTAGTAGAAGTGACTGGAAGAATGGATGGTGTTCATACGGGAACATGAATCAAGTCAGTAAGTGAAAAAGGGTAGGTAAATTATAAGCCTTTTACATATAAATTTTCCATTCTTATGTGAACAGTTACTTAAATTATCAATATATACTTTTAATATGCAATATTTCAATAGAAAATTTAATACTCAATTTTAAATATATTTCTATTCTTACCTTTCACATACATTATAATATTATTTATACAATATATAATAAAAAATAAATAAAAAAATATAGGTACACCTATTTTCCATTGGCCCCAAAGTTAGGGCTTCATAAATCAATAATACAGGGAGTATATATATATATATATATATATATATATATATATATATATATATATATATATATATATATATATATATATATATATATATTACGAAACTAATTAACTGATTTTGATGCAACACAAAGTACCTGTCTTTTATTAATAGCTTGGATGAGCTCGTTAGCCAGCCCAATCGGACCAGTTCTTCTAAAAAAAATTGGTTTTTTCGAGAGAAAAAAAATCGTATCAAAAAATATCAAAGCTATTTTGATGAAAATTGGTAGATATGTTGCCCTGGTAAAGACCTTACCACACGCCAAAATTCAACTTTCTAGGTTTATAGAAAATTTAGTTATTCAAATGTAAAACATTCAATGAAAATTCGCTGCCATAACGCACTTGATGCGTCACGAAATTCTTTTAAATTTAGATAATGCTACATCAAGAGTAATGATATAAGGTTTGTTTTTGCAGGGACTCCTGGGATGGTACATGGTTAAATCTGGCCTTGAAGATAGATTTCATGGTGAAAGTGATGTCCCCAGAGTTTCTCAATATCGATTAGCTTCACATCTTAGTTTAGCAATCGTCTTATATACACTGTTCTTGTGGTCAGCATTCGATCATCTTTTACCAGCTCAGACAGTATCTTATGCAAGTCAAGGTGTACTCAAAGCTGCCAGAAAATTCAGAATCTTTGCACACACTTGCAAGGGACTGGTGTTTTTAACAGCAGTGTCAGGTTGGTTACACCAACATCCTCACATGTATTATGTAGAAAATAGGTTTATGAATTAAATTCATCCATATAAGGTATCCCAAAAAGTATGGACAATACCTTAATACAAAATCCTAAGTAAGAAATATGATAATTTAATCCAACTCACTTATATTCAAAATGTCTCGACGGAGCAAGTGCGTTATGGTAGCTAATTTTCATAAATTTGTAATACAAAACGTAACTTACCTTCTAAGCATATCATTGGACCTAGCTAAATGTATTTACGTTCAATCTAATCCGTGGATGATGGATAACCTTCCAATGAAATCCCTTTGGCCACGTACGTTAAATTTAAGTAGCTGATTTTATAAACAATTCGCTCCAAAGCATCTGAATTTTTTCTCTCTTAATATGCTAGTCATGTGACATTATATTAATTAGAAACACTAATGCCAATGATTAATTAGTGCACCGTAACATCCTTTTCTAACAACAATGAATATCATTAGTGACATTTTTCAAATTATGTTAAACATAATTCCAGGAAAACTTGTAAAACAATTATTCAACAGAACTAAATTTTGGAACATTGCATCTGTAGCTTAATGGCAATATACAGGGTGTTCTACAAGCTCTATGACAGACTTTGCCAGATGATAGCTATCAAAATTCTAAACATTTTTTGTTAATGAATATGGGTCCGATTTTTTTAAGGAATCATAATTTTTCCAGTCAACCAGGAAGTGACAAAATCATTTGAATGTGAAACAATGCACACCTATAAAACATAGGTACACCTACTTCAATCAAAAGTAGGCTAATAAATAAAAATGACAGTTGTTATGACAATAAATATTGTTAGTGTCATTTTAATTGTACAATATTTGATACTTCGTGTAAAAGTTCTAAATAAACAATGCATTTATTCACAACTAAGGAATATGCAGATATTGTGTTTGTATATGGGTATTCTAATGGGAACGCCAGAGAAGCAGCTCGAGAATATCGACGCAGATATCCAAATATATACCAACCTGCCCACAGTGTGTTTAGTGCATCATTTCGTAGACTTCGAGAAGCAGGTAGGTAACCCCGGTCCAAAGAAGGCCATTCGTCCTACTGAAGTAAATGTACAAGATGAAGAAAATGTAATAGATGCTGCCCTTGATAACCCGTCAATTAGTGTTCGGCGTATATCTAGTAACGTTCATGTATCACCGAATTTTGCATGGCGTGTATTGAACAGAGAAATGTTACATCCGTTTCATCGCCAGAATGTACAGGCGTTGCATGCTGGAGATGCCCCACAGCGATTAGAATTTTTTCGCTGGTTACTTCAGCGACAAGCATAAAATGATAGATTCATTTCGCTCGTCATGTGATCTGATGAAGCATGCTTTACTAGGGACGGCATAAATAATAATCATAATGAACATCTATGGGCGTTGCAAAATCCACATACAATTAGATCAAGATGATTTCAGCAACGATTCAGTGTCAACGTTTGGGGTGGCATTTTCAACAATAATCTATTACCTGTGCATGTTCTAAATGATCGTTTAAATGCAGATCTGTATAGACATTTCTTAGAACACGACCTTTTAGAGTTCATTGATAACATACAACTTAATATTATTGAGAATATGTGGTATCAACACGACGGCGCACCACCACATAGAGGAAGACAAGTTGCTGCTTGGTTAAATGAACATTTCCCAAATAAATGGATAGGTCAAGGAGGTCCAATATCATGGCCACCTCGTAGCTCCGATCTCAATCCTCTGGATTTTTATTTATGGGGACACATGAAGCAGCTGGTCTACCATGTTGAAATCACTACCCATCAACAGTTACTTGATAGAATTCAAGATGCAGCTAACCAAATAAGAAATTATCCAAATCTCATCCTTCGAGTGACCGAATCTTTAGTTCGTTGATGTGAGGCTTTCAGTCAAGCCGAGGGTGGACATTTCCAACAATTTTTATAGTCTTAAGTTTTGTGATTTTCATTTAAGTTAAATTTTTATTGTTAATTGTTAATGAAGGTTCAATGCTTGTAAATTAACAAAAGTGAATCGGACCCATGTTCATTAAGAAAAATTGTTTAGAATTATGAGAGCTATTATCTTGAAAAGTTTGTCCTAGAGCTTGTAGAACACCTGTATAAGTAAAATTTCGTAAAAACAAATTGACCAGTTGGAAGGAAAATTTGCAATTTTCCATGGAAAAACTTGACTCCTAGAATTGATAAACAGACTTAGCCGCCGGAATTTTTTTCCAGTGAAATGAAAAAACTTGAAGTCTCTTGGCAGCTTAAAAGTTATGCAAACCATGCTATATATATATATATATATATATATATATATATATATATATATATATATATATATATATATATATATATATATATATATATATATATATATATATATATATATATATATATATATATATATATATATATATATATATATATATATATATATATATATATATATATATATATATATATATATATATATATATATATATATATATATATATATATATATATATATATATATATATATATATATATATATATATATATATATATATATATATATATATATATATATATATATATATATATATATATATATATATATATATATATATATATATATATATATATATATATATATATATATATATATATATATATATATATATATATATATATAGTGTGGGGCACCATATACGCATCAGTCTCTCTTATGGAACCTGTTCAAATTCTCAAATTCTGTTTCACCTGGTAATTATTCGGTTTTCGTAATCTAGAGATAAAGTAAAGGCAAATGACAAAAACCTACCGTTTTTGAGAAATACAGGGATTTTCGAAAATGCAAGCCTAAAAGCAAAAATTTGTTTTCTTACACTCAGCAATGTAGGAAAAATATAACTCAAATTAGTATTTAGTAGGATTGTTGGAATAGAAAAAAAAAATGTACATTTATACAGGTGGTCAGTAACCTACTAGTGATATTTGACGCATAATATTGCAAATAACTCCCTTATTTTAAATAGCACACTGTGTGTGTAATGGTATATTCTTCTGCAAAATTTTATTACCTTTCAAATGATACTAGGGTTCCCTATAGCTAACTCTAACAGTTTTCGAGATAATTTGAATTGTCTGTTTTCAATAATAAATGTCACCTTTCATCATCAAGTGAGCCTTGATGATAATGAGCGTTTAAATTGTAGGCTAAGTAAGTTCACAGGTTAATGTGGAAACACATTAATCAAGAACACTCTATTGCAACAGTTGAAAAAAAAATCACTTGGGTTATACAAATGTCAAAATTTAATAACGTGAACAAAACAAACAATTTAACACACTACAGTGAATGTTCAAATTGATGGTCATCTTGTTCAATGCATAAACATATTCTTTGCTGAAATGATTTCTTGATTTTCAATAAGATTTCAGAAGTTACCCTATGGAAAGCACTTCGTATTCTTAGTTCCATACCTATTCGGTTAGTCGGAGGGGTTTTGTAAACACTACTTTTTATGTACTCCCACAAGAGAAATCCAAACATGTTAATTCTGGGGATCATATGGGCCAGTTGAGTGTGCTTACTTGTCCTATCCATTCATTGGAGTAACTTCCGTTAAATGTTCCCGTGCACTGATTTAAAATTAGGCAGGAGCAACGTCTAATTGGGACCACATCCACAGTTTAATATCTCTTGGGATATATTCTAAAAGCTCTAGCAAGTCATCCTGTAAAAATCTAGAAGTATTTGACGGTTCAAGTTCCTATTAAAAAATAAGGCCCTGTTATGTGTCCTAAAATTCCTGTCCAGACATTAATACACCATCTGTGCTGATGATATACTGTATGTATGTGATCTGGATTTTCGTCACTATAATAGTGATATTTGTGTCTACTTACTAGATACGTGCTATGAAATGCACTCTCGTCTGAAAATACCACAAGTCAAAGAAATCTTCATTCTCACAAACGTTGTGAAGGGCTCACAAGCAAAAATCAATTTGTTGAATTAAAACAACATCAAGCGTTTCCTGAATATGGCAGGGGTGCATTTTTTTTCCTATTGATTATTCTATCAACACCTTGTCTGCTAATGCCTACTTCCCAGCTTATGTTATGCTCACTTGAATGGAGATTTTCAACAACAGCGCCAATTACCTCAAGCTCGTATTCATCATTTTCAGTGACAGGCTTTTGTCTGTTTATTTTTTTGTACGCGATACTTCCGATTCTACGAAATATCTGTAACAGTCTTGTCTGGATGACTTCGAGATGGATATTTTTTAGCATAAACTATGCCAGCCAGTTAACAATTTTCTTGACATTCTCCAATAACAAGAATCATTTGTATTCGTTCCTGTACAGGATAGGTTTTGATTTTAGCGAATTTTCATTAATAAAAATTCGCTATTAGGGAGGTCACGATGAAAAGCTTTCGGAAAAATTTCTTTAGATGAGCGCGAATTTGGGTCATTAGAACCCAAAACCAAGGTCCATTTTAATTTATATATATATATATATATATATATATATATATATATATATATATATATATATATATATATATATATATATATATATATCGATGGTCAAGCGCACAAATGTGGTAATTGAATTTTTTTCCCAATTGGGTTAATTATGTCATAAAATCAAGCACACAATCAATATTTACATGCACAAATGTGGTAAGCGATAAATGACATTATAAAGATCCCAGCGCCATTTGTTAAAGGTTGTAAGTACTTCATAACCGGAGATTCCTACCACAGTAGTTTTAAAATCATTTAACACCTTTGTGCTTTTATAATAGTATTTTACATATGGAGTAAGTGTGTACTTAACACATTTGAGTTTCTTATCTTGTGCTTCTAAAAATGAGGTTATCTTAAGGAAGTACATATTAGTGACCATAAAACTGTGATAAACAACAATAAATAGAGAGACTGGGTGTTGTATTAGAGAAAAATGTCATCTCGGTCCAAACAAATATTGCAGCTAGCTCTTGAAGTTACACATAAACAAAGTGGTAAGATTAATTCACTGTAATATACTATAGTATGTTAATTCTGGTACATCTGAAACGGTGAATAATATGATAATATACAAAAACTAAATTAAATAATACCTACTTTCATTCTCAGTTGATGAGCCAAACCAGCAAATGTTGAATGATATTGATAAACAAGAACAAATTCCTATACAAATGGAAACAAATACAAGTAGTGGGGTATTATTATTCGAACCTGATAACGAAATAACAGAAAATATACCAGGTAAGTGCATTTTATTAATGTACATACTTATAATTCACGTATTATTTATAATTTTATAAATCTGCTTTAAACAAATATTTTAATGCGACTAAAGCTGAACTAGTGATTGTATGGGTGTACAGTGGCGCGGTAGTTTGCATTGTTAATGTTACTTAAAAAAATGAAAAATTGAAAATAGTACGTGACTTATAAATAATAATGTATAAATAATTCAACTTTCTGTTTAAACTTTTTTATATAACTTATGATAAAAAATTAAATTTATGTGTAAACAATTTTTTTTTAGATAGTGAATCGGAATTGAATTTCAATATTCAAAATCATCTTCCTAATAGTCCCCGCGATGGTGATGTGAGCATAAGCGAGCTGTCGGATCCATATGCTTCATCTGGAAGTTCATACAAGCCATCATCATCTGAAGAAGACAATGAATCCCAAACATCGACAGATGTGGAAGTAGAGGAAGCAGAAAATAATAATGCAGGTATATCAAAAAAACGTCGACGAAAGAAAGCAAATAGAGCCCTGTGGAAAAGATCTATTGTCAAAGATTTAAGACTTGCTGGAAAAAATATGTAAACCGAGCAGGCAAGGATATTCCCGAAAAAAAACCTAAAGCAGTAGATTGCTCAAAATGTCGCTTTAAATGTGGTAATTTTATCTCCGAAGAAAATAGGGAAGTTGTTTGTAAGGAATACTACGACCTGGCAGACTACATAAGGCAGAAAATATATTTAAGTGCTCTCATTCAGAATGTTCCAATCAACAGAAAAAAGAATAATCCTATGACAAAAAACAGAAAAACTTCCAGAGAGTATTATTTGAAAGACTTATCAGGGGTCAGCCATCGAGTTTGTCAGAAGTTTTTTTGTGCCACATTTTCAATGTCGCATAGAGTAATTGAAAAGTGTGTTGAATCTATTAGCGAAACCGGCCTCTTTATTGGATATGATAGAAGAGCTGATGCAAAACCCCACAATGTTACTCATGAAAATGACGAGCAGTTCGTTAAAGATCACATAAATTCATTTAGTAGAATTGAGTCACATTATTGTAGGCGTGATTCGACTAAAGAGTATCTGTCCCAAGAGCTAAATATATCCTTAATGTACCGCCTATACCTTCAGCTGTGTTCAGACCAAAATCGACAACCTGTATCTCAATTTGTTTATGAGCGCGTATTTCGTCAATTTGAACCAGCTCTCGCATTTTATAAACCCAAAAAGGATCAGTGCTCTGCTTGCAATGCCTTTAAGGAATCCAAAGATAAAGAATCACTTCGAGAAGAATATGAGAATCACAAGAAGCGAGAAAAGCAATCGATGGATATGAAAGAAGCAGATAAGATAAAAGGAATAGCAGATAAAGGAGTTACGTTTAGAGCTATTACTTTTGACCTTCAGGCAATTTTGCCTATTCCTTTTGCAGGTGACTGTCAGATATATTACAAACAGCACTTGAATGTCTACAATTTTACAATTTATGACAGCTCTACTCGAGATGGATTTTGCTATGTGTGGGATGAGACACACGGCAGTAAAGGTAGCTCCGAAATAGGATCCAGTCTTCTTAAATACCTGCACAGTCTACCAAAGACTGTAGAACACGTATCATCATTTTCGGACACGTGTGGCGGTCAGAACCGTAATAAGTTCGTCGTGGCTGCAATGCTTTATGCGGTTAATAAGATTGATAATCTTAAAATCATTGACCTTAAATTTATGGAGTCTGGACACTCTTATCTAGAAGCTGATTCTATGCACTCCACTATAGAAAGGGCAAGGGCGCATAAAAAAATTTATAATACTCGTGAGTGGTGTCTGCTCATCTCCACTGCCAGAATCAAACCAAGACCGTATTTTATCCAAAACTTGAAACACTCAGATTTCTTTGATCTTAATCATCTGGTGGATAGTATTGTTGTTAATACATCTCTAAACAGTAGAGGAGAAAAAGTATCTTGGATGCGAATGAAATGGATACGTTTGCAAAAAAGTAAGCCGTATGTAATTCAATATAAGTACGACCTTTTCTCAGAAACATTTTATGAAATAGATGTTACAGAAAACAGAAGAAGATCAGGTAGAAAACGCAGTTGGGATTCAATCAAGCTAAATTGCAAATATGATAGACGTATTGCAGTCTCAGAAAAGAAAAAAAATGACCTTGTTACTCTACTGAATAAAAAAATTATTCCTGAAGATTATGCTGATTTTATTAACAACATCCCCTCAACATCAAATGAGGTTGAATTAGCAGTTCATGGTGATTTGGAATAACGTATTAAAGTTACCTTGTTTCTGGCATATTTTTTAGGTTAATATTTTGTCATAAAAATACTTATTTCTTCTTTCTTGATGTATACACAAATGTGTTAAATATTATACTTATATTACACAAATGTGTTAAGTGAAACAAAATAAAAGTTTTTTCAAAAATTGTTTGTCACGTTTTATTTAAATTTTCATCTATACACCACCAACTTATAGAAATATTATTGTTTTATAACATACTTGAACGTTTGCCTTTAAAAAATTATAACGAATAATTTATATCTCAGGGTAAACTTTGTTTTCTGAATACTGAAAATTTAATATTTAGCGCTTACCACATTTGTGCGCTTGACCATTGATATATATATATATATATATATATATATATATATATATATATATATATATATATATATATATATATATATATATATATATGTATGTATGTATGTATGTATGTATCCGAGCAATAACTCAAAAAATACTAAACTGATTTCAATCAAACTTGGCAAAAATCTTGTTTGGGCAAAAACCGAGGTAGAGTTCATTAATCAGCCTTTATACACAAGTTTTTCCAGTGGAAAATCAGGGAAAACCTTTTGAAAACGCTATATTTTTGTAAGTATCAGAGTAACTGGAATGAGACTTTACATGTGGCTAGAAATAGTGCAAATAAACCTATGTTGTGAATTTTAAGTAATTTGGTAAACAATTTAGCGTTTTTTCCAAATTAAAAATAAAATCCCAAAGACATGCGTTGAGACGTCTTAGTGGTTAAAGTCCAATGCCCGACAGACAGGGTAGTTAACTGCCACACGTAGACTGATTCATACAACAGGTATAAACCATACATCAATGGTAATCAAACTAAATATATACCAGGCATAAAACATAATATCCGAACCAACAATCGTGAAATCTCGGCAGCAATTATGGAAAATGACAGACGACATGAAATTAAAAATTTACCAAGTAATTGTTATTTAACTGGGGGATTCAATCAATTATTAAAAGACACTATATTTGTAGCTTTATGAACGGCCTCAAATACAGTTTTAACGCAGCATTGATATATTATGCTGTCGGATAATATACTAGAAATGTAAACAAAATCAAGCCAAATCTATAAAAATGATTCTAAAATAATTTCTTTTATCTTTAAACATAAGATGTCATATAAGACCGAAACAGCCGTGGGATGTGTTTCAATAGCAATTCTACTAATTCTGTAATTAATGACGTATACTTTGAATATAATATCCCGGGCATGAAGCCGATCTAAGGTATCACGCAAATAAAACGTTGGTTGAAGTAGCGCCGGGGTCAGTGTCCTTGCCTCCTAAGCAGAAGGTTACGTAATCGAACCCAGCTTGATGTATGTTTTTTTATGTTTTATTTTGACATTTGGAGAAACAATACTGCACAGATTTCATACGTTTTAAACAAGATCTCATTTTTGTTTAAAACGCTTGAATAAGTTTTTCACTTTTGAGTCTGAAATTATAATTTTGTTATTGTTGATATTGAAAAAACCGGTTTGATTAGGTTGACTAAAACGAAATCATACTGGCGATTAAAAAGGAAAAATAACTGCTACGTTTATAATTTGGCAGGTACTTTACTTTTCTAAATATAAATTAAGTTTCCTTCTGCAAATCTTTTGTATAACTTTAATGAAAGTTGTAATACAAGTTTCTTTTGCAGAGACTTACAGTATCTACTGATATAGCAAAATTTAATTCCTTAGCTTCATAGAAAATTGAGTTTTGGGCATCTTTCTCAAAAGAAGTTACAACGGAAGATCTTTTTGATAATAGAGAGATATCAATAACACTTTTGAAAGAATGATTCAAATGTGCACGTACTAAGACCTCTAAAATCGATCTTCAAGGTCTGTGTAAGTTTAAAGTATTAACTTTACTAATATGCCGTATAATAAAAGAGTACAATTCTTATGAAAATTCGCTACTATAATGCACTTGCTGCGTCCCGAATTTTTTATATTACTCTTGAACACTTTTATTCAAATTCGGGACAGACTAAATGTTGTTATTTCAGAAAACAGTTCATTTGCATTGTGTTTTTTTTTTTTTTTTTAATTTTAGGCGCATTTGTGGCTGGACTAGATGCTGGTTTAGTTTATAATTCTTTCCCGAAAATGGCTGACAAATGGATTCCAGATGACATTTTAGCATTGAAACCTGCCCTAACAAACATCACAGAAAATCCAACGACAGTTCAATTTGATCATAGAATTCTGGGTACAACAAGTGTTACTTTGATAACTGGACTGTGGTTAATGTCAAGAAAAAGAACCTTACCACCAAGAGCATATGCAGCTGCAGCAGCCTTTTGTGGAATGGCATGGTTCCAGGTATGTTTTATGCTTTCAGCTATATAGTTTTAGCTGAATATTTTAATAATGCTGTGATAATCATTGCTTACATTACCATTCCTTGAGCAAAATGTAATCTATAGAAATTTTTTATAGAAACTTTTATACTTTAATAATTTATTTTGCTTTGTTTTAAAGTAAGGTGTTGAAGCGTCAAATTCAATTTAGATTTTCCTTTACATCTAGAAAAATTTTTGAAATTGGTATAGAAGTTTTTCATAGTGATAAAAAATAGTGCTGCAAATTGAATCATAACTTCCGTATATCTGTGATAATCTACTCTCCCCAGACACATGCTCATGAAATGAATTTAGGGTCCATGACGTGACCACAAAGAAAATATTCGTATTTCTGTACCCATAAACTTTTGAAACATTATATTACTCCAGTTTTAACAAAAAAATGTAATTTTCACAAAATCACTCCTCGTTTATCCCCTACTCCCTGAAACGATCTGACCCAATTTGAAGTGCTCCTTTGTCTGGTGCTAACTGTATACCAAATTTGAAGATTATATATCAATTTGTTCGAAAGTTATCGTGGCTACTAACAGACAGATAGGTTAGGTAAAACCTAACCTAACAGACAGATCGACAAACCAACCGGCACAAAAAAATTTTATTCCAGAATCAAGTTTTCTATATATTTTGAGACTTTTTATGCCGTTAGAAAAAAAATTCGAAATTTCTTTCACCGATATTCTACACCCACATTCGAAATTTATTTCACCGATATTCTACACGCGCACATTCAACCCCTAATTTAATTTAAACACCGAATACCAAATGTTTGATGAAATTGAAAATTTTCTAATAAACAAACCCTAAAACGTTATATTACTCGAGTTTTAATGAAAAAAGGTCAATTTTCACCAAATCATCCCCCATTCTTCCCGTATCCCCTAGAGCGATTTTACCCGAAAGCAGTCCGAACCGTTAGTTTGTCGGATGCTAACTGTATACCAAATTTGAAGACGATATCTCAGTTCGTTCTAAAGTTATCATGGCCACAGACAGACATACAGAGACAAAAAGTTTTCATTTCCAAATCATGTTTTCTATATGTTTTGACACTTTGTATGTTTAAGCGGAAAATATTCTTTTGAATTTTTTTCGCTGATGCCATACTTCCACACGTATTGACGATGTGGAAGTAGTAATTCAATCCCAATTTGGTTCTAGCGGATAGAGGGAAATACTCCCAATTTTTGTTAGCACAAACTTTTGATTGGAAAACAGTATTCTCTAGTATTTTCCGAACAAAAAAAGTCTGGACGCAGCAAGTGCGTTATGGTAGCGAATTTTCTTTTAAATGTTTTTAATAGCAAATGTCTTTCTTTGATGAAAGCAGGCATCAAACTTGGTTACCTATATAGTAGAAACAATGTACCATATTTCATCGAAATAACTTTATTATTTGAAAATATATAAACATTTTCCAAAAGTCTGGATGCAGCAAGTGTGTTATGGAAGTGAATTTCCATTAAAATGTTTTTAATAGCAAATGCGAGCAGGCATCAATCTGATTACCGGTATAGCCTATGTAGTAGAAACAATGTACTATATTTTATCAGAATTACTTATGGTTTGAAAATATACAAAAATTTCCCGAAAATAAACTTAAATGTTGGTTTCCTAACCAACAAAGCTTACCTTAATAGCAAATTGAGTTATTGAAATTTAAAGGATTTAATAAAAATTTGCTACCAAAACGTACTTTCGATAAAAAATGCAAAAATGCATTAACGAATTTGTTCTATGAAAATTAGCTAAAAATTATAGACTGTTAAACCATAAACTTCACTAAACCTACAGATAAAGCATTAACTTAACTAAATCGACAGCCAAAGCATCAGAGAAATGGTCTATTTGTAATGAATTTTCTGTAAATATTTTAGTAAAGTGAAGGGCACTGACGGTTGAATCTGAAACTTAATGGTTCGCACAACACTCTTCTTGCAACATTTTCTTTTTACAATCCGTATTTGTGTCACGTTCTTTGCCTAAACAAAGTAGGGGCTAAAGCTGAACCTTTAGGGACTCCTGCATCAATTGGATACAGTTTAGAGGAATAGCCATCCACGACAAGAGAAATGCTCCGGTTGGAGAGGAAATTTGCTGTCCACGTACAGAGTTTTGGTGGTAGGCCATAGGCCGGAAGTTTATTAAGCAGCGCTGCGTGCCAGACCTGGTTGAATGCTTTGGATATGTCTAGAGCGACAATCTGGGATTCACCGTGTAGTTCCATAGACTTGCTCCAAGAATGAAAGGAAAGGTGGTCGGCAGTTGATCTGCGCTGACGGAATCCATACTGCTTATTGTGGATTAGACTTATGTTTTTCAAGAAATTTTAGTAATTCGGTTTTTATATACTTTTCCATCACTTTAGAGACGACTGACCGGAGATAAATGGGCCTGTAGTTGCTAGGAAGCGCTTCGGATCCTTTCTTGGGGACGGATTGTACTGGAGCAGTTTTCCAGTTACTAGGGGATATGCCTCTATTGTAAGATGTCAGAAACAGACAAGTCAGGACACGAGCAAGTTCTGGTGCGCATTTTTTGAGAACCATTGCTGTGATCTCGTCAAGGCCAGAGGCTTTCCTGGTATTAAAAGATATATATATGTATGTATGTATCACACCGATAACTCAAAAAATAATGGGCCGATTTTGATAAAATTTGGTATGTGCCTTCCTTTTGTAAGTAGCTTGGATAAGTTCGTTAGTCAGGAAAATCGGACGAGGTTTTCCGGGAAAATTTTGAGTTTTCATTCGAAAAAAAATTTTATCTCAAAAAATAAAAACGCTATGATAACCAAATTTGGTGAGTAGATTTACGATATAAAAAGTAAACTATACACAAAAATATAGATTTGTATGTTACAAGAAAAAAAAAGTTATAATAAAATTTTGGTGCCATTCTATGAAAATTCACTACCATAACGCACTTGCTGCGTCTTCGAGTTTTTTAGTTTTGAAAATGATATCCGTCATTTTATGCGCGACACTGGGGACTGTTGGTGGTTGAACATTTGAAGGTGGGTGAGAGTAGAATTGCCGGCGAACAACGAGGCAAAAAGCTCAGCTTTGCCCAGGGCGGTAGAAACAATTTCATCCCCTGAAACAAGTGGTGGGAATGTGCTCTTGCAGAAATTATCCACAATAGATTTAGCAAGAGTCCAGAAGGGTTTACTGCTGTTGGAGCTTGAGAGGACTTTGTTTTTGATGTGGTTATTAAATGAGTTTTTTGCCTCAGTTTTCTTGACTGGGATTATGTAGAAGCATTTTGTGAGCTTTGACCTTTTCAAGTGCGCCCTTGTCACAGGATTTAGAGAACCAGGACTTTTGAGTGGCTGAAGAGGTTTTCTGTGTACATGGAATAAATAATTTCATGCCAGCTTTGATAATTTCGGTGACGTTTTGTGAGATATCAGAGGGGTCAGGGTGAGAGAATCAGACAGGCGCTCATGGCAATGAGGAAAAGTAATCTCGCATTTCGTCCAAGTTCGCGGAGTTGTAGTGCCAAACGATACGTGGGTGTGATGACTGCGTGACCTCGGGTTGCATTGCACAGGAAGCAGTGACCATGCCGTGGTCAGAACGACCCAGGGGGGCGGTGACTGATATCTAATAGCAGTCAGGATTTGTAGTAAGAAGGAGATCCAAGGGATTTGAGCTGTGTGTTGGGATGTGAGGAAAGTAAGTAGGTCACTGAACCATATTGGCTAAATAATTGCTGACTGCAAAGGCCTCCGCTGCTCTTCCTTGTGGATCGGTTTTTGAAGATCCTAGCCATTCCTTATTATAGACATTAAAGTCACCAAGAATGGTGACCTCGGAGGAAGGATATTCAGAAATCAGATGGTCGGTTTTTTCAGAAAGGTATTCGAAGACCTGGACAAAGTTGTTGTCAGAAGGTGACCGGTAAATGCAAAAGATGCATTAAGTTGCAGCCCTGAGAGAGAGTTTAATCCAAAGTATGTATTTTCTTCCAGCTTCTAAATTGGGAAGTCTAGTGCAGGGTAGATTGCTACGGACGTATGCGCACACGCCTCCATGCAATCTAAAGGAAGTAAGGAGCTCATACCCTGGGAAATTAAGGTGATTAGTGGCTGTTTTGGCACTGATTTGGGTTTCGGTGAGGAAGAGGAGTTGTGGCCTATTAGCCTGAAGGAAATGGTGGTACCTCCTCGGATAGTACTTCGAAGTTCTACTGTGAACCTTAGACATACTATCTCCGAGGTTCGAAGTAGGAAGCAACATATTTGCTTGGGTTCGTTTATAGTTCGGTTCGAAAAAAACATGGGTTCGCACACCTCTAAATTTAGTGTAAAATTACTGGACAATTTCTGTAAAAAAAAGGTGATTTTTTTTCTCCAATTTTGGTCTTAAAGCTGTTTGTGGGTAATTATATCTTGGCAGGTCTGTAAATAGCTTAGAGAGGTTCATTGGCCAGGATAATCGGACCAGTTTTTTCTGGAACTTTTTAAGTTAATTTTCGGAAAATGTTTGTACTTTTTGAAACAACAAAGCTATTTTAATGAAATATGGTACATCGTTACTACTATATATGTTATACTGCCAACCAAATGTCCTTTTAAAAACAAGACATATTTGCCATTAAAAACATGTTTACGAAAATTCGCTACCATAACGCACTTGCTGTGTCCAGACTTTTTTATAAATATACACAATAACTGAGACACGGAATTTATTCCATTTGTCTGTTCCACATTGTGTATACTGCCACTAAATAAAATCCAAGTATAAAAATTGTAATATTAAAATTGATAAAGGTTTGTGAAAGTTTTAATTGTATGCATTTTTCCTCTCTTTTAAGTATACATTTTATTACTGTAATACCGTATTAAACATCAATATACAAAAAATATATAGGCTTTTAACCTGGCTTTCTGCTAATTTTACTAACTGCAGAAACATTATTCTTTACAGGTTCTGTTAGGAATATCCACCCTTCTGTACTATGTTCCAACACCTCTAGCTGCAAGTCATCAAAGTGGATCCCTCTGCTTGCTATCAACAGCCATATGGTTAACACATGAACTAAAGAGGATGCCTAAAATATAATCACAAATAAGTATTGTAAATATGTTGAAAGTTATTTGAAATAAAACCAAGTATTGATGTAACAAACTTTATTTATATAATTGATACACACTGATCAGGTCAAACCTAAATATTATTTTTAACACAACTGACCTTACAAAATAACATTTAAACAACCAATGTGCAGTATCAAACAAGATCCCTTTTTCAATCATCGTTAATACCTATTGCTATCAACATTATTCGTTTTTATTTTGATACATTACAGTCTTTTAATTGTTCATCAGTGAGTATTAAATAATTATGAGTATTATATGCAGTACAACACCTGTGTCGTTTATCTTCTCATTTACATCGTTTTCAGAATAATTGTAGATTCATTAACACTTTCAAAGGCATTGTAGTCCAGTCAAATTAGAAAAAATAAAAACGTTACTCGGTAAAGCCCTGAATTTTGGTATACATGCTTACTGCGGCTTCTCATTGAACATACTAACAGTCCACGTCAAAATCTGTTGCATTTCAGCCGCCATTTTGGAAAAAACGGTACACTTTTTCAGTTTTTTTGCATATATCTCTGCAACTATAACCGACAGAAAAAAAATAGTTTAGATAAAAAATATAGTTTATTAACACATTGAGTGCCACCGTATTGAATAAACAGCTTTATGGAGAAATAAGGACCAAATATAATTTGTTTTTGAGGCAGTCGAGAGCTAAGGGGGCAACTGAAGCTATCCAAAAGTCTGATAATAAATCAAAAACAATTTGGCAAATTATAAATCGTGAAACAGGTATAAGATCTTGAATTCTGAAACTAATATATCAGCAAATATATTCAATGATTTTTTTACATCCTATGCAGAGAGGTTGGTAAATAATGCAGTGGGAAATAAATTAAATTCCCCAGAATCTTATTTCTCTGGGATTCAAAGTCCAGCGAACTCTTTTTTCATGAAACCGGTTGTTGAGGAGGATGTCAGGAATGCTATCAATAAACTTAAAAATACAAAATCAAAGGATATATTTAGTATGGACTCTTATGTCATTAAGAGGTCTGAGGATTTTATTGCTCTGCCACTGACACATATCTTTAATCTCTGCATCACGCAGGGTTGTTTCCCTGCGCTGATGAAGTGTGCGAAGGTACTTGCATTTTTCAAAAAGGGGGACTGCAATGATCCTGGCAATTTTAGGCAGGTTTCGGTTTTGCCAATACTCTCAAAACTCTTCGAATTCCTTATTTTCCAACAACTTTATAGTTACTTTGTAGATAACCATCTATTCTATGAACATCAGTATGGTTTCCGCAAGAGATGCAGCACCATGGATGTGATATCGTATCTTCTAGAGGTGGTAAATTCTGCTTTTGAACAGAGAAAACAGTGCTGTGCAGTTTTTGCAGACTTAACAAAGGCATTTGATTGTGTTTCACACGAAATATGTTTGACAAAGTTGAGTCATTATGGTATTAGGGGAGCCTGTCTGGAGTTGCTGCGGTCATACCTTAATAATAGAACACAGAGTTTTTCACAGTGAAGTGGGATACATTCGTAGAGGGGTGCCTCAGGGTTCTGTACTAGGGACACTTCTCTTTCTCATATATATAAATGATTTTCCTCCTAACATTTCTGATGGCATCCAACAGAGCAGGATAGCAACAGCCCTCTTTGCAGATGACACAATTTCTATTATCACTGGTAATGCTGGTAGTGATGTCAATACGACTGTGGACAGTGTTCTTCGTGAGGCGAGAGATGGTTTAATGATAATGAACTGTTCCTCGATGAGGATAAGACAGCTTTAATCTGTTTTCATACCAGGATCACTTCTAATGAGTCGAACACTGCTAGGAATTTTCTTGGTCTCAACATCGACCCTGCTCTTGTATGGAGGAGCCAAATAGACTCGTTGGCTGGTAGACTAGCCTCATCAGTGTATGCAGTGCGTAAGATTTCTACAAAGGCTGGACCTGAGACAGCTTTGATCACCTATTATGGGTTGTTTTACTCATGTATGAATTACTGTTTGCTTGCATGGGGACATGCAGCGAGTGTGCACTTGGATACTCTTTGTGTTGCAGAAAGCAGCTGGACCTGAGACAGCTTTGATCACCTATTATGGGTTGTTTTACTCATGTATGAATTACTGTTTGCTTGCATGGGGACATGCAGCGAGTGTGCACTTGGATACTCTTTGTGTTGCAGAAAGCAGCTGTCAGAGGTATTGTCGGGGCCGGTTACTGTGCTCACTGTAAACCCATCTTTCAGGAACTTAACATAATGTCACTATACTCACTGGTGGTTTACAGACAATTGTTGGTGGTGAGAGAGAACAGGAGAAGTTTTGACACACATACTGAAGTGCATAGTTATAACACCAGACATAAAGATAATTTAATCCAACCAAGGCATCGGATAAATAAAACTAAAACGGTTGGGTGACTTTATCAATCCGAAGGTGGTTGAGAAATGAACCTATTAATAAATTCCGAACAATTATTAGATATTTTTTAATACAGGCTTGTCTGTACAGAACAGATGAATATTTTAATGTAGTGTCGCAGTTGAGATTCTCGATGGCCAGGTGATCCACTGTTTTAGTGATAAGCAGATAGTGTGTGTTTTAGATGTGTATGTATTTTTGTTAATTTTTAGTTTCACATTTACATGTACTTTATGTATAATTTTTTATCTTGACTGGCCAATTTAATTTTTTGTGTGATGTGGCTAATCAAGTTATTCTAATCTATTGCTAAAATAAAGTCATCTCTGTGGCCAGTCCCTGTTTTCAACTAAATTCACATTACAGAGGGCCATTGTTACTAAAAGAAGGGCAAAAATGTTTTTCATGTCTCAACCTTTTACTTTGTGAGAGACAATTGTGTCTCACACGGCCATAGCACTGAATTATTTCACTATAGGTCACGTGAGACTAATTTGACTCACAAGTTTTTGCACATACCGGTCACGCATGCAGGCAACAGCAGGCCCAACGATGGTTATTTGCATTCTTGTGTTTGTCTAGTGCGTATGGAAGTAAGTTTATTTCTCTGGTGAAAATGTCTTATGAAGAACAACAAAGGACATTGCTGAAGTTGTGGGATGAGTGTCCGTCAGACAATGAATTCATTACTTTATAGTGATGGTTCCTCTGATAATTATGAACCATCAGAGGAAAATTCATCCGATTCGCAAAGTAAAGATAAGCCTGTCATCAAGAGGCTTAGAGAACATATAACACTGATCAGGTATGCATTTTGTTTACTCGAGAGCTTCTTATACTAGTTTCTCATTATTTATTTATAAATGAGCAGTCTTTTTTTTAATATTATTGGCTGCGGCATCTCAGGCCATTAGCACATTCATTTCCCATCATTCAATATTTTTACAAATTTTCCAGACAAAGTCAACTTGGCTCGCCCAGGAATCGAACCCGGGACCTCTCGCTTAGCAGGCTGGCACCTAGCAACCTGCGCCACGAGGGCGTCTTAAATGAGCAGTCAACAGGCAGAAAACCGTAAAATATATCGCTACAATGAAAACAATGTATGAAAAAAACAATATTGCACTACATTTTTTCCAAATTCCAGCACCTCACCTGTAACTGAACCAAGTATTCGTCAAACTGATGTTGATAACATGTTCGATAATGAGGCTGGATGATCCCGCGAGAAGTGACTGTTGCCACCAGCAGACCACGTGATTCCAACAATTGATGAAATTATTGCCTAGTACATGCATGATAGTGATGATAACGATGTAGAAGTTCCTGGGGATAGATCACTAGAGGTCATTTGGGGTCCAGTAACTGGAAATCATATGAAAGTATTCGATTTCATTCCATGAGAAGTAGGAATGTGATCCAGAAATCTGCCTAAATTTTGTGGGCGAGTCCATTATATTTTTTCTGTCTATTGGCGACGAAATCTTTGATCTAATGGTACTTCACACTAACCGATATGCTTATCAGAATATAAATAATCCCAATCTGGAACCAAAAACGCGACTGAGACAATGAAAAGATACTAACCCAGCAGAGATGCAGATACTAACGCAGCAGCAATGCAACATATTTTTTTTTTAATATCATTGTGGATGGGATTGGTAAGGTATCCGAATTTACAACATTATTGGTCCAGGAGAGATTTATTCTAACAAAGTATGTAATGTAAAGACACGCAACTGATTTCAAACTCTGCTTTCTATGTGGCAATGATTTGGAGGATGTAAGTAAGCTTCGAGAGATTTCCCCCTTCTTGGACAAACTAAAACTTAGGTTCCAAGCTATTGTTGTACCAGATAAAAATATATGGATAGAAGAGACCTTGGTGCCCTTTAAAGGACGTTTGGCATTTCGCCAGTATATCAAAAATAAGAAACATAAGTTTGGAATAAAACTTTTCAAGTTATGCTAAGCAGGAGGTTACACGTACAACCTAAGTGTGTATTGTGGAAAAGAAGACATTACTTTTGAACCAGTATCGACTTGTGTAGTGAAACATTTGTTAGGTGACCTATTAGATAAAGGATACACCCTGTATACAGACAACTATTACACAAGTGTATCTTTGGCTCACACACTTATAGAACGTAATACACACGTGGTCGGAACTCTTCGCAAAAATCGTAAATTAAATCCAGAAGCAGTGATCACAGCAAAACTCAACAAACGGGGCATTATTGTAAGAGAAAGCAATACTGGAGTTGTTGTTTCTAAGTGGAAGGATAATCTCTTTTATTGTCTCCTCTCCTGTCACTGGCTTTTTTAAACTGTTAAATCCTTTATCTTTAATACTCCAGTACAAAGGCTTTCCTCACAATCAAAACAATTTACGTCACTTGCCATGTTTTTGATATTAAATTCGGCTGATTTTGTCGGTGACATCTTTAATGTATGGTAAAAACGTGTTGTTGTGTGGACTCTGTTTGCTCTTGTTGTGGTGTAGTGGTTTGTTGTTGTGTTTCTAATGTTTCGTAGTATGTGATTGTTGTCTTATCCGTTTTCTAGCAGTGTCTGTCTTAAAAAGTTTAATTCTGTATGTTTGTTGTTGTTGTTCGTTAGTCTAAGGGATCGTGTTACTAGTGTTCGAACCACAGAATTTAGTTGCGATGGGTGATGGTGAGATTGGGCGTTAAGATAACGATTAGTGTGGGTTGGTTTTCGGTAGACAGTGTAAGAAAATCCTCTGACTGGGTTTTTAGTGATGTCTACATCTAAGAAAGGCAAAGAAAAAATATTTTCTATTTCCATGGTGAACTGGATTTGGGGGTTAATGTTATTTAGGTGAGAAAGGAATTCATCTAGAGATTCTTTACTGTGTGGCCAGACAGCGAAAATGTCGTCAACGTATTTTAACCAACAGGTTGATTTAAGTTGGGATGAATTGCTGGCTTGTGTTTCGAAGTTTTCTATGAAAATGTTAGCCAATGCAGGAGAGAGTGGTGAACCCATTGGAGCACCTCGAACTTGTTTGTAAAATTTGTTTTGAAAAAGGAAATAAGTGTTAGATGTGCAGTGTTCTAGAAGAGCTAAGGTATCGTGGGAAATATTTTGTTTATTTTTGAGAATGTCAAGGGTTTCAGATAGGTATATTAGTGAATAAGGAAACTATATCAAAGCAAACTAGGATGTTGTTTTGAGAAATGGTGTTCTTTTAAAGGTCAATGAAATGGGTGGAGTTTTTGACATAGGATGTAGCGTTTTCTACTAATGGTTGGAGAGTTTTGGCTAGATGTTTTGCAAGTTTTTGTGTGGGTGAACGGTGGGCACTTACGATGGCAAAACATATATAATTTGGCTATTGAACGTCGTATTAGAGCTAAAGTATTGGATAAAAAAATATGGGAAATTTAACAAGCTATGTTTTTTATGTACATTTTTTCGTATCGGTTATAGTTGCGGAGATATAGTGAAAAAACTGTACCTTTTTCCAAGATGGCTGTTCGAGTGCAACAGATTTTGACTGGGATTTTTAGTACGTTCAATGGGAAGATGTAATGAAAGTATACCAAAATTCAGATCTTTACCGATCAAAGTTTTTATTTGTCGATAATTGGTTTGACTGGACTATTGATGACTATAACTGTAACTATTCTTTTTTAATTTTATAATAATAAATAATACATTTTTACTTACATAATACACAATACAGTTTACATATTTTTGTTTCACAGTAAAGCAATATTGTGTGAAACTTGGGGTGAACATTCAGATGGTTCACCACTAGACCACCCCCTGTTCTATCACTGAAATCCTCAAAAGGTATATTTGTAGCATAATGTTCACAACTAAGTATTGAAAAGTAATAAAACTTACATATAATTACAATTCCGAAACACCTTGAAAAATGTCAATTTTTTTTATGGAATAGCTGTGTGTTAAGAAAATTAAATTCTAAGAAAATGGTTAATTTAATTTCAATTCCACTTAGTTTAACAATCAGCTATACAAATACAGATGCGAGAATTGAAACAACCCAGACCTATGTTGTGAAAGCAATTCAGCCAATAGCAACAGCTTCATCAAAAGGTATCGTCTCTTTTTGTTTTTAAAAGAGAAGATAAATCAAATGCACAAGCGAGTCCAAAAGCAAAACAAAGTCGCGCCTGGAGCTGCCCTGGTACTTTATCATGCTAATGTTTTAGTGAATTTTCGTAGAAAAAATTCACTAATGGGGAGATCCCGATATATATATATATATATATATATATATATATATATATATATATATATATATATATATATATATATATATATATATATATGTATCACACTGGTAACTCAAAAAATAATGGGCCGATTTTGA
This sequence comes from Tillus elongatus, assembly GCA_964006375.1. NCBI lineage: Eukaryota > Metazoa > Arthropoda > Insecta > Coleoptera > Cleridae > Tillus > Tillus elongatus. The sequence goes on along the minus strand of OZ023262.1, from coordinate 64,118,215 downwards.
TAAAATTTGACATGTACCTTTATTTTGTCAATGGCTTCGATAAGTTCGTTAGTCAGAAAAATCGGACGAGGTTTTCCGGGAAAATTTTGAGTTTTCATTCGAAAAAAATTCTTATCTCAAAAAATAATGGGCCGATTTTAATAAAATTTGGCATGTGCCTTCCCTTTGTATATGACTTTGACAAGTTTATTAGTCAAGAAAATTGGACGAGGTTTTCCGGGAAAAATTTGAGTTTTTATTCGAAAAAAAATTTTATCTCAAAGAATAATGGGCCGATTTTGATAAAATTTGGCATGTACCTTCCCTTTGTAAATGGCTTTGAAAAGTTCGTTAATCGAAAAAATCGGACGAGGTTTTCCTGAAAATTTGAGTTTTCATTTGAAAAAAAATTTTATCTTAAAAAATAAAAAATCTATGATAACCAAATTTGGTAGGTAGGTTTACGATAAAAAAAAGTAAACTATACACCAAAATTTAGATTTCTATGTTACAAGAAAAAAAGTTATAATAAAATATTTTGTGCCAGATCATTTCTATGAAAATTCACTACCATAACGCACTTGCTGTGTCCAGGCTTTTTTTTCTTATATTCCGTTAATCATTGAAAATGTTGGATTTCGTTCACATTAAAAGGTTAATGATAAACATTTTAAATTACAAGCGTTAACACGTGAAAAAAAACGTGTTCAGTACTTACGAGGCAATAATTGGATAAATAACTTCTGATAGATTTCTGCTCTTTATCGTTTTGTTGCTGCAGTCACTTTGCCGAACGTCATAAGGTATTCATATACACTCACATGCAAAAAAAAACGCAACACGTTCATATTTGGTAAGATTTGAGGTCTCATAACTTTTTTATTTTTAGTCCAATTTTCATAAATTTTTAGCACACCTTAGTTGAAATGACTAACTTTAATTTGCGTATCCAGTCTTTCGTTAACTGCTGGCGTACTAGTCCTTATTCAGGCTTAACTAAAAGTTCGTTGTATAACCCTAATTTTAAAACACCCTGTAGAATAATTTCCTAGCCAAATTTTTTCAAAATACCAATTTTTGTTAAGAACCATTCCTTACCTACATTTTGTGTTTTGGTTCAGGTCTTTAGGTGTACTGGTTTATTTTTAAGAGCGAAATGAACTTGTCACCAACAATTTACTTTGAGAAATGTTGTTTGGCGAGGCGGCTATGCTCGTTGTTGCTCTAATGTCAGTTTGACAGCTTAGTTTATTAGTCTACCAATGAAAAGGCAACAATATATTGTTTAGTTTTAATAAGCAATTATTACAACTTACATAAAAATAAATAAAAACAGGAAAATGTATTTATGCAAACAATTTAACTTCAAAATCAAACTTCAAATCAAAACAATTCAACTGTAACTTAACTAACCGAAAAAAAAAGTACTTTTCACAACAAATTTAGCTTAATACTTTGTATTACCACCTCTAGCCCTTATAACTGCTTGCATACGTCGGTTCATACTGTCAATAAGGTTACGAATAGTATCTTGAGGAATATTTTGCCATTCCTCCTGAAGGGCTAAACGAAGCTCATTTACCGTAGCCGGGGCTACATCGCGATCCCTGATCCGCCTACCAAGTATGTCCCACACATGCTCTATGGGGTTAAGATCAGGCGAACATGCTGGCCAGTTCATTTTGTTAATGCCAACTTCCGCGAGGTATTGTGTAACACACATTGCTGAATGTGGTCGCGCATTATCCTGCATTAAGATAAAGCCATCTCCGATAAATCCACTAAAAGGTACAACGTAATTGCTTAATACCTCCGCAATATATCGGTGGGCTGTCAAGGATCCATCGATGACCACCCTCAGTGCTGGCCTCCCGGGTTATTCCTGCCCACACCATTACTGAACCTCCTCCATAGCTTAGACGGGGACTGAACGTGCACTGCGCAAATCTTTCTCCGGCCCTTCTCCATACTCTTTTCCGTCCATCTGGAGAATGTAAGCAGAATCTGGATTCGTCAGTGAAAAGAACATTGTTCCATTGCCCAAAGTTACAATGTAAATGTTCAGTGGCAAATTGCAATCTAACTATTCGGTGATGAGGAAGCAATTTGGGTCCAGTTGCTGGTCTGCAAGCTTGCAAACCAAACTCCTTCAATCTTCGGCGAACTGTCCACACACTAACATTAGTACCTCGGACCTCTTGAAGTTGATTTCTTGTCTGCACTGATGTTAAATGACGATCCCGCAGTGTTAACGTGAAGAAATCTGTCGTCTACAGCAGTAGTTTTTCGTTTTCTGTCACGACCTGCTCTACGTTTATTTCTGCCAGTTTGTCTAAAATGTTCGACTACTCTTTTGATGGTAGAGCGATGAACATGAAGGATTCTTGCAACATATTCATAATTACGTCCATCTTCAACAAGAGCAACAGCTTTTGTGCAATTTTCCGCACTTAAAACCATGGTAGGAGTATAATACGTCTTGCGTAACAAAAATCACTGTCAAATTGACATTAGAGCAACAACGAGCATAGCCGCCTCGCCAAAAAATAACATTTCTGAAAGTAAATTGTTGGCGACAAGTTCATTTCGCTCTTAAAAATAAACCAGTACACCTAAAGACATGAACCAAAAAACAAAATGTAGGTAAGGAATGGTTCTTAACAAAAATTGGTATTTTGAAAAAATTTGGCTAGGAAATTATTCCACAAGGTGTTTTAAAATTAGGGTTATACAACGAACTTTTAGTTAAGCCTGAATAATGACTAGTACGCCAGCAGTTAACAAAAGACTGGATAAGTAAGTTGAAGTTAGTCATTTCAACTAAAGTTTGCTAAAAATTTATGAAAATTGGACTAAAAATAAAAAAGTTATGAGACCTCAAATCTTACCAAATATTAACATGTTGCGTTTTTTTGCATGTGAGTATAGTTTACTCGCGTAAATTAGCCACACATTATGCTGATAAGATGTTTATATTACACTAACAACTAACAAACAAACCAACTTTAAAATGGTTGCCTTGTCAGTTAAAATGTATATAGATAGCGAAACTTGAATCTTGATTGGCACGAACCTATTCCTAAGATTCTTTTGGCTGTCTCAATTAAATTGTCTTCAATTCTCGCAATACACACAAATATACCACCAGAAATACTACCAATTTAAAAATATTTAAAAAATGTTTTCTAATTATAAAATACAAAAGATACAGAGCACCTAAATTTAATGACTTGTACATATGTGCCATGAACGATTAAAAATATCAAAATATTACAAGAAAGAAAAAATAAGACGCAAAATATGTTCTGCTACCTTATCTTACCACATTCTTTCTCCTTGATCCACCCCTTACAATTCACAACTAAACGACAGGATATCTATCTCTGGCACCTCCTCTATCTATCTCCCAAAGCAAGAATTTTTCATTTTTCTTTTCCTACGTATTTTATATCTGCATTATGCACAAATAGAACACACATACACGCTTTCACATACATACATATATACACACAAATGCACACACAACCAACCGGTATATATTACACACTATTTCCATCGCATACGTACCTACACATCCATACATACACTTTCATATCTCCCTATATAACACTGATTAAGTCTCTTAAACAGTATTCACGATCACTACTCCAAATGGAACTGCAACCAAAAAAATGTCTGATATTTAGTATTGACACTGTACACACAAAAGTTAGCAAACATACTCTTTCTTTAGCTTTATACATCATACAGATGATTTAGTTTATACTCAAATACAGTGTAGTTATTTATAGTAAAATAGATTCGTTTTTTCTGAACCGTTTTTATAAATGTTTAAATCACTGGGAAATATATTCTATAATTTTTACCCCACAAAATGTACAGACCGCTGAGTGATGTTCTTTACGCATTTAGGTGCATCTAGTAAGGACTTCGACTGCTGCCTTGTCAAATATTCGTGATTTGTATGGTATGACTATGAGAGTCTCTGTGAAAATGTGTATACTCAATCAAAAATAATTTCTGATAGCCAAGCTGCTATAAAGGCACTTGGCTCCTACTGTTGCAATTTCTCATAGCTCTTTCGGCTAAGCTGAATGAATCTGTGATTGACGCTGTATCGGTTCCTTATTATGAAGACTTATCAATCAAAATGGATTTATACGACAATAAATTAGTTAGTGTTGGGGGTGGTATATTTTCCTCATAATTCTTGTTTTCGAGTTATATCAAAGTTTTGTCAACAAGTATGAACACTTAAAAAATACTTATAGTGGATCTAAGTTTTTGATTTTTGGTGATTTTAATCTGCCACATATTAGTTGGTTTTGTGAAGCTGATTTTATGGTGCCTCATTGTGGACAGAATATATGTGCTGAGATTGTGACTGACTCAATGTACTTCCTGGAAATGGAACAAATAATTTTTTTCTAATTGTGATATCTTTTATATTGCTATGTCTAGGATGAAAACTGTCTTAAGACAGTGATTTTGTTACTTGAGTTATATTTTGTTTTTGGTTTTATTTTTAAGTACCATTTGGAATTGTTTAATTCTGTAGGTGCAAATTTAAAGAAATAAATTTAAAAGGGGTAGGGCGTTGCAAGACTGTCCTTAACGAACTGGGCAACGACAATGAGGTGTCGTTGATCTGGATACTGGGCCACTCGAACCTTAATAAATGGCAATGTAGCGGTTGACGCTCTTGCCAGGAGGGGGTGCGGGGGAGAACTATATCGGACCGGAACCTGCACTGAGGATATCCTTATGCACAGCAAAAGCACCTTAAAGACCTGGACAGATAAAGACAATCCAACAATGGCACAATCTGCCAGGATCAGCACACTCTATGGTCTACATAAACGGCTTTCAGAATTAAGGGCTAAAAAACTTCTAGAGCTAAACAGGCAACAACTGAGAACTCCGATCGGCCTGTATACAGAACACTGCTGCTTACGTCACCACATGCGCCGAATTGGGCTCGGATAAGAAACTGAGTGCCGGCTGTGTATGAAGAGCTATGTTCCTCTCCGGCTGCGGACAAGACAAGACACCTGCTCTTTGGCAAGACCCAACTTGCACCAGAAGATCTGAATCAACTTTCACCCACAAAAATTATCGACCTCTGTAAAGGCGGAACTTGATGGGAGAAATATAAAACAATACGGCGTGAACCACAATGACCTTAAGGTCGAAGTGGAGGGACCATCAAAACCAATTTTCATAGCTTTTGTAGTTGTGAAGATACAAAAAAAGTCGAAGACGCAGCAAGTGCGTTATGGTAGTGAATTTTCATAAAAATGATCTGGCACAAAATATTTTATTATAACTTTTTTTTCTTGTAACATAGAAATCTAAATTTTGGTGTATAGTTTACTTTTTATATCATAAACCTACCTACCAAATTTGGTTATCATAGAATTTTTATTTTTTAAGAAAAAAATTTTTTTCATATGAAAACTCAAAATTTTTCCGGAAAACCTCGTCCAATTTTTCTGATTAACAAACTTATCAAAGACATTTACAAAAGGAAGGTACGTGCCAAATTTTATCAAAATCGGCCGATTATTCTTTGAGATAAAAATTTTTTTTGAATGAAAACTCAAAATTTTTCCGGAAAACCTCGTCCGATTTTCCTGGCTAACAAACTTATCAAGGCCATTTACAAAAGAAAGGTACATGCCAAATTTTATTTAAATCGGCTCATTACTTTTTGAGATAAAATTTTTTTTCGAATGAAAACTCAAAATTTTCCCGGAAAACCTCGTCCGATTTTCCTGGATAACAAACTTATCAAGGCCATTTACAAAGGGAAGGTACATGCCAAATTTTATTAAAATCGGCTTATTACTTTTTGAGATAAGAATTTTTTTCGAATGAAAACTCAAAATTTTCCCGGAAAACCTCGTCCGATTTTCCTGACTAACGAACTTATCCAAGCTATTTACAAAAGAAACGTACATGCCAAATTTTATCAAAATCGGCCCATTATTTTTTGAGTTATCGGTGTGATACATATATATATATATATATATATATATATATATATATATATATATATATATATATATATATATATATATATATATATATATATATATATATATATATATATATATATATATAAATATATATATATATATATATATATATATATATATATATATATATATATATATATATATATATATATATATATATATATATATATATATATATATATATATATATATATAAACATATAAAAATTGAAACTAACCCCGGATATGGGTTCTAGGGGTCCTAGTTCGCGCTCATTTGCAAAAATTTTTTCAAAATTCAAAAGTCGGGATCTCCCCATTAGTGAATTTTTTCTACGAAAATTCACTAAAATTCATATATAACTGTCAACATTTTTAGCCAATTATATTTTTCTCTTAGATATTAAGAGAAGGCCCATTAAGTGGCATATCATTAAATGTGTCTTTAAAAGGATTATTAAAAATAAATTAATATACAGGATATTCTTGTTAAAGTAGAATTTGTAAAATGTGAAACTAGGTTGGAAAGGTAGTTCATAATGGCTTGTATGTATATAACCAAAATTTCAGATTGATATCTTCGGTACTTCTCTAGATAATTCTAACAGGCGGTCACTGTGAATCACCTTGTATACACCTTCAAATTTTGGGTGCTCTAATTCACGCTCATTTGATGGAATTTTGTAAAAGCTTAGAAGTCATGATCTCTGTACGTGGACAGCAAATTTCCTCTCCAACCGGAGCACTTCTGTTGTCGTGGATGGCCATTCCTCTAAACTGTATCCAATTAATGCAGGAGTTCCTCAAGGTTCAGCTTTAGCCCCTACTTTGTTTCTTCTCCACATCAATGACCTCCTCTCTAGCACATCCAAACCAGTTCACGGTTACGCGGACGACAGCACCCTCCACTCCAATATACAATATTCTAAGCCTGTCTCTTTAGCCCAACTAGATGAGGATCACAGACTCATGGAGGGTTCTATCTCCGTGGATCTCCAAAAATTATTAGACTGGGGAAGTAGAAATCTTGTACAATTCAACCCCACCAAATCACAGTCTTACTTTCTTTCTCATAAGAGATACACCAGCCCTAGACCCATCACAATAAACAACCAAGTTATTCAAAGTAATGAGTCCTTTTCACTTGTTGGCATCTCTGTGGATCGAAATCTCAATTGGCACCAACATGTCACATCAATTGCAGAGGCGGCTGCTAAGAAATTAGGTTTCCTCTTCCGGGCTCGCAAATATTTTTCACCAGCTAATCTTTATACTTTATATACTTCACAAATAAGACCAAACCTCGAATACTGCTCCCACATCTGGGGTGCTGCTGCCGCTTCTACACTCGCTATCCTGGACTCCATTCAGAAGAGAGCTATATGTCTCATCGGTGACCCTACCCTTACCCAAAGGCTGCCATCCCTTGCCCACCGACGTGCCGTTGGTGACCTCTCTCTCTTTTATAGATATCTGCACGGGCACTGCTCAGAGGAGCTTTCTTCCATAGTTCCTCCACCTGCTGCCCCCAACAGATCTACCATGGGAACAGAGCGAATGCATCCTTTTACTGTCCAGGTCACCAGACATAGAACATCCTGTTATGCCCGCTCTTTTGTCTCGAGGACTTCCAAATTGTGGAACTCCTTGCCGGCACATGTTTTTCCTTCTCCCCTGAACCTCCAAAACTTCAAGTCCAGAATTAACAAGTTGCCTCTTTCCTCCTTGTCGACACCCACGGTACGATATTATTTAGGCTGTAAGCCCTCCTGGTGTGTTGTTGAAATAATAAAATAAATAAAAATCTCTCTAAAGGCGATTTTTTTCTATGCAAATTTGCTAAAAAACTGATCCTGACAACGTTTTGCAGAAAAAGATGTTCAATATTTCCTAATTAGCAATAAACATTAAATGTTTCAATACTAAATAACTTCCTGTATTACAATGGGTTTTGATTCATATTCGGTAAACGGTGAGCTTTTGTCATATGTTAACCAGATCAAGTATCTTGGTGTTACAGTGGATGAACAGATGACTTTTATACAACACATAAAGAATATTACCATAAAAGCTTCCAAACTTTTGGGCTTTGTTGTGAGAAACTGTAGACTTTTTTCACTGGATACCGTCAGATGTGTTTACTGTTCTATTTAGAAGTGTACTCGAGTATACATCGGTAGTGTGGTCCCCATATTATGCCAGCCACACAGGGGCTGTTGAAAGTGCAGCATGCCTTTCTGTAGCACTGCTCTTATAGACTTGGTTATTCCATACCTGATCATGACTATGGGGGGATACAAATAATAACTTTATTCACCACTATAAATGCAACAGAAATACAAAATAGCACACAGTAGCTAATGAATAATGACAAAGGTAATTACAAGAGATAAGCTAATGCTCACTGAAGTCAGAGACTTATACGTGAGCCACCGCTCAATATTAGGATATATAATTAAGCCATAATATATTTTAAAGTACACACCACAAAATCCGGGTTCTAGATCAGCAACACACAAGTCACACGCACTCTCCCACACCATTCCCACACACCCTACACCGTCGGAAGTTTCAATCAAATGCTAAATATTTCTTAAACCCATATACTCCTCTAAGTCAATTCGAGGAATCTGACTTATTCACTCTGTAATCCTACGCTTGAAGAGGTTAACACTTGTAATCTGTCTCAGTGAGGTTGGGATCCTTATGTAGAGTCGAGTTCCAATAAATCTGAAGTGCCTCTGCCCAATGGCCTTAGCACACTTTATCACACCATATTCCGCATCTTTTTTATATCACGTATCTTAGGTCTGCCCAATGCTCTCAAGAAAGTGTTGATTCTTATGCACCCTTACCAGAATGCTCTTAGCATACATCTGTCTTATGTCAAAAAAAACAACACTTTCCTGATAAACACGATCACTCGGATAAGTGTTTGGCATATTCATTGTCAACTTTATAAAACGCTTCTGCAATATCTCCAATGGCTTTAGATGAGTGGCCATTATGCTACGCCACCCAATTACACCATATCGAATCACAGACTCGGCCAAAGCATGATACACAAGTCTCAATTGATGACAATTCAGAATCTTTTTTAATTTAGCCAGGCTGTATGATAGATAACGGAGCTTACCCACAGCACCAACTATGTGAGCATCCCATCTTAAGTGTGAATCAATTATGACTCCCAAATATCTAACCGACTTTTTCGATCCTATCTCATAAGCATAATCTCCCAAGTCAATTTTCAATGTCTGGTATGGGGCAACTCTTGATTCATTGCACGAAAAGGCTAGAAAATTGGTCTTTTTAAAGTTTATGGTTAATAGCCTCTCATCAAACCACTTCTTGATCAACTTTAAATCATCTTCCACTATAGATCTTAAGCGATTCCAAGATGTTTCTTCATAGAATATAGTTGTATCATCAGCAAAGCAAACCACTTTTCCCACAGATGGTAATTCTAGCAGGCCATTAATATTTATGCTGAATAAAATAGGACCAAGGACCGTGCCCTGAGGGACCCCACACTGGACAATCTGTTGATCACTATCAATTGTTTCCACCCGTGTAATCTGTAGTCTGTTATTCAGATAACTTGTAAACAGTTTAAGAGAGGTACCCCTAAAATCCATATCTTCCAAAATGCCCAGCAGCTGATCATGGCTCACAACATCAAATGTCTTAGCTAGGTCAAGGAAAACGCAAAGTGCGGACTTATCACCGTCAAGTGTGCCAGCTATATCTGTAGTCAATTCTAGGATCGCATCATCGGTCGACAAACCCTCCTGGAAACCATATTGTCGTTTTGAAAGTAATTCAAACTTCTTTAGGTAATCTATCATTCTTTTCTTAACAATATTTTCTACAACTTTGGCCAGATTTGAAATCAAAAATATAGGCCGATAGTTTGTCATATCTTCTTTGCTGCCGGATTTATAAAGAAGAAACAAAGTTTGTTAACGCTGAGCTCTCTAGAGGCCTGCAGAACAGTGACCGGACTCTGTTGTATATTCAAAAGTGTGAATTGTTTGTGGACTCCGATGAGATTCTGGGCAGAATCAGCCTTAATGTACCTAACAGAGTCTTAAGGTCATATAACTTGTTTTTCACTGCACTAATTATGGACTTAATTCACCTATTGATAGATATCTACGTATTATAAATGTGATCACTGAGGTGGACAATTTTGACATCTTTTGTGTTTCACTGTCTGCTTTCAGAAGGCATATGGTTGCGTCTGTTGTTGCAGTGAACTGCTGAACTGACTGTGTATCTTTTGTGTAGCAGTTCTGCTGTGATTCTTTGTAGATTTATGTGTGCATATTTGATTTGTTTTGTACTTTTACTTGTATTGTAGCACTTAGTGGGGTTTCCCCATATAAATTAAATTAAATTTTGATACCAGCTTATTTTTATGACATCACAGTGTTAGGTCTCACAACCATTTGATATACAGGCTGTCATGGTCGATGGTAGGTTAAACGTTTGTGGAGAACGGGACCCCTTATGTTGTTGCATTTTTGTATTTTCCATCGAATTATAATGCATGTTTGTGAGGAAAAAAAATTATATGGTGCATCGTTGTTGAATTATTTCAATTGTTTTGTAACTTTTCACGTTTTTGGGACATATTGCAAACACCTATCACAAATTGTGATTTTTTGACAAAAAATACCTTAAAAAACTTACTAGATAACCCAAAAGACAAGGATAGCACGGCCAAAATGTCGGGAATTTATGAAATAAGTTGTAAAGATTGCAATGTTAAGTACGTCAGACAAACAAAAAGATCTATTGAAATTAGATTCAAAGAACACTTAGCCCAATTACGATACGGTACTATAGATAGATCTTCCATCGCCCGACATATTTTGGATAATAATCATCACGTTAATGAAGATAATCTAAAATTAATAAAAAATGTTACGACAGCTCAACGCATTCGACAGTATATATATTGCGAAATAGAGTTACAACAAAAAGTGTATGAACGTTTCACCACCACCAATTACGAGTCACCTGATTGATTGCTTTGTAAAATAAATTCCAATGTTTCAACACGTCCTAAAAATAACATAAGAATAGATATTTCCGCCAAACGAAACTATGTTAATTTAGTTGCCGTTGAACCTTCCCAAAATTATCAGAGATGGACACCTTTTAGATAAGTTAATTAAGACAGTTCAAAGACCTCATCCGGCAATAAAAATACAATACACTGCAGAATTTGCCTGCGACTTGTTCACCTCTCGGTTCCGTCTCTTTACCTAAGATCTGGTATATAAGGTGATGTTAGTTTTTAAAGTAGTTAGAATTTTTCATCCCCAGGTGACGCTGACTTGGTTGGTGAAACGTCAGGTCTTTTAAAATGTGTTGTGGTGATTTGGGTTCTCCAAGTGTACTTAAATTGTGATACAGCGTTTTTACCAATATAGATAGCGGAGTCCCATGGAATTTCGCAGAAATGTTTTTAGTGTTTCCATAGAAATCATTCTTTGTAAGATTTTTGTGATATGTTAATGATAATATGTTAATAATAAATGTTTAGTAAGTTATTGTAAAAAAAGTTGTCGAATTTTTGTGAAAAATATAATTTAGTGTAACATTACTGAAGGCAATTTCGGTAAAAGAAAAATGGTGAATTTTTTTTTCTTCAATTTTGGTCCTAAAGCTGGTTGTGAATAATTACATCTTGGTAGGTACGTAAATAGCTTGGAGAGGTTCGTTGGCCAGGATATTTGGACCAGTTTTTTCTGGAACCTTTTAAGTTCATTTTTGGAAAAGGTTTGTACTTTTTGAAACAACACATCTATTTTAATGAAATATGGTACATTGTTACTACTATATAGGTTATACTGTCAACCAAATGTCCTTCTTTTAAAAACAAGACATATTTGCAACTAAAAACATTTTTACGAAAATACACTACCATAACTTGTTACGTCCAGACTTTTTTTTTTCTTTCAATAAACGATATTCAACATAAATCTGCCTGCATTGACATTAATTTGCACAATATTGTATTTTATGCTCATCGGAAATGGTTGCGAGACCAAAACACTGTGCCTGAGCGTAATAAACTATCTTGTGAAGTTTTTACTATGTGTTTTTATTATTTTTAGTTAAAAACAAATGTTTCACAAAGAGCGAGTGAAAATTGAGTTTGCTTCATGATAAAATCTTTTCTATAATTTACCATGCCTTAACATAACTACAAAGATCGTATTACATTATTTTCAAAAACAAATTAAATGATTGTGAGTTATGAGCTGAATAAAATAACTGATAAACTGAAATGTAAGAGTAAAACTTTTTACAGACAAACAGTGGACACATCTATTAATTAATACAGTTATTAAGGTATCAAGCGTATTACAAGGTTGATAATGCGCGAGGTCGGCTGAGTACAATCCGAGGGCCTCTATCTCAAGGGGTTTACGCTGAGCAAGGGCGTATCATTATAATCCCTGTGGTACCTTCAACATTTAATGTCCCACTAGTATGTTGCTAGATTTATGTATAATAATTTGATTATATTTATATGATTAAAGCAAAGATTGTGTGCAAATACAGTAACCTGATGGTAACCAAGAAACAAAATTCGTTTATCAATATATTTCTGACGCTGTGTGAAGTGCAAGTTTTTTATAATGCCCTAGAGTCTGTTATTTGAAATTAACACCCTAGGGTATTATTTATATGTTAACTTATGTGAAAAGACATTCATTATCGTTCAATAACATACTAGTGGGACATTAATTAATTTAACGACACAGCAATTCACAGGCCCACAGAAAATTGATGGTTCAGTTCTAGGACGCCTCCCTATCATCTAAATTAAGAAGAGAAATGACAACAGGTTAAATATTAAACACTCCACATGAAGTGTATAAAAATAGAACTCTTCTAGTACAAACAACAGAGGTTCTACTGGTATATTATTTATACAAGTTTTACAAGATGTCTTGTGAACAAAAATGTTTTGAAGCACTATAAGCAAAGTGATGAATGCTTCAAATGAAACAGTGTGACATGTCTTACAAAACAAGTATTACATATTTTTTCTAATTTGTGTCTATTGTACATTAAAATACCGAAGTGGGTTACTGTGGCTGGAAACTGAAACAAAAAGCGAAATCACCCTGTAAACTACAAAAAAATAACAGAGTTATGCATACATATTTCAACATTGAAGTTATCTGCATCAGTAGCTGACAGTTAAGCGACAGCCACTGATGCAGACAACTTCGTTGTCAAAATACATGTTTAGCTCATAACTCTGTTATTATTTTGTGGTGATTCTGCCTTTTGTTTTTGTACGTTAAGTAAAGAAAACTTTCAAATAGAAAACCTGAAAACAACTGAAGCAATTAAGCAGTGGGTAACACTGTTAGTAACAAAAAGTTTGTAGGCAGTTTTATGAGGTTGAAGTATCCCTGAAGATAGTTTGGAAAGTTCGTGACCTAACCTTCAGATAGCACGCATACAACAGATTCTGTGTTGTCTCTTAACAGAACTGTCCTACTTGTATCAAATATAGTAATATAAAGCGAGTTAATTTCTGTGCGTTTCATAGAATGCAAAAGTGAATGTTGCTGGTAATTTTTCAAAAATGGAAAAAAAGCTGCAAGCAGTGGTAAAAGTAGTTTAATTTAAAAGGTTTAACTTAAACGGAGAATAGGCCGGAGCTGCATTAAACATTTCTCAAATATGCTCCTTCATTATACATGGTTGAAAACTAAGTTGCTAAGTGTAAACCAGAAATCCAGAAGTATTAAGGCAGACGCTGGTAACACAGATTAACAAATCAAGTGATTACCATAACCCTGGAAATAAAATACCTATATCTCTATGATTTGTTCAAAAATATTAGAAATGGTTCTGAAGTCTAGAATAGTTGATTTTGTGACTAAAACATTTAAATGTGAAGAGCATCAGTTTGGACTTCAAAAAATAGTAGTACTCAAATGGCAACTATTGAAGTGATAGAGTTTTATCACAACTAGTCTTAACGAGAAAAACTATGTTTGTAGATTTAAAAAAAATCATAGCATTATATTAAACAAAATGTATACTACGGAAATACGTGGCATTACAAATAAACTTATATCTAGTTATCTATTTGGCAGAAGGCAAACAACTGTTGTGAATAGTGAAAAAAAAGCACCTCCAAAATTCTAAAAGCTGACCTCCCACAGGGATCTGTGCTTGAATCAATTTTGTATTTGTTGTATGTACAGAATCTATCATTATCAAACTTGAAAGCCTTCCTGCCCGTTACTATGTTGACATCCGTCAGTTTCATGTTCGTTGCTGTCGTTACACCGATGTAAATAGCAAGTAACTCCGCCATGTTGGTGGTCCTGTTGTCCCTTACCCTCGTCACTGTTTCTGTTGTGTGTCCGTCTTTCTTACGTACGTACAGTCCTATTCCTGTTCGTCCGTCTTGTCCGCAGCTTGCGTCTACATATATTCTGTCCGCCTTGTCCCCCGTTATAGTTATCTTTGTCGTCTGTATTCTTCCCCTTACGTCCGGGTAGGGTTTGTTCCTTGTTCTCATCCTTGGCTTGTCTATGTCCTCTCCTCCTGTCGTTCATTCGTTATGTTTTTCAGTCACTTCCAGCCACAGCGGGGGTATTCCCGCCATGACGTGAAGCGCACTGGTCGCTGCTATCGCGTACTTTCTGTTTATAAGTAACAGTAATGGTCTCATTGTCGCGTCCAGATGTCGTCTCATCATCGTGTGGTTTCCTCGTGATCCCTAAACCTCGCTGGCGTACAAAACCGCTGGTTTTATCACCCTTTCCGTGATAAATCTGAAGATCAGTCTGTCGTGTCCGCATTGTCTTGTCACCTGTCCGATGCTTTTCAATGATGTCTGTCCCGTTTCTTGTCCTTGAGTTTTGAATTTATTGTAGTTTTTTGTCTATTGTCATGCCTAGATATTCCAGTTAGTCTTTATGTTGTAGTGTCTGTCCATCTATATTTTTACTGTCGGTGGTCTCATTCTTCCCGTCCGTTCAATAAACATTGTTTCAGTTCTATCTGTCTTTGGTCTATTTTGTTTTTCCGTTTCAGTTGTGTATGTAGTGTTAGGAGAAGACTGATTGGTCTGGATGTGCCGTCTTTTTTAGGAAGCCATATTATCTTTTTATTATGTCTGGTGTTACTACTCTTTGTCTCTTATCTGTTTGTCTTTGTTTCTGTCTGCTTTTGTCTTTTATGTTTTTGTGCAGGGATAGGTTTGTTTTTATACTTGACTTACCTGTCCTCCTCGCCCCTCTGATTTCCTGCAGAATTGTCTTAATTTTTCTCTCTTGTTCTTCTAGTCTTTTCTCTATAGCTTCGAGTGATTGTCTCTTACCCAGTTCGTATGTCATCCTTATCATTTCGGTAGTCCGTCTGGGTGTTTATTATGTGTTGTTGGGCTTGTGTGTACTGTAGCTTGCCTTTCAGATATGAGTTGGCCGCGGATTTTATTGCCCAGTTGGCCGCGGATTTTATTGCATTTTTTCTTTTTGCTGTAACTTTTTTGTTATTGTTGCTGGGCTCATCGGACAACGGGCGCTTCACGTTTCCGGTGCCCCCGTTTCGGTTGGCGTAGTATAAAATTTCAGATTTTTTGAAATATTTCTGTCCTGCCTTTTTCTTTTCGCTGTAACTTTTTTGTTATTGTTGCTGGGCTGGGCTCATCGGACTACGGGCGCTCCGCGTTTCCGGTGCCCCCGTTTCGGTTGGCGTAGTAATAAAATCAGATTTTTTTGAAATTCCCCACTTTCGCCTCTTCCTCTCTCTTTTTGACTTATCGTCGTTTTTTATGATGGCGTCGCGACGCTTTTGTTCAGATCGGCGCCTATCGTCAAGCTTGCCCCGCTCCGACGTATCCTTCTTGTCGATGATTTTTTGCGCTGCTATTCTCCTCGAGACTTTCGACTTGTACTTTTTAAGTGATATTTTCACGTATAACTCTGTGGTTCCCCTTTCTATCTGTTTGTCCGATTTTTGGTCTCTATCCACTTACTTCTCGAATCCCTTCTGTTTATCACCTAATCCTACTCAGTTCTACACTGTTTAAACTCTTTTTGTTTTGTTTATTTATTCGCTTAGCGTCTTTTCTTTTTTTTTATCACTGTTTTACCTTCGGTGCGTCGCCTCTTGGCCGACGTTTCCGCGGCAGCAGAGTTACCCTATCACTATCCGTTGTCGTTTTATGGCTGCTTTTATTTAATCCCACTCACTTGTTTATATGTGTATGTAAGCTCCCCCCGCACAAGTCAAAGACTTCTGAGTCCGGAGTTTGTCTACAGTGGTGTTATTATTATATTGTTAAAAAATTCCAAAATATCTCCCCGGGAAGAGCAAAGAAATGTCAATACTTTTTTCATATAACATATAGTTTTTACATGCGGTAAGAACATGAAAATTAAGCAGATATAATTGCTTCAGTTGTATACCTTGCACCAACTTGCAGGTGGAGAGGCTGAAGAGTCCACAGGCACACAACATAATTGGGACATCCTTACGATGGCCAAACACTATCTCTGTCATAACAAATGTTTTCATGTACGACGCTGCACCTGCTCAAAAGCTGCCACGTGCACACTGTAGGAGATTCCAGACAACACTTGCATACTCCAGCTTTGATCTAGCAAACGCCATGTATAGCATACTGACTGTCTCTAAATTATCAAAATCTCTAGTATTTCGTAAGACGAAGTCACGCAGATTGATTGAACGTGGTCATTAAATTACAACTACTCATCAAAAATAATCCCCAGATCCTTTATTGAATGTTGCCTCTCTACTGTGATGTTTTTTATTTTACAGGGAAAAATAATCTTATTGATTTTCCTTGAATAAGATATGACCCTACACTTAGCAGGATTCACATCCAGACGATTCATGTCAGACCAATCCTGCATAAACAGAACTGCAGTTGGCAACAACCGATATCCGAGTTCACTCTACAAAAAACCTTCATATCATCTGCATAAAGAAGACATCAGTGCTTACATACTGCACAATGACATTAATAAAAATATTAAAAAACAGTGGTCCTAGGATGGAACCCTGAGGTACCCCAGAAATTTGTTAAAATCTGATTGACTTATGACCTTTGTACTGTATAAATTGATACCTTCCTGAAAGATAAGATTCAATTAAGACTGTTAGATATTCCACAATGACTCAATTTAGTTAGTAGTATCATATGGTCCAATTGATCAAATGCGTTTGGAAAATCAGTGTAAACCACGTCAACTTGTGAGTTGTCAAGATTGTAACTAACAAATTGAGTAAATAATATCCAGTTGGTCAATCTGCCCCCCATAAACCCATTTTGACGTGTAGTAAGCATTTTAGAGATGTGCACTGACATATATTCATTTAGAGTAATTTCAAATATTTTGCCAAAGTTGCATGTCATGGTTATAGGTCTCTAGTTATGAATGTTATTTCTCTCACCACTTTTATAAACAGCAGTAACTCGGGGATTCCTTCACACTTCAGGAAGTGTATTAGTTTTAACATAAGGTTAAACAACACGGTAAGAGGATCCGCAAAAATAGTGGCTATAAATACAATATGTCCATCCCTGGTCTCAATGTCATGTATAACTGTCCAGTTTTTGACCAGGCTTCAAGGGCAAATTAGGGTTGACTTTGTGGAGTGTTCCCTTGATCCCTTATTGCTACCACCACAGGGGTTTCCAGGCTTAATTAGAGAGTGATGTAGTCTGAATTTATATAAAATATGGATTCACTTACACCATACATCAGATTTGTAAGTCTGGCTCTAACTTGAAATTTGACCAGTCTGTTTCATTATTGGAGTCCCAATATCGCTTCTTCCTAAATCACAATGTGAAGTGGTAGCAGATCCAAGAGAGTTTCCATTGCAGCTATGTGTGTACCGGAATTAAGTGCAGCTACCTCGACATATAATTATTGTGGTTTCAATTTTTATTGGATACATTGCAGAGGGTAGTCTTAGGAAGCTCCACCTCTCATTTTGTAACTGTATCACAAGGAGTAACACAGGGAAGCATACTTGGACCACTACTTTTTAGTATATATATTTCAAATGTGTTTCGTTGCCTTAAATTTTGTAACTACCACCTTTACACACATGATATGCAACTCTACTGTTGAGAAACCCTTATACTAATAAATAACGATTTAAACTATCTAGTTCAAAATTCTAGAAAAGATTTATTATTAATAAATCCAGAAAAATCATCTGTGATTGTTTGAATGAGGGTGGGATGGAGCGAGTGCGTGTGGAAATGAATGGAACTACTCTCCCTGTTAGGCGAGTAGCTAGGAGTTTGGGGTTAATGATAAATTCACATTTACTCATGGACCATATATCTATGTGTCTGAAAATATCCTGCTACGCCTTTAAACTAATTTATACACAGAGACACAGCTTGGATTAAGATCTTAAATTATTACTATGAGATAGTCTTGTTTTGTCACAATTAAACCATTGTGACGTTATTTATGGACCTTGCCTTGACAGCATTTGTAGTCGGAAGATTCAGACGCTTAAAAATTCATGTCTTCTATGTGTGAGACATCGCCAATGTATATTAAATAAGTTAACACAGGTCGGTTGACTCAACATGTACAATCGACACATTTTACATATATGCTATGTTTCTACTATAGAATAATAAAGGATAAAGCTCCATGTTATCATCATGATCATCTGACATTTCGAACTGATGTTCACAATTAGAATCTCCATCATAAAATGTTACTAACTATTCACCAACCATAATAGAAATAAAATGTTACTAACTATTCACCAACCATAATAGAAAGTTGTTCAAAAGGTCCTTTTCATATAACAGTGGGTCTCTTCTTGGCTCCTACGCTGTGGTCAGGTCAGGTCAGGTCTGACAGTTCTGTTCACACATTTGAGATCATTTTAAGCAATGCTTATTTGAAGGTCAAACTGATTTGTAAGAGTGTGTGTTAATATATTGTTGTTATTTTCCTGTGCTGCTGTTTCATACTGTTGGAATCAGATTAGTCAAATTTTAATTCTAGGTTTTGTGTTCTATTGCGGGATCACAAAATATTTTTTATAAGTAAGGCGACAGTAGAAGAACACTGTTCCATGTTTACACTGAACATCTGAACTGTGTGCCTTTCGTCTGCTGCATTCTAATTAGTAATATGATTAATTATATAGGTGCATATATGTAAAATGTATGCAGACAATAAATGTGTTATTATTAATTAGGAGAGTGTTCCTCATAAGCTTCTGGCACGGTTTCGATGCAATCATAAAGACTTTTTTCGCCGTTTTCTCATGGTCAATGAAACATAGACCCACTATTTTACGCTAAGTAAGGCGCAAGCACACAAGTCTGCAGTTGTCATGACTAAAATTCAAGAACCTAAATTTAACTAGTATTACATTTACCATATTTTCCAGAAATGGCCCCAATTGACTTTCACTTTTTCTCTAATTTTAAAAAGTGGTTCCACAATCATATACTTTCTTCCAAATGATAGCGGCTGTAGGTAGGTATTTTGAGAACTTAGATTAATCGAGAATAGAAGGGGATTTATATTTATTTATTCCTAAATAAGTTTAAGCCTTCCCAAGTTAATACGATTTTTTTCAATGTTGAAAAACTTATTGTTTGGCTAAAACATGTTTTTTGTTTGTTCTGGTAGGTCACAAACTTTATAAACCACCCTTGTATATTTTACAATTACTGATTTACTGAATACAGTTTTCCTAGTCAATCAGTTATTAAATATTGGTTATCATCTTACTGATTGATAATCAAATTATTTTCATATAAGACGTAACCGACTCAGTTTAAGACACAAAATAGAAAACAAAATAACAGTGGTAGTCACAACTTATGTAGCTTATCAAATTAATACAATATACATATTAAAACTAAAAACAAAGATGGTATGAATATCGAAGTGTGCGAAACATTGTCTCTTTTCCATATTCTTTTAATGAGTGAATATTGGAACCTGTGATGAGTACTGATAAGTACAATTTGGAGAACCCAACTCATCACAATACAGTTTTTAGACCCGATGATCGTAAACCGGTTTATTCATCCCTCCGATGATGTTAACTTTGTTAACGAAACGATCGTCAGGTCTAAAAATTGTATTGTGATGAATAGAGTTAACAAAATTGTACTTACTAATATTCTTTTAATATTAGGTATTTTCCAACTTAGTGAAATAAATTTCCAAATACCAATTATTATTATTATTATTGTACAAAAATTGGTGCGAAGGTATACAGTACAGTATTTAAGCTGAAAATTTTTAAAATATGAGGTTAGAGTATTTTCAAAACTTAACGCCGTTATGTATACCATAACTACACTGAAAATCAATATTAAAAACCAGCAAGTAGAACAGATAGCAACGAAAAAATTTCCTACTAAATAGAGACATAAATTTCTTCTCTGGCTTCACAATTGTTTGTTTTCTTCTGTGCAAAAGGACGAAACTGGTTACAGGGAAGAAAACACGCAATTGTGAAGCCAGAAAAGAAGTACTACATACAGACTTGGAGACTACTTCTCTGGCTTCACTGTTGGTTTTCGTTTTACCTTGTTTTAAACGAGCAAACTGATTTAATGAATTCCCCTTTCTTGGGTATTCTTCTTTCTAATTAAATAAGTCAAAGAAAATAAATGTAACTATTCTTTCAAAAAAGTTGTAATAAGATAATGAGTTGATGTATGTCGATATTTTTGTTGTATAGAGACTGCTTTTATACTATTATTGTTTAGTTATTTTATTGTTATAACTGTTATCATAGTTATTATAGGCTAATTCTATTTTTATGTTAAATATTGACATACATCACATAAACATTATGAAAACCTCATCTGTCATCTGTGTTTCATTTTATTTTCAATTTGATAAATTTTTTGATCAAAACATCATATCATAACATAGCAATAGATATTTATTTGTAGTTGTCATGATTTCGTACTAATTCAATTTTTATCTGTCTGAGAATGCTGTCAAGCAGCGAAACTATAGTCACAGAAACGTTGAAGAACATCCTAGAACATCCAGAATTTGTAAGGGCCACTTGCTCCAGTTAGCATACACGCTGGCTACAAGCTTCACCTACAAAAACGAAAACCAACAGTGAAGCCAGAGAAGTAGTCTCCAAGTCTGTACGTAGTATGGACAAGTTTCACCAAGTAAGGGCAACAACAATCAATGAATCAGAGAAGCAGTATCTATATCTGTATTTAGTAAGAAACAGTTTCACCAAGTAAAGGCAATAACAATTAAGACATTTCCCAGACAACAGAAAGTCAAGGGGAACTGTCAGGTTGTCAGCCATTTGAATGTTTAATTAGTCGCGTCTGTAAATTTGAACTTCAAGCTTAGTATTATTATGTCACAAAATACACATAGTTTGAGCTTGCGGCAGAAGATAGTGCTGACGGCAAGCGGTTTGTGCCCTTCCTTGTGTCACTGACAGTTCTGTGACTAATCAGAGGAACACATTCCACAAAACTAACTGTCAAAACTCATAATGATATGTGGAATGTTTTCCTGTGATTAGTCGTTCCTCTGGCAGCTGAGGGTCGCCATTTTAATTTTAATTAAAATATTAGAATGACTGATAACGTTTATGACGGTTTTGCAGGGACTCTGTAGTAACTTAGATTTATAACTTTAAAGACAAAACCTGGACCTATCAGATGTTTTGAGGCTAGTATGTCACAAACTACGGGCTTTAAAATGAGGAGTTTGGCGGGTGAATATTCTTTTTTTAAATAAAAAATAGATATTTTATTATCACCAGTAATTAATTTCTATACATCAAAATTGTGATTTTTAGCGAATTTTTTTAACAAAAATTCACTAATGGGGAGATCCGTGTTTTATATATATGTATGTATGTATATATATATATATATATATATATATATATATATATATATATATATATATATATATATATATATATATATATAAACATGGAGTTTATGTGTGGTAAACAGTCTGAGGTGAAGAGTGGTGAAAGTGAAGTACAGGTGGCCCCAAATAAATGTACAAACATCATTGTAGAGAGTTTGGGTGGCTTGACTCAGATGAATGGAAGTGAGGTCGTGTTAGATGAGCAGGGTTTCATTCCAGTCAAAAACAGGCGGAGAAAGCATGTAAAATTGGGTACAGCAGAAACATCTGAAACAGCTGATAGCGGCCAATTTGTTGGTAGACAGGCAGAAAAAAAGAAGGCATGGATGTTTATATCCAGGGTTAAGGACCATGTGACTGAAGATGTTGTGAAATCGTATGTAGGGAATAAAACTGGTGAAAAAGAAGAGGATATAACTGTTCAGGAAATTAAAACTTCTAATGTAAGGAAAGACAGCAAATGCTTCAAAATAGGTCTCGATTATAAGTATATAGATAGCGTATATGAAGATAGTTTTTGGCCCAGGGGCATCGCTTTTAGAAGATATCGATTCCACTTGGAAAAGAGAGTAATCGGAGATTTTTTAGACCCAACATCAGAGCAAAAAAACTAAACGAAAAGAGAGCTTCACTCTGTGTGTTGAATCAAAACATACAGGGTGCAGGCAAAAAACATGAAATATTGTTAGAAGCACTAGATGATAAACGGATCGACATTGCGGTTATAACAGAACATTGGTTATGTCAGGGGGAGCTAGATGTCTTCAACAGCCCTCCGTATGAGATCAAGTATGCCTTTTGTAGAAGGTCAGCTTTGCGGGGAGGAGTACTTATACTTGGAAAAGAGCATATCAAAGCAACACAAATTGAAGAAATAGAGGAGATGTCTCTAGAAAAAAACTTTGAATGTGTGGGAATTGATTTACCTGATCACAGACTGATAGTGTTGGGGGTTTATCGTCCACCGGTTGGTAGCATAGAGTGCTTTATACAAAAACTGGAGCAAGTGTTGTACATGTTGGAAAAGAAGTATCCCAATAGAAGACTGTGCATTGCTGGTGATTTTAACATAAATGTGCTGAATAATAGTAAAGACAAGACTAGTTTTGTCAATTTATTGAACGAGTATAATATTGGATACAAATTTTCAGAGCCTTCCCGAGTGGCAGCAAATAGTGCGAGCTGTATCGACAACATCTGCATAGCTGGTACAGTGGGGGTTATTGGTGCTCGGACAGTCGAGTTGCACTTGTCCGATCATTATGGACAGATTGTAGAGCTTAAGGCTGATGTACAGTTACTTCCCGAAACAAAATACATCAAAGTTAGACACATAGATAGAATTAACACAGATAAATATATGAATAGATTGAGAGAAATTGATTGGACGCCAGTATTGGAGGGGGACAATGCAGAACAGTGTTTTGTTAGTTTCCATAGTATTTTGGAGAGAGAATTTAATTTGTGTTTTCCTGAAAAAGTAATTAGAGTTAGAAGCGGTCAAAGGGAAAGGTTCCGTTGTAGCAGTGAAGAAGTGGTGAAAATGAAAAACATCCTGGATGCTCTTGACACAATCAGAAGAGTACGAAAAGATAAAGAGTCTGACCAATGTTATAAAAATTTTAAGAGAATATATAGTGATAGACTAGATGAACTGAAGAGAGGATCTAATGAAGACTACATTAATAGGTCAACGAACAAGTCATCGGCAATGTGGAGAATAATTAAGCAGGAAATAGGTTCAAAACAAAGGAGAAAATGCGACAATCAAACTGTGCTCTCTGCAGAGGACTTCAGCAGGTATTTTTCGCGTGTGGGTGCTCACTCTGGAGATTCCACTGTCTCGTTGGATCCGTGCGACATGTTGAGGAGAAGTGAGAGCTGCGGGAATTCCATGTTTCTTAGCCCGGTTACTGAGGAGGAGGTCCTTCAAATAGTCAAGAAGATAAAAGCTAAAGATTCCAAAGACATATATGGCTTCTCGACAAGGTTTCTGAAGTGCATTATTGAAGTGATAGTAGGACCTTTGACTGTCATAATAAATAGGTGTTTTGAAGCTGGTATATTCCCAGACTTGATGAAGATTGCTAAGGTGATACCATTGTTCAAAAAAGGTGATATAAATTCATGCTGCAACTATAGACCCATCTCTATCCTACCTGTATTATCAAAAGTTTTTGAAGCATTGTTAAAAAACAGAATAGTGGACTTTTTTGAAAAGAATAAACTGATAAATGATAATCAGTATGGTTACAGAAAATCAAAATCCACTGTATCAGCCCTTGTGCAGGTCGTGACAGACATATTGGATGGTTTCGAAAAGAAGGACAAAGTACAAATTGCTTTTATAGATCTGAGCAAAGCCTTTGACTCAGTGAATCACAGATTGCTACTTGAGAAGCTTTATTACTATGGTGTGAGGGGTCTAGCAGGAAGCATGCTAGGATCATATTTAAACAACAGATCAATGGTGGTGCAGTGGAATGATAAAATGTCTGGTAGTGTTCATCTTGATGCCGGTGTGCCTCAGGGATCGGTGTTGGGGCCTGTCCTCTTTGTCATATATCTGAATGATTTGGTTCAAAATATAGATGCTTATGGGACCTATCTCTTTGCAGACGATACAAGCTTCATTAACAGAGCCAGTGGTGATCGAGGGGTGCAGCTTAAGATGCAAAACAGTTTAGAACAAGCTAAACATTGGTTTGGTTGCAATACATTAAAAATGAATGAGGAAAAGACTAAAATAATGAACTTTGCCACAGGAGCTGATGGCCGGTCAGAGTCTGTAAGGTTTCTGGGTGTTACCTTGGACACATCTTTGAAATGGTACGCACACACAGAGGCATTATGCACACGTTTGTCACGTGTTGTATATGGAATAAGGAGGGTGGTGAAGTGTTCGACCTATCCTGCGGCTAGGGCAGTGTACTTTGCCAGCTTCCATTCTTTGGCGACATACGGAGTTCTCATCTGGGGCTGCTCACGTGGGCTGTCTAGTGTGTTACTTGAGCAAAAAAAAGCCATCAGAGCATTAAGCGAAGTGGGACCCTTAGAGAGTTGCAGGCCACTATTTAGAGAGCATGGTATATTAACAGTTGTCGGTGAATATATACTTGCCTGTACTTTACATGTATGGGATACTAGAGGCTCAAGAACGAGAAATGATGAGTATCACAACTACGACACACGTCACGGAGGGGAGCTATCTGTGCCATTTAATAGACTCAGTGCTACAAGACACGGGACTACCTATATGGGAGTCAAGCTTTTCAACAGTCTGCCTCAAGACTTGAAAAACATTGCCAACAGAAGATTATTCCAGTCTGGTGTAAAAAACCTCCTGATGAATTATTCATTTTATACGATAGAAGAATATATAACCATTTCATTTGCCTAGTATTTTGATCGCTTTTAACTTGTTTTGTTTATACAAGGATTTTAATTTGGTTTTATTTAGAGAGTAGATTATATTAACTATACAGTGGTTTTTAAAGTGTATATATCCAATTTTGTTTTGCGTGACCTTTGATCAGTATGTAATTATTGGGTCTCATGTGTCGATTGTGCCCTCTTTTTGCTTGTTGACTTCCCATGTAATGTTTTTTATTGATGGTTAATAAATGATAAATGATATATATATATATATATATATATATATATATATATATATATATATATATATATATATATATATATATATATATATATATATATATATATATATATATATATATATATATATATATATATATATATATATATATATATATATATATATATATATATATATATATACACACACATACATATATCGTATCGATAACCCAAAAAATAATGACGAATTTTGATAAAATTTGGTAGGTACCTTCCTTTTGTAAGTGGCTTGAATAAGTTCGACAGCCAGGAAAATCAGACCAGTTTTTCCTGGAAAATTTTGGGTTTTCTTTCAGAAACTTTTTGTATCTCCGAAATTGATAAAGGTATGGCGACCAAATTTGGTACTCAGGTTTACACTATTAAACTTACCCTACATGACAAAATTCAGATCTCTAGGTGTAAAGAAAAAATATTATAAACATTAAAAAAAAATTTTGGTGCCACTGATGACCAGAGAAATGCAGAAAAACAAAATATTTTGTGTGGATAACAAGATCTATTGTATATTACAGACAAAGATTAAGTTTTCTTAACACAAAAAGGTCAAGAAATAACGGAAATATTACTTTGAAAATTTTATGATTTTTCCTCCTTAAAATGTCAAAGTTGAGATTTGAAATGTCAAAATTTGCAATTTTTAGACGAAGAACCTGAAACAATTATTTTTATTTATTTTAAAGGAAATTTAATGTGTTTTACAAAGCCTTAAGTTAAGGTTCAACCATCATTGTCCTTCATTTTACTAAAATATTTCAAGAAAATTCAGTTCAAATTCAAATAGACCCCTTCTCTGATGATTTGGCAGTAGTTTCAGTTATAGAGTTTGTGATTTAATAGCCTATACTTTTTCGCAAACTTCCGTAGAAAAAAATCGTTGACCCGACCGCGGCTTTAATTTTTTAAAAATATTTCTTCAAGGAGTGCAAACTAGGACACCCCCCCTCAATTTCAGTTTTTACATGTTCACATATATACATGGTGGTGCATGTTTACTGTAAAGTTCAATATATCCATTATCATACAAGATACGAGAAAATATTATAAAAGTTATTTATAGGGTGTTTTGAGCTGCATCTTATAAAATTATGTTGACAATCAGATGCTGGCCCATAAGTCTTTGGTGATACAATTTTTTTTTTTAATGGAACACCCCTTTTATTGTAGCATTATTGCATTTTCCATCCAATTTTAATGCACGCTTGTAAAGAGAAAAAATGTAAGTCACCCATCGTTTTTGAGTTGCTTCAATTTTTTTCAACCTTTAACATTTGCGCACACATCAAAAATTGTGATAAAGAGTTTTTACCCATGGAAATCGGAGTCCCAAGAAAATGGAACAATTAGGAAGATTTTCAATTATATTCGTCAAAAAAAAAAAAAAAACGAAATGCCATATACAGGCACTCTCAAATTACTTAGCCAATCTTTGTAAAAAAAAAAAATTGGCGAATTATCATGATACAGATTGTTTACAAATCTGCATGTAAACATTTTTAAAATTTCTATCACAAAGCTTTCTGCAAATTGTATCTCAACTGGTATAGTTTTTGTGTAAATTACGTGGATAGGTGGCCAGGAAAATCAGACTAGTTTCTTTGGGAAAATTTTTAATTTATCTTCAAATTGCATTTGTTCTATAATCACAGAATACAATGGTTCCCATATAAATCAAGAATAAATGGTGAGTGGGTGAGCGAATTAATTGCTCTTAAAATTTAGCGTTAGTTTAGAGGTTAAAATATACAGTTAATATCTCACCACAGTCATAGCACAAGAACCTTGAATACAAAGTACCTGTCGCATAATTTATCAAACTTTGAGTAAAGCAGCGAAGTATTACAATAACTTCCCACGCTCATTGAAAGATAACATAGGCACTAAATCCTTTTCTAAAAAAAGTTAAAGAGTATCTTATAAATATGGAACACTATAATATACACTAATTTTTTGCTCATCGATACACTCTACCTTATTCAGTGTCCATTAAAAATTTGAAGAGTACCGTTCTGGGTGTTATAAATATTGTTTCAGATATGATAAGAGGCATTTCACAATATGCAGTACAATTCAGTTTTGCTATGTGATCTCAGCAAAGCCTATGACTGTCGATCATGGTATCCTTCTTCAAAAACTCAACTATTATCACTTTAAGGCAAATAGTATTAAACTTGAGTCTTTCCTTCGTTGCAGGTCACATGGGGGAGGTTGCCAGCGTGTCACCGGCGAAGAGTGTAATTAATATTGGAGTGCCACAAGGCTCGGTCCTGGGCCCCCCTCTTTTAATATATATATATATATATATATATATATATATATATATATATATATATATATATATATATATATATATATATATATATATATATATATATATATATATATATATATATATAAATGATGTTCCTAAAGGGAGACTTGCAAAGTTCACACTCTTTGCTGCAATGGTTTCTCATGCTGCAGATACTTACGAGAATTCACTGAATGGTGGCACAGGAGAGGGCCGAAAACTGGTTCCGCTCAAACCGGCTGCTTCTGAATGATGACAAGACGAGCTGGGTAATATTCTCTGCGAGAGATTTATCAGTTGTAGAGAATGCCTCAGAGGTACGTTTTCTAGTAGTTATTCTAGTCCCAAAGCTGCAGTGGGGCAAACATATTGACCAGAGGGCTTTATGTGCTCTGCAACCTGTACAAATATGTCTCAGCTGATATATTACGAATTGCATACTTTGCTATTTTTCATAGCTATATTTCATACGTAATTATTGCGTGGGGGCATTCAGCTGGGGTACGTAGGGTATTTGGTCTGCAAAGAAAGGCATTGAGAGTTAAGTCTGGGTTGGGTTACAGGGATGGTTGTAGGAATGTGTATGTGGGTTTGGGTCTGTTGACTGTGCCTTGTTTGTATGTGCTGGAATGTCTGTTGTGTCTTAAGAAGTATAAAGATCAGTTTCGGACTCATGAAGATGTCTATGACTACAACATTCGTTCAGGGCGCAATTTGGTACCCGCATATTGGCGTCTAAGAAGGTGGTCAGGATGGTCCAGGCTACTGGGTCATAAATTTTTTTAATGTTTTACCAGATAATGTTAGAGCCCGGCTAAGAGTTTCAAGCAGAGGGTGAAATGTTACCTCATAAACTGGGCTTTTTATTCGGCTGACGAATATATTAACTCAGATTTTAGTATGCTGTGAGTGGTTTATCCTGAATGATAAACTGTTTTCGTTTCAAAGTTCTGTTTGTTACCTTTTACGTGTTAATCTTTCTTTTGTAGTGTTGGCATATTTTAATTATTTTGTTAGTGTGTTTTGTAATTTTTGGAATTGTTTGTAACTTTTGTTGATGTATGTGAGCTTGTGCATTAACATGAATGAAATAAACAAATAAAAAAAATTATAAAAAATAAATTCCTATAAAATAAGTGATGGTAGAAAATCGACATTCTTGAAAAAATTTGTATTTTTATCAAATAAAATCGACGTGTTGGGAGGATTTTTCCCAAAAAAAATTTTTTTTTCTTTTACTTGATCTATTCCATACTTTAACTACGCACTGCATAACTTCTGATCAACGAAGTTGTCCTGTGGAAAAATCCAACAATACCTAGAAAATGGAACAAAATCTCTAAGCTGGCAAGAACCGAAGATGATCACCGGATACAGATCAGTTTTCCAAGTATTTTACCATTATATCAAAGCGGCTATGACATCCTAAACTTTTTTGGGCCTCTAGTTATAGATGGGCTAATTGGCTTTACAACTATGTGATATTTCGACATTTAAAAAAGCTAACTTAATTGATAATAAAATTTTATAATATTGTTCATCTTATGCAATCCCTCTTTCTAAGTGATTTGTTAAGCTTATAATAACATTATGTTTCTACTGTGAATACTGAAGAAAATTAATGCAATGTTCGACTTCGATATTCATCCCTTGTAAAGTACAAATTGCAATTATACATTATTTATCAACCTATATATAATGAGCATTATTTTATTAAATTATATAATACAGAAGCTAGCCATAAAAATTAATGTAAGCAATATAAATTTATATATTTACAATTAAATGTAATAAATCTATACTCAGTCAAAAATAACAGGAATTATAAATGCAAACAATATAATATAATCATAGTAATAATAATATCGGTCATGCAACAAATAATTAATAAAATGTGATAAAATTCTTTAAAGGTTGAATTAGAGAAATTTCAACGGGGTGGTTAAAAGCTTTCTTGTCTGGTTACTGTTGTCTACATTAAATTAGTTACCTCTTTAAAGCAAGCATTTTACAACTATGATATGGTCATTTCTTTTTATTGTATTTCACTGCCGATTTTTTAAATTTTTTAAACACTTCACTAGTGGCTATCTCTCACAGGTAGTTGACTTGAGGTTACTGCAAAGAAATTAATACATTTAATCATCAAACAGAAGTATGTTAGACTTGTTATTAATCAATAATACTCTATTGTCCAAACATAACAATATTCATTGACAAAGCACGGTATCAAAAACTAAGATACAACAGAATAAATAATGACTATTACAAAATAAACAAATACTAGAATAAAAAAAATATTTACATGATCAGTGGGGTCTCTATATAGTGAACTATTAACTGAAGAAAACACAAAAATAAAAATAACCTCTTAATAGTGAACAGCAGTGCCACCATACAGTGACAATTGCATATATATAAATATATATATATATATATATATATATATATATATATATATATATATATATATATATATATATATATATATATATATATATATATATATATTCTTGTGCTTTATGCTTTGATGGTAGTGTAGTTGTATGCATGCACAAGGGGAGGGAGAACCTCCTGTGTTTTTGGGTGAGGGGGCAGAAACCGTCTTTCCCCTGGAGGAGTTTTTCATCTGCCTAATGCAAAGAGGCAGATCATTAAATATTTTGCTGTCCTTATATACTATAGAATTCTGCATCAGAGGCGAAGAAGGGATGTGCAAACATTATTTTGTTGAGTACTTATAAAATGAAACTGACTCTAGGTCTATTAAATGTTTGTTAGGTACTAGGCAGGCTGTTTCCCAGATATACACAAAGTCAGAGTCCAAATTCGATCAGAAACAAACCATGGCATACAAAAGTCAGGCACACCAATCTGACGAATCAGTTTGATTGCCCCTTTTTGCAGCAGAAAGCTTTAACTGAACAAACAGTCCACCCACAAGATCTCCAGAATCAAAAACATAACGAAAATTTCACTTTGTTAAGTGAAAAATAAAGCTAGCAATATATCGATCCAATTTTGCAGATATCATCCAAAGTGCAAAACATCTCTTAACCAACTGTTTGCATAAAATGCTCATATGCTGTTGAAATACAAGTGGTGCATCCACAAAGTGCCCAAGGAATTTATTCAATTCTGCCTTATGCGGTATTGAATCCTTATCAATCAGAACACTAGCCAGGGTGCAACTGAAAGTAATAATTTTCTGCTAAACCAGCTTTTAACATTATGCATATCACCGGAGACTGTTTTTGAAAGCTTCATGCTATCAGAATCATACCAGAGTACTGTAGCCTTACCAGAATATATTGCAAATGTGCCTCTTATCTCTAAACTAATCACATCATTGATATAAATAAGGATATAAATAAGAAATAGTATTGTAGCCAAGAAGGATCCCCGAGGGCCACCACAAGGAATATATTGCTACCTAGATCATATCTACAACTACACTTGGAGAACCCAATTCATCACAACACATTTTTAAAAACCTGACAATTGTTTCACTAACCAAGTTAGCTTCGTCAGAGGATGAATAATTCTAGATGTTTGCAGACTACAACAGTGTATATATTCAGTGCAGGTACCTGGCTCGTAGAATTGTACAGTGGTTCAAACAACGTACAAATTTTTACTGCTTGCTCACCGGAAGTTTACCTCTATCTGAATTCTGTTATATATTGTTAACTAACCTTTGTATTAAAGAAAATATTTTTCAACTCGACAATGAGTTTTTTGAACAAACCCAAGGCACGGCAATGGGCAACCCCTGATCTCCATTTATTGCAAACTTTTTCATGAGTAGATTTGAAACATCTTAGAAGTGAAAGTGAGTATCTTCCTAGAGTATGATTTCGTTAGGTGGATGATATTTTCTCAGTGTTTAACACAATCATTTGCCAAATAGACGATTTTATTGCAAAATCGAACAGTAAAGTTATTTCTATTAAATATGCCCACGAATTAGAAATTAATAATAAATTACCCTTTCTAGATGTACTAGTTATCAAAAATATTAAGACACTTTAGAATTCGATGTCAATAGGAGGGAAACAACGTCGGGGCGTCGATAAGGAACGGGATGGATTATAGGGGAACACCCTGTGGAAGGATATTGCCGCGTACTAACTCGACCTAAGCCTGCTTGTGTACTTACAGCGTCCAGACCAGAGTCGAATCAGAACGGTCGTACGTAATACACTCGAAAAGTCTGTGTTAGCTACAGCATCACCTTCCGAATGTTTTATGAGACGCCAACAATAATAGGATATGGGAACGGAAGGAGATTACGCTCGATCCCACAATCTCGACGTCACCGGAGAGATACACGGATCTGAGAAAATATCCGAAAATTCGTTATAAGGTAAGTAACCTAAATATGGGCACCCCTAAGCATTATATCAATTAATAACTTTATCGATTAAGATTAAGCCAAAGAAAAAAAATGGTTTGCTCTTTAGGTCAGAACGAATACAAAATCATACACAGAATTTGAAAAATATGTCTTTATTCTGAAACAGTCACCCATAAAAAAATTAAATCAAGTGCCCATATTAGGAGCATCAAGTTCTAATTATGGGCACCCTAAAAGAAACTTAAGAGAAATTAAATGATCCAGAAAATATAGTTATTAATAATTCTTATTAATCAAAAGAAAAACTTAAACACTTGTACATGAACTTGAACATTGTAAAAAAGCTTAAGTTAGATAACGAGTTAGATAACTTAAACTTCATTCACTCTCTTCGCATGACGGGCACCTAAAAAAGGGTATGACATCTTTGGCCATCAGCCCACAGCACTCTTCATGAACCCAAGTCTGGCAAACAGTACACTGCCTCATGTCTTCTTGTTTATCTTCTTTACAAAGGGGGCAGTACCATGATTCCTTTCGAGGAGTTGCAACGCCACTGCACGTAGCTCTATCTAAATTGGCTGTTTGTTGTTTGGACTGAGGCGCTCTTTTTTTGGCAATTGATGGTTCCTTTTGACTTAACTTCTTCTCCGCAAACAACCATTTAACAACTTTGACAGCTCGATAGTTTATTGCCTTTTTGGGTGGTGCTTTAGACTTGGCAGGTAGTTCTGGTGTTTTCAATATTTCAGTAAACGATCTAGACTTGTTAGCCTCCAACTCTTCGTCCGATGATTCACTGGTTTCAGAAGTCGAATATTCGGATGGTTGCCATTCATTTTCATCGTCAGAACTGTCGTCATCTGAGACACGTCGAAGCCGTTTTTGTTTTTGACGAGGATTGTTAGTTGAAACCCTTGGAGTAGATGTACTGGGACCATCAACCTCTTGTTTTCTTGTTAATTCTGAAGCCATCGTTTGTTGGACAGGATTAGGACTACTAGGAATTGTAGTTGCAGGGGAATTTGCATTGTTTTGGTTCTCTAGGGGTCTCTCTGACAGTGTTGAAGGTGCAAATGCCGTTTCTGGAATAATCGTCGGGTCAAAAGGGTATATACCAGTTGCTCGAAATCCTGCAGACACGTTTGAAGGGGTTGTTGCCTTTGGCCAAACTTTTGAAAATACATTACCAAAACTAGATTTTGTTAATTTTCTACCAGGATTAAGACTCCAATACCTCTGCAATTCATCGTCCCAGTGGTATTCAAAAGAACGAAATACCGATTTGTCCATTGGCTGCAATTCATGCGTGCAGTTACTCGGAAGGCATAACAATGTGATTTCATGAGTGTCTGCAGCCTCAACAATATTTGCATCGAGATGGGATTTTGCTCCATCAAAAATCAGAAGGACTTTTCCAGGAGGTTTGTATTGTGCAAAATGTGCAATCCATTTAACAAAAGTATCACAAGTCATGCTGCCTTTTGCAGTCATGAATGCTTTGCACCCAGGTGGTAAATTATCTGAAAATTCAGGTTTATTTCTCTGGCCTTTAAACAAAACAACAGGTGGAATTATCTGACCAATAGCATTTCCACAAGACACAACAGTCACATTTTCGGCATGTTCTGGTGCCACAAAGGGTACCCGTTTAATTCCTTTGCGAGTTAAAATTACAGGTTCCTTATGAATTGTTAATTGGCACCCTTTTTCGTCCATATTAAAAATAAGCTGAGGTTTATCCATAACGTCTAACTCGGCCATCACAGTCCTTAATGTCTTGAAATAATCCTCAACAATAAATCTGTTTAGTTTTGCAGCTCGTGCTGGATTAACGTTTTGAGATTTTCGGCGAGCAACCTCAGGATGTCTTCTTAAAAATAATTTAAGCCATTTTCTACCAACCATTGAAGAATTATGTTTTGTAGGTGGAAAGGGGACGTTGTTTTCGCTGCAGAACGTGTAAACACTTCTTCTTAAAATTTTAGATGTAAGGGGCATTCCTATCTCAGCAAGTCTAAATATTCGAGAACACAACTCGGTTTCCTGGGCGTCAGTTAAAAAAGATTTTCGACCCAGCCGTTTAACTGTATTACCACTCCAAGCATGGCGTTACAAAGTACTTCGTGGAATATTAAAATTAATTGCTGCACGTTTTATCTTCATTCCTCCTTGAATTGCAGCAACTGCTGCTTTGAGGGAGTCAGAACTCCACTGAGCTCGCTTTTGTGGAGACATATTCTGAAAAATAACATCGTGTTAGATAAAACATAACCAAACGTCAGCAAAAGGTATGTCCCAAATATGGGCACAGCATGTGTTCTAAATATGGGCACTGCCCATATTTGGCAGTCACTCTAGTGCCCATATTTGGGACATGCCATTTTCTACAAGTTTTGAAACACATTTTCATAATACGGAAGTAAACCTAAATATCTATTGTACAGTCTCAAAGTACAGTTCCTCAGCTTCAATTTTATATATAGTAACAATTAATTTCGCTACATTTTCTTTACAAAATGAAATAAAATCTACTTACCGAAAACTACAACCTCACTTTCCACATTCGACGACTTCTGACTAGAAACACCCGGTGGCGCCCTCTATCGACTAATGGCCGAATTTTGATTATGACTGAAGTTGTACGAGATACCTGTAATGCATATGCTGCCATCTTTTATTAAAATTGGTTACAAACAGTATTTATTCACTAGTGCCCGTATTTGGGGGGGTGCCCATACTTGGTTAAGGTACCTTATATAAATGCAAAAACTTAAAAGGTTCTTACCTAGACTATATGCAGAATAATTATTAGAGTAAAAATTGTTCTATACAACAACAGGACGGACGGAACTGTATCCTAATACCTTGTTATAATTTAAACAAGCAGACTTTTAAATCACTGATGCGGACTCAAGCTATAAACTTAACCACGCTACGGTAAACAGTGAACTCTTTCTGCCACTACCGTTCTTGTCTCTCCAGTCACCGGCTGAAAAATCCTAATCGGTGGTAGATACCTTATCCTTATCTTCTGAAGATATGTTTTTACTTTGCCGCGATAATTTGAAATGCGTACTTGTTAAGAAATATTAATGATAAAATAATTATTTTAACTGCGTAGGATTTTTACCCGTGTGATTTATATTATGTTTATTTTAGAGCAGTCGCTTTTAATATCTACAGCTGTTCTGAAAATATCTACTTCGTTACAACTTGTCTCACAAGTTTTGGATTTTTGGTCGCATAATGCTGCAAATTATGTTGATTTGGACTACCGCTTTGTGTGAAAGTTGCTTTGTCGGTAAAAAGTACTTGTTGAAAAAAAACTTGAATTTGTTGCTTCCATTCCGAGTGTCCATTCGCAAAATGTCATTCGATTTGCCAAATCCGGATGCAATAGTTGTTGATGGAGGGATATGTGATAGTCATGAAGCTTATTCTTCTTGATAATTTTGCTGATTGTAGAGCGAGGTATATCAATTCCCTTCGATATCATTCTTGAACTGGTATTTGGTTCTGCTACTACCGATAGCAAAACATATACCTCGTCTTCATGACTCGAGAGTTTTTTCTCTCACATTTTTCATAGAATACATTTCCTGTCCTAATAAACATCTCCTTGAAGGTTGTCTTCTATTGGGGTTGAGGTATCTTTGTGCATATATGCGTTGTGTTAGTAAGCAATTTTGTTCGCACGATCCCATAACAACTATCATGTCAATAAGTTCATTTCTTTCGAAATTCATGTCGATGCGAATGACAGCACTTGAATCACAGGTGACAATTATTTAACATCAGTGGCAACTGCTGTCAGGTGTTTTCACATTATGACAAAACCATGATTATTAGGCCTACTTAGAAATTACCTATCAAAATTCACCTGTGTGAACTGAAAAGTAAGACTAATTGTGAAAATATTGATTTTAGGCATAGAACATTACTTCTGAAAATTATAGTGAATGAACATGCAAATTCAGTTATCAGATGAAATACAGGTGGTTCCATTTGAAATAAAAGAAAAAATGCTATTTGAATGTCCTCAATTAGAAAACTGTGTAATGAACACCCTGTTTGATATGCACAATATTTGGCCGATCTATCCTCCAATTACAACTGCCAGCTACGTGATGGCAGACCTTTTCATCTTCATTCATCATGGTACTCATACAACGAATTGCTTTGTGTGCCTTTGTTTTGGCAAAATGTTCACATTTTTTTGAATAACTTGGCAAAAAAATTAAAAAGGGGAATGTCGTAGGAAACTTTAATTGATTATGAATCCAAAAATGTATAAATATATAGGGTGTTCCATTTAAGAAAAATCATGTGAAACGTGCTCTGCTGTGGCGAATCACCCTGTATATTTGGAAATATTCTCGGATTGTGCTCATTTGTGTATCACATCAATTCATATAAAGAAGATTCCTGCAAATCAGTTTTGAAAGGCAGTTATGGGACTTTGACGCACTAATAGGCCACCTGTAGATAGATCTTGCGTCATTATTTGGGATAATCACCACGTAGATAAAGAGAACATAAAATTTATCAAAAATGTTAGGTAACCAGGACAGCTAAACACTTTCTGATGTGTGTGTGTTTATATATATATATATATATATATATATATATATATATATATATATATATATATATATATATATATATATATATATATATATATATAGATAATAACAAAAATTGTATGAATTTGGCCCCGCCGCCTATGTCCAGTTTGTTGATTGAACACTTTACTGGAGATACCAACAAACTGAACATAGGAGTGTTGATAACCGAATTGAGGTAACTTCCGGCAACCAAGCAGTAAAATTTTTTACTTTGTTTTAACCACCCTCATACTGGCCGGGTGCCTGCACCAAATATATAAACTGTTGTAGCCGACAATCATTTAGAATTATTCATCCTTTGATGGCACTAACTTGGTTAGTGAAACAATCAGCAGGTCATTAAAAAGATGTGTTGTGGTGATTTGGGTTCTCCAAGTGTACTTATTAGTGCTGATCACAGGTTCCAATCTTCACCTAATAGATCACGTCTGCTCTACAATAAAACTGACTATAATATAACAAGTATAACCTAAATGATTTTCCTAAAAAAATACAAGAAGTAACTTCTTTGTTTAGCTTGAAAGCAACAAATAAACCTAACCTAATGTATTACTTAAACTTCATCAATTAAAGAAATTATCTTAATAATGACAACTTACAACTTACCTAGACAGTAAAAACTTTCATAAGGCTTGTTTCGAGACTGGCGAAATTTCCATGTTAACAATAACTTGAACAACATAACCAGATGGTATTTTAGCTTCCTCTACATGAAGTTTATCACCAAGTAATTTCCCACCATAAAACCACCTTTGCCTTGATGATTCAATTCCTTCTTGGCTCTAAAACCAAACCATTATTGTAATAACAAACAGGTTCTAGGGGCTTTAATTTGCCCTCAATTGAAATACATTTTCTAAAGTTATAAAGCGTGACATCTATTAGCGAATTTTGTTTGTGAAAACTCCCTAAAATACAATTTATTTATTAATACAAATAACAACAGTTGTGATAATCATTATTGTAACTACTGTTGTAAGTATCAAGTAATTGACAAAGGGGTCAAGAATTTATTACTTCTACATCGTTTACAACAGGTGGAGTAGTAGTAGTAGCAGTGGTGGGGAGGCCAACGCCAAGCAAGTAGGCCACAATGGGCCCTTTTTGCCAACCCCAGCAACCATGCTCTACTCTTCCTCGGTTCGGTCGCCAAACCGCCTCGACCTCGAGATGAAGGCCGTGATGGTCTTCAATTGGACGGTACTTACCTGATTCCTCTGCAGAGTCGTCGATCCGAACAACTCTGCTCGAAGACTCCCAAAGGCCTCACATTCACACAGGTAGTGGTAGGACGTTTCTTCCTCCTCGCCGTATTCATGGCAAATGGGATCCCTCTCTACGCCTATCAATGTGAGGTGTCTTCTAAGGGCGCAGTGGCCTGTCAGCACCCCAAGGATGCGGCGAAGCGTAGGTCGACTCCTTCCGAGTAGCCAGACAGCTTTATCTCTGTCCGGCCCCTCCACGAAGTCCCTCGCCTGCCTGCAGCCACCAACCGACCCCCAGTGCCTCTCTATTGCTTCCTTGGTCAACCTGTCTAAGGCGACAGAGACTGTCTTCCTACTTATGCCTATCGCAGGCTCCGAGCTACAGAACGGCCGCCGGGAACCGAGTCTTGCGAGATTACTCCCCACCTCATTCCCGCTACGCCACAGTGCGGAAGTATCGGCGACAAAAATTTCAAATATTTTTTGCGCTTAAACGTCGTAAAAATTATCAAAACATATAGAAAACATGATTTGGGAACAAAATTTTTTTTGTCTCGCTCTGTTGGTCTGTATGTCTGTCTGTTTGTAGCCACGATAACTTTAGAACAAATTAAGATATCGTCTTCAAATTTGGTATACAGTTAGCACTCGACAAACGAACAGTTCTCATTGTTTTTGGGTGAAATCGCTTTAGGGGGTAGGGGATGAATGGGGGGTGATTTGGTGAAAATTGACATTTGTTCCTTGAAACTCGAGTAACATAACGTTTTAGGTTTTATTTATTAGAAAACTTTTAATTTCATCAAACATCTGGTATTCTGTGCTGAAATCAAATTAGGGGTTTAATGTGTGGGGGTCGAATATTGTTGACAAAAATTTCGAATTTTTTTTGGTAAAACGGTGTAAAAAGTCTCAAAACATATAGAAAACTTGATTATGGAACGAAATTTTTTTTGTCTATCGGTCGGACGGTCTGTCGGTATGTCGGAATATATGTCTGTATGTTAATAGGCGCAATAACTTTCGAACGAATTGACCTATATCTTCAAATTTGGTATCCAGTTAGCCCCCGACACGGGAACGCTTCGAATTGTTTTTGGGTAAGATTGCTTCAGAGTGTAGGAGATAAATAAGGGGTGATTTGGTTAAAATTGACATTTTTTCTCAATAAAACTCGAGTAACAACGTTTCAAAAGTTTATGGATACAGGAATACAAATATTTTCTTCTCACAGCTATGGGGAAGTTATGATTCAATTTGCAGCACTATATTTTTTTATACAAATAACAACAGTTATAATAATCATTATTGTAACTACTGTGGTAAGTATCAAGTAATTCACAAAGGGGCCATATCTGTACTTTGGCGTCACTCACAGGCAGCCACAACATGCCTGGCAGATTTGCACCTCGTTGGCCAATACAACCTGGCTTTCATATGCTCGTACTTTTTCATTCTTGAAATGACTAGTCTGAGCATGCTGAAATTTAACAAGATCAATTACTTGGTCCCACAAATTGTTGAACAGGCCCTCTGCCTTTTTTTTCCTTTTGAACAGTCCTTTCTGATAAAGGGCATACCCTTTTCGCAACACTAAGCAGCCCCCCATACCCGGATTATCCAAATGGGACAAGGCATCAGACCCAAGCAACACAGACAGTCGAATACTGCGGACCTGTCAAACATTATAGGAGGTGCCAAGAATGAGAAAATTGCACTTCTCAGGATTGAAGCTGAGGTTGTTGCTCCACGCCCACGTCTGAACCCTATGCAGGTCTCCATTTAACTGCCCAATCTGTTCATCAGCATTAGATACACTAAGAGGAATATATAATTGCATATCGTCTGCAAAAAAGTGAAGAGTCGTCAGTAGAGGAATGCTATTCACATCAGCGGTAAACAAGTTGAACAGAATTGGACAAAGTATTGATCGCTGAGGCACCCCCACCGATACTGGGCAGAGCTCAGAGCAAGCTCCATCATCAAGTCTCACCATCTGCGATCGACCACTAAGGTAGCTGGCAAACTATTGTAAAAGGCGACCAGAGACTCCATAACTCAACAATTTAGCAAGTAAAAGAGAATGATCAACAGAATCAAAGGCCTTCATCATATCCAGCATAACTAGAGCAGTAACATAGCCCTGATTCTGATGAGTGAGAATATCATTAACTACAGAAAGTAGGACAGTTGATGAGCTATGACCGCGTTTAAAGGCAGACTGTTGAGAAGGTATGCTTTCAGCAAATTCCGACAACTGTTTGTTAATCACACCTTCAGCAATTTTAGAAGGCACAGATTGCAAGTTTATATTAGGAAAGTCACTTAGTGACTTTGGAGAGTTATTCTTCGGGAATGGGTATAACCACTGAGACCTTCCACAAGTCATGAAACACACCACACTCCACATAGTAATTTATAATATGTGTCAATGGAGCAGCACAGAAATCAACAGTTAACTGCAACATCCTTCCACTGACACCATCAAACCCAATACAAGATGACTTCTGCTTGATGATGAGGTCTCTCACCACCTCACAGGAGACAGGAGAAGAGGTTATGCAATTATCAGTAACATCGTCTGTAAGACATTGATAGTCAGTTACCAACAGTGAGGGAAGGCCCTCAGAGAGAGAGAAGTAAAATAGTTATTGAAAGCATCCGCAGAAAAAATGTCACAAGGGATAGATTGTGTGGAGTTGGCAGCTACACCCCACTTTTTCAAAAAAGACCAGAGTTTTTTAGAATTTCCTACCCTCTCATCTAAAGACTGTCTGAAATAACACTTTCTGTCCTCCCGTACAGTAAAGTTATAATAATTCCTCATCTGACAATGGTAATCTCCAAGTGAAGCAATTCCAGAAGCAAGGAAATTCACAAGAGCCTGTTGCTTCATTTGTTTCAATAACCTAAGAGTCTCTGTATACCAGGGCTTTTGTCTATCAGGTCTAATGAGTTGAGTTTTTAAGGGAGCATGTTTATCAAAGAGACAGAAAAGACAATGGTTGAAGTAATTAACCTTATCCTGTAGGTCATGTATTGTATAAACCATATTCCAGTCAATTACTGCGGCATCCTCCAAAAAGAGTTCTAAGGAAAAGTTACCAAAGTCCCTTATAACTTTAGTTCTTGGAGGATCACTTACCAAGGCATGATCCCAGATAACCGTGACAGCATCATGGTCAGAAAGCAAACACTCAATAACAGCAGCATCAATCACTGGTAATCCACCACTGCAATCCAGCAACGTAGGAGAATTAGTGGTAACATGAGTAGGATCCTTAATCAGCTGTGTCATTGAAAGATCATTAAGAACACCTGATAAGATTATATAACCAACCGAATTGTTGGCTAACATATCCACATTCAAATAGCCTATGACAGCTATGTGGCAGCCTATACTCAATTGAAGGTAACGGATGACAGTTTCAAGATCAATTAGAGAATTAATGCCTAAATTGGGGGGGCGATATACAACACCGACTGACACCTTCACATGTGAACCCAAGATGAGTAGAACCCAAAGCTGCTGAAGTTCAGGATACTGAAGGCTGCAAGGCACATTTAAAATTTTAGCTTTAAGATTCCTGTTAACATAGAGCAGCAATCCACCTGCCCTACTCAACCGATCCTTGCGAAAAGTGTTCTAGGTATCGCTATTTCTGAGTCTGGTACAGATTCCGCCAACCAGGACTCACATACTGCAAAAAGGTTACATCACTGTTAATAACAAAGTCAACAAAGCTCTCAAACTTGCAAAGTATTGAGCGTGCATTAAGATGAATAAGCTTTAAGAATGTCCTCTCCATTGAGCTATCCACCCCTAACCAAGATGCTTCCCGGCACCGGAGTGTTTCTTCCTCGAAAAAAATGAAATTTCTTCACATTAACACCTTCAGGCCAGTTAGAAGGCGTCAGTAGCTGAGCAGTTAAATCAGCTTTCACCTCAACACGAAAGGCATTGTAGCTCCCAGATCTGCTGAATAACAGAAAATTCGTCATCACCTACAAAGGTTGAAGACAACTACTCAACAAAGTCATCCTGAGTAACATCAGTAGCAAGTCTCTTGACAAAGATCGATGTCTTAGGTATCAGGCTCGCATAACGTACCTTCGTGCCAGCCTGCTTACGATCGCCAATAATCATGCCTGTCTTCTTCTTAACTGCTCCACTAGAAAGTAGAATTTTGGAAACATTTCCAGAAGAGGGTTTCCTTGGCGCCATAGAAATTGCACATAGAGCCGCTAGGTCCGGTTCATCTGGAGGAGTGGTATACTTAGGAGCTGAAGAAGCAGAGGGGGTCAGCAATCCAACACCCAAGACACCAGTTGTTGCAATAGTCAGCAATCCAGTCGATGCAGTAGACCGGGTAATCTTATTTTTTTTCTTATCCATGGTCGAGCTTGTATCTCGCTGCAACACTCTAGCCTGGTTGAGACCATCTGGCATTAAATTAGAGCTGGGCATGGAACTGCAATCCAATCCATCAGAAGACCCAATTGAGTTGAAAGAAGGTGCAATCCCACAACAAAAACACCATCAACAAGGCGAATGAAATTCAAGCTGCTACCCCTCAGAGCATCCATTTGTGATGCAACAGAGTGCAATTCTGTGACTAGGGTTTTCATCATATCCTGTAGTTTTGAATCAATCATTTCAGTGACATCCTGTCGAAGGGCATCAAGTTCGGCAGCAAAAGTTGGCAGAGAAGTAGTCTTGATACTTGTGCCAGCCTGTGATATATAATAATTTTATTTTCGTAATTCGGAATCATACCAGGATGTTCTGAAGAAACATTTCTAAATTTCCTTTCAAGTTCGAAGAGTTTATCTTTTGTCCTTGGCTCCTTCAAACTCGTATCCTCCGCAGCAATTGTAAGAGCCTCCTATGTCAACCTGACGCCTTGGCCGTTAGTTCATTTGCAATGATTCTCCGGGCTGTATGTTGATCGCCATAATTTTATTCACCTTAATCGGTGAATGCTCAAGCTTGCAGCTAAAAGCAGTAGGGAAATCATGGCCAGTTGCTGAAAAACTCAACATAAACGCCCCAAAATCCATGTGGGACTTGGTCTGTTTTAACGAATCGCACCCCAAAATAACCTGTTGGTTTAGCTTCGGCACAACTGGGCAACTAACTTGCAGTTCAATTCCATCTATTTGTAGTGGCAGTAGAACGTGCCTTTTTACTTTTGTACCTTTTCTCCCAGCTACTGAAATTGTCGTACTGGTTACGGGCAACACTGGCACCTCCCGCACCTCACCCCTAACGTGTTTTAGATAATCTTCTGAAATAGCCGATATTTCGCTACCGCTATCAATCAATATGTTTACCTTACGTTTTCCCAGGGTTGCTACTGTGTAAGGTACAGGCAACTCGATTTCCATCT
The DNA here is from genome assembly GCA_964006375.1 of Tillus elongatus. Classification (NCBI taxonomy): domain Eukaryota; kingdom Metazoa; phylum Arthropoda; class Insecta; order Coleoptera; family Cleridae; genus Tillus; species Tillus elongatus. The sequence goes on along the minus strand of OZ023262.1, from coordinate 64,074,751 downwards.
CGGTGTCTGAGTCACGTAATGATTCTTTAGGTTCCACATTAAACTCGGTTATCGAAACAAAAAGCAGAATCACCCCAACAACCACAAAAATAATAACAGAGAGTTATGCGCTAGATACGTATTTCGTCAACGAAGTTGTCTTCATCAGTAGCTGTCGCTAAACTCTAAGCTCTCTATTATTTTTGTGGTTTTTGGGGTGATTCTGTTTTTTGTTTCAGTTTCCAGCCACAGTGTCCAACCTCAGTATTTTATATTGGTTATCGAAGCGAAATTATTGAAATTCCTTTGAGATAGCACATTAGTACGCTCGGCTCTCCTTACCGTTAATCTCTCCTGGAACATACCGCCCTTCCTCGACATGTCTCATATGCTCACTAGGTTGGTGTGTTCTATTTCCATCGCTTTTGAAAGATTTATCAATATTTCGCAAGCAATCTTCCATTTCCTCTATTTTGGACAATCCCTGCGTCACTACACCACTTCGTACTTCGGACAAAAAACGACGGGACAATAGCTAAACTAATTTGCTTTCTAGAATCGGCTCAGAAAGAAAGTTTGCCTCACTTATTAATTTTACAAAGTAGTCAGCACGATTTCCACCATCGTATTCCACATAAATTAGTTTTAGAAAGAAATCTCTTTCTTTTTCCATCCCCCAGAATTTAGTCCGAAATGCCGACTCGAATTTTCATAAAAGTGTTAAATCACTGATTTTTTTTTCATTAAATGCTTATAACTTTGTTTTCTTTTAACTCCGATACTATCTGAACTTTGGTATGTAGTGTACATTCTACAATAGATATCTGAATACAAAAATTTTAACCAACCTTCTAAGGTTATATAAGGGCCCTAATCGAGTTCTTGTTTTCTCCATATAAACTGTAATGTAAGTTTTAAACATAATCTTTAGTAAAAACTGTATCATCTTATATTTTGTATGATACCTGACAACACAACGAAGGGGAGCTCAAGTGTTTTGAGGTTCCATCAACCACCTAATCTTAATGCATACATAACATAAAGAAACTGAAATGTTTAACGCATCTGAAACTAGAGACGCTTCACCCATTTAGTAGTTGAAAGAGAGTCAGGTAGGAAGGGCTTGTGCGTAGTGTAATTTTATAGTAAAAGAAATTATATTTAGTACAGTGGATATTAGTTTATCCGATAATTGAATTTTGCAGCTCAGGTGAGTACCTACTCTCTAAGTGTCTTGGTTCATTATAGCTAATAATATAATTCAGATAGCAGTAATTATTAGGAAAATATACCTGGGTGGAGTATTATACAGGAGAATTAAATATTTCCTGACAATTGCTCGATATTTTTAAATTATATTAAGAGCCATGTGTGCTGTAGTTATATGGTTACTAATTAGACTGTCTCACATACTTATAGGGGTCGGGTCTGTTTTGTCTGGCCGGCAGTGGTCAAGTGGAGGACCCCCGGGCGGGGCACATAAATGTAAGACCTGGATTGGTCTGAAGGTGCCATAACCTTTGGGTATGTAAAGTTGCAGGGACATTTGGATAGTGTGCCTGGTCTGCTGTACCCAGGCCATGCTACCTTAGGCCTAAGGTAAAGGCAGGGACAAAGCAGAGCCCTTTTGTCGTAATACTGAGATGATATACTTTATTCATGAGTTGTTGCAATTATGGACATATATAGACAGTTGTTTTAGTACCACATTGAAGGATATTTAGGATATTGAACATGTCTAATTTAAATGGGGGATTAGGTTAGACAAGGTTGACCTGGACACTTACAGGGGTTTTGCTTTCATTGTTTTATTTTCAATGTGTAGTTTTAACATAAATTGTGTTTAGTTTATATAGTTTCTTTTTTTTAATTTGTTTCACTAAAATATTTAAGCTTAATTATTAATATTTTAATTAAAAATCATGCGAGATATACCAATATTTCGTTTAAAACACTAGCTTGGACAAACCTATCAATATATTATTTTGTATTTATACAAAATTGACATTTACAATTTTAGTGAATTTTCTTTAAAAAAAAATATACTTATGAGATCCCGACTTTTGAATTTAGAAAAAATTGCTTCAAACGAGCGCGAACTAGGCCACCTAGAACCCATATCCAGGGTCAGTTTCAATTATATATATATATATATATATATATATATATATATATATATATATATATATATATATATATATATATATATATATATAATTGAACACCGATACCTCAAAAAATAATGGGCCGCTTTATAATTTAAATAGGGAACATGGGTTGAGTGTTACATCATTTGAAAGCTCTTTCTTTTCTGAATTCAGCACACTAATTTTTTTGGAAGTTTTATCAAGTCGTTTAAAAATTATTCACTGTTGGAGTTGCAAGAACGTATTTCATTCATTGTTATAAGAAATGCACTAATTAGTCAATTTTTCGTTAAAAAAAACTAAAAAACAAAACCAAACATTCACAAATATTTAATCAGTTAAGTAAGTGTTCAAATTGTTGACCACCAGCTTCCATACAAAAGTACAAATTTTGTTCAAAACGATCTCTGACATTCTGGAGCATTTGTGGAGTTATTAGAAGGCATTCTTCAACAATGCGTCGTCGTAATTCTTCCAGAGACTCCGGTTCTGTTGCGAAAATTCTACTCTTTAAATGGCCCCATAGAAAGAAGTCTAAAGAAGTTAAATCCGGTGATCTAGGGGGGCACTCAATAGCACCTCTACGCCCAATCCATTGCTCTGGAAACTCTCTGTTCAAAAACTCCCTAACACGTTGTGAAAAATGCGGAGGAGCTCCATCTTGTTGAAACACTAATTGATTTTCTTGATAGCGATCATCATTTTCAACAATGTCAATTAATAGAGGGTAAACGATATCTTCTAGTTACTCCAAATTCGTTTCGCCACTCAAATTGCCATCAAGAAAAATTGGTCAGATTAAAAGGCAAATATGCCAGTCCAGACATCAATTTCTGTGGAGTTTAAGCGTGGACTTCGTGAAAATTTCTTGGATTATTATCTGCCCAATAACGACAATTATGACGATCGACTGTATAGTTTAATAAAAACGTACACTCGTCTGAAAAACATATATTGAACAGAAAGTTCCCGTTATCAGCTATTCGTGCAGTCATAACTTCACAAAACTCCAGCCGCCGATCAAAATCATCTTCATTTAGTTGTTGTACAAGATGAATTTTATACAGGTGAAATTTATTATGCTTCAATATTCGCTGAATAGTTCTTCTTTTGATGTTTGAAACAGTGGCCAATTTTCTCGTGCTCAAAGTTGGGTCTGTAGCAATTTGTCCTAAAACTTCAATCTCAGTAGTCTCATTTATAACCGGAAATTCACGTTCAGGATCCCATTTTTGGTTGGCTACTGAACCACTTTGTCGAAACTTTGCAACTAACTCCAAAATGTATTTTCTGTCATGTTGGTTTGGATGTCGTTCATTAAACAAATTTGCGGTACGGTTGGCATAGTCATCGTTTTTGAAAAAATAAGTAATTATTTCAACTCTTTCTTCTACAGAATACACCATTGTGAAATTAATTTTCGGTAGTACTATCAAGTATCAAACCGACCGATAAACTGAAATAATAAACCGCATTTCTCTCATTCCGATACGAAATGTTCTGATAGTCAATTTTTTGTTTACAAAGCAACAAAACATTGACTATCAGCACATTTCTTATCGGAATGAGCGAAATGCGTTTTTGCATCTTCAACTGTGAATAATTTTTAAACGAGTTGATAAAACTTCCAAAAAAAGTTGTGTGCTGAATTCAGAAAAGAAAGAGCTTTCAAATGATGTAACACTTGACCCATGTTGCCTATTTAAAATATAAGGGTTGTTCTCACCACCCTTAAGGGGTTGATGTGACAAAGTTGAGTTTTATGTCAAAACATGTCCTCCTCAATATTAAAATTGACGTGTTTCAGCGTTTCTTAAAATAAAAAAAATTCTCTGGACGCAAATCGGTCTGTTTCGTTTTCAATGCGCCACCCTATATATATATATATATATATATATATATATATATATATATATATATATATATATATATATATATATATATATATATATATATATATATATATATATATATATATATATATATTAAATAAATAAAATGTGTCAGCATTCTTAATGGTTAACCTTGCAGATGTTTTGAATAATAATTATCAATAACACATCATCAGAAGGTTTATATTTAATAATTCAATTATGTAGAACTCGTGATAATAGAACTACTTTACTGAACACATGATAGCACTATTTTAATAAACAGTGAGGATATAAGTATATTTTTTATAGGATTAAAGGGCAAGTAATATAAATGAGTTTTTACACCACAGGGGTCGCAGTTCATGGTATCCCATGACAGAGAATTTGTTAGATAAAAGTAATTATAAACTAAATGAAACATTTAAAAAAGTGAGAACATTGCTTCAGATAATTTATGACATACAGTTTTAATTTGCTTGATCTTCTAAGTATATCATATCTCAACAAATCAAAAAGTAAATATGTAGTAAACAGTATACATAAATATATGTAAATAAACAATGACAATATCTATAATATTTGTGTGCACAGCATGCTATTAATATATTTATCATTTACCAACATGGCAAGTCAAACTGCAAACATTTATTGAATACAAATTGTGTCTAAATGTCTATACAAGGGAGACAAATATGGTGCTAATTTAATTAGAATGACCTGCAGCTTTCTTTTAATTCTATCCCCCCTTTTATGAATATCATTATGTATTTTTAAAGTTCCATATCACAATTCAATAAGTATGCCATAAAGAAACTTAATTTACCATATACATCACATTTTAACAATTAAATTTTCTCCTAGCATGATGTCATGTATATGGAAGGAGCCTTGGTGGTCCAGGGGTAGGAACGTGTGCCTCTGAACCGAAGGGTATTGGGTTCGATTCCAAGGGTTTCCATTTCACTTTTCCAGTACAAACTATAATAAATTAACATCAACCGAGGTTCTGGCATTATCTTTGAGCAAGTTAAATGTCTGCACGTTCTGCCCCTCGGAGGGAGCGTGAAGCCGTCGGTCCCGTGTCCAGGCGATGATGGGCACATTAAAGATGCCTACCCTCCTTACAGAAGGCAGGGGTTCGGCAAAATGTCCAGGATATTGAGGTAAAACTGCTTCCTGGGGTCGATTATTGGCCATAGTCACGGAAATACGCAGACCTTAAAAAATGTCTATGGAAAAGTAACCAGAAGGTTTTAAATGTCATCTAATTTTGCTTATTAGCAGGTAAATATATCAAGCACTCGTCACATTAAGTCAAACCCAAGTAAAATTCTGGGTTTAAGATTTTTTTACCACCAATATATGAAAAAAGTCGCAGAAAGTGTGTTATGGTAGCAAATGTCTTTTTCAATGAAAGCGGGCATCAAATTCGGTTACCAGTATAACCTATATAGTAGAAACAATGTACCATATTTCATCAAATAAGCTTTTCGACAAAACTCTCAAAAAAGTTTTTTGCATGAAAATATACAATTTTTCCACGAAAAGTCGAAAATATTTTTGTTAAATAACTTATTAATCATTTATTATTATGCCCTTCACTTCTGAAACATATAATATAGACTGTTCTATTTGTAAAAACTGAGTTACGACAGTTTACTTTTTAGTGATTTTTATTTAAAAAAATTATCTAATAGAGAGGTATCGATGGTGAGACTTTGCATAATTTTTTTCAAATGAGCGCGAACTAGGACCCCTAGAACCCATATCCGGGGTCAATTTCAAATTTTATATATATATATATATATATATATATATATATATATATATATATATATATATATATATATATATATATATATATATAAATTCTCTAATAGAGAAGTATCGATGGTGAGACTTTGCAAAAAATTTTTCAAATTTTATATGTTTATATATGTATATATATATATATATATATATATATATATATATATATATATATATATATATATATATATATATATATATATATATATATATATATATATATATATATATATATATATATATATATATATATATGTATGTATGTATCCAACCAATAACTCAAAAAATAATTAACCTATTTTGATGAAACTCGGCAAGTACCTTTCTTTTATTAATGGCTTGGATGAGTTCGTTAGCCAGGAAAATTTTGAGTTTTCTTTCGAAAAAAAATTTTTTCTCTGAAAATTTCAAAGTTATTTTAATGAAATTTAAAGGATATGTTGCCTTGCGAAAGACCTTCCTACGCACCAAAATTCAACAATCTAAGTTTATTAAAAATAGAGTTAATCAAATTTTTAATTTTTTTAAGAAAAAAAATGTTTTCTCCGAAAATTACAGAGTGATTTTAATGAAACTTGGTGAATACGTTGCCTTAGGAAAGACCTTACTACATACCAAAATTGAACTTTCTAAGTTTATCGGAAATTGAGTTATTCAAATTTGAAGCATTTAATAAAAATTCACTACCATAACGCACTTGCTGCGTCCCGAACTTTTTTTAATTCCAGGCACTATTTGAGAGCGCCCCGTATACGGCAACTCGATTTTTTCATGAAATAATACAAACGAAAACCTCTCTGAATGTGTCATTTGCATTAGACAGATTTTTGTTGGTAAAAATGCCGTATCACAATTGTTGATAATTGCCAAAAATGTGAAAAGTTGCAAAGCAATTGAAATAACTCAAAAACAAACATGCATTACAATTTGATGGAAAATTCAAAAATGCAATAATATAAGGGGTGTTCAATTTAAAAAAGAAAATTTGTATTGCCAAGGACTTATGCACCACCTGTGATTGTCGAAATAATTTTTATAAAGATTCAGCTCAAGATACCCTATAGTTAACGTATACAATTGTTTCTCGTATCTTGTATAATAACAGTAATATTAAGCTTTACTGTAGAAATGCGTCAACTTGTATATGCGTAAACACATAATAACAAACTAACCCTGGATATGAGTCCTAGGGGACCTAGTTCGTGCTCATGTGAAAAATCGTTCTAAAATTTAAAAGTCGCGGGCACCTCATAGTGAATGTCTTCTACGAAAATATGCTAAGAATTATAGAGAATTAAACCATAAACTCTATATCATCAATCATTTTAGTCAAATAAATGACAATGACGGTTAAAGCTGAAACTTAGGTTGAAGCTGAAGTTTAAAACTTATGAAACACTTCTTGCGACATTTCCTCTAAATAACCCATATTAGCTTCAGGTTCTTTGCCTAAAAGTTGCCAATTTTGATGTTTCAAATTGTGACTTCGACATTTTAAGAGGAAAAGTTATCAAATGCTCAAAGTAATTTTTCTGCCATTTCTTGACCTTTTTGTGCCAAAAAAACTTAGTCTTTCTCTATAACAAACAATAAATTTTGTATTATTTCTGAACGTACGTCTGGGTTTGACATGATTAAAGGAATAATTAAAAGGTCTTACTACCAGACAATCTTTCTTTTTTTCAACCCTATGTGTTTCGGCCCCTTATCGAGCCATCTTCAGGGGACTGAGTACAATGGACGAAAAACCAAAACTTTGGCAACATTCCATACAGAACTTTTTCTGTAATTAGAGACAGGAATCGGTCTTGACCCCTGAAGACGGCTCGATAAGAGGCTGAAATGCGTAGGGTTGAAAAATAAAGATTGTCTGGGAGTAAAGCCTTATAACTATTCCTTTAATCAAATAAATTTTGTTATCCACACAAAATATTTTGCTTTTGGTGTTTATCTGCTCATCAGTGGCACCCAATTTTGTTGTTTGTTAAATATCTATAACTTTTTTTTCTTTCGCCCTATAGATCTCAATTTTGGCAAATAGTTTACTTTTTGTGACATAAACCCGTGTGCCTCATTTGGTTGTCCCAACTTTGTTATTTCTGGAAATATAAAATTTTCGTAAGGAAAACAACATTTTCCGTAAAAAACTGGGCCGATTTGCCTGGATAACATATAAAAATTCAAACTGACCGTGGATATGGGTTCCAAAAGGCCTATTTCACGCTCATTTGAAGAAATTTTTTTTTAGTTCAAAAGTCAAGATCTCATTAGTGAATTTTTTCAAAGAAAATTCACTTAAACGATAAATTTGCAGATAACCCCACGAACGCTTTTTAGAAAAATCTTTTCCGAAACATGCTTAGAAGCCCCTTGGATGCACAAACCACAAGAAGAATTTCTTGTTCACACCTCCCAATGAATTTACGGGACCAGGAGTGAATAGGGGTGCTGGGCAGGATAGGTACTAAAAAGGAAATATGAGCATAAAATGCGAAGAAAACGGCATAAAAGCTGCCTTTTTCACATTTTGAAGCCATATACCCCTTAAACCCTGTCTACCCATACAAAACCCCTATTCGCCACAGGTCCCGCAACTTTCTTGAGGGTTACTCTCAGGAAATTTGTCTTGTGGTTTATGCAACGAGGGTGGTTATATGCATTATGCATGCAAGGGGGAAAGGAAAATCCACGACGCCCCCACTCCCACGACGTTTGTCGCAAGTGAAACGCCAGAGGAAGGAAAACCCATGTTACAATATAAGTACCCTAGTTTGTACAGCTAGAAACTAAAAGAGAGCACACTATAGCAAATACTGTTAAACAATCAAAATTTAAAAAATAACAATACATTCACATAACACTTGCCTTTTGCATCTCAAGCAAATAAGGTAGGTCCGGCCCTTGGTGTAAACAACCTTCGATCTTGCATTTAACAACCTTCAACATCGCATTTTCCTCATTGCAAAACAATGCAGAAAACAAACAACATGTCACAAACAAGGAACTAGCGACACTGCATGGTTAAACCACCACAACACTAATGGTCATTAACAGAACAAAGTAAACAACACACAGTTTCAGAAATAATGTCTGTGAACGCATGAATATATAAGAAACTGTCTAAACAGGTACGCATACTGGCGGCATACTAAAAGCGAAATGATAAATTGGCAGTAGAAGCCAATAGTCAAAGTGTCTAGAATATTACAGGGATTTCCAAAGCCAAGGTGAACTTTATGACAAATGTAATGTTTAGGAGGGGAAGGGGAACATAACTATACTGGGAAATTGTTTAAAAAGTATGTAATGTGTAAAAAACTTTAAACATAAATGACTCGGCAAAGGCAAGAGAACAAAAGATAAGAATAGTGTCAGCGTACATGTAAGGTACCAAACTGTATCTGTCAGCAGTCCTTTTGATAAATTTGCAGACTACCTCCCAAACGATTTTCAAAAAATGTTTTGCAGAAACATGCCTAGGACCCCCTTGGATGCACAAACCACAAGAAAATTGTCTTGTTCACACTCCCAAGGAAGTTACGGGACCAGGAGTGCTGGGCGGGCAGGTAGTGAAAAGGAAATATGAACAGAAAATGCAAAAAAAAAGGCTTGAAAGCTGTCTTTTTTACATCTTGAATCCATATCCCCCTTAAGCCCTGCCTACCCCGCACAGCACCCCTATTCGCCCTATGCAATGAGTGTGGTTGTATGCGTGCGAGAGGGGAAGGAAAATCCCCAGGAAGGACCCCCCCCCCCCTTCACAATTGAAATGCTAGAGGAAGGAAAGCCCATGTTACAATACAAGTACCTAAGTAAGTACAGCGAAAAGAGAACATACTATAGCAAAAACTGTCAAACGATCGAAATTTAAAAAAGGGAACAATAAATTAACACTTACCTTTTGGATCTCAAGCAATGAGGTAGATCCAGCCTTTGGTGTAAACAACCTTCGACCTTGTATTTTAACAGCCTGCGACAGGGCAATTTCCTCATCGCAAAAACAATGTAGGAAACAAATAACATGTCACAGACTAAAAACAGGTCACACATGCACCTTAAACGACTACAATACTAATGGTCATTAACAGAACAAGGTTAACAATGCACAATTTCAGAAATAATGTCCGCAAACACATGAATATATAAGAAACTGTCTAAACGTGTAATACACATACTAGCAGCATACTGAAAGCAAAGTGATAAACTGGCAGTTAACGCTGATGGTCCATGTGTCTAGAATATTCCAGGGATAAAGTCAATATGAACTTTATGTCAAATGAATGTTTAGGAGGGGAAGGGGTGTCGTGGAACAGGACCGTACTGAGAAATTTAAAAAAAAAAGTGTTTAATGTGTAAGGAACTTTAAATGTCAATAGCTCTGGAAAGGCAAGGGAACAAAATGTAAGAATAGTGTCAGCTTGCATGTAAGACACCAAACTTTATCTATCAGTAATCGTTTTATCTAACACTCTCCGGGAGGTAATCTGCAAATTCACTATTGATTTATCTAAAACGGTTCTGGGGGTCACCTGCAAATTCACCTGGAAAAATATGCATTTGGGGAGGACCTACCAATAACATGTGAAATAAATACATCTACTATAACCATAGTCATAACAAAAACAAAAGTTATACTGTGCCAATGGCATAGATGCCAGGGCGATGAAGAGGGAAATAATGATAATATTCCCGTTATTTGACTTACGATACTTCAGGCTTCTTAAAATAAAAACTCACCTGCAACTTCTTTTTACACATACTTATAGTGTCAGTGGTATACACAGATAACTTAACATCGGTGCAATTATGAGATAATCTTAATTTAAGAACAGTTTCTGTGCCACCGTCAATGGGTTCTGAACACTCGGCTGGAGAGTCTCTACCATTGTCCTCTTTAACAATATTAATTGGATAACTCAAGCAATATATCGGCACTTGATACCTTGCACCTAATTCATCATAGCACTCCGTTAGATAACCATTAGGTACAGAAACACTTGCCCCATCTAAAATTGCCTGCGCTAACTCATAATCCTTTCCTTCAGCAGCAATTGCTGCTGCCCTAAGAGCGTCCCAAATTTCTTTTCTACCTTCAAACGCTGGAGCTGTGTCCCAAAATTCATCTCGTTTGCTCCTTAACTGACCCTCGGTCAATGGTACGTCTGACTTCCACCGAATTGTCTCGTGACATAAAGGATGATTTTTACGTGTGCTACCTGATAAAGTAAAATATGTGTTTAGAGACATAGAAAGCAATTGCCAAGGTTAAAGAATCACCTGAATTTGGTCTTGAAATAGAACCTGAGGAATCGTCAATTGCACCACTTCTGCTGCGTGTTACTCCTATACAACCACCCATTTTAAAAAGCCGTAAAGATGATACGGCATTTCATTAAACCCTAAGATTAAAATATATAAAGCTTCATCGTATTTTGCCATAATACTTCCATGATTCATTAATTTTTCTAGTGAGTTGGACACTACACACAAACAAACATTAGACAGAACAACGAGCGATGACCACAAAACTGACAGGATAAGACATGATATGACATATGACGTGAATTCACTGATTTTTACTGACAACTGACATAAATTAACAGCTTAGCCACATAAACGAAGATAAACTAACTTGCACTTTCTTTTACAGACTGCAGCAATGACGTATCTATATGTCATCGGACTGCACAATTCTAATTTGTACCCGATTTTTACGTCATCAGTACAGTACACTGCCCTGTCATGATAATCCTCATTTATAAATAGGCACAGGTAAAGATAAGCATACTTTGGGAACCCAAATTAATTACTTAAATACTTTATGTGAATACGGTTACAGTGTTTCGGTTTAACGAACAGCCTCTCAATCAAAATATGTCCATCTAGAACACAATTTCAACAAGTATATCCTGTAAACTTTTACTAGTGTTGTTAGTGAATTTTCTTTAAAAAGTCAGAACTGGGAGGTCGCGTCTTTGGAATTTTGAAAAAAGTTTTCAAACAATAAAGCTATTTTAATAAAATATGGTAACATTGTTTCTACTATATAGGTTATATGGGCAAACAAATTTGATGCCTTCTTGCATTTAAAAAGTCATATTTTCTGTTAAAAACATTTTAATGAAAATTCACTTGTATAACGCACTTGGTGAGTCCAGACTTTTTTATTTTTTACTTAAACAAGATGATTCATCAAGAGCCAAGCAGAGATTTACTTTTCTTCCTATCCAGACAGCACCGACACATTCTGAGAATATACCAGGAATGTTTCGAAAGAATATTCAAACATACCCAGAACATTCGTGAGGTACAATATATATTCATAGAACAGAACCTGAGAATGGGACAGATTCTGTCATACTAATAAGGTTCTTAGAATGTTATTTATAATATTCTTAGGAGCTCCCAGTATATTCTGAAAATGTTCCACGAACATTCAATGAATCTTCTCAAAATGTTCATACATATACCCATGGGAATATTGCGGTTTTTTAAAGATATAGAGGGTGTTTTGCATTAGAAACGAGAGGGCAGGGGCATGTAGGGGAACCTAAAATATGGTAATTTAACGCAACTTACCCATATAGTAAGGTGCATCCCTGAGAAGTTATAGGCATTCAAAGTGGGGTTTTAAATTTCGAAAAAAATCAATATCTGAGTAATACTTCAACTTAGAAAAAGCAAATTTGGTACATGTTTTGGGTGTACCAAGAGCATTAATCGTTGGTGAGTACAGTTTAAGTCAAGCATTTCGAGAGGTTGAATAGTAGTGTTGCACCCATAAAATGTGACAGAATTTTTTAACCTATCGGCGGATCTAAAAAGTTATTATTTCATTTTATGGGGAAGTAAATTATAAAACTTTTTTACTCATGTTATTGTTCTAGAAACTTTTGTCCTTTTCAAGAAAAACCCAAATAACTAAAGACATATATTAAATGTTATTTAAAATCATCAAAAATTCAATAGATGCCTGTGAAATTATCATGTTGAAGAATTTCTATAACTTATCGATAGCAATTTTTTATTTCAGTTTGAGTTGTATGTTTTCTAATAAATTATACTTATTCACACTTTTTTCCTGATTGTCAAGTTTGACCTATACATAAGTTTATTGGCAAATATTTAATTTTCAATGATTTTTAGTAAGATTGATAAAATATGTTTCTTTACTTATTGGTGTTTTTTCTTGAAAACAACAAAGTTTTTTGAAAATAACAGGAGTAACAAAGTTTTAGAGTTAAATACCTCATAAAATGAAATATTTTCTTAAATCCACCAATCTGTTCAAAAAATGTGACATTTTAAGGGTGCATCGCCCCTAATCAACCCTTTGAAATGCCTTAATTGAACTCTACTTAGCATTGATTAATGCCCCTGGTACACTCAAAACGGGTACTAAATTTGGTTGCTCTAAGTTAAAGTATTACATTGATTTTTTTCGAAATTTGAAACCCCACTTTAAAGGCCTATAACTCCTCAGGGGTGCAACTTAATATAAGGATAAGTTGCGTTAAATCACCATATTTTACGTTTACCTACATGCCCCTGCCATGTGTCGGTTCTTATGCGAAATACCCTGTATAAATTTTTGAATGATACAGAAATGAAGAAAATGCAAAGGTATGAAATATTGGATTTATCTTCAAAATTTACTGATTTTCCACCATTTAACTGACATTGTATATATATATATATATATATATATATATATATATATATATATATATATATATATATATATATATATATATATATATATATATATATTGGTATAAGCAAGCCCAACAGGTTAAAATTTTAACTTCAATCACTCACCCTTGTGTAGGTTACCATATTGTTCCAGTGGCTACACACACCTGTAAACTATATATATATATATATATATATATATATATATATATATATATATATATATATATATATATATATATATATATATATATATATATATATATATATATATATATATATATATTGGTATAAGCAAGCCCAACAGGTTAAAATTTTAACTTCAATCACTCACCCTTGTGTAGGTTACCATATTGTTCCAGTGGCTACACACACCTGTAAACTCAAGTTCAGATACGTAATAAGGCAACAATTCGAGTATTGCACATTTATTCAGATTAAGTATGTACTTGTAACAAATACAAAGAAATCTCTGAATAAAATATTAATAAAACAATTAAAATTTCAGTAACATAAAAATCAAATAAATAAAGATACAGTTCTTGGAGTTGCCAGAAAATTTAATAGCCAAATACAAAGTTTCCTAGATGAATAATCGCGGTTACCCCACTGAAGCACTTGAAGTTTGGCTAGACTATTGATCCTACAGGCTTTCAGTGTGGCATTAAAAGAATTGCATTACACAATAGTACTTACACCTTTATAGAATTCAAATAAATTGGACAGAACATGCCACAAAATCACACTCACTTGCACTTACACAAAACTACAACTGAAAGTCATCGATCAGACCTTTTGACCCTTCCCTTGTATTGTTGCTTTCTGCTCTGCTATTTCCATATTCCGATGCTTGTCACCAACAGCTTGGATGTTCTGATTGTAAAGACATACTTTGGCAAAGTGATTCCGTATCTGATAAATTGCAAGTTTTATTGTACATTCATCTTCCCACCATATGTTCAGGTACACATTTTCTGCACTTTATAGTGATACTTCTCACAGCATTAACTTCTTCCACAAGAGTAAAAAGCCCGAGATGTCGCTTAGACAATTTTATAGATTTGTAGTATTCTTGCACTTTTCCAGTCCATCAGTCCATCCACATAAAACGGTGGTGGTGGTTTATATTGCATGACTTAGGTATTACTGAACATAACACAATTTTTAATTATATTATACAATGTATAGGTACCTAATTCGTAAGGTGATCCAGTCTCAAGCAAAATTGGCGAACCCATCGTCAGTGTCAACTACATGAGATGCTTTAAAACTTGTTTCTTTACTAGGTGCGTTTTAGTTAACCTGACACCATGTTTTAGTTGCTTCTGTACTCTGGATCTATGTTTGAAATTACACACTGTTCTCCGTGTTCACGTCACATTATTATTTTTAATTAATTATGTTAGAATATAACCTTATACAACATTGACCACAGACCATTTATTTTGACATTAATTTTCATTTACGTCTAGCGGCCATCTTGCCATTTGCCATCTTCCATTCCCGGCGGCATGGACATGCGCTCTATGCGGGATTGTCTAAATATACAATGTGTATAGATAGACAGGTAATAGAATCAAACATGCAAAATAGTTACTCTTTTAATTCTCACCACTATACCGCAATCATCATCTAGCTTTTTCATTAAATTTTAAAGTTATATAATATTATAAGGACATCTCAAGCACATTCTAAGCGAATATTTGGAATAATCATCTATTCAAATATTCTCAGTATATTGATGAAGAATTTTCTTAGGATGTGATTGAATGAATGTACTCAGAATATTCAAGGTTGAAGTTTGAAATTCCATAAATGTTATTAGAACATTCCGAAATAAATATTTTGAGAAAATTATGTTCTCACATTGTGAGAACATTCTTAGAATATCTTGTGCTGTATGGATATACAATTAACCCTTTTCAGTTACAGTTGCATTTTTGTGATAAATAACTGAACACTATTAAATATTGCGCACAACAGGGCAAAATGCTTAAAAATGAAATTAAAGTAATGGAGAAATATAAAAATATTTTTCCTCGAAGATAAAAAAAACCATAAGAACAAAATGAAAACAACGGTACTTGAAACTATAAAAGTATATATATATATATATAAATATATATATGTATATATATATATATATATATATATATATATATATATATATATATATATATATATATATATATATATATATATATATATATATATATATAACACAGATCTCCTCATTAGTGAATTTTTCGTAAAACAAAAAAATCGCTAAAATCTTATACTTCCCCCTCCTGTAAAGATACAACCCCTAAAGGGGGTGTTTAATGTTTCTCTAAAATATGAAAGAAGTGACAGACCTTAAATTAAATATATATTATCTACCATCGAGAAGAAACTCAGTGAACAGTGTTTCAGTTTTCCCTTAAGGTTTTAAGAAGTAGAAAAAGCCACCCTTTTTTCCCCCAGGGCTCGTCCGCGGCCTTGCCGCCCCGATAGCACTGCAACCTTTAGCATTTTTACGCGTAACTTTTTTTACAGCTATATCGCCATTTTCATACGTGGGCGCATTGAACTGCGTATTCGATTAAAAATTCCAAGAGAATCTTGGATTACCCTACACGATTCACTGAAGTCTTCTAAGTTTTGAATGAGAGCCATAAATACCAAAGTTTTTAAATGGCCCCAAGTAAAAGAATCTAAAGGATTTAAGTCGGGGGATCAAGCAGGTCAAAACTGAGGCCTATTCAGCAATATTCATATTCTGAAAATGATCACTGCATTGCCACTAAATGACAATAAGTGACTCTTGATTATCAACAATTATATTATCATTACAAAATGTCAACCACCTGCCTACTACATAAATTACAGTTCGATTAGAGTTATACACTATGCAAATTATGCTATGTAATTGAATTTAAATTATGTTTTTCTCCAGAAATCGTTAAATTTACGGAAAAAATATAAGGGACCTTTTTGTTAAAAATGAATGGCGCTATAGCTGTAAGAAAAACGTTACGTGTGAAACAAGCTCTAGCGGTGGCTTTTTTTACCCCATACAACCTTGCGGGAGAACTAGCAAATTATTATCTGAGTGTCTTCTTGATAGCAGACAACATCAACTTAATTTAATTTCTGTCACTTCTTTCTTATTTAAGAAAAAATAAATAAAAACCGCTTTTTGAACACCCCCTTTAAAGAGTCGTATATTCACAGGGGGGATGTATGAGTTTTTTAATATAAAAGACCCCTTTTAATTTTCAACAAGGAACCATATATATATATATATATATATATATATATATATATATATATATATATATATATATATATATATATATATATATATATTATGTATCCGACCGATAACTCATATAAAGTAATCAACCAATTTTGATAAAACTCGGCACTTACTTTTCTTCTATTAATAGTTTGGATGAGTTCGTTAGCCAGCCTGATCAGACCAGTTCCTTTTTATTATTTTTTTGAAAAAATATTTTGTATCTCAAAAAATAACAAAGTTATTTTAATAAATTTGATAGATATTTCGCCCTGGTAAACACTTTACTATACACCAAAATTCACCTTTCTAGGTTTAGAGCAAATTGAGTTATTAAAATTTGTCGTATTTAATCAAAATTCGTGACCATAACGTACTTGCTGCGTCCCGAATTTTAATTATTATGAAATGTATTGCTGTTCACCTATATAAGTACTTTAAAAATTATAAATACTCAAAGTACACATTATCAATAATATTTTGACTGGTTTGTTATGGTGAATAATAATGACATGTAAATAACCTGGCACTCCATAACATTAGTATACTAAAGTTATTCGTCCTGCGCATACACACTTCCTGGCGTTTTCTGGTTTTGGTGAAAATACATAAGTCCTTTTCTCTTATATGTTTGCGCCCTCGACGTCCAGTTAACCAGTTGTGTATGTACTATGTACAGGTGACCGACGGGAATCTGATGTTTTTGGGACGGCCATTACTCTGCCGGTAAGAGGCGTAGGGAGCCAAATTACTGAGCATTAATCTCGCCATTCGATGCCATTTCAGTAGCTAGGGAGCAGTGGACGGTTGAACATCGCATGTTTGCATAAGACGCATTTGTGCAGAATGGCGGGTCTGTTATTACTGTGCAGCGACTTTTTCGTGTGCGTTTCAGCCGTGGGCGTCATGGTAACGTTCCCAGCCGCAACACGATTCTCAGTTGGGTTAATAATCTACGGACAACATGATATTTTGTGAAAAAGAAGCCACCAGGTCCGACTAAGACAGCAAGAACACCAGACAACATCGAGCGTGTGAGAGTCGCGCTGACTTGTAGGCCTGGACGTTCTGCACGTACACACGCGCGCGAACTAAGAATGAGCCGTGAATCCGTGCGAACAATTTTACAGAAAGACTTAAAATTGCACCCTTACAAGATGTGTGTTGCTCAGAAACTTGAGGAAATAGATTATGCTCAGCAGGAGGAGTTTCCTTTTCGAATGCAAGTGCTTTTGGAAGACAATGACAATGCAGTCTTTATCATAAGTGACGAGGCGCATTTCCATTTGGATGGGAATGTTAATAGACATAATTTACGCTACTGGTCCTCTGAAAATTCCCGGATCATTCACGAGAAACCTCTACACTCAGATGGTGTAACGCTTTTATGCGCAATTACTCCATTCGGCATCATTGGTCCCTATTTTTTTGGCGCAACTGTTACAGTGAATGCCGAACGTTACTGCGCAGACTGCAACTGGATTTGGAAAATGTTTTTTTTTTCAACAGGCTGGTGCCACCGCACATACTGCTCGTGTGTCTATGCAAGTGCTTCGAGGCATGTTCCCCGAAAGATTAATTTTACGTTTTAGCGACATCCAATGGCTCCCGAGATCACCTGACTTGAGCACTTGTGACTTTTTTGTGGGGTATCTGAAATCATGTGTATACTCTCACAAACCCCGCACATTGGCAGAACTGAAGGAGGCAATCAGGGAAGAAGTGGCTACAATCGATGGTGAATTGATGACTCGTGTGATGGCAGCAGATTTTCTGCGAAGGCTGGAAAACTGCATTCAGGAGGATGGACACCACTTATCCGACGTTATTTTTCACAAGTGATATTCAACTTAAAATGGCATGTAATGACAAACAATTATATGTATTAAAATAAAATTTTCCGCAAAAAATAACTGTGTACTGTTCATTTCAAAAACATCAGATTCCGGTCAGTCACCCTGTATATAGGTATGCGCGATCTACTTGTGGAATAATAAACCATTGATCATAATATATTGTTACGTTCTACGGGGTTCTGGAATTTGTTGACTAACAAAACACAGCTTTTCAAACTACTATTTTATCATAACCAATTATTTTCCAACACCAGTATCAACTAAATTATTTCTCCTCTTACTAAATGTCCATAGAATTATATTCCACTATTCGCCTTCTATGATCACTTCTTCACCACACCGACTTAATTAATACTGTCCATAGAGATTCTAGACCTTCTACACTATTCTCCACCTGTCACTTCTGGTCCCTTCTAGAAATATTATTCCAGAGTGTTCGCTCTTACCAACACACTTTATAACCGACATCTGACTATAGAAGCAACAAAGTCCATAAACTTAATTATCATAGACAAATGTGACAATATAATGCACTAATAAATCCTTCTATGGTCTGAGTTATTTTATTTGTCTATGTGTAGGTATAGTTAGTAGTTCTAACTTAGTCTTACGTAGACATAACGTACTGTTTTATAGAAGTCACAAAAAAAAGTCAAAAATATTTCACAACTCACTACTATCTCATTACAATTAAGTTAAAAGAAAATACAATTTGGCGTTTACAAAATAATACTCATTCAACTGTGATGTTTACATAAAATGTTTTGCACTTTATTTGTTTAAATGAACTGTAGGTCATATCTATCATAATATTTTCTAATTATCATATTATAATGATGTAATAAGCCAAAACATTTATAAAATTATAACAGCACATTATTTAAAATATTTTTTATAATTAAAGTGACTAATACTTATAAACGTTTATATTTTTTACATAGCGACATTTTAGCGCATTGCAGTATGACCCATCTTTTGCTAAAAAGGTATGATATTAATTTTCTTAAAAAAAAAGGTACTTAAGGCGTTTAATTTTAGGCTATTATGGTCAGATTTCCGAGTCATTGGTCCCTTAGTCAGTTCAACCCAAATTTTGCCATACTCAAGTCTCAAAAAAGAGAAGAATGCAAACACTTATGGAAGTAACACTATAAAATATGTGGTATGTGGTTCTTCATTAGCTGTTGTGTTTGGCTACAGTTTATATAGTAAGTTAAAAATATTTTTCTATTTACATTTTCCTAATGTCTATTACTTCTTACAGAATTAAGGAAACCTGTAGAAAGCCTTCACAATGAAGCTGGTTCTTTTAAAGATAATCTTCCATGTTATACATTTGATGAAGTAGCTAAACACACAGACAAGTATGTAAAACACATTTCATTTAACAGTGAAGTAAATATAAATAAATATTAGTGATGGGTCGTTATTTAACTGTCGGTTATTTTTAAACGGTTGTCGAGCCGCAACGGTAACCACCAGTTGTGGATTTATAAGAATAACAGCTTACAAAATAACGCTTTTTACACTAAACTAGAATTCGGAGTCGTATCTGTTTCAGTTCCAGTGCAACTAGGTTCGATGAATAAACATCGGTTTTCATCGGCAACTGTTAAATTTAACGGGATGAATGGACATGTGACTGGGAATGAAATAAATATGTATGGGTATGCTATGCAGTACAGAGCAGACTTTACTTCATAACATATTACTTAACATGAAACACGTTATTTATACTCTAGTGTGCTCACTCTCGCTCACAGCTTTGAGAATGTAGGATATTATCGATCGACTATCCACTTCAAAGTAACAGCGAAAAAACTGGAGCTGTTATTTTCAACGGTTATTATGAAATAACATAAACGGCTTTAACTGTTAATAGAAAATAACGGTTTTGAAATCAACCTTATTTAGAAGTAGTTTTTGACCATAGACGAATAAAAGTTTATATTACATACATTATATATATATATATATATATATATATATATATATATATATATATATATATATATATATATATATATATATATATATATATATATATATATATATATATATATATATATATATATATATAGAGAGAGAGAGAGAGAGAGAGAGAGAGAGAGAGCCTGTTCACAATTTCCATTCTTAGTCATTAGTAATCACAAATTTGCCTTACAGTTTCGTACAAAAAATTGACTTATTGATTTTTCAAAATATTACAAAACTAGGGGAGAGTGTTGTTCTGTGGGATGGTTGTACCTCAAGACGTCATCTATACTGCTGCCATCTTATAGTAAATAGGCCAACTTCGACATTTGACAAGTATTTTAGTTCCTTTTAGTGAATTTTAATTAACAAAATTCACTAATAGAGAGGTAATGATGGTGAGACTTTCAGAATTTTTTTTGAACTGATCGCAAATTAGGGCTCCTAGAACCCATATCCAAGGTCAGTTTAAATTTATATATATATATATATATATATATATATATATATATATATATATATATATATATATATATATATATATATATACGGTGTGGTCCATTCTAAATGAAAACACCCCTGTAACTTTTCTATTTATAATTTGATTTTGATGTCAAAAGATATAAGAGGAGAAACTCTACAAATGCTAGGAAAATTGTTCTGCAATTGTTCTCTGAAAAAAAAAAGGGAAAAGGGTTAGGGCTGTTTTAGGAAGAAAATAAGTACACCTCTGCCTTTGGCTTCATTTAAAATAGATATATACTAAATTTCATTAAAAAAATACGAATTATTAACCTTTTCAGACACTTTTTTTGTGACCCTTCTAATAATGAAACACCCCTGTAATTTTGTATTTATAACGCGATTTTTTTTAAAGAGATCTCAAAAGATAGAAAATGAAGAAGTCTATGAATTGTGTGAAAATTGTTACCTATGCCATTCAATCACGGCCTACTGTAACTATTTTCACATGTCACAATATTTATAAACTTTTTTTCTTCAACTTTTGAGATGTTGACTTTCATAGTTCGTCATAATAGTTATTTATTGTTGGAATTTGGTAGGTAACAGTTTTGAAGTATTAAACATATGTATGCTTTTTGTAAAACCAACCCCCAAACTTTTTTATAGCGTTTGATCAGATGACATTGGGCATTTAAAGTTTCTTAAAAGGAGCTAGAACACAAGATTTGAATGTTTTTTATGATAATAGAAAGAGAGAAATTCTTCAGATGAGCTTGTATTAGGACCTTTAAACCCGGTCTTCGACATATGTTTAAATTAAAAGTATTACTTTTAGTAATATGTATGTACAATTCTTATGAAAATTCACTATTATAACGCCCTTGCTGAGTGCCGAAATTTTTAATATTTCAACGATTAGCATAGCAAAGCAAAATGGCATTGTAATGCTGATTCTTCCGTCTCACACTTCACACAAGCTGCAACCTCTGGACTGTACTGTATTTGGCCCTTACAAGTCTTATTATAATGCTGCCCTAAGGAGCTGGTTACTAGAGCATCCTGATAAACCAATTAGTATGTATAATATTGATGGAGTAATAGGAACAGCATTTAGTAAATCTTTTACTAAAGAGAATATCGAAAAATATTTCAGGTGACCGAGATTCATCCTTTCAATGACCAAATTTTTCGTGAATTTTTATCCTCATATGTAACTGATAGAGAGATAAGAAATTCACTACAGTAGGTGATTCATCACAGTAAATTCAAGATAATACTGTTGCTTCTCCATCCACATCGAAGTCTCAAGATAATGCTTATTCAGCTCCTTCAACCTCGACCTCGACTATTTCCTCAACATCTTCATTTACATTGCCAGAAGCTATACAGCAATTTCCAAAAGTCACACCGAGATTAGCACAAACAGAAAGAAAGAAAGGTAAAAACACACAGTTTAACTGACCCACCTAAAAAAGGAATCCATTGAAAAATAAAAAAAATGTGTCAAGAGAAAAACATCGGTTAAAAGTTTTCCGAAAGTAAAAAAAGGTGTGTCTAAAGAGTCACATGAAGATAATAGTGAAAAGGTTCCAAGCAGTGTCAGCAGTGATGTAGAAACCCGGTTTGAAAATATAAAACGTAGAGATGGAAAAGAAAAGATTGAACAAAATCTTGGCCAAGGTAATTTAAATAAGGGCGATTTACTTTTGGTAAGAATTCTAGGTAAAATACTTGCTTACTTTTATGTTGATCAAATTACTAACATCTTGTCTGCTTCCGAGTTTCAAGTAAAATATTATAAGAGGATAAGTTGGATGAGAAGCTTTATTCTAGAATGAGATGAAGAGTATGATGTGCCCAAAAATGGCATTATTGGAAAACTTCCACTGTCAGTGATTAAAAGCTCATTGACAAGACAAACAATATTGTTTGAAGTGGATTTTTTACCTTATAATGTTGAATAATTTTTAATATTAGCGTTAATTTTGATTTAAAAGCTATTAAAGTTTATTCCTATGTATCCATTATAAATAACTACCTCCTGTTTTAGTCATACCAATACCTAAAACTTGCCCCAGTGTAGAAAATCTGGGGTCCTGAGGTTAAACAAGATGTTGTACGTTGAGGTACCTGTTACTATTATGTTTAATAATTTTTCTTCATTTTAATATATTTTTTTCCATTATTGGGAAATGTGCACATGATATAAAAAAGAATGAGGAACCTAGTAGTACATATGTACATTTTAAAATAGCACTGTATTTGGAGAAAAATTGAAATTTAAATAACTTTCGGGGCACAGCAAGTGAGTTATGGTAGTGAATTTTTACAAGAATAATATATTGTAATGAGTTAGCCTTATATAATAAGTTATAAACCATTACTTTATTTACTTAGGAACAGTAAAACATAAGGTAAAGAAAGGCAAGCAAAAACATGATCTTTATGATAAATATTTATACAGTAATTTGGATACAAAACTCAAACAAAGAAATTGATAAACAGGAAATATACTCAACAAAAAATACACTAGAAAGCTGAACTTAAACAAAATTCCTATGGTTCATGCATTGAGGGTGATTGTATGCATGCAGCAGGGGAAGAGGAACCCCGAGGTCGAAGAGGGTTTCTGCTCCCTCACCCAAAAACACGGGGCTTCTCCTTCCTCTTGTGCATGCATACAACTACCTGCAAAGCATAAAGCACAAGAAAGATTTATTGGGAGCAACCCCCAATAAAAGTTTAAGTTACTGGGTCTGGGCGAATATGGATGCGGTGCGGGGTAGATAGGGTTTAAAGGAGGTATTGCTGCAAAATCTGAAAAACGCATCTTTTCAAAGTCCGACAAAATAGTTTTTTTTAGCATTTTCCTCTCATATTTTCTTCCCGCCTAGCACCCTTATTCATTTGGTCCTTTAACTTTCTTGGGGGTTGTTTGCAACAAATTTGGCTTGTGCATCCAAAGAGGGTTCTATGCATGTTTCTCAAAAAAATTTCAAAAAACCCTCCATGCAGTAAACTGTAAATTTACCGAAATTACATTCCACAACGTCGCCTATAATGCCCTTTTCAGATAATATTGAATACAGCACCAAAGTAAATACATGCACTTGCTGTTTCACTTCATTTTATATTTATATTACATATATAAGCACAAGATAAGTAAGTATAATAAAGGGGGCCCTTAATTATCATTGGGTCTACACAAACTTAAAAGTAGAGAAGACATTTAGATCATGTTAACAGCCATAAGTTTGATTAAAAAATCACATTTAACTGTATGCACACAAAAATTAGTAAAACACATTTTTAAAGTCTAACAAAAAACAATAGTTTTACGATATTATTTTCACTAAACCAATAGGAGTACGTTTCGCGAGTGTATGAACCTAGCTTTTGTCCAAGACTACACTGACATCCGGTCAACTGCAAGCAGGAAGCTTGTAGATTAAGCTCCATAGGCTTGGATGGTTAACAAACGTTGGTATGTCTAATTTTAATCGGCAGACTGTACTGGTTGAAACATACAAAATGAGAAATACAGAAATACGCTTTAAAGTGCTATTTATTAAAAAATATATTGACCAACTAACCTGCGAAATCATGGATAATAAAAATGAAAGATCTAGTAGCTTATCTACCAGTAGGTACTGTTCTCATTTTAGTGAATTTTCATTAAAAATATTCACTAATAGTGAGGTATCGATGAAAGATTTTTGAAATTTTTCTTCAAATGAGCGCGAGTTATGGCCCCTAGAACCCAAATCCAAGGTCAGTTAAAAATTTTATATATATATATATATATATATATATATATATATATATATATATATATATATATATATATATATATATATATATATATATATATATATCCAACCGAGAACTCAAAAAAATACTTCACCAACTGAAACCAAATTTGGCAATTCCCTACATTTTGTTGATAGCTTAGATAAGTTCGTTAAACAGTTTTGACAGTCACATACTTTCAGAAAAAAATGCGAAAAACTGTTTAAAAACGAAATATCTTTTAAATGACTAAAAGTATGAAACTAAATTTTTAACGAGCACGTAGATATCGTATCAGTTGTCCTTTCTACCAAATTTGAACTTAATCGGTTCAGTAAATTCTGAGTTATAACCAAATAAAAAATAAATAATATAGGATATGACCTGAAATTGGCTCTGAATGGGTGCCTTAGACAAGGCCAGACAGATATATCCGGGCTACGCTGCTATTGCAAACAAAAAATAAAACTTCAAACCAGCAGGCTACAAAATATGTCACAATAAACAATCAGCGGGGTTGTCATTTGCCGAAACTCTCATCTGAATTTGAACATATCAGAAAAATATATAGTAATAAATAAAAATTTTAATGAAAGTGATTAAATTTGTTTAAAGGCATTCTAGAACTACGTTTTATTATGTATAAATATTAAGCTTCCAATTCTTCAAGGTATTTGTCATTGTTATTTGTTATTTTGCAAACTGTCAGTGGGAGGAGTCGAATTCGAGGTAATATTCTTCTTTTTTGTTTACATACGTCCTCTATATCATCACGTTTAATCTATACCTATAAACATATGTTCAGTGTAAATTATTAAAATTTTTATTTCAATTTTATTGTTTATATTTATTTATTTATTTCCTTTTCAAAGAGTATGGATAGAGCAATAGAAAATAAATGTTGAAAAGGCTTTAGGTGCAGAAAGTGCGTCATAGTAGCGAATTTTCGTAAAAATATTCCAAATGGTGATAATTCAATTTCCCATTAAACTAGAATCTTCAATTGTGATACATACTAAGACCTATATAAAAGCAGCGTGGGTACTAAATTTAAAAAATAACACAATGAACTTCACAGGCAACAAAAAATTGGTTTTAGAAAACCATTTTTGTTATTTTGTTTGCAGAAACTGTTTCGATTGAGTGGACTAAAAACTAAGTGTTGAAAAAGGTCTGGGTGCAGCAAAGTAGTATGGTAGAGAGTTTCTGTAAAAATCTTTGAAATCCTATAACTTAATTTCCTATTAAGCTAGAATCTTCAATCTTGAACCATAGTAACACCTATGTAAACGCAGCCTGGATAGTAAATTAAAGAAAGATAACATAATGAGCTTCGGGGATAGCTACAAGTTGGTTTTAAAAAACTTTTTTTGTTTTGTTTGCAAAAAGTAGTTTGATTGGGTTGACTAAAACAAAACCATCCAAGCAATTAAAAGGAAAAATACCTGCCATATTTATGACTTGGCAGGTACATTCCCTTTGTAAATAATTAATTTTTTTCTAGAACTTCTGTGACTTTAATGAAATTTGTAACACAATTTTTTAAAGAGACTTGCAGTACTTCCATTTATCTCTACCAACCTATGATTTTCTAGCTCCATAGAAAATTGAATCTTATTCAAATAATCGGTAACTGGGACCTCTAAAACCGGTCTCCCAGGTCATTTTAAATTTAAAGAATTCGTTTTAATAATATACCTTACTAATAGTGTACAATTCTTATAAAAATTCACTACTATAATGCACTTGCTGCGTCCCGAACATTTTTGTAAGTAGGTCTTGATATTTAAAAAGAACATTGACGCCCGTGGTACTAAATTTAACACAATGAACCTTACAAATATTGTCTTTTGCATGGAGACAAACTATAAAAATGCCGATACTGTTACTATTACTACATAATGCATTAGTTATTTCCCTCGTTTATACAAGAATAATAATATCTTAGTGGTCCTGTCGTGGCTCAGTTAAGAAACATTAAAAACCGAGTGTTAACACTGCTCTTAGAATATGATTTACAGATATATATATATATATATATATATATATATATATATATATATATATATATATATATATATATATATATATATATATTAGACTACTTACTGCAAATTAGCTTGTAGTTGGCATGCAGGCTAATAAGATGAGATAATAATACAAAACATTTTACCACAACCTATCTTTAAAATCTTGACATTGATTTCAGAAAGACTGGTATTTGGGTTACATATAAAGAAGGTGTATACGACATCACAGAATTTCTGGAGGGACACCCAGGTGGTGAACAAATTCTTCTTGCTGCTGGCAGCTCAGTTGAACCATTTTGGTTATTGTATGCTATTCACTACAATCAGCATGTTCTTGATATACTTGAAACTCTACGAATTGG
This sequence comes from Tillus elongatus, assembly GCA_964006375.1. Taxonomy (NCBI): domain Eukaryota; kingdom Metazoa; phylum Arthropoda; class Insecta; order Coleoptera; family Cleridae; genus Tillus; species Tillus elongatus. Next base: position 64,047,497 of record OZ023262.1, on the reverse strand, counting down.
TATGTTTTATGTTGCACATTTTAGCTTTTATGGACATTTTATATTTTTTTATTCTTATAGATCACACTGATGAATGTTGACTCCCATTTGCTTTATTATCAACTTGAAAACAAAAATGCTTTAACACTCATAATAGTGATTATGCCATTTTCTTTATTTCTTATATATATATATATATATATATATATATATATATATATATATATATATATATATATATATATATATATATATATATATATATATATATGTGTGTGTGTATATATATCGTAACATTAAACTCAAAAAATAATGGGCCGATTTTGACGAAATTTGTTACGTACCTTCCTTTTGTAAGTGGCTTGGACAAGTTCGTTAGCCAGGAAAATCGGACTAGTTTTTTTCCGGGACATTTGTGGGTTTTCTTCCAGAAAATTTTTGTATCTCCGAAAATAAGGGAGCTATGACAACCAAATTAGGCGTATACGTTTCCACTATCAAACTCTCTCTACGTACCGAAATTTAGATCGGTATATACGTTTCCACTATCAAACTCTCTCTATGTACCGAAATTTAGATCTCTACGTTAAAAGAAAAGAAGTTACAGGCATTTGAAGAAAAAAATGTTGGATGCCAGAGGATCAGAGGAAAGCACAAGAACAAATGATTTTGTGTGATTAACAAAAACAATTAAATTTTACATACAACGATTAAGTTTTCTTGACGCAAAAAGGTCAAGAAGTAGCAGAATTTTTTTTTTAATTTTATAATTTTTGTTCTTAAAACGTCAAAGTAGCGATTTAAAACGTCAAAATTTGCAATTTTTAGACAGCGAATCTGAAACAAATACGGATTTTGTAGAAGAAATTTCCTAATAAGTGTGTTTTACAAGTTTCAGCTTCCACCATCATTGTCTTTCGTTTTATTAAAATATTTTCAGAAAATCCATTTCAAATAGACCCTCCTTCGGGTGCTTTGGCAGTAGTTTCAGGTAGAGTTTATGGTTTAATAGTGTATATTTTAGGAAATTTTCATAGTAAAAATTCACTGTTGAGAAGACCGCGTCTTATGAATTTAAAAAAGGTTTTTTCAAACGAGCGCGAACTAGAACCCCTAAAACCCATATACGGGGTCAGTTTCAGTTCTTGTCTGTTTACACATATACAGGGTGACGCATTTCTAAGGTAAAACTCAATATATTTGTTATTATACAAGATATGAGAAAAAATTATATACGTTAATTATAGGGTGTCTCGAGCTGCATCTTATAAACCTATTTTGACAATCACAGGCTGGCCCATAAGTCGTTGGTGATCCATACTTTCTTTTCTTAATATAACACCTCTTATGTTATTGCATTTGTGTATCTTCCATCGAATTATAATGCATTTTTGTAAGGAAAAAATTTGATATTGTTCATCGTTTTTGAGTTATTTCAATTGTTTTGCAACTTTTCACGTTTTTTGGCACATATAATAAACACATATCACAAATTGTGATACGGCGTTTTTACCAGTAGATAGCGGAACCCCATGGAAATAACAAATTCAGAGAGCTTTTTGTTTGTATTACTCATCGAAAAAATCGAGTTGCCGTATACAGGTACTCTTAAATAGTGGCTGAATTTGAAAAGTTTTCACACAAATGTTTTTAGTGTTTCCGTAGAACTCATTTTTTGTAAGATTTTTTTGATGCTGGTAATTGATAATAAATGTTTACCAAGTTATTGTAAAGAAATTTGTCGAATTTTTGTGAAAACTATAATTTAGTGTAACATTACTGAAGGCAAGTTCTGGAAAAAACATGGTGATTTTTTTTTCAATTTTGGTCCTAAAGCTGTTTGTGAATAATTATATCTTGGCAAGCGTGTAAATAGCTTAAAGAGGTTCGTTGACCAGGAAAATCGGGACCAGTTTTTTCTGGAACTTGTAAAGTCTACTTTCAGAAAATATTTGTACTTTTTGAAACAACAAAGCTATTTTAGTGAAATATAGTACATTGTTACTACTATATAGGTTATTTTGCCAACTAAATGTTTCTCAAAAACAATACATATTTTCCATTAAAAACATGTTTACAAAAATTCGCTACCATAACGCACTTGCTGCGTCCATACTTCTTCATATATCCCTAGAGAAACAAATCTAAAATTGTCAAATCCCATGTTTCCCAATCCATAAGTCATGGCAGTTTTCGAGGAAATTTCGAACCGAAATGATATTATGGGGTGGTGCGCCATCTTGCTGCCATACTCCTGAAAACATAAATTATCCAACTTTCCATCAACTGGATATTGCAGGAAGTGTGAATATTGTTACCCAGTTAATGACCCCTCATAGAAAATAATTTTATTGCGGATGATACCACACCAAACATGAAGTGATTTCCTTGCTTGAAATTTAATTTCAGCAGTCCCGTGAGGGTTTTAAGATGGCCGTATATGGACGTTTTTTCGGTTATATGTTTCCAGTGTTGTGAAGGTTGTTTCGCCAGCCCATCATTTTTTTAAAGAAATTATCATGTGCTTTTCGTAGCAGCATTTCACGGCAAAATGCTAATCTGCACATTTTCTGATCTTCGGTCTATTTCTGAATATATTAGATGGATAATATCCATACTTGTGTAATGTTTGACTGACTTTCCTTGTTGAGTTATTGAGAAATCTAGGAGTGATGTACACCCGGATTTTGAGGCCTCCACTCTGCGCTTAGAAATGAACGATTGCCTGCGCTGTGATGTTACTCGGGTGCAGGGTTTCGGATGGGTGCCGCGTTGGGTTAAGTGCTGGCGGGTGTCGTGTGTCCGGAGACCCGGAGGGGGTTGACAACTCTGATGAGTGGTAAACACCCGGAGTTTGAGGCCCTCACTGTGTGCTTCGGAACGGACGGACGGCCAAGCTTGTGCGATTCTCGGGGGCAGGGCTCGATGGGATGTCGCCTTGAGTCTAGCACTGGTGGGTGTCGGGTCTAGACGAACCCGGAGGAGAACTGAGATCTTTAGGGGTTGAGGCCTCTTCTGTGAGCTTCGAAACGGACAAACGACATCAGTTGGATGCTGCTCAGATGCGGGACTTTATGATACTGCCCCGAGTCAAACACTGACGGATGTCTGGTCCAGACGAACTCATAAAGAGGTTATCTCTCTTTGAGCTTTGAGATGGGCAAGCGACTTCGCTTAGATGGCAGTACATCTGTCAAACAAAGTTTCACCTCGCAGGTGTCGTGTCCTGTCGGAAGCTCGATTTGTTGGGTGAAATTTAAGCTAACGCTGGCAGGTGTTGGGCCTGGACGAACCCGGAAGTGGCTGGGGTGTCTAGGGGTGGATTACACCTGGAGACTTGGACCTGCTCTGTGAGCATCGATACAGGCTAAGACCCCGCCTGGATGCTGCTTGATGGCGGGACTTCATGATACCGCCTCGAGCCAATGAAACACTGGCGGGGATCTGGGGCTGGGGGGAGGCGGATATCTCTGGAGAGTGATATGTGGCCTCAGAGACTGACAATTGGCCTCGCTTGGTTGTTACTCAGGAGCGGTGTTCCAGATGATACCGCCCTGGAGTTTAGAGCCCATACTGTGTGCTACGAAACGGACGGACGACCTTGCTGGGGTGATGCTCGGGAGCGAGACTCGATGGGATGTTGCCTGGAGACTAACACTGTTAGGTGTCAGGTTTAGACGAGCCTGACGGGAGCTCAGATCACTAGGGGTGGATTGCAACTGGAGATTAGATGCTGTTCGACAGCGGGACTTAATGATACCGCCTCAAGGCAAATACTGACGGATGTCGGGTCCAGAAGAACTCGGAGAGAGGTTATCTCTCTTTGAGCTGCGAAACGGGCAAGGGACTTCACTCAGATGGCAGTACACCTGCCAAACAAACTTTCACCCTCAAGAAAAGATCGACTCCCTCAGGGAGCTGGAATTGATGGGTGAAATCTAAATAATTAGACGTGAGCCACAATAGACCTAAGGTCGCGGTGGAGGGACTGGAATAGCCCACTCACAATAAAATCTAATCTAATCTACTTTAAATCACGCCTCGTGTAGAACCCCTCTGCAATTCAGCATTAACATCTGTTTTTCGATTTCAGGCAATCTTTCTAAAGAAGAAGCAAATAAGCTTACAGAAGGAATGTCAGATCCATATGCCAGTGATCCAAGGAGGCATCCGATTTTAAAACCAGCATCTGTGAAACCATTTAACGCTGAACCACCACTCTCTCTTCTTGTAGAGAGCTTCATCACTCCAAAGTATGTTTTCATGATTAGTTATATAGCATTCCTCTAATAGGTGTTGTGATCCTTTATTTTAATAACTTCATAGAAAAAATTGCTAATAAATAGATTATAACTCTCAAGCTTTCAAATTTACATTTAAGTATAAACATTAAAACTGACGTCATGTTCGAGCTTATGCGGTGTTTTCACTTCCTTTCTTTTTATCGACTTAATACCATATTATAATACATATTATGATTAAACTTTTTTAACTTTACAGAAAAACTAAATGCATTCAAGGTGTTGCACCTTGTACTTTTCCCAGCTGCTGGGATACAGCTGCAATTCATTAGAATGGTGTAATGGGGGGTTTTACATGCCTTTTACTTTTCTTTGAAACAAAGGTTTTTCAATGACTGTAAATTCTAATTATTATTATCATTATTAAAATTTAAGTAATTATTCATTTAGTTATATTTTAGGGTCGGCAATGTTCGAGCGGCAGAACGTGTATCCATTTTTTCTGCTCCTTGTTACCTTGAAACTAATATTTAAGTTTTACGACCTTCAAGGGAGGTCTTGCCTAAACTTATTTGGAACACTAAAACCAAGCATCTGTGATCAAATTCCCAGTATTTCACTATATATTCAGTCTTAGCGTATACCTAGTGACCCAAGCACCTCAAAGTCACCCTATAAGAAACTGCTAATATGAACTCTAGTTTAGAGCTTCCTAAGCTAATAATGAAACCCAACATCTAGTTTTTAAAATTACTTTTATACAAAAATTAAAATTTATACAGATAACATTTTAACAGCACAATAAATTTCTAATACACCCTTTAATTTCAAAGGCTTTGATATGATTAAAATTAGACAAAAGAAAACTCTCAATACTTTTTAAAATAAATTCCTTAATTCCAAAGGTTTTCCGTCTGATTAAACTTATACTAAAAATTCTTAATTCCAATAGTATAAATCCTAAAGGTTATTTAAACAGGAGTGTGTAGGAGGCTTTCCCAACCCTTAGAATGGATTAAATGTTATACAAAATTGATACCGGCGAAAAGTACATTGTTCTTGTCCCCCGGTATAATTTTTCTAAGCCCGATATTTAACTCCCTCTTAGCTTAATTATAGCTCTCACTTGTCTACCCCTTATAGCTCCCAGCTAAACTCTCATGGCTCAAAGCCCTATCTCTTCCTCGTATTATAAAGTTTCACAAATATTCCCCTGTCCATTAAATTCCTATCATAAAATAACACCTAAATTTTAATCTGATTGCATTCACTCTGATTATAATTCCAGCGCCCTACGTCTCAATCATCTATACTAATTTAGCTTACAGCCCATACAGTTTAAAATATCTATACAATCTTAGTCTATAAAAATTAACTCGGTACTCGAGATAGCTGACCCATTCTTAATAATATTAATAAAAAATTAGGGAACATTTTACAAAAAATGTCAACTGGAACGAACTCACCCAGAAAAATCCTAGGCAATACACCAGCTCTGTACTCTGCCTTATCAGCCCATATGGCCGTTGAACCACGATCTTTCGTGATAACCGCCCTTTCAAACAAAAGCTAATTCTCTCACTGAAATCTCACTTATTTTTTCAAATTTACTTAACAGAAACCCTTGACATTTATCGCTGCGGCGGCAACTGCCTAGCCCGGAGGCAGCCGCCTGAACACTGCCCCTCGTCTAATTATTTCCTCACTCCTGCCAAGTCCCAAAACCACTTAGTTTGTGGAAATTTTCTGTTGCAACTCAAGTGGCCTCCTTAGAGGTTACGTACCATCGCCGGTGTCGTTTCGAATTACATTTCCTTTCATTTTTGCACTCAATTGACCGTTGTACCTCACGCTTTAGCCGGCTCAGCTGGTTTTTATTTATCAAATTAAATACCACACAATTTCAACATTGCTCGCGGTCTATATATTTTTATGCATATTATGCTGGATATATTTACGCCTAAAATATTCAGCTCTGTGGCGACTTTTCATAAACTTTTCCGAGATCAAATCAAACATTTATGTATGTAGAAATATCATAAATCTAGATACTCAAACTGTAAGCACCTTGCTTACAATGGTCCTAAGGATAATGTCAAAAACTGTAGGTCAATATCTATTTTGAGTGGCTTCTTTACCCATTTCAAGATGTTCATGGACAACTATCTCCATCCAAGGGTTAGAAATCTGAGGTCACCGCATCAGCATGCATTTGTGGTAAAACACTCGCCACAACTAACTTGGCCTGCTTCACTGAATATGTTGCACAGGTTGTTGAGCGTAGGGGACAGGTGACATTATTTTTACAGACTTCTCTGAGACCTCTGATAGAATTTCTCATCGAGTGATCTTGGAGAAGTTGAATTATTTTCGATGCAATAATTTCCTACTGAGTTTTTTGAGTCATACCTCACTGGTCATCTGCAGTTTGTACAACATGGGAGTTTCAGGTCAGAAATTTTCATTGTGCCTTCTTGTGTTCCCCAAAGTTCAAACTTGGGACCACTTCGTTTCTTGGTCTTTATGAACGACATTTCAAACGTTCCTGATGTACTATTTCAGTTGTTTGCTGATGATTTAAAGATTTATGCTTCCATAAGTTCTTCCGAGGGTTGTGAACAGCTGCAGACTAATCTTGATCGTATTCAGCGGTGGTTTGATGAGAATCAGCTTGAACTGAACCTAGCAAAGTGTGGATGAATGTCTGTAACATGGAGGAGGTCACCAATATGTTTTACGTATTTTGTCAATGGTCATCACTTGTCATCTGTGGAGATGGATAGAGATTTGGGAGCATTGATCAGCTCGAAACTTAACTAACATATCTGTGATATGACCAACTCAGCGTATAAAATAATCTGATTTATCATCCGAAGCTGCACGGCATTCAGTTGGGCTGATCCTTTCGGCTCTTTGTACTTCTATCTTGTAAGGGGTAAGTCAGAGTATGCTAGTCTCGTCGTCACTGCAATATATGACTTATTATGAAGTACCTAAGTTATACAATTGATGGCACTTACCCTCCTAGAGTAGACAATTTGTTATCTCGTTTTGATATGGTTATTCTTGCTGACAGGAAATTTTATATTAATATGTTGTATTTCTTAACACGTTGATAGGTGGCAATGTATACTGATCAATTTTATTGGGGCGAGCTTTGCTTTTTCATTCCTAGAATAGCAGGCATACAAACCTGTGTTTTTATGAGCCAGCTGCAATGTCGAACATGCAGTATAACTCTACTGTGTATGAGATGTCAAGAAATTATAACCATGTGTGCAAATTGACTGACTTTGGTGATTCTTTTAGTAGATTCGGGGCGGTACTGCTAACATCAATATGTAGTTTAACTATTGAGTAATTTGTATTCTGTGTTTCTGTATTCCTGTTGTTACTTTTTATAGTGTTCTATTATTATCATCACTTGTTAAACATTATAATTAAGTAGGTCCTCTAATTGGCTTGTCTGTTGGCCCTTAAAATAAATGAATAAAGTGCTACTGTGTTCTATATACCTTATTCGTTACCATGCTCGAGTACAACCTGTCCCCAAGAAAGGATCCAAAGCGCTTCCTAGCAACTACAAGCCTATTTCTCTCCTTTCAGTCGTCTCTAAAGTGATGGAAAAGTATATAAACACCGAATTACTAAAATTTCTTGAAAACACAGTCTAATCCATGACAGGCAGTATGGATTCCGTCAGCGCAGATCAACTGCCGACCTCCTTTCCTTTGTCACCCATTCTTGGAACAAGTCTATGAAACTAAGAAATTGGGTTTCCTCTTCCAGGCTCGCAAATACTTTTCACCAGCTAATCTCTATACCTTATATAATTCACAAATAAGGCCAAACCCCGAATACTGCTCCCACATCTGGGGTGCCGCTGCCGCTTCTATACTCGCTATCTTGGAGTCCATTCAGAAGAGAGCTATACGTCTCATCAGTGACCCTACCCTCACCCAAAGGCTGCCATCCCATGCCCACCGACGTGTTGGTGACCTTTCCCTCTCTTTCTTTTATAGATATCTGCATGGGCACTGCTCAGAGGAGCTTTCTTCCATAGTTCCTCCACCTGCTGCCCCCAACAGATATACCAGGAGAACATAGCGAATGCACATTTTTACTGTCCAGGTCACCAGACATAGAACATCTTGTTATGCCCGCTCTTTTGTCCCGAGGACTTCCAAATTTTGGAATTCCTTGCCGGCACATGTTTTTCCTTCTCCCCCGAACCTTCAAGTCCAGAATTAACAAGTTGCCTTTTTCCTCCTTGTCCACACCCACAGTACGATAGTATTTAGGCTGTAAGCCCTCGTGGTGTGTTGTTGTTTTTATGAAGGGGAGCAATTAAGTAACCATAAAACGGTGAACTATATATAGTTGACTGCCAGTTAATCATAATACCTTATTAAGTCGATAAAGAGAAAGAGAGTGGAAATTTGTGTATGCAAGCATCTGGCCAATAAGGAGAGCTAAACTGCAGGAGTACAAGGGTCAGTTTCAATGTTTATATATTTTTAGTTTTTGTGAAATAGTGTAGATCATTTCAATGAAAATTTGCTATCATAATGCACTGGCTCCGTCCAGACTTTTCTGTGTGATGTATTCATTAATGAAATGCATTGAAGTTTAAATGATCAGTGAACCAATAAATATGTAGATATTGTGATCCTACTTTAGGTTTCATAGCTACATTTAGTAATAACATGATTACCAATATTAAAAGTTTTAGAAACACAATACATAGCCTTGATAGTGTGACAATTTATACTCTTATGTATGTTTCTTTCAGGGAAATATTTTATGTCCGAAATCATTTACCGGTTCCGAAAGTGGATCCAAAGACTTTTGAGCTGGAAATTGAAGTTGAAGGGAGTGACAAATTGTTGACACTCAACCTTGATGATATAAAGAAGCTGCCCAAACATACCATAACTTCCACCATAATGTGTGCAGGAAACAGGCGAAGTGAGATGACACAAGTAACATTATTTTTGTTGTGTTAAAAATATAACATCACAGATACTAGTAGCAAGTAGTCTAGTACCTCATAAGTACATTTTGCAATAAAACTGAAGTGATATTGACTTACTGCCAAAAGATTTTTGATACCAGTTATGTAATTGATAATTAATGCATCAGATAAATCAGAGACGTGAAGTACAAATGTCAGTTAAACTCCCATTAAAGTATATTTATTTATATAAATAGATAAAATAATAATTGATAATTACTATCAATCGGTTTTCAAATAGCGTTTTGTGCCTGTTGTTTTTTGATAGGTACTTTCTCTGTTTAGAAACAGTTTGTGCTTTTTTTCAACCAGATACTCTTAAAACAAACTTTATTATTTATTTCGTTTAGTCTCTTTCATCATCTGTTGATGTTAACTTTAGTACCAGTGACACAATTATTATGTTAGTGTATAACATGATTGTCTTACACTACACATTCTGGAGACAGTATAACGTTAAATATTTACTAATGAATGAATAAAATTTATATGAATGCACTACTAAAATTTGCTAAGGCTACTTAGTTGAAGGCATGAGATTGAATGTAAATTAAACAAGAAATGTGTAGGGTTCTGTACTTACAATTGGTATGGTGTTAGATGTACAAATAAAAATCAAAATACGGTTAAAATTGGTTTATTAAAAAATGTTGAATTTATGTAATTCAAATGACTGAATTAAAAAAGAAAATTGATGAAATAGAATGGTATGCAGGTGTTTCGTGATGGATTATTGGCGTTAAATGAAACTATTTTTATTTAAAGACTGACAACAGACAAGCGAGATACTTAGCTTTGTTTCTGTTCGTGGAATTCCATCGGTTACCAGGATTAGAGCGGCACGCGGTTGTTCAGGGCCATTTAAACCTCTCGGCACATAAAGGGGGCGACTCAAGGCTGCCTAGACCATTGTAAAAATTGTAGGGACCCCTGCTTAGCCTGGCGTTGAGGATTCGCCTGCAGGTGTCTACGAAGCTCTTCAAGTTTTTCTTCCAGATGGTGGTTGCAGAGCGCGGAAAATGTCCCATCGCCGAACGTTCCCTATTTCATGGTGTAAAAGACGAACATTAAGCTTAAGTTCAAACAAACCAAAGAACGTGATGGCTGTAACAATTGAGGTGTATAAGTGTCTGGCGAGTTTGTGGTCATTCACATGTGGCTGCCTGTAGCATGTACAGGTTAAATACAAAACTTATCTGCGTGCTAATTTAAAAAAACTAATTGATTGTTAATAATGAATCATACGAGAACATTTCTACAAGCCACCATGAAAACAATATAGCAATTATGTACTAAACAAAGCAATTGATAAAAGCAAATTGATTATTATAAAACAAGCGAGCGTTACATCTTCATCTTACCTCATAACGGTGTGCTACCTTCTTATTGCTTATTTGGATGTTATCGACATAATATTATATTTTCTTTAAAGGTTTGTCAAGAAGAGAATGTTTTAAGTCGTTGCATGCTCTTATAAAGGTTTTCTTATCTGGCAAATAAATCTGACCGACCAATGTCTGAAGAGGTTGGAGAGAACACTAATTCTCACTGACTAACAAGATGGTGTGATCATTGCCTACGAACCTGGTGGATCAATGGCTATTACGTCATTATGTTGGCAGCGTTCCTTGACTAAATAAATATTGCAAGATGTATTTATGAACCTTATAGTATAGGAAAGGTTGTAAAACGGGTAACATGTTACAAGTGACATGATCATCTGGTTTAAAAGAAATTTGGTTGTGACAAAGTAAGTTGTACCAAAGTGTACTTATTAAATCGATATGTGATGGCAACAGAGCATGTGTGAGGACTAACCATCGCTATTCAATATTTTTGGACAAAGACAATCTTGTGTATCTAAGATTCCTTTGAGAGACAAGCTGTTCATCTTATAGGCGATTATCTATCACAGTCAATCCTATTCTCTGGACCAGTGGTTGGCAACCTTTTAGCAGGCAAGGGCCAGATAGTGGCAAAATGAAACAAAGGCCGCACTCATTCATACTTTTGTTAATAGGTACCTATAGCGATGATATCAAAAATGCAAAAACACAAATATTAGATACATAGATAATATATAATATAATAATAATAATAATAATAATCTTTATTGGTCTTTTTGCTACAAAATCCAGTAGATAAGACATGTCAGGATTAGATAAAAATACAAGAATATAAGAAAAACAAACACAGATATCCCAGGCAACAGGCATCTTCCTCTATAAAAATAAAAACCATAATCTTAAAATGTCCAAAATTTCCAAACATCTAACAACAATCTTTTCACAAACCTAAAACACTCTAAAATCGAATTTAAAAAGTTCCGGTTCATATAGTTATAAAATAAACTAAACGAAATATCTTAGGGATATACTCTAAAAAATCTAAAATATAATTAAATAAGAACTTAAAAATAGCCACACATATGTACACAATATATACAAGTATAAAATAAATGTAAAAAACAAATCACACCGCCAGAAACAAACATCACATAAATACAGATTAAAATTTTTTGCAGTTTGTCATGGATAAAAATTCACCGATGCTATAAAAACAATGTTTCAGTAGATAGCTCTTCAAACTTTTTATAAACCAATCTGACGAGTCCCCTTTAAGATTCTCTGGTAATCTGTTATAAAGATAGCCAGAGTAAACTGGTGACTTCTTGTAAAATTCATGCCTAGGAAGTTTTAAGTGAAACGTCACTTCTCTTCTAGTGTGGTAGTGATGCACATTATAATTTTTTATATACGAGTCTCTGTTTGTATGTATATACGTTAGTAAACGTAGCAAATATATAGATGCCACAGTCAGAATGCCATTCTTTTCAAAATATCACGACATGACTGGCCGTATGGCAGATTAAATATTACTCTCAAAATCCGCTTCTGAATAAAGAAGACTCTATGTATCTCTGTTGCCTGGCCACAGACCACTATGTTGCAGGACCCGCGAGAATACACCATTGCATAATATATATTTAATAGGTTTGTGGTGTTAAGGCTGTTTTTAAGATTAATAATTACATAAAAGGTCCCATTGAGTTTCTTACATAAGTTGTCTATATGGTAGCTGAATGTCATCCTACTGTCAACATCTTTGCCCAAAAATTTTACACAGCTTTCGTTTCTTATAAGTTCATTATTTATCTGCAGATTAAGACTTTTGAGCTTCTCATTAGAGTGTACGTATGTGTTTCCATATAGACCGTCTTTTCATAATTGATGATTAATCTGTTTTTATAACACCATTTTTGAAAGCACTGCAATACCGAGTTGCTTTTTTGCTCAACGTCTCCCACAGTCCTACCACTCACAACAATCTAAATGTCGTCAGCATACATAAATACCCTACCACCAGTTATGTGGATTGGAAGATCGTTGACATATAAAAGAAATACGAGTGGGTCAACGACACTTCCCTGTGGAGTACCAAGAGGCAATTTATATGCATCCGATTCTGCCTCTCCAACTTTGACATATAATTGCCTGTCCGTGAGATAGGAGGTTATAAGGCTATTTACTACCCCACGTATACCCAGCATATCCAGCTTATCAGAAACAAACTTTATATCCACAGTGTCGAATGCACATGATATGTCAAAAAACAGTGTTACGACGCATTCGTTTTGATCCAGTTTATCATTTATCTCCTGTATATAGCTAGTCACTGTTGTTTCAGTCGAGAAATCTTGTCTAAATCCATGGTGAGAAGAAGTAATTACTTGATACCTATTTAAAAATATGATTATCTTGTCACATATTAGCCACTGTATTATTTTCGATAGTATGCTTAAAACGGATAGGGGCCTATAGTTTTCTAAATTTTCTGGGTCTCCTTTTTTAAAAGCTGCGATTATTTTTGAGTGCCTCTGGAAACTGACCTATTCTTATGCATGCATTTATTATCTCAGCTAACGCCTCTGATAATTCACTAGAAGATACCTTTATTTCACAGATACTAGTTATACAATTATTATGTTCCTAGTTCGTGATATTGTCAAAAGAAAAATGACATGTCTGTCAATTAATATGCAAAATTGTAAACTATAGCACACAAAGTATAAACAAAAACAGGTAAGATATAAAAACTACAGATATACTAAATCAACATACATAAAAAATATATCATTGAATAAATTACGAGAAGAACTCGTCAAGGAAATAACATCTCTTCTGAAGAAGGTAATCTTTCAAAGATTAAAAAAAAAGTGTTTAATCCTCATATTTCACTAGGTAGGGCATTATAAAAGCGAAAACTATTACAAAAAACATTTTTTTTGGTAAAAGCCCGTTGAGTGAACATTACGTAGCAAAACCATCTTGTATCATAAGCATGTATTACTCTGAGTAAAGGTGGCGTAATTCTTATATACAAAGCAACACAACTCATAGATGTATGTATTGTAAACAGTTAGAATATTGAGGCACCTGAATAAAGGTTTATAAGAATCACGAAATGAAGCACCAGCAATAATTCTAACAAACTTGTGTATGTGAAAAACACTGTCAGTCCCCGAAACACCTCTCCGAAGCAGAATATCATATCGCAAATGCATGCATGGTACATATTCAAAACAACTCCTACACTACAAACACTGTTTACCGATTTTATGGCATAACAGCACTTTTTCAGTTTGCCACACAAAAACTAAATATGTGAAAACCATTCCATATCACAGTCAAGGACCACACCCAACATCTTTACATTAATGAAAAGACCATCTGGTAAATTACGAACACTTGCTGAGCGTCCTGACCCAAAAGTAGTCTCACAGTTTTGTCTCTCTTCAAATCTAGTTTATTTTTATCAGCCCATAAAATTATCCCCGTGTGCATAAAATTATCCTCTTGGGCACCAAATCAGCGGTAGCAATCACTTGTTCAAAGGTTTTGAATTTAATTGGAATACTAGTATCGTCGGCATAACAAGTAGTAGTTAAGAAAGAGGGACAGGTCATTTGTGTACACTAGGTAAACCAGTGGGTGCAAAATAGAACCCTGCGGAACTCTAAAGTTTATAGGCATTGCTTCACTGATGGCATCATTTGATAACCTAACTCTTTGAGTTCTGCCACGCAAATATGATGAAATTAGATTCAACAGCAATCTTCAACACCATATCTATATAATTTATGCAGCAAGATTTCATACAGTACATGGTGTAAAGCTCACGAAAATCAATAAACAACCCCATACAATTAATTTTTCTGTCTACAACACCTACAATTTGGCACACAAAATCACAAAGAGCAGTATCTGTACCCCTACCCTGAATAAATTCATGCTGCGACGACGTAAAAATACTATTTTTATTGAAGAATGCAGTAAATTGGCTGTTAATGGCCGGCTTTTGAAAAAGATGGCAAACCGCTGATATGACGATAGTTTAAAAATACTTGTGGATCGACCTTTTTATAAAGTAATATAACTAAAGTCTCTTTGAGTCTTGTCGCAAAAATTCCATGTTTAAAACACAAATTAATAATAAGAGCAAGCGGCATACAAACAAGATCACACACACTCTTCAGCAAGTCTGGTGTCACCTCATCGCAGCCAGATGACTTACATTTATATTTACTTTTACATTTTGTGCACCACTTTATATAAATATTAATACGTAAGAACAATGAAAAGAATAAAATGAGAAAAAACAAACAGACAATTAAATGAGAACTTGGAAAAAACTATACCTGTGAGTCGAATCAAAATTTAGTGTGATTTTTAAGGCTGTATTCGACTGGTTATTTGTGAAATGTTTGCTTTCATGTCCGTCGCAGAAATTCGTAGAATGGCACTCAAATGCTCATCTGTGAGACGAGAACAAAATTTATTTTTTCTGTAATTTATCAAAATTCGTCAACATTAGACGGCAAACTGCCATGAAATTCAATAAGGTGATTGATTTCATAGAAGGAGTTTTTGAGAGTGTCATCAGATTGAAGATCAATCACATGCATTTGTAAATTACTCGGTATGCCCTCAATATCAGATGAAAAAGTTCGGGACGCAGCAAGTGCGTTATGGTAGTGAACTTTTATTAAATGCTTCAAATTTGAATAACTCAATTTTCTATAAGCTTAGAACGTTCAATTTTGGTATGTAGTAAGGTCTTTCCTAAGGCAACTTATTCACTAAATTTCATTAAAATAAGTTTGTAATTTTCTGAGAAAAATTTTTTTTCTGAAAGAAAACTCAACATTTTCCCGGAAAACCTTGTCGGATTTCCCTGGCTAACGAACTCATCCAAGCCATTAATAAAAGAAAGGTACTTGCCGAGTTTCATCAAAATAGGTTAATTATTTTTTTAGTTATCGGTTGGATATATATATATATATATATATATATATATATATATATATATATATATATATATATATATATAAACATATAAAAATCGAAACTGCCCCCAGGTATGGGTTCTAGAGGTCCTAGTTCGCGCTCATTTGAAAAAAAATTTGCAAAGTCTCACCATCGATACCTCTTTATTAGTGATTTTTTAAAAATAAAAATTCACTAAAAAGTAGAGGTGTGCGAAGCTTCGAAATTTCGAATCGAACCCGAACTCGAACCAAACCTTCAGTTCGAAAATATGTTCGCACTAGCGATGTTGAAGTAGTTCGAAGTTCGAAATATGCAATTCTTCAAAATAATTTGAACTTAGTTGGTCAAAAATACTTCGAAATTTAACTTTACAGACATTGAATGTTGCCAAAGGTAGTGAAGTTGCGGCCCCTTTAACTCGGTAGCGACGCTTTAAACTCGTTATCGGTCTCATTGAGTCGATAGCGTAATTTCAGGAGATTTCACTCGTGCATATTTTTGATAGTAGGTGGGACACATTGAGACACAACGGAGCCATTTAGCAGTCACAGAAATATTTTTCTTATATATCCTAACCTCCCAACACCTTTTTCAGTAACAACATTATGATGGCAGTGTTCAAAGGCGATCGGTAACGTAAATTTTCAGAATTTGATGATAATTGCAGATTGCCTTTGGAAAACATTGGTTTCAACATGCTTTATTTCACAGTGAGCCAAAACAGTTACATATTCACAATCAGCAGACAGTTCAAACTTGTAAGTGGTTATTTTTCACCGACTTCAAAAAAGGAGGAGGTTCTCAATTCGACTGCATTTTTTTAAAAATCTGTGTTACCTTAGAACTTTTTTCTAGGTAAACCGATTGTGTTGATTCTTTTTTTATTTGAAAGCTGTTGCTTCTCATGTGGTGTCATATAAATTTGATGAAGAACTGACCTGTAGTTTTAGAGTTATTCTTATTGAAGTCGGTTTAGTATTTTTTTAAATTTTTATTGTTATATATCTATCATGCTCACTTTGAACCCTCTCAATCTGTTTGCTAAAACTTCCTAGTCAATACCAAACAACAACATATTTATAATTGAGCTTATCTATAGATCTAGAAATCTAAAAAAGTTTAAAATATTTTTTGTTTTTGTGGTTTTGATTTAACATTGACCTATCTCCACAACGATCAGCATCGGAAGGCATTTTCACCCAATCAACCTGCAAATTTGTCAAACCCTTCCTTTTTGTAAAAAGAGTGGGAATCTTTTACATATCAAATATTGTATGTTACAATATTCCTAACTTTGGTATTTAAGGAAATGATATATGAACATTGATGAATTTTGCTTAGTTCCATGTTCGATTTTGAATTTCCAAGAAGTTCGAAGTTGGACTGTGAACCTTAGACATACTATTTCAGAGGTTCGAAGTTCGAGGCAACATATTTGCTTGGGTTCGTTCATAGTTCGGTTCGAATAAAACATGGGTTCGCACACCTCTACTAAAAAGGGTTTGCAAAAATCTTCAGTTTGCCAGAAATCTTTTCAAAGTAAAAAAATCGGTCATTGAACTGATTTTTTAGCTGCATTAAAATGCAGATGAATGGTTTTCCTGCCTGGAAATCTCGCTCTTTGACAGTAATTATTGAATGTTAGGCATATTTTCAATAATTACTGTTAAAGAGCGAGATTTCCAGGCAAGAAAAAATCCCACTGGACTTCTGCAGGTAGTTTTGCCAGGTAAGATGTTTTAACCAAAATTCTTTATCCTGCAATTAGGTTTTTTAACCTTTAACCAAGGCCTGGCAATTTTCAACCGACTCTTTAAAAAGATTCCAGAAAATATTCTCAGAGGGTAGCCTTATTAATTAAACAAATCATTAGTGCTATTCTCGATAATAATTGTTTAAATTAACTCACCCTTATTAACTTCCGTTACATGCGCCACATCGATGATGGGCGATCACAGATCATGTGACCAGTATTCCGTTTCTCATTGACGGAAGTTTCCGCGCTTGGATCTGCAGCGTGTTTCTCGCTTGCCATATAATGAGGTCCTTCGTCTATTTTTAGATATAAGTAGGTTGTTTACGTTTTAAATGGCCATAAACACTTTTGTTTACGTTCTTGAATAAGCGCGCTTGAGCCTGTAGATTTATTTAACTTAAAAGCACTACATCACTTATATTATTTTGATTTATGATTGTCAGCAGTGACATTTTTTTTAACATAATTAACGGGTATTTAATTGACATTATTTGTACAGAATTTTCTTTAAATATTTTAAATGATATATATGATAAATTTATTTCAATTATGTACTCAAAAACACTAGCGTTGCAAGTTTGTGTTCATAAGTAGTTGTACGCTTTTCATTATAGGTTATAATAATAATAATAATTTATTGTGCCCAACAGACCAAGTACAGGACCAATTACAGGACACTTACAAACTAATTAGCGAGTGAGATTACCATAAATTAACAAAAACAAAATATTAATCCAAAAACAAACCTAAAACTACAACATTTCAATAGCTTTATGCAACAATGTACACAAACTGTAGCTAAATATATCACTACGTGTACAAATGATATTGAAAGTTTCACACATAACATAACAATAGTCCCAGCCTGATTATTATAAAATGACATATTATGCCGTTCACTCATCCTGGGAACATGGAAATTTATCTGCCCCAATAATTCCGGACAATCAATGACATTGTGTATCAGTTTATATAAAAACTTGATTGAGTCAACTCTTCTTAGCTTACACAAACTGACTAATTCAAAGTGCCCAAGCAAAACAGAATGATCGAACCCCCTCTCCGGATAACGGCCAGTTTCCTTAAACCACAGATATTTTAGGAACCTTCTCTGGACAGATTTGAGTGAGCTTATATGCACACCATAATATGTAGAAGTTCCAACATATTTCCTGATATATCCCAATTCACTTGCAGTACAACTATCATTGGCCAGCATTCTATGGATCCTCTTACTGTTGAACCCCACTGACTTCCTTGCGTAGCCATTTCCACAAGTCTATTTTTGCCTAGTTCTAGTAGTTTTGGTAGTACGTATTAGTGTGAATCAGTTTTTCTCTTATTTTTTCTAGTATAAACCAGTAAAAGGACTTTATTGGGGAGCAGCTGCCATTGGAAACGCAAAGTGGACAGGTGTGAAACTAAGAGATGTGTTAAAACTGGTAGGTGTGGATGAAGATAGTGAAACATACAAACATGTGCAGGTAATTTGTCGTCTTAATGTTTAGCTCATTTTTCACTGAGTTACTTAGTTTGAAGCTTTAGATACTGATCCAACAAGTGCACCATATGGAGCCTCTATACCATTGTGGAAGGCAGTAGACAAAAGGGGAGATGTGTTACTTGCATATGAAATGAATGGTGAACCCATTATTGCTGATCATGGGTTTCCTCTAAGAGTTATTGTGCCAGGAGTTGTAGGGGCTAGAAATGTGAAATGGCTAGGTATGTATTTGCATTAAAACATAAATAACTTAATAATTAAATTATGAATAAAAATTTCGGGACGCAGCAAGTGCGTTATGGTAGTGAATTTTTATTAAATGCTTCAAATTTGAATAACTCAATTTTCTATAAACTTAGAAAGGTAAATTTAGATACGTAGTAAGGTCTTTCCTAGAGCAACGTGTCCACCAAATTTCATTAAAATAACTTTGTAATTTTCTGAGAAAAAAAAATTTTTCTAAGGAAAACTTAAAATTTGAATAACTCAATTTTTTATAAACTTAGAAAGTTGAATTTTGGTGGGTAGTAAGGTCTTTTGCAAGGCAACATATCCATAAAATATCTTTGTAATTTTTCGGAGAAAAATTTTTTTTTGAAAGTAAACTCAAAATTTTCCGTGAAAACCTTGTCGGATTTTCCTGGCTAACGAACTCTTCTAAGCCATTAGTAAAAGAAAGACACTTGCCGAGTTTCATTGAAATCGGTTAATTATTTTTTGAGTTATCGATTGGGTACATATATATATATATATATATATATATATATATATATATATATATATATATATATATATATATATATATATATATATATATATTATATATATAAACATATAAAAATTGAAACTGACCCCGGATATGGGTTCTAGGGATCCTAGTTCGCGCTCATTTAAAAAAAATTTGCAAAGTCTTACCATCGATACCTCTCTATTAGTAAATTTTTTTAAATAAAAATTTACTAAAAGCCCAAAATGTCCTTAAAAGTAAAAAATTTCAGGACACAGCAAGTGCGTTATAGTAGCGAATTTTTATAAGAATTGTACACTATTATTATACGCCATATTAGTAAAATTATTTAGATTTTAGAGGTCCTAGTACGTGCACATTTGAAGAATTCTTTCGAAAGTGTTACCATTGATATCTCTCTATCAAAAAATCATGTGCTCTAACTCCTTTTGGCAAAAATGCCCAAAACTCAATTTTCTTTGAAGCTAAGGAACCGAATTTTGCTATATCTGTGCCCTATTGTTTCTCCAAATGTCAAAATAAAACATAAAAAAGTATACATTCATCGAGCTGGATTCGATTGTGTAACCTTCTGCTTATGAGGCAAGCGTGACGCCTCTCATCCATCTAGGCAAACGTCAAGTTACGTTTTGTTTGCATGATACATTAAATCGGCTTCATGCCCAGGATATTATATTCAAAGTATACATAACAATTAATTACAGAATTAGTAGAATTACCATTGAAACATGTCCCACGACTGTTTCGGTCTTATATGACGTCTTATGTTTAAGTTTAAAGATAAAAGAATGTTTTGTTCCACTGTATTATGCGACAGCATAATATATCTATGCTGCGCTAAGACTGTATTTGATGCTGTTAATAACGCTACAAATATAGTGTCTTTTAATAGTTGATTGAATCCCCCAGTTAGATAACAATCACTTGGCAAATTTTGAATTTCATGTCGTCTGTCAATTTCCATAATTGCGGCCGAGATTTCACGATTGTTGGTTCGGGTAGTATGTTTTATGCCTGGTATATATTTAATTGGGTTACCGTTGATGTATGGTTTACACCAGTTGTATGAATCAATCTACGTGTGGCAGTTAACTACTCTGTCTGTTAGGCATTGGACTTTAGCCACTAAGTCGTCTCAAAGCATGTCTGAGATTTTATTTTTAATTTGGATCATCAGCACGCAACTGACAGTTAGTGCTGATGATGAACCGGGACGGTTCGAAACTGCAGTCCATGTAAACCAATAAAAAGTCACAAAAAGTACAGCAAACAAAAAAGTATATATATATATATATATATATATATATATATATATATATATATATATATATATATATATATATATATATATATCCAGTAATTGTCATTGGGTTCAATGTTTCATCAAAAAAAATGTGGAAGATGGTATTTTAAGTATATTTTTGCTTAACTATATATTGTATGTAATAGTATGTCTCATTTTTCTGTTCAAATTAAAAAATATGAGGAATTACGTAATATGGTGTATTCAATTGGAAATAATTTCTTGAGAGAAAATTACAAAAAAAAAATAGAATCATATTTTTTATGGATTTCACAAAAATAATTCATCTTCTCCTGCAAATAACTCCAAAGATAAAATTTGGACTTGTACTATGTTTCCCGCCCACGAGCTAATTGAATTTTGATCTTTCAGGTAGAATAATTGTATCTGAAAATGAGAGCAATTCCCATTGGCAACAGAACGATTACAAAGGATTTTCTCCTAGTACAGATTGGGACACTGTGGACTATACAAAATCGCCTGCGATTCAGGAGCTTCCAGTAATTTCTGCTATTTGTAAACCATCAGCCAATGAGGAGGTGACTGTTACAGATGGTCATATATTAGTAAAAGGTATCAGATGTATTAAGCAATAGTTGTGTATCTAATTTTTATCGTAACTGTTAGTGAAAGTAATCTATTTGTGCTGATAATTTGATTTTTTGATTTATTTTTTATTATTTAAGTGTCTTAACAACTAAGGTCACTGACACTAACGACACTTTAAACAACTGCATAACAAAATTATATATAAAATTAAGAACTATGAAATACATTTAAATACTATTAGCGAATTTTCTTTAAAAAAATTCACTAATGAGATCCCGACTTTTGAAATAAAAACAAATATTCTTCAAATGAGCGCTAATTAGACCCCCTAGAACACATATCCGGGGTTAGATTCAAATTTTATGTTATATATATATATATATATATATATATATATATATATATATATATATATATATATATATATATATATATATATATATATATATATATATATATATATATGTATGTATGTATGTATGTATATATCACACCAATAACTCAAAAAATAAGGGCCCGATTTTAATCAAATTTGGTGAGTACCTTCCTTTTGCAAGTGGCTTGGATAAGTTCGTTCGCCAGAAAAATCGGCCCAGGTTTTTGTTTTGTGTTTTCTTTCTAAAAAAAAATATATTTCCGGAAATAACAAAGTAAGGGCAACCAAATTTAGTACGCGTGTTTGTATTATAAAGAGTGAACACTGTACCAAAATTTAGGTCTCTAGCTTTAAAGACAACGAAGTTATGGACGGCAGTTAAAGAAACAAATTTTGGAGTTTTCCTCAAAACGTCAAACACGCGATTTGAAACGTCAAAATTGGCAATGTTTAGGCACTTTTGCATCTTTTATCGAAATATGATGCATGTTTGTAAGAAAAAAATATGGACACAGTAAGTGCGTTGTGGTAGCGAATTTTCATTAAATCCTTCAATTTTCAATAACTCAATTTGCTATTAACCTAAGGTTTCTTGGCTAAGAAACCAACATCTAAGTTTATTTTCGGAACATTTTTGTACATTTTCAAACAATAAGTAATTTTGATAAAATATGGTACATTGTTTCAACTACATAGGCTATACCCCGGCAATCAGATTGATGCCTGCTCGCATTTGCTATTAAGAACATTTTTATGAAAATTCACTTCCATAACGCACTTGCTACGTCCAGACTGTTTGTACAAATTAGACTGTCTTAAAAATCTAAGTAAACAGTTTACATTAGTAAAATTTAGATTTAAAATTTCAGACAAGTTTCTTTCACCGAAATTTTCAAATCATGGACCAGCATATAAGGAACATTCTAATAGAATGTGAAAAATTGAAATTGGTCGGTTACAGATCTCACAATAAGGGCATTGGTTTTGATTTAAGAGATAACCATGTGTAAGTAGCGAGTGGCCAATTCAGAGTCTTCTGATAATCACTTCTTCCCTGCGAGTTAAATTAGGAAGTTTCTTGATTGCCGCAGTTGGTTCAATTTCTCACAGTTTGTTGCTTAGCGAAGACCAATGGATTTGCCATTTGTGTCTATAAAAATTTGCTATCTGTGCAGAAACATCGGAGTAAAGTCGAAGAGGAATTAGAGTATTGATTAAGACAGCATTTCTGGCACATTCGTCTGCATTTTCATTTCCATTTCCACAGCATAATGGGACAAATATAAGTCTGATAGATTTGCCACACTGCAAGGCACAGCGAATAGATTCTTGTACTTGAATTACAAGATGGTTCTTTGAGTAAAGGTTTGTGAGTGATATAATCAACGAAAGAGAATCGGTGCATATTAAGGCGTTATTACAATGAGAGTTGAGGAATGTGATTAGTTGCTCTCATTATGGCGTATAGTTCTGCCGTATAGTTACTACATATTGAAGGTAAGTGATATGGTTCTTCCTTTAGTGCAGAACTGATACTACATCCGACACCAGTTTCACTTTTTGATCCATCAGTGTATATAAATATATCATATCGATATCTAGAGGTAATCTCTTGAAACAATCTATTGACACATTCAGCTGGTAATACATTCAATTTTTGCGATAAAAAAGTCGTATCAGTAGGTGGAAAATCAATAGTCTATTGAGAAATAGCACCATTGCATAGATGATTTGTCAGATCTGGACTGAAAATATGATTTAGCTTTTTTATATGTAAAGAAAACGGTAGCTGTGCAGAAGGATTCGCATCATAGAATCTGTTGAAGTTGGTCCGAGACAAGATTCATCATAGAATCTGTTGAAGTTGATCTGAGAAAAGATTTTGTAAACTGGATTATTTGGGTTTGCTGATATCTTAGCCACATATTTTAAGAGTAATTATTCTCTTCTTAACTTAATTGCGGGTTCGTTACATTCTCGGTAAATACTTTCCACTGGACTTGTTCGAAATGCTCCTGTGACTATTCTAAGTGCATGATTTACAATAACTTCAAGTGGTTTTAAAGTTGATTTGCTTGCGGAAATATATATAGCTGAGCATTAGTCAATTTTTGATCTTGTCAGTGCTCTGAAAGTACTTAGCAAGACTGGTTTATGAGCACCCTAGTTATAGTGTAAAAGAGTTTTCAAAATGTTTAGTCTAATAATACATTCAGCTTTGAGTACATTTATGTGAGCCTTCCAGTTAAGTTTTGAATCGAAGGTTATTCCCAGAAATTTATGCTATGTAACCTCTTGTAGAATCGTTCCCCGTAGTTTGAGAGTGTGAGTAACTGAATGATTTTGCTTTTTTGATTGTTATCAGACCATTTTTTCAATTTATTAATAGTCTTTTGGATTAGATTACATGTTGATAAGCTATTTCTACCTCTACAGTATATGACTAGATCGTCAGCATACAAAGCACTCCTTACGGAACTACTTATTGATTGAAGAATATCACTTATATTGCAACGTTAAAGAGAGTTGGACTTAAAACTGATCCTTGGGGAACTCCATTTTTTTAGATCATATGAATCAGATATGATCAGATAAAGTGTTGTTAGTTTTTACTTTAAAAATTCTTTATAAAGATTCATATATTACCATTAATTCCCCATTTGGTTAACAACTCCATGTCTCCAGACTGAGTCGAATGCATGTTTAATATCAAAGAAAACAGCCACCAGTCGCTGATGATTTGAGAGGGCAACAAGCATTTCAGATATAAGACACATAAGATTATCTAATGTGCTGCGATTGAGTAGGAATGCATATTGATGTTGATCAAGATAATTGTTGTGTTCTATAAACCAAAGTATTCTTCGATTAACCATCTTTTCTAGTAGTTTACAAATTGTAGAGGTTAGAGAAATGGGTCTGTAACTGTTGGCAACCAGTTTAGATTTGCCTAGTTTGAGAATGGGTAAGGTGATGGACTGTCTCCATATGGTTGGAAAAACTTGTTGTTGCCATATTATGTTATATATATATTTAAAAGTACTTCTAATGCATCATCTGGTAATTGTTTCAAGAAGATTCCTGGAATATCGTCTGGTCCAGCCGTGGAATCATGCGTAGATTTAAGAGCTGATTTTAGTTCGTAAATAGAAAACGATGCATTTCATGGAGATGCATATCACCTATCATATTGTTAGCTGCATTTTGATTTCGGTAAACTTTAAATTTGTTTGTATAATTGGCATTACCAGAATTTTGATACATAGTTTCTGCTAAGTTATTGACAATGTCTGAAGTGTTGGTGATTATATTTTTGCTGGAATCTTTTAAGGCTGTAATGCTAAAACTTGTGTGAACACCTCTAAATCTTCTAACTTTATCCATATTGACAGGTGTTTGACCACTTAATGTTGAAACGTATAATCTCCATGGCTCTTTCTTCGATTTCTTAATTATTCTCCTCATATTTGATATTTTTTTATACTCATTATACTCAATCAGATTTTCAGGGGTTTTATGATGTTTAAGATGATTTGTAGCCCTTTGACACTGTTTGACTGCTTCAGCACATTTAGCATTCCACCAGGGGTTATTTCTGGGAGAAAAACTATGTTTACTTTTACCTATTGATATTTCAGCAGCTCTTATTATGATATGGTTAAATTTGTTAACTGTTTATTTATACCATCCGAAATTTCTAACCGATAACTATCCAGTAATTGTTGCTTGAAAATTATGCCAGTTTGCAGATTTTCCATTTTACACTGGGAGTGCAGTAGCCATATTGTTTTTGCGAACTGTAATTTTAATAGGATAATGATCGCTATCGTAGAGGTCTGGTAGAACCTCCCAGATAATATCTGGTGCAGATTGAGCATCACAGAAACTTAGTTCAATACTGGAAAAGCATCAAGATGTGTGGCACTTGTATCATTTAGTAGTTAAGATCCAAATTTGCAAGCATATCTTCTATTATTTTTCCTTTACTGTTAGTAAATGATGATCTTCAAGCTAAGCTATGGCTGTTAAAATCTCCAGCCAATATAAATGGAGTCAGTAATTGACTTATTAAGTCAGAGATATCAGACTGGGTAAAGTTAGTATTTGGAGGTATGTAGACGCTACATATCGATAAGTTGTTTGGCATTATTTTTTCGTCACGGCTTCTAGATTGGTACTTAATAAAATAGGTTCACAGTGAAGAGATTTCTTTTCAAAAATTGATGTATCCCCACTAGCTATGAAAAATTTGTATCTCCGAAAATTACAAAGCTATTTTGAAGAAATTTGGTGGATATGTTGCCTTGTGAAAGGCCTTACTACATACCAAAATTCAACTGTATAAGTGTATAGAAAACTGAGTGATTCAAATTTGAAGCATTTAATGAAAATTCATTACCATAAGGCACTTGCTGTGTCCCAAACTTTTTATTTGTAGAATTCGAGAAGTAAAACCTGTAATACCTCACATGGCAAAACTTCCCAAAGGAAAAACTACAGTGACCAGTAAGAACATTGTTTTTCACCGGAACCAATTATTTTAGACCTATAGAAACATCAATAGGAAAAAGAAAGAAAAAGTATGGACGCAGCAAGTGCGTTATGGAAGTGGATTTTCAGAAAAATGTTTTTAATAGCAAATATGTCTCTTTAATGCAAGCAGGCATCAATTTGGTTACCGGTATAACCTATATAGTGGAAACAATGTGCCATATTTTACTGTTTAAAAATGTAAACAAAATTTCCAAAAATAAACTCAAAATGTTTCTGAGAAAATTGACACAAACACGCGTACCAAATTTGGTTGTCCTTTGTTATTTCTGGAGATATAAAATTTTCCGAGAAATTATCTAGATAACGAACTTAACTAAGCCACTTGCAAAAGGAAGGTACCTACCAAATTTGATCAAAATCGGCCCATTATTTTTTGAGTTATCAGTGTGATACATATATACATATATACACACACACACACACACATATATATATATATATATATATATATATATATATATATATATATATATATATATATATATATATATATATATATATATATATACAGTGTGTCCACGGATTGAGTGTGGGTAAGGTATAAGTGACAAAAAATTTTCGAATTAGATTATGATATTCTGGGAATCGCTCCTGCTTTGTCTTAAACTGAGATGTTGAGAAAATGAACAAAATCAATTAATATACAGGGTGGTTTATAACTGATGTAATGAAATTTATTAAGAGTAAACTACCTTCGTTCATGAAGATACCGCAAAAAGTTATTAACAAAAATTGTTTAGAATTGAAGTTTATGACAGGCTGTCAATTTTCAAACAGATCAGCCTACTATGAATTTTTTTAGCTGCGACTTCATTTAAATGACATTCGACGGCTTCTGTGATTAGGTGTACTTTAAAAAATACTTGAAACTATATTAAAAAAAGTCTTTACCATAATTAAACGTGGGGCAGGTTTGCTTTCATCTCAACCAATAAAAAAAGGAAAGTAAACGCACAATTGGACATTCGAAGCAATAATTGGCAAGTTGCATGGCTACTTGAGCTCTGCCTTGTTGTTCGTTTCCCGGGATACTACTTATTTGGAAAATTAAAACGTCAATTTTATTTGTCACAAACGGCAAGCTTCTGTATTTAAAAATGTTAACAACAGAACAAAAACTGTTTATTGTGCAGTGCTGTGGTTTGGGTGAAGAACATTCTTATCAGGGAGTGATAAGAAAATTCCTTGAACGCTGGCCAAATTATTTGGTTTCCGCTACTGGTGTAAAAAAAGTTGTTACAAAATTTATGCGTACTGGGAGTGTTTTAAATGTTAAGAAGACGAAATCCGACTTAAATGAAGAAGACAATGCTGCAGCTGCATTAGCTATGGATTTTGTTAGGCGTTTTCCGAAATTATCATTAAGAAGAAGGGCATTAGAAATTGGCAATATTAGCAAATCGCATTTGCAACAAATTTATCGTACCAACAAGGTGAAACCTTTCAAAGCGAAACTTATACACACTTTGGAAGAAAATGATGAGTCAAAACGATTAGATTTTTGTTTATGATATGGCGAGCAATATCTACAAAATCACAATTTTGGCAGAAGTATTATTTTTTCGGACGAATCCACTTTCACCACTAATGGGGTGGTAAATTCTCAAAATGCACGGCATTGGTCCATGGAGAATACAAATTATAGAGTTATTTGCAGAAGACAATGGCAAAAAAAGTATATGTGTGGTGTGCTGTTTCTTACACTGGGATAATTGGGCCATATTTTTTTTAGTGGAATATGAACCAATACAGTTATCTGGAAATGCTGGAAAATATTCTTCAAGACCATTTGCATAACATGTCACTAGAAGATAGACAAACAGCATACTTTCAGCATGACGGCCACCCAGTACATGCAATAGGAATCGTTCGAGAATGGTTAGATCGCGAATTTTCTGGGCTGTGGATCGGTCGATATGGGCCAATACCTTGGCCTCCCAGAAGTCCCGATTTTACCATAATGGACTTTTATTTATGGGGCTATCTCAAACAGAAAGTCTACGCGACTCCATTAAACAACAATCTTGATTTGTTGAAACTGAGGTTGAGAGAGGCAATTGACGGTATTCCAATTCAACATATTCAAAATGCCTACAAAGCATTTACTAAACGGGCTGAGTTATGTGTGGTTGGTCGCAGCACATTTGAATAATTTCTTTATTTTTCATTGTTAGTTTTGATTTTTGTTAGCAATAAGCGTTTTGTATTTTACTAATAAATTATTATTTAACATTGCATGGTTACTTACTTTGCGCACCTGCGTTCAGAAAACCACAGGTAAAAAGCTCCCTGTTGATACGGAAGAAATTTTAATAATTTACTTGAAAATTCAAAGTAGGCTGATCTGGCTGAAAATTGAGAGCCTGTCATAAATTGTAATTATAAACAAGTTTTGCTAATAACTTTTTGCGGTATCTTCATAAACGAAGGTAGTTTACTCTTAACACATTTAATTAAATCAGTTCTAAACCACCCTGTATATTAATTGATTTTGTTCATTTCCTGAACATCTTAGTTTAAGACAAAGCAGGAGCGATTCCCAGAATATCATAATCTAATTCAAAAAATTTTTGTCACTTATACCTTACCCACACTCAATCCGTGGACACACTGTATATATACATACATATATTAATATATAAAAACTGAAACTGACCCTGGAGATGGGTTGTAGGGGGTCTAGTTCGCGCTGATTGGAAGGCTTTTTTTTTTTAATTCAAAAGTCGGGATCTCCTCATTAGTGAATATTTTTACAAATATGGAGTACTCTTGTCTCTCAGTGAGAGCAATATATTTAGAAATTGCATATCGTTTAAATACCGATTCAGCTACACAGGTACGCAAAAGATTCATGGCAGAAAACAAAATGGAAATTCACTCCCCCAGGTGATCCTCATATGGAGGGACTGTGGGAGAGACTAGTTATGGGGAAGCTACAATGGAATGAAAATAGCTGTAGCAAACAGGTAGTTACAGTTACAGAAGGTCTTCCTACAACAAAACAAAGCTGTTAGGGTGTTGTGTAGGGCTGCATACTTGGGACCATTCAGGCCGTTATTCCATAGAACTAATATACTTACCATCTTCTCTGTGTATATACTTACCTATATTGTTCATGTGCATGTGAATAGGGATAAATTTAATCTAACCTCTGCAATATGTGACCATGACACAAGGCTGAAACACAATATACACCTGCCCTATCATATGGTCAACAGGGCCAGAAGTGGAACTAACTACTTGGACATCAAATTTTATAACAAGCTGCCTAGAGCTGTCACTTTATTAGGTGAGGCGATGTTCGGGAGAAAAATTTAAAGTTTTCTTGTAGACCACTGCTTCTACTCTCTTGAGGAGTTTTAGACCTCTGATGTCACCTTGGGTGACCTGTGATTGTGTTGTGATCATGTTTTGTGTCCTGAGACTGGTGATGCATTTGTTTGTTGTATTTATTTTGAAATTTTTGGGATTTATTGTATTACACCTTGCGTTAAATATTTTGTTATTTTAGTGTGTGACATGGCGTAAAATGTTTGCCAAAATTTATTATTATTATTATAGTCTTGGTTTCGACGACAAGACAACGTCAACATGATTAAACCTGTTTCAATATTAAAGTGTGTTTTAAAAACCACTACTTGCCAGACAATCCTAAAATTATGATTAGTATTTGTGAAAGTTCCTGTAGAAAACATTTTTTTGCACAGAATTCACAAAATATTTTTTTACTTTTGCTTTACTTGGTAATTTGTCGTAGGTTACGCATGGTCTGGTGGAGGGCAGAAAATCGTGAGGGTTGATGTAACAATTGATGGTGGGAATCAGTGGTATGTGGCCAACTTTGATCATCAAGATTCTGCATCTCCGCCACAACACTGGGCATGGACTCTTTGGTCTGTTAAAATCCCGGTAGAAAAGAACACTAAAAAAGTAAGTGAAGTGAATTACTTATTTTTAACTAGACTCACTTATTGTTATAAACTTTTAGATCGAAATTTGGGCAAAAGCCGTTGACTCCAGCTACAACGTTCAGCCTGAAAGTTTTCAAAGTATATGGAATTTGAGGGGAGTCTTGAGTAATGCATATCATCGGGTCCCAATCACATGTGTCTTCCAGTAGAAAGATGCTTTTAAGAAATGACCTAAAGTGATATTCCTTTAAATTTTGTTACATGAATGATTAAATTTTAATTTTTTTAAAATTATGAAGTAGAAAAAAGTGCAGACTTATAATAGTTGATCATAGGTTGTGTGAAGTATTTTGTTGACAAAAGAGTCTCATGTTCAGACTTGTGACCAAAGTACAGGGTCTTTCTAAATAGATGTAAACACATTTGTCATCTGATACAAACAATTAGCAGATAGAGATTTTTAACCTCAAAAAGGAAACCTTGCATAAAAAGGTTCACATGAAAAACCTACTTCATTTTGCCATGTTTATGTGAATCTTTTCTTTCAAGGTTCTCTTTTTGACATTGAAAATCTTTTATCTCTCAATTGTTTTCTTCATAACTCCTGAATGACTCAAGTTATAAAAACAAAAATTCCAATAGTCCGAATAGTACTGTTCATTAAGTTACCCTAGAGGTGAAAAGTAAACTGCTCGTTATTGCAGGAGGGTAGTTTGTTTTTAGTGAATTTCCTAGTTATCGGTGTGATACATACATACATATATATATATATATATATATATATATATATATATATATATATATATATATATATATATATATATATATATATATATATATATATATATATATATGTGTGTGTGTGTGTGTGTGTGTGTGTGTTTATATATATATATATATATATATATATATATATATATATATATATATATATATATATATATATATATATATATATATATAATACAGGGTGGCACATTGAAAACGAAACAGACCGATTTGCATCCAGAGAAGTCTAAAGGAGTTAAATCAGGTTATCTAGGGGGCCGCTCAATAGCACCTCTACGTCCAATCCATTGCTCTGGAAACTCTCTGTTCAAAAACGCGCTAACACGTAGTGTAAAATGCGGAGGAGCTCCATCTTGTTAAAACACTAATTGATTTTCTTGATAGCGATCATCATTTTCAACAATGTCAATTAGTGGAGGGTACACGATATCTTCTAGTAACTCCAAATACGTTTCGCCACTCAAATTGCCATCAAGAAAAATTGGTCCCATTAAACGGTCTCCAAAAATGCCAGTCCAGACATTCAATTTCTGTGAAGTTTGAGTGTGGACCTCGTAAAAATTTCTTGGATTATTATCTGCCCAATAACGACAATTATGACGATTGACTGTAGAGTTTAATAAAAACGTACACTTGTCTGTTAAACAGATATTGAACAGAAAGTTCCCGTTATCAGCTATTCGTGCAGTCATAACTTCACAAAACTCCAGCCTCCGATCAAAATCATCTTCATTCAGTTGTTGTACAAGATGAATTTTATACGGGTGAAATTTATGATGCTTTAATATTCGCTGAATAGTTCTTCTTTTGATGTTTGAAACAGTGGCCAATTTTCTCATGCTCAAAATTGGGTCTGCAGCAATTTGTCCTAAAACTTCAATCTCAGTAGTCTCATTTCTAACCGGAACTGAACCAATTTGTCAAAACTTTGCAACTAACTCCAAAATGTATTTTCTGTTAACATGTCTGTTCGGATGTCATTCATTAAACAAATTTGCTGTATGGTTGGCACAGTCATCGTTTTTGAAAAAAATTTCTTCTACAGAATACACCATTGTGAAATTAATTTTCGGTAGTACTATCAAGTATCAAACCGACCGATAAACTGAAATAATAAACCACATTTCTCTCATTCCGATAAGAAATGTTTTGATAGTCAATTTTTTGTTTACAAACCAACAAAACATTGACTATCCGCACATTTCTTATCGTAATGAGTTCATTAAACAAATTTGCGGTACGGTTGGCACAGTCATCGTTTTTGAAAAAAAGAGTAATTATTTCAACTCTTTCTTCTACAGAATACACCATTGTGAAAATAATTTTCGGTAGTACTATCAAGTATCAAACCGACCGATAAACTGAAATAATAAACCGCATTTCTCTCATTCCGATACGAAATGTTCTGATAGTCAATTTTTTGTTTACAAAGCAACAAAACATTGACTATCAGCACATTTCTTATCGGAATGAGCGAAATGCGTTTTTGCATCTTCAACTGTGAATAATTTTTTAAACGAGTTGATAAAACTTCCAGAAAGATTAGTGTGCTGATTTCAGAAAAGAAAGAGCTTTCAAATGATGTAACACTCGACTCATGTTCCCTATTTAAAATATAAGGGTTGTTATCACCACCCGTAAGGGGTTGATGTGACAAAGTTGAGTTTTATGTCAAAACTTGTCCCCCTTAATATTAAAATTGACGTGTTTCTTAAAAAAAAATCTCTGGACGCAAGTCAGTCTGTTTCATTTTCAATGCGCCACCCTATAATCATCGAAAAAAGAATAATAGGCTATTTGGAAGTTTGAGAAATCGATTAATTGGCAGAATCGAAAGATTGATTAATCGACGCCAAGAATCGAATAACAGTTATTACGAGTTTCGATTATACCCGAAATCGATTATCGTGATTTTTGACAGCCCTATTCTATACCTTCAATCATTCAGGAGTTGTGTATGAGTTTGAATTATGTTTCTTGTCAAGTTGATTGTTTTAATGATATTACAGCCAATTATACTCAATTTTTTGCAACACAGTTTTTTTCTAGAATACTCAGGTTAGAATATTAAAATTGTTAAACAGTTATTTAGTTTTATTATTTGTTATATAATGAAACTGTTATTTTAATTTTTATTAGAAAATACAAAAATGTCTTGAAACAAAGATACAGGTGTTCCGCCTAAAAACTAACACATTACAGGTATATTTAAAGGACCAGGAAATATAATAATTTAATGCAACTCACCCATATACTGAGTTTTACCCCTAAAGAAATAAAGGGGTTTAAAAATTAAACCAAAGGTTATATTCCTTATGAAATTAGTTAAATTTGTACTGGTTTGGGTTTGTTAACCCCTTAATCTAGATAATAGGGATTTTTTTTCCACTTACTGTTAAAACACTAGTTAGTTCAATTAAATATGGGGTATGTTTACATAATTGGAACCATAGATTGAAAATTAGTGGAAATACTTGAAAAAAACTAGGTGTTCTTTTAAAAGGACATCAGTAAGATGTGGGTAGTCACTATGTTAACATAATTGTAACAATGGATTGAAAATTAGCTAAAATATTTGAAAAAAAAAACAGGTAACTACACTTGGAGAACCCAAATCACCACAACACATTGAAAAAAAAAGACCTGACGATCGTTTCACTAACCCAGTTAGCGTCATCAGAGGATGAAAAATTCTAACTACTTTAAAAAATAACATATACCAGATCTTCGGTAAAGCGTCTGAACTGAGATGGGAAACTAATCGCAGGCTAATTCTGTAATATATTGTATTTTTATCGCCGGACGAGGTCTTTGCACTGTCCCTACTAACTTATCTAAAAGGTGTCCATCTCTAATAATGTTGGGAAGGTTCAACGACAACTAAATTAACATAGTTTCCTTTGCCGGAAATATCTGTATTCTTATGTTATCTTTAGGACGTGTTGAAATGTAGGAATTTATTTAACAAAGCAATCGATCAGGTGACTCGTAATCGGCGGTGGTGAAACGTTCATACATTTTTTGTTGTAACTATATTTCGCAATATATATATACTCTTGAACGTGTTTAGCTGTCCTGGTTATCTAACATTTTTTAGTGAATTTTCATTAAAAAATTCACTAATGAGGAGATCCCGACTTTTGAATTTTGAAAAAATTTCTTCAAATGAGCGCTAATTAGGCCCCCCAGAACACATATCCGGGGTCAGTTTCAATTTTTATATGTTTATATATATATATATATATATATATATATATATATATATATATATATATATATATATATATATATATATATATATATATATGTATGTATCACACCGATAACTCAAAAAATAATGGTCCGATTTTGATTAAATTTGGTGAATAAATTTCTTTTGCAAATGGCTTGGATAAGTTCGTTAGCCAGGAAAATCTGCCCAGGTTTTCCCGGAAAATTTTGGGTTTTCTTTTGAAAAAAAATTATATCTCCGAAATTAACAAAGTAAGGGCAACCAAATTTGGTACGCGGGTTTACATCTTTATAGGTAAGTTACCTACCAAAATTTAGCTATGTAGGTCAAAAGCCAAAAAAGTTATAGGCATTTATAGAAAAATAAATTGGGGTTTTCTTCAAAACGTCAAAGTTGCGATATAAAACGACAAAATCGGCAACATTTAGGCAAATAACGTGAATCTAATACGGGCTATGGGAATCAAATGTCTCAAGAAGGATGTTTTACAAACCCTGAAGTCTTAGTTTCAACCGTCATTGTCCTTCAATTTACTAAAGTGTTTCCAGAAAATTCATTTCAAATAGACCCTTTCTCTGATGCTGGGCAGTAGTTTTAGCTATAGAGTTTATCGTTTAATGGTATATAACCTTTATCGAATTTTCGTAAAAAATCAATAAAGCTCAATATATCCGTTATTATACAAGATATGAAAAATATCTTTATACATTAATTATAGGGTGTCTTGAGCTACATCTTCAAAAAATATTTCTACAATCACAGGGTGGCCCAAAAGTCGTGGGTGATACAAATTTTCTTTTTTTTTAATCAAACACGCCTTATGTTATTGCATTTTTGCATTTTCCATCGAAATATAATGCATGTTTGTAAAAAAGAAAATCCAGATGCAGCAAGTGCGTTATGGTAGCGAATTTTGATCAAATGCTTCATATTTGTATAGCCCAATTTGCTATTAACCTATAAGGTTGACCAAGAAACGAGTTTTTCCGGGAACACTTTAAGTTTACTTTAGGAAATGTTTGTACATTTTCACACAATAAAGTTATTTTTATGAAACATGGCACATTGTTTTTACTATATAGGTTATACTGGTAACCGAAATTGATGCCTCTTTTCTTAAATTAAAAGAAAAACACATATTTGCAATAAAAACATTTTTATGAAAATTCACTACCATAACGCACTTGCTGCGTCCCGAGTTTTATTATTAATTTCAGAATATCTTCATTAACGTGATGATTATTATACCAAATATGTCAGGCAACGGAAGATATATCTATAGTACCGTAACGTAATTGGGCTAAGTGTTTTTTGAATCTAATTCCAATCAATCTCTTTGTTTGCCTGACGTACTTAAGATTACAATCTTTACAACCTATTTCATAAATTCCCGACATTTTGTCCATGCTATACTTGTCTTTGGGGTTACTTAGCAAGTTTTTTGAGGTATTTTTTGTCGAAAATGTTAGCTGCAAGTTGACTTTTTAAAAAAGGTATCTAGACCCCTCGTGATTCGAGCTTCAAATGGTAAGCAAACAAAGTTTTTTTCGGATTTCTCTCTTCTAAACGTTGTTGATTCCTTCAACGTTTTCTTTGTTTTCTGTTTGTTGATTAATTTTTCCACTAGGCAAGCAGTGTATCCGTTATATTCGGCCACGTTTTGTTTAATTTGGCAATAAAATCTTCTATTCTGCAAATGTTTGTGTTAAACACTGCGAAAATAAAAGAAATTAAACAATAAATTTGATTCTATAGAATTTACCCACGAATTAGAAATTAATAATAAATTACTATTTCTAGATGTATTAGTTATCAAGAATAAAGACGCTTTAGAATTCGATGTCTATAGAAAGGAAACCACCACTCTAAGCTACATTCTGAACGACTCACATCATACGTACACACAAAAAATGGCCAGTCTGAATTTTTTAGTAAATCAGTTAATTAATTTTCCTTTAAACAAAAGTAGATATACCAAAGAATTAAATGATATTAAGAATATGGCCGAATATAACAGATACACTGCTTGCCCAGTGGAACAATTAATCAACAAACAGAAAACAAAGAAAATGTTGATGGAATCAATGACCTTTAGAAGAGATAAATCCGAAACCATTTGAAGCTCGAATCACGAGGGATCTAGATAGCATTTTTTTAAAATCAACTTGCAGCTAACATTTTCGACAAAAAAATACCTCAAAAAACTTGCTAGGTAACCCAAAAGACAAGGATAGCACGGACAAAATGTCGGGAATTTGGGAATTTATTAAATAAGTTGTAAATATTGTAATCTTAAGTACGTCAGGCAAACAAAAAGATCGATTGGAATTAGATCTAAAGAAGACTTAGCCCAATTACGTTACGGTACTATAGATAGATCTTCCATCGCCCGACATATTTGGGATAATAATCATCACGTTAATGAAGATAATCTAAAATTAATAAAAAATGTTATACAACCAGGACAGCTAAACACGTTTGAGGGTATATATATATATATATATATATATATATATATATATATATATATATATATATATATATATATATATATATATATATATATATATTGCGAAATATAGTTACAACAAAAAATGTATGAACGTTTCACTACCGCCGATTACGAGTCACCTGATCGATTGCTTTGTAAAATAAATTCCCACGTTTCAACACGTCCTAAAGATAACATAAGAATACAGATATTTCCGTCAAAGGAAACTATGTTAATTTAGTTGTCGTTGAACCTTCCCAACATTAGTAGAGATGGACACCTTTTAGATAAGTTAGTAGGGACAGTGCAAAGACCTCGTCCGGCGATAAAAATACAATACACTACAGAATTTGCCTGTGATTAGCTTCCCATCTCAGTTCGGTCTCTTTACCTAAGATCCAGTATATAAGGTGATGTTAGTTTTTAAAGTAGTTGAAATTTTCCATCCTCTGATAATGCTAATTTTGTTGGTGAAACGATCTTCAAGTCTTTTTTTAATGTGTTGTGGTGAATTGGGGTCTCCAAGTGTACTTATCAGTGCTCACAGGTTCCAATCTTCACTTAGTGAAAAAACAGGTTTTCTTTTAAAAGGACATCATGAAGATGGGGGCAGTCAAGTAATGAATTAAAAAAAAATATTATGGCTTAAAAATAAAAACAAAAGTAATTGCGTAAAAAATAACTATTTGGATATTGAAACCTATGATGAGCACTGATAGTACAATCGGAGAACCCAACTCACCACAACACATCTTTTTAAAGACCTGACCATCGTTTCACTAACAAAGTTAGCGTAATCAGAGGATGAAAAATTATCTTTTCATCAGGTTTTTAAAAAGTTGTGTTGTGGTGATTTGGGTTCTTCAAGTATGCTTAAAAAATTACATAAAACACACATATACATTTCTTATTTTTATGAAATTGAATGAAAGATTTTAAAGCAGCCATTAGAGTATAATGCAATTTTTGCATTTGTCACACATAAATTATGCCTTCTGATGGCATACTCTGCATCCGGTCTGTTTGTCCTGATGTATAACTAAATGGTCTAGCCTGTCAAACCTTGAACATGCCGTAGTGGCACTTGGT
The DNA here is from genome assembly GCA_964006375.1 of Tillus elongatus. Taxonomy (NCBI): domain Eukaryota; kingdom Metazoa; phylum Arthropoda; class Insecta; order Coleoptera; family Cleridae; genus Tillus; species Tillus elongatus. The sequence goes on along the minus strand of OZ023262.1, from coordinate 64,009,632 downwards.
AGCGTTGGCTGATCTTTCGTTTTATTTTTTATATGTTTCTAATAAGTTTGTAGCAACTACTCTGTGAAAACGCTTAAATGGTCCATTTCACCTTGCTGATGTCTCGAGCTGCCATGTGCATTCTGCTCATATAAGCCAACACACTAAAACATTATTGAATAAACTACACTTCAAGCTGTTCCCTACTTTCCTTGAGTCGTGAACACCGTGATGTAAAGACATGTGTACAGAGCTACAAAAAGTGAGGTTAGTGAATACAAGTGACAGAAGTGTCAAAACATAACCTGACGATTTGGGGCATAGCCCTAGTGCTTAACTAAAAGCTATTTCAAAACCGTGTGCGCGCAGATGGGGGCGAGCGGTTAGAATTTGCTCGATACAGCCAAATCAAATGAGACTGAAAAGTGAAAAAGTAAAAACAGCAAAGTGAAAAGTAAAACAGGAATCCAACCCGAGTCCAAACAGAGATAAAAAATCCTCACAGAAAAATGGGATCTGAACTCAGACCACAGTGTGAGGTTTGAAAGACAAAACGGGATTTGGATCCCGTGTCCCCGCGCAGACTCAAGAAAATAAAAATTATTAGGGAATAAAAGTAAGTCAGGGCTTGGAATAATTAGTGATCGAAAAAAGATGAGACTAGAAAACGTGTGTGACAAAAACGGCTGACTCATAAGAAAGTGACACGCTCCTATAGTAGTTCACTCGGGAGAAGAGCAATTTTTGGCCTGGGAGAAGAACTCATACAGAGCGATGGAAGACACCGGAACTAAAAGACAGACTACAGACAACAGTATTTATCAAAGACAAGACAGATCTACAAATACTTATATGAAAAGTAAAAGAGTTCACGGGAAATGAGATGCAGGACAAGGGGGGACTTAAAAATATCATACTGATGACAGGAGGGAAAGTAATATTACAAGAACCGCCCACAAAGACAGACAATTATGAACACACTTAAAAACAGACAAGAAATCACAATAAATGACAGACAGAAAACACAGCCCCAAATTACAATAACAGGAGTGACGAAGGAATACACAGACGAAACTCTAATAGACATGATCATAGAGGAAAACATGGACATATAAAGGAGATACGGAGAGATACTTTAGAGACAACATAAAAATCGTGGCACGGAAAACCTGTCAAAATAGGTACAAGGAGAACAATAGAAGCCAAGTCGTTGGAAATATTCAATACGTTGTTGAAAACAGTACGATATATCTGAATGTGAGGACAGTCTACATCGAAGAGGCAGTCAGCGCGTCGCTGTGCTTCAACTGCCACATGTTCGGCTATATGGCAAAATACTGCCAATGAAGACCGACGTATGACGAGTGTGGAGAAGCACATAGGGGACATGACTGCAAAGCGACAATGCTGGACTGTTTGAACTGCAACGAACAGGGCAACCATAGAGAGGACAGACATCACACGGCGAGAGATGGGCTGTGCCCGATATACGTCAGAAAGGAAGAACAGAATACACGGGACTTATAATACAGCAAATCAACCTAGACAGTAAAACAAGCCACGAACCTGATGGAGAAAAAAATGACAGACGAAAAGATAGACATTGCGCTCATACAGGAACCATATTAAGATAGGAAGCGGACAATACAAGCACAGCGCTGACTGGAAGAAACAAATTTGGACACACAAAAACATTGACGGGGTGATACTGAGGAAAGACATGAAGAACTCAAACAAGACCACCATCCAAATGACAAGGAAAGTTACGAACGACACGAGAAGACACCTCATTGGCGGAGACCTAAATGCCCACAACGAAGCATTGGGGGCCCTTCCAGACATTAGAGCCGAAAACCTCCTAGAATGGGCAATGACGCACGGATACAGCATAAACAATGTCGGACGAGCATTGATATTCGACGGACTGGGAGGACGAAGCTCCATTGACATTACTATGATCAAAAACATATAAGAGGAAACTCTAAGCTCACATAAGCAAATAATGTTCAAATCCTTGATGTAGATACGACGGGAAATACAAAGAAGTGGATCTACAACTACGTGAACACGGACTGGAACACATTCGAAAAGACATTAAAAGAAGACGTAGACAAGCACGACTGAAAGATGAGCAACAGAGACCACTTGGAGGAAAAGGCTAAACGTTGCAGCACAGCATGCAAACAAAACCTAGCCAAAAAACAAAAAAACTGATGTAACAAACGTATGGTGGGCAGACAAATGGACTAAGATAAGAACAACGCTGATAAAAATGAGAAAGGAATACCAAAACAAATTACTATGAATGAACAATTAATTAGATCAATTATACAAATAAAACACAATAAGAAAACATGGCATAATTTTTCAATTAGTCTATTTTTATAAGGGCACTGGAAATTTTGACTTCGCTGCAGTTGATGTATATTTTCGTCTTAAAAACCATAAGATTCATTACTAATCTAGAAAAATAGAAAGTTAGAAATTGGATAGTGCATAAAAAAATATGTATTTTTGAAGTTCATCATCCTCAATCAATCCCTAGTAGATACTTGATTATATTCATGTTACAGTTAATTATAATTCATAATGAGGCCCCTTTTTTACCAGGTTGGTTTCTTGGAAATCAAACTGTTACCAAGATATTTGTATTTAAATTTTTGGGGTAACGTTAAGTCCTTATATGTACTTAGTGGTGCAACTTTAGACATGAATAAATTGCGTTAAATCATCGTATTTCAGGGTCCCCTATAGACACATATGTGTTTGTTTCTTAGACAAAACACCTTGTAGTTGTTTGTACCTTTCTTGAAGTGCATGTTTTTTATTAAATTTTTACTGTACTCAAAAATTAGGTATTTCATTCTTAATATGTAACGTTACTTTGGAGTTTTAGAACTTTATAATAAAATATGAGAAAAGTTATAGTTTTGCCTTATTTTGTGTATGATTTCTGTTTGTTTGAATTTTTTAAGGTTAATAAGACACTACAAAATGTATGTGATGTATAATTTTTAAGTTGTATTTGACTTTTAGTCTTGGATTGCTAATAAAGTTTTTATTTGTTGATAACACTACTCATTTTTAAAATAAAGAAACAAGGTCTTACAAAAGCAGGCAATGGAATTCTAATTACAGGGGTTTTCGACTAAACAGTTGGGGTTTGTCTGTATACCTTTTTTTTTTGTTCCCTCAGGGCTCGTCCGCGGCCTTGCCGCCCCGATAGCACCGCAACCCTTGGTTGATTGTGCATACCCTTAGTCTTACTCCACCCATTCCAAAATCACTGTGCCTTGAACTAGTCTGCACAGCGATTGGTAGGGTGAAGTTTTATATTGCTCTGTCTCCGGTCTAGAGTGACCGTAGATCAGTTGTCTTTTCCGGTCCAGAGCTATACACTCACACAAGATATGCTGGGCTGATTCCTCCCCCTCGCCGCAGAGTCTGCATGCGAGGTCCCCTTCGAACCGCCCCATTTTATGCAGGTGTTTCTTGACGGCCATGTGTCCCGTCAAGAGACCTGTTGTGTTTCTGAGCTGTCCTCTGCTAAGGTTTAGCAGCTCCACAGCTCTCTTTGAACTGGGTCCGTCAATTATTGACTTCCCATGTCTGAGCCCTGGACAGTCCGCCCAGTACACCTTGTGTTGGTTTCTGACCCAGGACTTAATGGCTCCCCTGGCAGTGCTCTTTGACACGCCCAGAGCCGGTTCTGGTCCCATAAATGGTTCTGCTGACCCTCTCTTCGCGAGACTGTCAGCTTCTTCATTGCCTTTGACCCCCGAGTGACCCGGCACCCAGATGAGGGTCACCTCATTCTGCCCAGCCAGGTCGCTCGTCTCGTCTCGGCACTCACTCACCAGCCAGGAATTTACCCGTGGGCTACTTAGTGCCTTAAGGGCTGCCTGGCTGTCTGTGGCTATGAGGATCCGTTTGTTGGTGTAGCCCCTCCTCTTGTTCTCCCGCACACAGTGCAGGATGGCGTACATCTCGGCCTGAAACACCGTTGCATGGGCTCCGAGGGAAATACTATGACTTACCCTCGGTCCTTCCGAGTAAACACCTGCCCCTGTCCCTCGCTCCCCGCCAGATCCGTCCGTGAACCAGACGAGCGCGTCCTGTGGTATGCCCGGCGTCTCCTCCCGCCATGCCTCGCGATCAGGGATTTCCACTGTAAAGTTGTTTTCCCTGCACATTCGCGGGCTCGCGAAGTCTGACCTCATTTCAAGCATGGGCTCCTTCACGATCTCCTGAATTTTGCAGTGGCCCCTGAAGCCTGGGTTGATCTTCAGTCTACCATTGCAGGCTAGTCTGTATAGTCCTAGCCTGGCCTCTCCCATAATAACTAAGTGTAGGGGGGGTAGATCCAGCAACACCTCCATGGCGGCTGTTGGGGTTGAAGACATGGCCCCTGTGATGCCTAGGCAAGCCATCCTTTGGATCTTGCCTAGTTTTTGTTTGGCACTGGATTGTGTCACCTTAGGCCACCAGACCAGTGCCGCATATGTTAACGATGGTCTGACCACCCTTGTGTACAGCCAGTGGGCCATACTAGGTCTTAGTCCCCACGTTTTTCCATATAGCCGCCTAGTGACGGCTAAGGTCATGACTGCCTTACGCAGTATTTTTCCAATGTGACCATTCCAGGTTAGCTTAGAGTCCAATACGACCCCAAGATATTTTACCTCCCTGGCCATTGGAACGCTCCTACCGTATAGAGTGAGAGTTCTGTGGCTTTCACACTTCCTCCTCCTCGTAAACGGTACGACGGTTGCTTTCTCGGGGCTCACCCCGAGCCCTTGATCAACCGTCCACCCTTCCACCACTTTCAGTGCAGTCTGCATACGCTCCCACACTGCTTGTGTGACCTTTCCTCAGACTATGATGACAATGTCGTCCGCATAGCCCTGTACCTCATACCCCCCTCCCGAGAGCCTCCCCAGCAGGCCGTCCACGACTAGACACCAGAGCAAGGGAGACAGAACGCTCCCCTGCGGACACCCCGCCGCGACCCCCGCCAGCAGAGTCCCTCCCGCGAGTGAGGTGAACACCGCCCTGTCCCTGAGCATGGAACCGATCCACCTGCAGCAGGTCTCCTCTATTCCACGCTCCCGGGCAGCTGCCAGAACCGATCCGAACGAGGTGTTGCTAAAGGCCCCCTCTATGTCTAGGAAGGCCCCCAGCGCCACCTCCTTGTTCTCCAGCGTATTCTCCAGTTTCAGCACCAGTTGGTGCAGTGCTGTTTCTGTTGAGAATCCTGCTCTGTATGCATATTGTCCGCAGTGTAGAGGATATGCTTCCAGTACACCGCCCCTAATGTGCCAGTCGAGCAGTTTTTCCACTGTTTTCAGCAAGAAGGACATGAGACTTATTGGCCTCAGGGACTTTGCCTGGTCTGTTGGACGCCCAGGTTTAGGAATAAATACAACCCTGGCCAGTCTCCATGCCCTCGGAATGTACCCCAGAGCCAGGCTGGCCCTCATAATGAGGGTAAGCACCGGCGCCAGTATATCTATCCCCTGTTGGAGCATGATGGGCATTATTCCATCAAATCCCGGCGATTTGTATGGCTTAAAGCTGTTAATGGCCCATCTGATTTTGCTCCAGGTAACCACCTCTTTAGCGACTGTCCAGTCTACTCTAGATGCCCGCCTATAAGGCGCCTCTATTTCTGAGTGTTCCCAGTCCGGAGGTGATTGGTTTATTATGTTACAGCCGGGGAAGTGCGTCTGGAGTAAAATTTCCATAGTTTCCTCCCCCGAGCTTGTAAAGCCTCCCGTGGGTGTTCTAAGGGAGCCTATGTTAGTCTGAGGGCCCTTAGACAGGATCTTGTGTAGTCGAGCACTCTCAGACGTGTTTTCCACTTCTTCGCAGTGCCTCCTCCACGACTCCTTCTTGGCGTCCCTCAGTCTTTTGTTATAGGTCGATAGGGCCTGTCTATATTCATCCCATGCTCCCGACCTTTTGGCCGCGTTAAACAGCTTACGAACCTGCGTCCTCCTTTGCCTGAGGTCCTCGTTCCACCACGGGACGTTCCTGGTGGACACCCTCATTTTCAGAGGGCAGTTGGCGTTATAGGCCGAGGTAATTGCGTCTCGCAATTGGACTGCTGCAATCTCGAGTTCTATTGAATTTTTTATGGTACTCTTAACCCCCTGCAGTTCCACAGCTAGGTCTGCCCTGTAGGCTTCCCAGTCCGCCTTGCGGGGGTCCCGGTACCATACCGTTTCTCTTTCGACTTTGGCGATTTCAAACCGGATGTATCTGTGGTCTGAGCTACTCACTTCCCCAGACACAGCCCAGCTTTTAACAAAGTCACCCAGAAACTGGGTGGAAACTGTTAGATCTAAAACTTCCTCACGCCGTGTTGTGACGAAGGTCGGTTTATTACCTCTATTCAATATGTCTAAATTAAATTTCATAAAGAATTGTAAAAGTGCCTCACCCCTAGAGTTTGTGTCCGAGCTACCCCACAACTCATGGTGCGCATTCGCATCCATGCCGATGATGGTCTGCCATCCACCTGCTCTGCTACCAACCATCAGCTGCTCCAATTCGTTGGGTGGAGGAGGGTCCGTGCTGTCCCCTGGCAGATAGGCTGACGCGACAGTAATGTCCCTCAGCCCATCCGCTCCTCCACATCGGATTTTGATCATTGCCAGGTCCCTGGAACAGAAATTCATTAGAGGGAGAAACTCTATCCCTTCCCTGACAAAAATGCAGGCCCTCGGATTCTCGCTGGATCTGCTGTAGATGAGCTTTCCAGTAGCTCCGCCGAGTCCCTTGATCTCTCCTTTATAGGAGTTCGGTTCCTGGATGAGGGCCACATCCGTGTTCCTCAGAGCCATTAGTAGTCCGGCCGTGGCTGCCCTACTGTGTTGGAGGTTGACCTGAAGGAACCTAAGTCCCATTAACCCTTAGTTGCTTCCCCAGTGGGCGGAAGCTAACCCTTCCCATGCCCCAGAATGCCTTGAAGGAGGTTCCTTCAAGGGCTCTGTAAGATGTCTGGTCGATAGAGAAGGCGAGCGTCTGTCCTTTCTCCTCTGCCTTCCTGCATAGAACCGACCAGTGTTGCGTCCCCAGTTCAGGGTTCTGGATCTTAAGTCTGCTGATCACCGTCTCCTGCGGGACGGTGTCAGGGATCCGTACGAGGACCTTGCGTCTCTTTGGGAGTTCCTTGGGCTCGACGGCTGACAAGTCCGCCCCCTCCCAAATCTGACCGAGGCCCCCGATCGTTTTCCGCAGCCAGTCCCGCGACTGCGGGCCGGCACAGGTCACCCAGAGGATGCCCCCCGTCAGGCGCGTCCGGTGGAACTGAGGCGGGCTCTCCCCTTCCTGAAGAGAGTCCACTGCAGCTACCACCGCAGCCTGGATCAGGTCCGCCTTCCCCTGGTCTAGCATGACCTCAGGATGGCGTCTGTCAATCACCGCCATCCCGAGGCCCTCCGCAGCCTCCCTATAAGAGCCAGTCTGCGCCGGTGTTCCGGCCTTGGTTCCTTTGGGGGGTCTGTCTGTAGTAGGCGTGCTAGAGCCAGAGCGCGGCGTCTTCCGACTCGCACTCTCCTCTTGCGCCTTTACAGGCACCCTGGCCCTTTTGGAACGTCTGTCTGTAGTGGGCGTGCTAGAGTTCGAGCGCGTCCTCTTCTGACCCGCACTCCCCACTTGCGCCTTTACAGGTTTCTCGACCGTCCACGTCCCGGCCGCCCTTTTTTGCGCCCTCCGGAACTTATCTCTTTGCGCCCCGGAAAGACGCTTGGACTGCCGGGGCAGTCCCTCTACTCTAACAGTAGAGTCCTCACTGGTGGAGGGGCCCCCGGAGTCCGCGGAGCTCGCCGCCCTCCGGTGGGACCCAGCCTCCAGCTTGGGTGTCGGGGACAGGTCTCTGGCCGAAGCTACCCCCTGATCCCCCGTATCTACGCCGGTCGTGGGACCTCCAGAGTCCGCTGCCGCCCCCTGTCTCGTCTCCGTTTCCGGGATAGACTCAAGGCACAAGTCTGTAGCCGGAGCCACTCCTCGAGCCTCATTGGTTTTGGTTTTGTATGTGTTTATTATCTTCATGTTGTTCCCACGAGAATGGGGGAAATACTGTCCACACCATCAGAACCCCCTGTGTGGTGCAAGGCGGGTTACTCTGGAGGGTTGCCTGGTACTCCAGAGGTTCCGTTCACGACACCATCGCCCTGGTGCCATCCATCCATAGGCACGGGTCACGTGACACCGTAGATTGGGGGAGTTTAGTTCGACCTCCTTGTCTAGATCCGTCATGTTTAGTTATTAGCAGGGTCACCTCGTGCAGGATGCGGATTTTTACCGCGCATGACGGTCTTGGGGAAAGCTTCATCGGGAGTTTATGTTGTTATTTCCACTTCCTCAGCTTGCCCCCTGGAGTCCTTTGGCCCGCGACTCCTTAACCCCCAATCAACCACTAGTAGATACTTGATTATATTCATGTTACAGTTAATTATAATTCATAATGAGGCCCCTTTTTTTACCAGGTTGGTTTTTTGGAAATCAAACTGTTACCAAGATATTTGTATTTAAATTTTTGGGGTAACGTTAAGTCCTTATATGTACTTAGTGGTGCAACTTTAGACATGAATAAATTGCGTTAAATCATCGTATTTCAGGGTCCTCTATAGACACATATGTGTTTGTTTCTTAGACAAAACACCTTGTAGTTGTTTGTACCTTTCTTGAAGTGCATGTTTTTTATTAAATTTTTACTGTACTCAAAAATTAGGTATTTCATTCTTAATATGTAACGTTACTTTGGAGTTTTAGAACTTTATAATAAAATATGTGAAAAGTTATAGTTTTGCCTTATTTTGTGTATGATTTCTGTTTGTTTGAATTTTTTAAGGTTAATAAGACACTACAAAATGTATGTGATGTATAATTTTTAAGTTGTATTTGACTTTTAGTCTTGGATTGCTAATAAAGTTTTTATTTGTTGATAACACTACTCATTTTTAAAATAAAGAAACACGGTCTTACAAAAGCAGGCAATGGAATTCTAATTACAGGGGTTTTCGACTAAACAGTTGGGGTTTGTCTGTATACCTTAGTAGAGGATTCTGTTAACTGCTTGTTAACTAACATGGAAATAGTATATGACGCCCGCTCTTTTATGCTAATGACTACTCTCAACTTAACCACAATCTCAAACAGTCATTGGTATAAGCAACATTACTGGTAGGTTATGTGACATCCAACTTTTAAACAGTGGAGACAGGCGGAGTTCCTAAATAAGATGTTATGCAGGGCGCCACTTGATTGTTACACCAACCCCTGGATGTTCAAATAACTTGTAAGTATATTATTACCTCAATCAATGACTAGTAATCCAACTCCAACCAAGAACATACTGGACCACACTGGTAGTTATACCTAATAATCACTGTAAGAGAGACAAATACATGGATGCACTCATATGTATCACTGGTCACACAGTCGTAAGGCACTTTTTTAAATGAGCAAATTCACAAATCAAATCACTGCAAATTTCAGGAGAGAGAGCAGCTTCAAATAAATCTACTTGACTGAATACAGGATAAACTATCCATCCTCTGGATTGTCAAAATCTCTACAGAATACTAATTAATAAAGAATATCGATTTATTAATAAACAGAACACCCAAAACAAACACAAGTTAAAATATACATTCAGCAACAAATGTCCTGACCTGAAAAGCGTAAACATCTAAGCATAACCTCATAAATATGGCTCGCTAAAATGTAACGTAGTTATTATAAATTCTATAGTAGCTCACTAGCATACAACCTCATTAATTAAATTCAACAGACATTCGCACGGATAGTTCAAATATATAATATACTTATACTCAAGGTCTATAATTTTTAGCTAATTTTCGTAGAAAAAATTCATGAAGTAGGAGACGGCAACTTTTCAATTTTAAAAAGATTTCTTCAAATGAGCGCAAAGTAGGCCCCTTAGAATCCACATCCGGGCTTACTTTCAGTTTTTATCTGTTTGCATATATACAAGGTGACGCATTTCTACAGTAAAGCTCAATATAATTGTTATTATACAAGATACGGAAAAAATTTGTATACGTTAATTATAGGGTGTCTTCAGCTGCATTTTATAAAAATATTTTGACAATGACAAGGTGGTCCATAAGTCGTTGGTGATCCCTACAATTGTTTTTTTCGAACACACTTATGTTATTGCATTTTTCCATTTGTTATCGAAATATTGATTCATGTTTGTAAGAAAACAAAATCGAGATGCAATAAGTGCGTTTTGCGAGCAAATTTAAATTAAATCCTTCAAATTTCAATAACTTTATTTGCTATAAACCTAAGATTTGTTGGCTAGGAAACCAGTTTTTTCGGAAACATTTTAAGTTTACTTTCGGAAAATTTTTGTACATTTTCAAACAATGTCATTTTGAAAAATTATGGTACATTATTTCTACCATATAGACTATGCCGGCAAATTCATGCCTGCTTGCATTAGAGATACATATTTGCTAGTAAAAACATTTTTATGAAAATTCAGTTCCATAATGCACTTGCTACGTCCAGACTTATATAAAGTTCAGATGATTAAAAAAAAAACAATCACACGCTCTATGTTGAATTTTTTAAGCTGTAAAACTTAGTTATCGAACTAGGCATATTTCCAAATTCCCTTGCTTGTTCATAGTCTTTGCAGTTGAATAAGAAATGCGACACTCATAGTTTACCCAACACTGACTACATGTAGGGGGTGGTGGTCCTTCTAGATGTTGGTGTGTCATCATGTGTCCTATTCGTAGTCTTTAGACAAGGACGCCGTCTTTACGTTCCATTTCAAATTGTAACTTACTTTTTGTAATTACTGGTTGAAACAAATGTAATTTGGTATTTTTTTTGTTGATCAAAAAATTGCGTCACTTAATAAAAGTTAGACGTCTGTAGTCCCCTGTGGGTCCGGGGACTAACTAAAAGAATCGGCCCAAGGTAACTCTTGCCTGTCGTAAAAGGCGACTAATTGGAATCAAACACTGGCTGGGGTCTTGTTCAGGTGGGCCTGGAGGGAGGCAGATATCTCTGGGGACTGATGTACACTCGGATTTTGAGGCCTACACTCTGGGCTTAGAAATGGACGGTGCCCGTACTGGTTGTTGCTCGGGAGCGGGGTTCCGGATGGGTGCCGCCTTGGGTTGAGTGCTGGCGGGTGTTGTGTGTCTAGATGACCCGGAGGGGGTTGACGACTCTGATGAGTGGTAAACACCCGGAGTTTGAGGCCCCCACTGTGTGCTTCGTAACGGACGGACGGCCTCGCTTGTGCGATGCCCGGGAGCAGGGTTCGATGGGATGTCGCCTTGAATTTAGCACTGGTGGGTGTCGCGCCTAGACGAATCCGGAGGAGAGCTGAGATCTTTAGGGGTGGAATACAACTAAGGGTTGAGGCCTCTTCTGTGAGCTTCGAAACGGACAAAGGACCTCACTTGGATGCTGCTCGGATGCGGGACTTCATGATACTGCCTCGAGTCAAACACTGACGGATATCTGGTCCAGACACACTCGGAGAGAGGTTATCTCTCTTTGAGCTTTGAGACGGGCAAGTGACTTCGTTCAGATGGCAGTACACCTGTTAAACAAAGTTTCACCCCACAGGTATCGCTCCTGTCGGAAGCTCGATTTGTTGGATGAAATTTAAGCTAACGCTGGTAGGTGTTGGGCCTGGACTAACCCGGAGGTGGCTGGGGTCTCTAGGGGTGGATTACACCTGGAGACTTGGGCCTACTCTGTGAGCATCAATACAGGCTAACGACCCCACCTGGATGCTGCTCGAGGGCGGGACTTCATGACACCGCCTCAAGTCAATGAAACACTGGCGGGGGTCTGGTGCAGATGAGGCTGGGGGGAGGCGGATATCTCTGGGGAGTGATATGCACCCGGAGTTTGACGCCTCCACTGTGGCCTCAGAGACTGACAATTGGCCTCGCTTGGTTTTTACTCGGGAGCAAGGTTCCAGATGATACCGCCCTGGATTGAGCCCTGGCGTGTGTCGTGTGTCCAGACGTCCCGGGGGGCTCTAATATCTGATGAATGGTAAACACCCAGAAGTTGGAGCCCATACTGTGTGCTACGAAACGGACGGACGGCCTCGCTGGGGTGATGCTCGGGAGCGGGACTCGCTGGGATGTTGCCTTGGTCTAACACTGTTAGGTGTCAGGTTTAGACGAGCCTGAGGGGAGCTGAGATCTCTATGGGTGGATTACAAATGGAGATTAGATGCTGCTCGAGAGCGGGACTTCATGATACCGTCGCGAGGCAAACACTGACGGATGTCGGGTCCAGACGAACTCGGAGAGAGGTTATCTCTCTTTAAGCTTCGAAACGGGCAAGCGACTTCACTCAGATGGCAGTACACCTGCCAAACAAACTTTCACCCTCAAGAAAAGATCGACTCCCTCAGGGAGCTGGAATTGATGGGTGAAATCTAAATATTTAGACGTGAGCCACAATAGACCTAAGGTCGCAGTGGAGGGACTGGAATAGCCCACTCACAATAAAATATAATCTAATCTAATCTAGACGTCTGTAAGCAGCGATGAGATCATATAACATACTGAATTTCATTTCTGTTCCGTTTTTTATAGCTGTTTTAGCCTCCGAATCAGCTGCCTCATTGCCTCGAATACCGATATGCGATGGTACCCATAAAAATAAGACAGAAAGTGTTGCTTATGATGTTCAAATTTGATAACATTTCTTTTTTGTGAACAAGAATGTTATCTGATCTTGATTTCGTAGGTGCCTGGAGAGATGGATGAGAGATGATGGTGGTAGTGGACTTTTCCTTTACGTGATAAAGATTTTTTTCACGCCCGATGAGGTACCACCCCTTACATCAAGGGGCTGGTGAAATCCCAACAGACGTTTCCGGTTCTGGTGTATGAGTCGGTTTCCCTTATAAACAAAAATGATGATGGCTCCTCCTTGTACAAAAGATTCCGGAGATAAAATACCCCTCCATTCGGATGTCCGGGAGAGGGGTGTGCAGGGGGAGCCGGCATCAAGATTTAACATATTCTTCTCGAGTACGTAGCCTAAATTCAAACCTGAACTCCGTCCACCATTTCCTTCAGGCTTCCCGAGGTATAAGCTCCTTACTTCCTTTAGATTGCATGGAGGCGTGTACACATACGTCCGTAGCAATCTACCCTGCACCAGACTCCCCAATTTAGAAGCTGGAAGAAAAGACATACTTTGGATGAAACTCTCACTCAGGGCTGCAACTAAATTCATCGGTTGCATTTACCGGTCACCTTCTGACAACAACTTTGTCCAGCTCTTCGACTACCTTTCTGAAAAAACCGACCATCTGATTTCTGAATATCCTTCCTTCGAGTCACTTGGTGACTTCAATGTACATAATAAGGAATGGCTATGATCTTCAAAAACCGATCCACAAGGGAGAGCAGCGGAGGCCTTTGCAGTCAGCAATTCTTTAGCCAATATGGCTCAGTAGCCTACTTACATTCCTCGCATCCCAACACACAGTTCAAATCCCTTGGATCTCCTTCTTACTACAAAACCTGAATGCTACAAGACATCAGTCACCGCCCCCCTTGGTCGCTCAGACCACGGCGCGGTCACTGCTTCCTGCGCAATGCAACCCGAGGTCACACAGTCATCACACCCACGTATCGTTTGGCACTACAACCCCGCGAACTGGGACGAAATGCGGGATCACTTTTCCTCATTTCCATGGGCGTCTGTCTGCTTCTCTCATTCTGACCCCTCTGGTATCTCACAAAACGTCACCGAAATTATCCAAGCTGGCATGGAATTATTTATTCCACGTACACAGAGAACCTCTTCAGCAACTCAAAAGCCCTGGTTCTCTAAATCATGTGACAAAGCCAGACTTAAAAAGGTCAAAGCTCACAAAACGCTTCTACACAATCTCAGTCGGGAAAACCGTCAAGCATTTAACGACGCAAGAAACCGCTTGTCCGCATTCTTTCTGAGGCAAAAAACTCGTTTAATAACCTCATCAAACACAAAGTCCTCTCGAGCTCCAACGGCAGCAAACCCTTCTGGACTCTTGCTAAATCTATTGGGAATAATTTCTGCAAGAGCACGTTCCCACCTCTTGTTTCAGGGGATGAAATTGTTTCTACCGTCCTGGGCAAGGCTGAACTTTTTGCCTCGTTGTTTGCCGGCAATTCTACTCTCAACACACCTCCAAATGTTCAACCACCAACAGTCCCCAGTGTCGCGCATAAAATGACGGATATCATTTTCAAAACTAAAAAGGTACGAAAGATGCCCTCTTGTCTGGTTCTCAAAAAATCCGTACCAGAACTTTTGCTTCTGTCCTGACTCTTCTGTTTCGGACATCTTACAATAGAGGCATATTTCCTAGTAACTGGAAGACTGCTCGAGTACAACCCGTCCCCAAGAAGGGATCCAAAACGCTTCCTAGCAACTACAGGCCTAATTCTCTCCTTTCAGTCGTCTCTAAAGTGATGGAAAAGTGTATAAACACCGAACTACTATAATTTTCTGAAAGACACAGTCTAATCCACGACAGGCAGTATGGATTCCGTCAGCGCAGATCAACTGCCGACCTCCTTTCCTTTGTCACCCATTCTTGGAACAAGTTTATGGAACTACACGGCGAAACCCAGATTGTCGCTTTAGACATATCCAAAGCATTCGACCAGGACTAGCACGCAGCGCTGCTTAATAAACTTCCGGCCTATGGCCTACCACCAAAAATCTGTACCTGGACAGCAAATTTTCTCTCCAACCGGAGCATTTCTGTTGTCGTGGATGGTCATTCTTCTAAACTGTATCCAATTAATGCAGGAGTCCCTCAAGGTTCAGCTTTAGCCCCTGCTTTGTTTCTTCTCCACATCAATGACCTCCTCTCTAGCACATTCAACACAGTTCACAGTTATCGGACGACAGCACCTTCCACTCAAATATACAATATTCTAAGCCTGTCTCTTTAGCCCAATTAGATAAGGATCGCAGACTTATGGTGGGTACTGTCTCTATGGATCTCCAAATAATATTAGACTAGGGAAGTAGAAATTTTGTACAATTCAATTCCACCAAATCTCAGTCTTGCTTTCTATCTCATAAGAGATACACCAGCCCTAGACACATCACAATGAACAACCAAGTTATTCAAAGTAATGAGTCCTTTTCACTTGTTGGCATTTCGGTGGATCGAAATCTCAATTGGCACCAACATGTCCCATCAATTGCAGAAGCGGCTGCTAAGCAATTAGGTTTCCTCTCCCGGGCTCGCAAATACTTTTCACCAGGTAATCTCTATACCTTATATACTTCACAAATAAGGTCAAACCTCGAATACTGCTCCCACATCTGGGGTGCCGCTGCCGCTTCTACACTCGCTATTCTGGACTCCATTCATAAGAGAGCTATAAGTCTCATCGGTGACCCTACCCTCACCCAAAGGCTGCCATCCGTTTCCCACCGACGTGCCGTTGGTGACCTCCCCCTCTCTCTCTCTCTCTCTCTCTCTCTCTCTCTCTCTCTCTCTCTCTCTCTCTCTCTCTCTCTCTCTCTCTCTTATAGATATCTGCACGGGCACTGCTCAGAGGAGCTTTCTTCCATAGTTCCTCCACCTGCTGCGCTCAACAGATATACCAGGGAAACAGAGCGAATGCACCCTTTTACTGTCCAGGTCACCAGGCATAGAACATCTTGTTATGCCCGCTCTTTTGTCCCGAGGATTTCCAAGTTGTGTAATTCCTTGCCGGCACATGTTTTTCCTTCTCCTCCGAACCTCCAAACCTTCAAGTCCAGAATTAACAAGTTGCCTCTTTCCTCATTGTCAACACCCACGGTACGATAGTATCGTGCTGTAAGCCCTCGTGGTGTGTTGTTGAAATATATATTTTTTAAAAGAGATGATAGTAAGTCTGTGCAAATAATATATTTTGGTACTGGGTTCTCTTTGTAATTAAGTATTGTGAAAGATTGAAGAAGAGCGAACAGTTCCCGGTAAAAACACTAGTAGATTTAGGAATCTAAATTTGTGATGTTTTCTGTCTTCTATGACTGAACATCCAACACTGTCTTCATTTTTTGATACATCAGTATATAAAATATCACAATCTGCATGTTTAGACAATTTGTCATAGAAAGCGTTTTGCAAAAGTTGTGATGGATTGACATATTTGCTGAATTCTAAGAGAGTGGTATCTACAACAAGCTGTGTATCTGACGAAGGGGGAGGACCACTTAACTTACTTTATTGGTTCAAATTTCCGTGAAAACTTAAAAAAGTAGCTTATTTACATTCTCTTTTTTAATTTTAATTACAGATTAGATATAATTTGAATTTTATGTATTTCTAAGCAAATTTTTGTGTAAAAATATTTTGTCAGTTTTCTAAGAAATATTTTTATGTTTCCGTAGAAATCAATTTTTTGTAAGATTTTTGTGAAATAATGGTAATTAATAATAAATGTAAATGTTCAATAAGTTATTGTAAAATCGACTTTTTGCAAAAAAATAATTGCTTACAAATTTTCGTGTAGCATTATACTTAAGACAATTTTTGTAATAAATCGCGAATTGCAAATTTTCATGCAAACATTTTTTTGGATTTTTTGTCAAAAACTTTTTGTGAATAATTATATCTTGGCAGGTATGCAAATAACTTGAACGGGTTCGTTGGCCAGGAAAATCGGACCAGTTTTTTCGGGAACAATTTAAGTTCTACTCTTTCTAACAATAAAGTTATTTTAATGAAATATGGCACATGGTTTCTACTATATAGGTTATATCGTTAACCAAATTTGATGCCTGCTTTCATTAAAAAAGTCTGAGCGCAGCAAGTGCATTATGGTAGTGAATTTTTATAAAAATGCTTTTAATAGCAAATTACATGGTCTTTTTTTAATGAAAGCATCAAATTTGGTTACCAGTATAACCTACATAGTAGAAACAATGAACCAATATTTCATCACAATAAGTTTATTGTTTGAAAAAGTACAACATTTTTCCGAAAAACTGGTTCGAAGTTCTGCTATTTACCCACCTACCAAGATATAATTATTCACAAAAGGCTATTCAACAAAACTTCAAAAACAACACAATTTTCACGAAAATCGAAAAACATTTTGTTTAACAACTTATTATTAAACATTTATTATTAATTACCAAAATTTCACAACAATTTTACAACCTGACCAACTATTTTTCACAAAGAAATTGGTAAAATAATACATAAATTCAAATCACATATATACCCACCTAATATGTAATTAAGACTTAACAACAAAAATGTAAACATTTTTTATAACTTTTCAAATAGATTTGAACCAGTCGAAGTAAAGAAAAATATAAGAGCAAAAATACTAATATTTTCATGCCACAAGCTGTCAGAAACAAGAATATTACTTAAGTCTACCACTTTGAAGTTTAATTTGAGATTTGTGAAAACAATACGTTTTTACATCCTGTCAAATTAATTATTTCTTACATTTATGTAACAAAGTTAAGTTAAAAAGTTTGATGTTTTTCTTCGAAAATTCGCTAAATAATCACGTAATCTGATCGAATCATGGTGTGCGATTGTGCGAAGTTTTATACAAAACTTGAAGAAAATGGTATGCCCTTCGTTTCTGAACCACAAAATATAGGCTGTTCGATTTTCAAAAATTGAGTTATGACAGTTTTTCTAAATCAGTCATTATTTGAGAGCATCCTGTATACGGCATCTAGATTTTTTCGACGAATAATATAAAGGAAAACCTCTTTGAATGCGTTGCTTTCATGAGACTCTGCTATATATTGGTGAAAACGCCGTAACATAATTTTTGGTATGTGCCAAAAATGTGAAAAGTTGCAAAACATTTGAAATAACTCGAAAATGATGAACGCTATCAATTTTTTATTCCTACATACATCCATTATTGTTCGATGAAAAATTCAAAAATGCAATAATATAACGAGCGTACGTAAAAAAACAACCAACAACTTATGAGCTACCTGTGATTGTCAAAATAATTTTATAAGATACGACTAAAGAATCCTATAATTAGCATATAAAAATTTTTCTTGTATATTATATAAAAGCGGATATATTGAGCTTTACTAGAGAAGTGCGTCACCCTGTATATATAAGAACAGATAAAAACTGAAAATATCCCCGGATATGGGTTCTAGGGGGCCTGGTTCGCGCCCATTTGAAGAAATATTTTCAAAATTCAAAAGTCGTGATCTCCTCAATAGCGATTTTTTTCTACGAAAATTTGATCAAAGTTATAGACCATTAAACGATAAACTCTATAACTAAAACTACTGCCAAAGCATCAGAAAAAGGGTCTATTTGAAATAAATTTTCTAGAAATATTATTTTAGTAAAATGAAGGACGATGACAGTTGATGCTGAAACTTAAAAACACTTTTCTTGCGACATTCTCTCTACATAACCCGTATTCGTTTCAGGCTCTTTGCCTAAATGTTGCCAGTTTTGACATTTCAAAACGCGACTTTGATGTTTTATTAAGAGGGAAGTCCCATTTTTTAAATGCCTTTAACTTTGTTGTCTTTTAACTTACAGATCTAACTTTTGCTACATAGTTACCTTTTAATGGTAGAAACCCGCGCACCAAATTTGGTTGCCATAACTTTGTTATTTCCGGAGATATAAAAATTTTCAGGGAAAAGGCGCGGTCTACTCTCCTGGCTAATGAACTGTCACCAAATTTGATCAAAATACGCCCATTATTTTTTGAGTTATCGGTGTGATACACAGTCATATATATATATATATATATATATATATATATATATATATATATATATATATATATATATATATATATATATATATATATATATATATATATATATATATATATATATATATATATATCCAACCGATAACTCAAAAAATAATTAACCGATTTCGATTAAACTCGACAAGTGCCTTTCTTTTATTAATGCCGTGGATGAGTTCGTTATCCAGGAAAATCGGACGAGTTTTCCGGGAAAATGTTGAGTTTTTTCGAGAAAAAAAAAATTTCTCCGAAAATTACAAAGCTATTTTAATGAAACTTGATGGATATGTTGCCTTTTGAAAGGCCTTACTATATACCAAAACTCATCTTTCTAAGTTTATAGAAAATTGAGTTTTTCAAATTTTGAGTTTTATTTCGAAAAAAATTACGAAGATATTTTAATGACATTTGGCGGACATGTTGCCTTGGGAAAGGCCTTACTGCATACCAAAATTAAACTTTCTACGTTTATCGAAAATTGAGTTATCCAAGTTTGAAGCATTTAATAAAAATTCACTACCATAACGCACTTGCTGCGCCCCGAACTTTTTTGTAATTTCTTGGTCGCTATTACAAGCTCATGCATTTTGACAATGATACATTTTGTGTATCTTGCAATCTCTAGAGGGTTCTGATGCCTCTTATTGCTTCCATATAGTTTTTCAAAATATTATTTCCAGCATTCTCTCACACCTTCCTCGTCCCATACCATGTCCTAATTTTGTGTTCCAATTACAAAACGGTTTAAACATAGTTTAATAAAACGCCTTTAACACACCTATGTTTGTTTTAAATTTTATAGCTTTAATGGCTGACTTGTAATAATGATTAATAGCAATTTTTATTGTTGATGAAGCAAATAGTGTTAAAATATTTATTAATGATCCATTATATCTTTTTTATAGCCGTGAAGAATTGACATGACTGGAAGCTATGTGATAAAATAAAATAGTTCATTGAGTAATAAATCAAACGGAACAATTAGAAGTGTTATATGCTGATAATAATTGGAATAAGATGCATAAAACTCCAAAACCAATCAGCTTCATTGATTATAAACAGTTATTGTAGTCTTACTATGGCCGAAATTTTGCGTCTCAATCTTTTGTATATTATTTTACTTTTACCTTTTATTTCTGGTTTTATCCCAGACTGTAGTCAGTTTCAAAAATGTGATGTTAATTGGTATGATCCAATTTGTGCTAATGGGATGGCATTCAAAAATCAATGTGTGTTTATTAAAGCAGGGTGCCAAGGTTTATTAGGTAGGTAAATATATTATACAAAGTAAAACTGGTTAACATTGACACATTAATCTCTTTTCTCACTTATAATCTCCTGTTATGTTTTAAATATGAGTGGTGTGAGGATCCAAATCCATAGACTAAAATCTTAAGGCAAAAATATTGTGGCTCACACCTAACACTAGTCATATTGTTTCTAAATTGTCAGACCAAAAGCATACCACCAGTAGACTTTCAAAAATAAATTGACGCACATCTTTTTATTTTTAAGGACTGTATTAGCCCTTAGAATCAAGAATAAAACTTTTTTATTATTGACAATTGTAAAGGGGGTTGTTTGAATAAGGCCCTTAGTGTTTGTTTTAATTATATTCACTACTCTTAACAACAATATTAGTTTGCAATCAACAGGTAAAGTCATCTCACTGTCTTTTTTCACTCACGATTGTTGTAGTGCCACCACTACTGCTACGCAGCCAGGTGGTGCTAGACTGGAACATAGGCATGTTCTTGCTATACACACTCTCCTCCCTTGTGGTGCCATAACGTAGAAAAATTTCTTCAATCAGAATTTTTGCACAAGTTTCAGCGGAGGCTGTCTCTAAGGCAAACAGCTCTGTCCATTTTGATGCAAGGTCTTCACATATTAGGATCCATTTCTTCCCTGAAGCGGTTTCCGGGAGAGGTCCAAAAAGATCAACTGCTAACGTTTCAAAACGCTGTGAGGGCACAAGGGTTTGTAACAGACCCGCTGGCTTAAGGTTAGAGATCTTGTACCTTTGACACTCAATGCAATTTTTGACATATTCTGTCACAAATGAGCACATTTCAGTGAAATAAAAATTGGATGCGATTTTGTGGATCGTACGGTCAATTCCATAATGACTTGCGGTAGGACTATCATGGTATTCGCTAAGGATGTGAGAGCGCTGGTCAGGCAGTACAACCAGTTGAGGGTCTTCGCTGTCCAGGTCAGGATCATAGTGATACAGCACACTATTAGATATGACAAAACCTCTTTCTGTCCACCGTTGAAATTCAAGAGAAGTTGGGTCTTCTAAAGATTAGACATTCTTCTCCAGCTCCGGAACGGCAATTTGGTTTTCACGCCAACTGCTCGTTCCCAAATTTGGAAGATCTATGGACACATAGCATAAATTAGATGCATCACTGGGATCTTAAGTGAATGGTCGAGATAAGGTGTCGGCGACAACATTCAACCTCCCAGGAGTGTACACTATCTTCATGTTCATTCATTGTAGTCGTAGCGCCCATCTGGCAAGGCGACCAGACAGCGTCTTTAAGCTCAGCAACCATAGGAGGGGTTGACAATCTGAAGCAGTAACGACTTCAGCACCTTCAAACTCTTTCAGTACTCCAAACCACTGCCAATGCCTCTCTTTCGACCGTTGAATAATTCCTTTCAGCAGCGGTAAACAATCGGCTGGCATATTCAATTGGACTTACCTTCACAACCCCCCCCCCCTCCAAGAAGAGCAGCACCAACAGCGTAGTTGCTGGCGTCGGTGCGCAGGATGAAGGGCTTCGAAAGGTCTGCTTGAATCAAAATGGGAGCAGAAGTAAGCTTCTTCTTGAGAAGTTCGAAGGCATGTTGTTCGTCTTCTCCAAACCTGAATGGTTGACTTTTCTTTAGCAGGTTTGTGAGAGGTCTGTCAATTTCTGAAAATCCAGGCACAAACTTGCGGTACCACGAACATGTTTGCACGAATGAGAGTACATGTTTGACACAAGTGGGAAATTTCATGTCTCTTATGGCGACGGTATTCTCTTCATTTGTCTTTAAACCGTAGGGAGTAATCACGTGTTCCAGATATCTTATCAATTTTCGCACAAAACAACACTTATCGCGACGAGCACGAAGATTAAAGAGTTTCAGTCTATTGAAAACTGCTTCGAGGTTATCTAAATGTTTTTCGAAAGATTCCGATGGAACCAGGATATCGTCCAGATACGCAAACACGGATCGGTCACCGAGACCGGCGCGGAATCTGTCCATTAGCCTAACGAACGTTGCCGGCGCATTTGTCAGGCCAAAACTCACACGAGTCAAACGGAACGTACCGAAGGGCGTCACAAAACACGTTTTATCCTTATCGTCATCTGCTATGGGCACTTGCCAAAATCCGGACTGTAAGTCTATAGTTAACATAAAGGCAGTACGCTTGGCAGTGTGAAGCAATTCATCAATTCTAGGCATAGGATATGAATCGGCGATGGTCACTTGGTTTAGTCGCCTATAATCAACACAGAGGCGAAATTTACCATTAGGGTTCGGATCAAGTACCACAGGGCTTGCCCAAGGAGATTCACATTCCTCTATTATTCCTTCTTCCAATAGGCGGTCGAGTTCCTTGCGTAGGAATTCACGTTTCGGTCCGTTCATTGGATATGGGGGACTCGAAATAGGTGTATGCTCAGTAGTTTTTATATTGTGGACAGCAAAAGGTGTCGGATCTGGCCCTGACATGAAGATATCGACGTGTTTATTCAACAACTGATTGCACACGCGTTTTTGGTCAGTGAAGAGCGCGTCTCCTTCATCTTGAGTAACTTCGCAGACTTGAACGTTCTGGACTGATGAGTGTCCACTGGAGAAACTAAACTGTCTGGTGGCATCCTCCAGAAAGATCTATGATTGTTTTGGAACATTCAAAACAATATTCGCCTTTCCAATAAGTCAATACCCAACAAGGTGTGGTTGTTTTCTAAGCTGGGAAGGATCGTGAAAGTAATGGGCACTTTCCTCCCTTGGATCTAGACATCTACATCAGTCTTCAAAACGTCTTCTGTATGCATCTTTCCATCAGCAAAAGCTAGCGTTGCAGTGTCCTTTTGGAAGGCATGACCGGTCTGGCGTAGTATCTGAAACAAGTTGCTTCCAGCGACACTCAATTGTGCACCAGAATCGGTAAAACCAGTTCCATTAAAACCATCAATGGTAATACTAAGCAAAGGTTTGAAAGATTCATTCATACGAAGTTTGGTATCAGTTATTTGAAAGAATGTGGTTGCAAATGATCTAGTCAGATCGCCACTCTTCGGACGTTCTTGACACTTCGACCTTATTACACCAGGTGTACCACAACCATAGCAAACAAGCTGACTTGGTCTCAATGAGGACGCTGTAGTTGAATTGGCAACAGCCTCGTCCTGAGACGGTGTCTCTTTGACATCAGAATAATCTTTTGCTTTTAATTTCTTGCATTCATCGCGAATGTGACCGAAATTTTTACAATAAGCACATCTTGGCCTATATTTGCGAATATTGTTCGGTTGCAGAACGTTTTCTTTTTCTGAATGAAAGATTCTGTCGTTTTTCGCTTCATAAAGTGACATTTCTATGTCTTTTGCACGACGCAGAAAGTCTTCATAGCCATCAAAACTACTGCGTGGGAGCCTTTTCCTAACTTTCCTATGAAGCAAACCATAAATTATATCTAGTTCGGCATTAATAGGTAAGTCGTAAGGTAACTGTGCTATTAGAGCTCGTATATGACAAACAGTTATGTAGAGTCGTCAAGACCTTGTTCTCGAGCAAAGATTTCTCGGAAAACCTGCGGTGCAGAGAGCTTCCTTGAATAAGCATCTTTGAGAGATTTAACAGCTTCTCCCCAGGAATTTGTAGTGCATTTAATTCCCTGCCACCAAGTTGCTGCAACACCTTCGAGTAACATAGGCAAACCACGGAGCGCGTTTACGTCTGAAACGTTCGAATAGTCTTTGTACGTTAATACACCGTCCAAGAATGCGTCCACGTCCGAACACTTGGTACCGTCAAACCGGGCGGTACACTTCTCGAAACTTCCTGAGGTAGGAGAGTAAATGTCTTTTGCGGGTGTCTGTTCCAGAATATTTGAACCATCGTCACTGCTTACAGAGATTGTTTCACGAATCTCTTCCAATAGTTCCAAAAACTGTGACTGAGAGAAGGTAATTGGTGATTCTGTGGGAGTAACAACACCAGAAACTGCGCTCCTCTTAGGCATTTTGTCGTTAAAAGTTTACAGTGCACAAGGTTATAATAGTTCATAATAACATGTAAGAATGCTGAAACAATGTTAAGTTTGTAATTATACACTCGCGCACTCTAATAATATACAATTTGTACATACGCCTCCAGATGCTTAATCAGGGTACGGTTTGTAAATACGCACCCTGGCAAAAATGTCGCTAATGAAAATCGGTAAAACACCTAAAGTATTCAAAAATCAATGCAATGACAACGAAAGTTCTCTGTTTACAAAGTATATGCACAGTAATTAATTACTACGTTTCACTGAAATTATCGAAAAGTCTACGTTTCCATGCACAATAAAATTGTGAAGATACTTACAGTAAAAGTAAGGGGACTTTTTAGCGGCAATTGTGAACGAGGTGAGATTGAGATGGATTGATGCCCTTATATTATTGCATTTTTTATCGAAATTTGATGCGTTTGTAAGAAAAAATCTGGACGCAGTAAGTGCGTTTTGGTAGCGAATTTTCTTGAAATCCTTCAAATTTCAATAACCCAATTTGCTATTAACGTAAGCTTTGGAAACCAACATTTAAGTTTATTTTCGGAAAATTTTTGTATATTTTCAAACCATAAGTAATTTTCATTGATTGTTGTTGCCCTTACTTGGTGAAACTTGTCCATACTGCATACAGACTTTGAGAATACTTCTCTGGCTCCACTGTTGGTTTTTGTAGGTGAAGGACGTAGCCAGCGTGTGAGCTAACTGGAGCAAGTGGCCCTTCGAATTCTGGAAGTTCTAGGATGTTCTTTAATGCTTCTGTGACTATAGTTTCGCTGCTTGACAGCATTTTCAGACAGATTAAAATTGAATTAGTACGAAATCATGACAACTACAAATAAATATCTGTTGCTATGTTATGATATGATGTGTTGATCAAAAAATTTTATCAAATTGAAAATAAAATGAAACACAGATGACAGATGAGGTTTTCAAAATGTCTATGTGATGTATGTCAATATTTAACATAAAAACTAGAACTAGCCTATAATAACTATGATAAAAGTTACAACAATAAAATAACTAAACAATAACAGTATAAAAGTAGTCTCTATACAACGAAAATATCGACATACATCAACTCAGTATTTTATTACAATTTTTTTGAAATAATAGTTAAATTTATTTTCTTTGACATATTTAATTTATACTGTTATTGTTTAGTTATTTTATTGTTGTAACTGTTATCATAGTTATCATAGGGTAGTTCTAGTTTTTATGTTAAATATTGACATACATCACATAGACATTTTGAAAACCTCATCTGTCATCTGTGTTTCATTTTATTTTCAATTTGATAAAATGTTTTGATCAAAACATATCATAACATAGCAACAGTTATTTATTTGTAGTTGTCATGATTTCGTACTAATTCAATTTTAATCTGTCTGAAAATGCTGTCAAGCAGCGAAACTATAGTCACAGACATGATACAAATAACGAGAGATATGATATTCCGACTACCTATTTTTAGACCTGTCACGCGCATGGTGTCAAGTGGTGAGTCCAATGCAACAATAATATGCTGTCATGCAGTGGGGTTTGACGTTTCATCACAACCTCTTAACAAATTACGTATTTTACTAATATTTAAGTGCATACAGTTGGAAGTAATAAAAATGAAAAAGATTAAATTTAGTGCTGCAATCTATATTATTTGAAAAAGACAATATAGGCGTAACTTCAACCGCATTAAACTGACGTATAGAAACTTTTTTATTGCGAATGACTTTGTTTTAAGTGTGTAGTTGGACTTCTATAACGTTACTCACCGCGTGACGTCGTAGGAGGGGGCGGGGCATATGCGCAATATCATATCTCTTCTAAGTCATTATATCATGAGTCACAGAAGCATTGAAGAACATCCTAGAACATCCAGAATTCGAAGGGCCACTTGCTCCAGTTAGCTCACGCGCTGGCTACGTCCTTCACCTACAAAAACCAACAGTGAAGCCAGAGAAGTATTCTCAAAGTCTCGATGCAATAAGTAATTTTGATAAAATATAGTACATTGTTTCTACTACATAGGCTATACCGGTAATCAGATTTATGCCTGCTCGCATTTGCTATTAAAAACAGTTTTATGGAAATTCACTTCCATAACACACTTGCTGCATCCAGACTTTTCAAAAATGTTTATATATTTTCAAACAATAAAGTTATTTCGATGAAATATGATACATTGTTTCTACTATATAGGCAACCAAGTTTGATGCCTGCTTTCATCAAAGAAAGACATTTGCTATTACAAATATTTTAAAGAAAATTCGCTACCATAACGCACTTGCTGCGTCCAGGCTTTTTTAATTAGTATTGTGTAAAAATTTTGACTTGGTTAATTTTTGTTGACACAAATTGTTATTCGCAATTTGAAAAAAACTACCTGTTTTGTTAAAAATTATAAAAAATCACTACGATAACGGACTTGCTGCATCAGTATCTTGACTCTTTAAAATCCACTTAAATAAGTATATGTGTCAATGTTGTCCGACATTACTTCATAGCTTTTAAATTAAATAATAGAAAATTTTCTGCTCCAGGAACGCGACCTATAATATATGGAAAATGCTATCGTAAAAGACTTCCTTCCCGTAGAGGCCCTTTCTTAGGACACAATTTATATCCCTACGGTTAGTCAGGATACCAGTTATATCAATGCTTTTCATAAAAAATGCTGACAAAAAAAGTAAATTTTATCGACTCTATATCTCTTAAGTATATGTATTTATTATCTCACTAGAGAATCGTAAAGCTGTTTCATTTTCTGCTGTTTACAAATACATACCAATACATAATAAAAATGTAAACTTTGTACTTTGAGATTTTTTATTTATTTTTAATGTTATAGTTAAGTGAGGCAAGTAAATATGTAGGTAGTACAGGTATCCCATTTTGGTTGCAATAGCTGGGTATTTCGGTTATTAGTAAATATAGAACCTTACGGTTTTCGCGAACCTGTGCTACTTTTTTGTGAACTGATAGATGCCAGAAACAAAATTGTCATAGACCTCTTAGTTTTCGAGCTACAGGGCGATATTGAAAATATTGCATTTTCAGGTACCCCTTGTATTTCAGTTGTTTTCATTTGTTTCATTTTCAAATTTGGCTGCTTTTTTTGTATTTATTTACTGTGTAAAGGTAGATTTGTTACTACCACAGTAAACCAAACTTTCGAATGTTTTGAGAAAAATGATATGTTAGCTTGTTTTATCTTAAGTAATGAAACTGTTGCAGTGGCACCTGGGATGTATTTTAACAAGTAAATAGTTGGTTTTCGTTAAGTTTAAATACCATTACCTCATTTTTATTTAGATACACAGAAAGGAGGCAAACCAATACATCCACTTTTACTGAATAAAAAATAATTTACTTGGTCACGGATGATTTAACAAACCCTGTTCAAAAACATATGGTAAAGAAAATCGAAAGGTGAGAAAGTCACAGTTTTGGCTGATATAGAAGCTTACCCTACAAACTCCTGTTGAGCCATTGTAAGGAGCATAGGGATCCCAAAACCTAAAGTTCAAAAAATTCTAAGAAAACAGAAATACCACCCATACAAATTTAGGCTTGTCCAGCATCTACACTCCGAGATGTTCAACATCAGGTAGTCTTCTGCAATTGGTATCGGGTAAGATGTGATATGGTTGGAGATTTTGAAATGGTCAGACGAAGGTCATTTTAGTAATTCAGGTATACTTAATAGGAACAATAGCAGGTCCCAGTAAAACTAACACCAAATCTTTCCCAGAAGACAGCAGGACAGGTTTGGCCTAAATGTGTCGTGCTTCATATTAGGAACAGAGATAAAATTGTATATATCTGAGGGAAACATAACAGCCAATCGCTATGTTGAAATTTTAGAGACAGCTATACCTGAATTGCTCGATGATGTTCCTTTAGGGCATTTAAACGAAATTAATTTTAAACAGGATGGGGCTTCTGCACACAATTCTCAAATGGCAAGGTGATTTCTGGCCAATAATTTTCCAAATCAATGGATCAGAACCAATGGGCCTATAAGATGGCCTGTTAGGTCCCCAGACTTGCCTAATTGGATTTCTTTCAATGGGGATACCTGGAGAATAAAACTTAGAAAGTTGACTATGATAATACTGAAAATTTAGGAAACCCAATAAAAGAACATTTTTGCTACTTACAAAATCATCCCGTTGTTTTGCTCCATTCCTTAAAACGAATAAGAAAAGTATGTGAATCGTGCATACAGCAAAATGGAAATCATTTTGAACAGTTCTTTTGATTTACTTGATTACTTTAGTGCTTATGTGACGATTTTCAAAATTGGTTTTTGCTGATAGGCTTATTGGATAATAATTATGTATTAATGTTATTTCCTTTTGTTACATAAATGTAAAGTAGGTAGCACTGTTTTGTGAAAAATTAGCAACAGATATATTAATAAATAGCTGTAATTAAATAATTTTCTCGATTTATTGTTAGCGTGTAGAAATAAATACACAGCAGCATTTTTTTCCATGGCCTACTGCAACTTTTGAATGTGAATTATGAAAATTAGGATTTTTCTCATTGTTTAAAATAGACCCATAATGTTATTTATTTTTGAGAAGCTTGTGAAATTCAAACTAATTTCTTGACAAATATACAGGTGTCCCATTTTAAAAACCAAACATTGGTCAATATTTAAAAAAAAAACAGTAATATTTAGATAAAAACTAACTACGCCACTAGATTCTATGTAAAAAGTTCTAAATGGATTCGTTTTTACCTTTTTGACAAGTTGTCAGACAACTGAAATACAAGGGGTACCTGAAAATGCAACATTTCCAATATCATCCTGTAGCTCGGAAACTAAGAAGGCTATGAAAATTCTGTTTGCGCAATTGCAACCGAAGTGGGAAACCTGTACAGTACAACTTCGATCATCTGTGCACGCTTCAGTTCGGACAGTCCAATAATCTGAACGCAGCTGGAGTGCAGACACTTTAGGAATATTTGCCTCTAGAGGGTGAGTTGAAAAACCGTTCAGATTATTTTGCTACAACTTTGGTGAGGTGATAAGTAGGCTGGGGGGACACATTTTGAAATATTTTTGACATTTACACCTCCTCCTTATTTTGAAGTACCGGTGTTATAAATGTCAAATGGAATTGTATTTTTTTAAATTCCATTTTCCGTGAAGAACTAGCATGAAATTACCTCACGTTTAATGATGGTTGTGTTCTAAAAAGTGTTCGAAATGTCCTCTAAAGTATACTTATGAATTTTTCAACAAGAGGTGTGATTTCAGCAAGACGGAGCCCCGCCACACTTTACGTGCCAAGTCAGGAACACCCTAATAATATTGTTGCGTTTTCGCCGGGTTTTGGATAAGTGAGACTTTAAATTGTAACAAAACAACTTTATTTACTCTCTAAATATGGATACAATAAAAGTTCTAGAATGTCTCTCTCACCAAACACTTAGTTTACTGTCTAAATATGGATACAATAAAAGTTCTAGAAGGTCTCTCCCACAAAACACTTAGTTTATCTGGCCTTACAATCACTAATTTGCACACAAGTTATGAACTCTCTGGCTTGCTTTCGCGTTTATATACTCGCCGTACCTTCCACCACTTTCTGGAGCGTTCCATTCCAGAATTTTCCAGGACCTTCTTTTACTAGAAGGTTCTGTGAATACAGATCGGTCACGTGTGTATACAGGCGGATGTATATACAGGATGATCCAAATGTGGTCATCACTCCTATATTACAGAAGAGGTGTTTCTCGTAATATAAAATCTCTCTGTGTATACAGGGTGTAAGGGTTCTCTGCGCATACAGGGTGGTTATACAGGGTGATCGGAATGTGCAGACCTCAGTTATCCGTTCCGACGGGGTACAAGTTGGTAACTTCGTTATTTCTGCTCCTAGAGGGTTGAGACTTCGCCTGTGGGGGGTCACCCCAGACACCCCCCAGGGGGCGGGGAGGCGGTGTTGCCAGATTGTGCAAAAATTCCCAGATGTTGGGGAAGTTCTGAGAGATGTGGCAACACCGCACCTACATCTATTGAAGTGCTTTGTAACAATACCTTTGGAGATAGATGGATTGGTCGTGGTGGCCCATTAAACTAGCCCGCAAGATCTTCTGATCTCACGCCCTTAGATTGTTTTCTTTTCAGGATTTATAAAAGAGAAAGTTATGGCTATAACACCAACCACGCCAAAAAATATGAGAGACCGGATTAGACAAGCATGTACGTTAGTAACCCCTAAAATGTTGAATAATGTGTGCTACTCTTCCCAAAGGAAAATTTTTGAATGTTTGGAAGTAAATAGAGGACATTTCGAACACGTCGTAGAACACAACCCTTGGTAAGCTTGAGGTATTTCATGCTAGTTCTTACTCTAATTTTATTTATTGGAAAAGTCATAAGCATGCAACCAATAGAGCAAACGCAACGATTTTTTATGTACATACGCAGTTATTCACAGAGAATTGAATTTTTGAAAAAGCAAAAAACACCATTCCATTTGACATTTATAACGTGACACCAGCCCTTCAAAACGAGGAGGGGTAAATGTCAAAAATATTTCAAAATGTGTCTCCCAACCTACCTATCACCTGACCAAATTTTTGGCAAAATACTTGTTCAGATATGTATTGCTCGATCAAACAAGGACAATAATTTTAATGTGCAAGTTGGTATGTTGTTAATTTTGTGGTAGTGCAGAAAAAACTATAGGAAAGCTGCACTAGTGTGGGCAGAGAGGTCTCCTAATAATCCAAAAATCTCACATGGCATTTCAAAAGCTGTAAACCACACGTCGCACTATTGGCAGTTTAAAATTGAAACCACGAGTTCGGAAGAGAACTAAAACTGACCAAAATAGTGCAGTTGGCGTTTTAGGAGCAGTAGCTGTTGACCCGCTTGTAAGTACCCGGCAGCTTGCTAGATGCTTGAATGAGCAAAAAATCAGTTGTGAACATATTTCGAAAATGTTAAGATTTTGAAAATCACGTTACATTTTGCAACTGGGTCACCATAAAAATGCAAGGAAATAACAGGTTCCCAAACAATGTTATTTTTTCTGACAAAGCTACTTTTCATAATTGCGAGCAGGTAAGATTTTAACCT
Source organism: Tillus elongatus (assembly GCA_964006375.1). Taxonomy (NCBI): domain Eukaryota; kingdom Metazoa; phylum Arthropoda; class Insecta; order Coleoptera; family Cleridae; genus Tillus; species Tillus elongatus. The sequence goes on along the minus strand of OZ023262.1, from coordinate 63,978,488 downwards.
TATCAGTAGAAATTTAAGTTCTTTTTTTCTTCTTCTTTTTTAAGGTAAATAGACACAATATGCACTACTGGGCGGCAAAAAATCCCTAATGGATAAAAACTCTGCCAAATCAACATCCTCTGTCAATTAATGTCTGGTGTGGTATAATCAGGAGTAAAATTATTGGTCTGCATTTCTTTGAATGGCATTTAAATGGAGAAATATACACTATTGGTTTAAGAAACCAATTACATAAATTATTAAACCAAAACATAAACCCAGTCATGTGAAACAAAAAACAGAATCTCCCCAAAAACCTCAAAAATAATAACAGAGAGTTATGCGCTAGATACGTATTTTGACAACGAAGTTGTCTTCATGAGTATCTCTCTCTAAAGTCAGTCTTTTATCCAGACATGTGGTTTCAACAGAATGCAGCTTCACCCCATTATCCAATACAGGCCCGTAATGTTGTAGAAGAGGATGTTACTCTGTTATAAAGTTAAATAACAAAGTCAGCAATGTTGTAGAAGAGGATGTTACTCTCTTGTAAAGTTAAATAGCAAAGTCTGGACACAGCATGTGCGTTATGGTAGTGAATTTTCATAGAAATGATCTGGCACCAAATATTTTTTTATAATTTTTTGTTTCTGTAACATAGAAATCTCAATTTTGGTATATAATTTCCGTTTAATGTCATAAACTTGTGTACCAAATTTGATTATCATAGCTTTTTTATTTTTGGAGATAAAAAATTTTTCCGACAGAAAACCCTACATTTTCCCAGAAAATCTGTTTCGATTTTCCTTGCTAACGAACTTATCCAAGCCACTTACAAAAGGAAGGTACATGTAAAATTTTTTGAGTTATTGATGTGATATATATATATATATATATATATATATATATATATATATATATATATATATATATATATATATATATATATATATATATATATATATTGTTACAAAGCACTTCAATAGACGTAGGTGCGGTGTTGCCACATCTCCAGAATTTCCCCAACATCTGGAATTTTTGCACAATCTGGCAACACCGCCTCCCCACCCCCCTGGGGTGACCCCCCTCAGGCGAAGTCTCAACCCTCTAGGATCAGAAATAACGAAGTTACCAACTTGTACCCCGTCGGAACGGATAACTGAGGTCTGCACATTCCGAACACCCTGTATATACACCCTGTATACGCAGAGAACCCTTACACCCTGTATACGCAGAGAGATCTTATAGTTCGAGAAACACCTCTTGTGTAACATAGGAGTGGTGACCACATTTGGATCATCCTGTATATACATCCCCCTGTATACACACGGGACCGATCTGTATTCACAGAACCTTCTAGTAAAAGAAGGTCCTGGAACGTTCTGGAATGGAACGCTCTAGAAAGGAGGGGAAGGTACGGCGAGTATATAAAAGCGGAAGCAAGCCAGCCCAAGAGTTCAGTTCAGTAAGAGAATGTGGTAGTGACTTGAAGAAGCAGTGTAAAGTGTCAAGAGAGTAGCTACTGTAGTACCAGTGTAGAGACTTGTGTGCAGATTAGTAATTGTAGACAGTAAATTAAGTGTTTTGTGAGAAAGACATTCTAGAAATTTTATTGTATCCTTATTTAGAGTGTAAATAAAGTTGTTTTGTTAAAATTTAAAGTCTCACTTATCCAGAACCCGGAGAAAACGCAACAATATATATATATATATATATATATATATATATATATATATATATATATATATATATATATATATATATATATATATATATATGTATCCAACCTATAACTCAAAAAATAAGCAACTGATTTCGATGAAACTCGACAAGTGCCTTTCTTTTCTTAATGGCTTGGATCAGTTCGTCATATATATATATATATATATATATATATATATATATATATATATATATATATATATATATATATATATATATATGTGACATGCTTGGTTCTCGGGTTAAACCGCATCCAGAATTTATGGAAATTAGACGTTTCGGCTCCTGTTTTGGAGCCATTTTCAAGAGGTAAAGGAAATATGTAAGGACACTCTAAGGCCTCAATCTGTCTACTCCTTAGAGTGATGGGCAAAGGAGGGTAAAGGAAATATGTAAGGACACTCTAAGGCCTCAATCTGCCTACTCCTTAGAGTGGTGGACAAAGGTGGGTAAAGGAAATATGTAAGGACACTCTAAGGCCTCAATCTGCCTACTCCTTAGAGTGGTGGACAAAGGTGGGTGAAGGAAATATGTAAGGACACTCTAAGGCCTCAATCTGCCTACATCTTAGAGCGGTGGATAAAGGTAGGTTGGGTTGTTGTAGCTCGATTACGGGGCCTCAATCTGCCTACTCCCCAAATCTCGCCGGAGATCGTCTGTGAGGTCTCAGTGTGTTCAACCCTAGGCCTCAGAGAGATATCTCTGAGATTGAGGCCTTAGAGTGTCCTTACATATTTCCTTTACCTCTTGAAAATGGCTCCAAAACAAGAGCCGAAACGTCGAGTTTCCATAAATTCTGGACGCGGTTAAACCCGAGAACCATGCATGTCTCACATTAAATCTATTTTTTTCGATTAGGGGTCCCAGTGCAGTTTTATGATGAGGTAAGCTCTCTGGAGTTCTGGCCTTCAGGAGTTCTGGTAGATAGATACTATTTTCCAAAGAAAAATAAAGAAGGTGTAAATTTTCAGCAGAAAACAGTGAATGAACTGGAAACATAGGAGTATGTGTGTCTCGGTCTGAGTGCTGCGACAGGATATGTTCTCCTAACAAACCTGTTACAAACTTTGGACATAATCATCATTCTTCTTTTGCCTCTTCTACAGAGAGGCAATTTAACATATTTTATCAAAACGTCAGGGGCCTCCGGACACGAACCAATGATGTTTACACTTTTGTTTGTTCGCAGGCATACCCTCTTGACTGTTTTGCTTTCACTGAGACTTGGCTGGATAGTGACACTTATAGCAGCGAACTGTTTAATGATCAATATATTGTTTACAGATCAGATAGGGATTTTTCTTCCTCTTGTAAGACTAGGGGAGGTGGTGTTCTGCTTGCTGTGCATGCTCGCTTTGCAACTCGTCGCCTTGATATTCGGAGGGACTGTGGCGGATTTGATGCTCTTTCTAATATTGACATTGTGGGGGTTAGAGTCTCGGATCATCGGGCCACGCTTAATGTTTTTGTTGTTTATATACCTCCCAATACTCCAATTAACGACTACTACCTCTTGTTTGAAGCTCTCAAGTCCCTGTGCATAAAATATGGTCCCGAGACATTCTTAGTTGGTGACTTTAACATGCCTGAATATGCTTCTTGTCGTCAGAACAACCCCTCCGCTCGTGTGTCTGCTTTTCAGAATTTCTGTAATCTACTACTCCTTGGGCAGTTTAATCATGTTGAGAATATTAACAACAGGATTCTTGACGTGGTTTTGTTTACAGGCACTTGCTTGGGGGGGGGGAGGCTCCTGATTCGCCCGTGATTCCTGATGATCATCATCCCCCCTTAATCATAGAGTTTCCGTTCAGGGGTTCAGTGGTCTCTTCCCCTGTTGGTGACACTGGGCAAAGATCATATAATTTTCGGAAATGTGATTTTGTCAGATTGTATGCGGAGCTTGGCGGCTTGTGCTGGGCTTCAGGATGTCGATTCTATGCTTGACTTTTTCGATTCCAGAATTTACGACTTGTTTGATCTATATGTTCCCATGACTGCTCCAAGAGCATGTAATAGGTACCCCCCATGGTTTTCTAAAGAAATTAAGGTTAGTATCAAATATAAATATTCATTATAGTGTAAGTTTAAGCAGTCTGGAAATGTGGAGTTTCTGGATAGATTTAGGGAGCTGAGACAAAAACTTAAGAGATACATTCATCTTTCTCGAGTAAACTACTTTCAGAGGGTTGAAAGAGAGATTAGGTCTAATCCTAAAAAATTCTGGAACTGCTCTTCTCGACGCCATCAAAACGTTTCTGTTGGGAATTCATCTAACCAGCAACAGGCAGCTGACAGTTTTGCTTCTTATTTTGCGGGATGTTCTGGTTCCGCCCCCACCTCATCGTCTACAGCTGCCAGCCTGGCTTCGGATGACATCACAATGTTCTTTGTGGATGACTTTACAGATTATACAGACTTTACGAAATTATTACTGCCGCTAAGAGAATTAAGGCTAACATGTCCTGTGGACCTGATCTGGTTCCTGGTTTCTTGGTGTGTGACTGCCTATATGCTCTCCTGACTCCACTTAAGAAAATCTTTAAACTGATTCTTAGATCTGGAACATTCCCCGCGATTTGGAAGCTGTCACGGGTTTTCCCTGTCTTCAAGGCGGGGGATAGTGGTGATCCATCAAACTATCGGTCAATAGCCATACTATGTGTCTTCTATGAGATTTTCGAGGCCTGCCTTTTTCAGCGAATACTGTTTCACATCAAAAACAGACTCTATTTTTCAGCATGGTTTCATTCCAGGTAGATCGACTGTAACAAATTTAGTTGACGTTACACAGTTCATTGCGTCCGCTCTTCACAGGTTGATGTTGTGTATACTGATCCATCTAAGGCCTTTGATTGCCTAAATCACTCTGTTCTGATTGACAGGATGAGGGCTATCGGATTCTCCGAGGGCTTGCTTGGCTTGTTCAAATCTTACCTGGATGGAAGGAGGCAATTTGTTGAGGTTGGGGGCTTCAAATCTAACACCTATCACGTAACCTCGGGAGTGCCGCAGGGTTCCATACTGGGTGCATTACTATTCAATATCTTTATTGACCCAGTTAAACATGTTTTACATGTTCCTTTTTTAATGTATGCAGATGATATTAACATTTTCGCAAACATTTCGAGTGTTGATGACTGTTGGCGGCTCCAGAACTGTCTTCGGACCCTAGATGAATGGTGTTGTCAGAGTGGTCTTTCTATGAATGTTTCCAAATGTTGTGTGATGTCCTTTACTCGAAATAAGCACGCAATCACTTTCGGGTACAATATAAGAGGGCTTCCACTTGATCGCACCGGGACAGTTAAGGACCTTGGAGTTGTTTTTGATGGTACTCTATCTTTTAAACCACACTATGAGCAGACTGTCAGCTCTGCTTACAAAACTCTAGGGTTTCTGATAAGAAACAGCAAAAATTTCTCACAGACTGACATCCTCCTCCTGCTCTTTAGCTGTTTGGTTAGGTCCCGACTTGAATATGGCTCAGTTGTGTGGGCTCCTACTTATGAGATACATGTGGTAAGCCTGGAATCAGTGCAAAGGAAATTTCTAAAATTTCTTAGCTTTCGTGAGGATGGTCGATATCCGTCTATTGGTTTTCCTCAGGAAAGTTTACTTCTTCGCTTTAGTCTGCAGTCTGTTGATGCGCAGGCAGTGCAGTTTCATTATATTTTTATATAAACTGGTTAATTCTGTGTTCGACTGCCCTAGTCTGCTTCATCAACTTAATTTCAATGTGCCTCGTATTGCAGCACGTTTTCCAGGCACATTCTATCTCCCGACTGCTCGTACACGATTGCTGCGATGGTCTCCAATTTACCAGATGTGCAATGATTACTCTGCACTGCAAGACCGCAGTGTAACATATCAGAGATAAAAATGTTTTTTAAAGCGATCTAATTTGTGACTTTTTTGTATTGTTAGTTTGATAATTGTTAGTTATTATGTTTTGTGTATTGGCCCATCCTTAATTTGGCTTTTAAGCTGTTGGATGGTGTATGAATAAATAAATAAATAAATAAATTAAATTAAAGACTGCGGAAATCTTTCTGAACATATATATATATATATATATATATATATATATATATATATATATATATATATATATATATATATATATATATATACAGGGCGACTGGTAAGTGGTGCTTGCTGAATTCTGTAAATCTCTTGCTCTCGTGTGTAAATCTCCAGTTCGTTAATGATTTGTTTCATATGACCCCATACATAGAAATCTATTGGAGTTAAATCTGGACTCCTTGGTGGCCACAGTAATGGTCCTCCCCTCCCAATCCACTTGGTTGGAAACCAGCGATCTAATAGCGCCCTCACGTTGCAACAATAGTGTTCCGGACACCTGTCTTGCTGGAAAATCATATCACATTTGTTTGCTAGTGGTATGTCATCCAGCAACTTCATGTGGACCTACCAGATTGTTACCAATCACACCAATCCAAACATTCACACTAAATCGTCTTTGATAACTTGTTACCTTAGTTAATCTGGGGTTCTCCATAGACCAATAATGAGAATTATGACAATTGAATATGCCTTCTTTAGTGAATTTTGACTCGTCGTTCCACAGAATTCTAGACAGGAAATTTCGATCTTCATTATCAGCGTTCAACAGGAAATATCAAAATTGGAGCCTTCTTGTTGGATCACCTAGCTGCAATCCTTGAACTGGCGTGTAGTGGTAAGGATGCTGTCCTTCCCGATACAGAACTGACCATACTTTCCACTGCAAGACACTCAGAGAAAAGGAAACTTTCCTGGTGCTTGCTGTGGGATCTTCTTCGAAAGAGTCCAAGAGCACATTTGCAGCATCATTAGGAAGACCCTCAATTGGAGGGCAACAACCAAGATCGCCACGGAGGCAAAGAGTGTTCCCATCATTACCTGGCTACACCGTACTGATGATAGCTAATAAGCTTGAAACATGTGTATGCGGTTGTTTCCTTGCGGCCTTGCCTTTAACCTTTCTCCTTGTATAGTATACAGAAATGCCGTGTTAAAAAATCCTGCTATATATATATATATATATATATATATATATATATATATATATATATATATATATATATATATATATATATATATATATATATATACATATATATGGATTTTTTCTATCTGTCAACTTAATATGTCAATCAAATTTTTTGACACTGTGTTGATCAGAAACTGATCAGTGTAATGTAATATATCAATCTTTGTTTATTCGTTAATTTTCTTAGAAAAAAAAATTTCACTAATTGGGAGATCCCGACTTTTCAATTTTTGTAGGTTCATATATATATATATATATATATATATATATATATATATATATATATATATATATATATATATACACATATACAAAAATTGAAAAGTCGGGATCTCCCAATTAGTGAAATTTTTTTTTCTAAGAAAATTAACGAATAAACAAAGATTGATATATTACATTACACTGATCAGTTTCTGATCAACACAGTGTCAAAAAATTTGATTGACATATTAAGTTGACAGATAGAAAAAATCCAGATGCTTTTAAGTGAACTGTATAAAGATCAGCTACTTTAATTTAAAATGTGTGTGCGCACAGAGAAAGAGAAAAAGATGACATTGGAAGGTTATCTATCCATCATCGACAAACTAAACTTAACATAGATCAGTTTAAACAGGTAAGTTGCGTAATTAATTGAAAATTCGCTAACATAAGATACTTGATGCGTCCAGACTTTTATAAATTGCGATGAATTTAAATGTAAGATCGTTACTTTTTATCCCATACTAAACCGATATAAAGTGTTTCCTCTGGGTTCACAAGGTTGAGATTACATACTTCACAGCTAATTGTCAACTTACCTAGCTGTGTCCTGCTGTTCGTCCGCAACATCTGAGCTTCTCTGCAACCAGTTTGAATTTTGCAGCATTCTTAGGTGGAAAAAAAAACAATTTTGAGAAATATGTAAGACAAAAAGGATACTAAACTTTCGTTACCAAATAGATTTATTTTAACCTTTGTACTTTTAACCAATATAAAACAAAACTACCTACCTCATTTACAACATTTACAAAAAAAACCTACACAACATATAGTTGCAAAGTTAAAATAATAATTATCTTTGTTAACCCTAAGAAGAAATGGCAATTTATAATTTATATACAACATTTATCAATATATATATTTCAAATCGTGTGTATAAAAAAAGATATAGTTTGGTTTCCTAAGTAAACTGTTAAATCCACTATCCCTAACTAATGGAATAATACATTTGTTACGTAACATGGAAATAATTACTTATGAGTTACTTTGATATAAGGATGCATAAATGGAACCTGCATTGGCTTTTGCTAATTCAGATGCACTTTTAGCAGCATCTTTTATCTTACTCGTTGCAGTCACTGTTGAATGTGATGAAGGGATTGTGTTCTGAGCAGGGAACATGTTGCAAAGTACATAATTAAATCCTCCTACCTGTAAGGACAAACAAAAATATTATCAGATTCAAAGTGTACTTAGAAGAATGTATTTATTTATTTAAACACAGAGAGCATCTCCATATTAGTTCTTACATATAACAACACGAAACAAACAAAAAACAGCTTATTCTAACAGCTTAAAAAAAAAGATATAGAGCCACATTCTAGATCATCGTACACAGCAGCTATAAGTCTTTGTGTTACCAGACATGAGGATATCAACAGAGATTCTATTGCACTATTCCATACTTGCTTATAGAGGTGATCTTTTAGAACATTTGTTCTAGGAATAGGTAGGCGGAATGTAGGATAGGATCGTAAACTAGGACCAAGAGATGGGACATAAAAAGTTACCTGCTGTAACAGGTTAGGTGAGTCAATGCAGCCATGAATTAATTTAAAAATAAATGTTATTTTTGCAAGAGATATTCTGTCAGCTACTGAACTCGTACTGAAATCTTCCAACAAAATATACTGGGGATATCCTTGTTCAGGGTAACTTGCATTCTCACAAGCTTACATATTTGAGGAATCTACGCTGAGCCCATTCCAGCATCCACTCATAACAACCATATAAGGGAGACCAGCATATACTTGCATATTCTAATTTATGTAGCACAAATGCATTGCAGAGTGCACATATTATATTGGTATGTCTAAAGCATCTGGAGCTCGGCACTAGAAACCCAAGGCTTCTCATTGCTGAAGAAACAAGACTTGCAATGTGATGGTGGAAGCACAGAACTATCAAGAGTAATCCCTAAGGCAGTAATTTCAGACGTTTTTCATTAAAGAGATTGATTACCAATGTTGTAGGGATGAGAAATGGGAAACATTTTACTTGAAAAGGTCATTACACTGCATTTCTTAGCGCTAAACTCCTGTCCACTGGTGAGGCACCATTCTGCGATCTTAGAGTCTAGGTCTTTTTGTAACAAATCACAGTCGAGGTATGATCAATTGATGAGAAGATTGTTATGTCATCCACATACAAAAGGTGTGGTATGGTGATCATCGATGAACAGGTTAAAAAAAAAGTGAACCCAAAACATAGCCTTGAGAATAGAGTTGCCACGAATAGTGATTTTGCAGAATACCGAATATTCCGCTCGGCTCTCGTCCAAAGCGCCGAATATTCGGCGACACTTAGTACATTTCGCGGGTGACAGGTTCCGACCTGCATCATTGAATGCTTGCGGTAACTACGCAGTGTTACGCCATGTCACAACACACATTATTTGTTCATTGTTTGTTATGTCAAATTGTATTAATAATAGTATGTGTGTACTATGCATATCTTAAAAAATATCATTGTTTGTTTGGGAAAAGCTTTACGAAATGGCATCATTTAATAAAAAATCACCTATTTGGGAATATTATGAACTTTATAGTAAAGACAATAAACTGGCAGTTTGTTTGCTATGTAACAGCAAGATCTTGCATGGTGAGGAAGGAAATAAAGCAAGGAAGTAAAATTATTACATACATTATAATTAAGTAACGCTATTTTAGTTATTTTAATTATTTACCTAGCGCTTGTAATTTTTTTATTTCTTGTTTTTTTTTGCACAGTACACTGAGAATAAAACTGCAACATTTAAAAATATTAATTCTTGAACAGAAAAAAACTGAACACAAAAACTTTTTGCTTAGTGTAACCAAGCATTATATCAAATGCAAAAAAAAATATGTTTGGAATAAGAATGAATTACATTCAAGAAATTTTGCTACAAATTCATGTATAATGCATTTATAGTTCAACATTAAGATGGTAATTTCCAGAAAGTTAAATGATTAAAAATAGGCAAACAAAATTCTCATATTGTGCAAAAAGATTCCAAACATAAGTTTTCTTAAAGTACGAAAATTGATGACTACATTTCAAATTACCAGTTAATTGATTATTTCCTACGGAGATCAAGTCACAAAACAGTTTACTTTTTTTACTAAGTAATCTTAATTCAATCATTTTTAGTATTGAAAAAAAAATTATTGTGGAAACGTAAATTTGTTTATTTTAGTATAACTACAGAAATTGCATAAATAGGTAGACGTCGACAAATTTGATATAAATAAGACCTATATCAAATAGATACCCAAACATTTTATATACTTATTCTGTTTGAAAGTCCGATGCATAGTTTGTTAGTAAAACTAGTTTGATAGTTCCGTTTTTTGAAGATAGTTTTTCATTATTTGATTATTTATTGTTTGTTTTTGTTTCTTGCTACAACTTCTTTGAAAAGCCACCTTCAAAACAAACATTCTGAGCAGTAATTTACGTTAATTGCAACTCCAACGGCAAGTTGCAGCAAAAATGAGGGTACTCTCACTTGTATCGATTCTAATATACTGGCAGTACCAGGTACGTCAAGAAAGAAACAGTTAACTCTGAAGGAGACAACTGAAAGGAAATTGCATCGGAATATTAATAATCCGAAATCAATAAAATATCATTATTTAATCGGTGAAATGATTGCCTTAGACAACGAACCATTATCATTTGTTGAACGAGTCAGCTTTAACAGGCTTATGGAAAAGGCAGTATCCCAATACAAAATACCTGGTCGCACTTACATGACTGAGAAAATTATTCCCGATATATATATATATATATATATATATATATATATATATATATATATATATATATATATATATATATATATATATATATATATATATATATATATATATATATATATATATATATATATATATATATATATATATATATATATATATATATATATATATATATATATATATATATATATATATATATATATATATATATATATATACATACATATATATATATATATATATATATATATATATATATATATATATATATATATATATATATATATAAAAAATAGAATTTGCTCTAAAATCGAAGCTAGTATTTCACGAGCAACAGTAAATATCCGTGACATCTGATATGTGGACATGTCAGCACAACAACCAGAGTTTCTTAAGTTTTACTGCGCATCTGGTGCGCATGGCACTTTAGCGATGCATCTGTTTACTGGTTCACATACTGGTACCAATATCGCAAAAGAACTCAATACTATTGCAGAAAGATGGAATATTTCACATAGCAAGATCCATTTTCTTGTCCATGACAGTGGAGCCAATATGATAAAAGGTGTATGAGACGCAGAATATGATTCTGCTAAGTGTTTTATTCATTTACTACAACGGGCTGTCGAGGAATCGCTAAAGTCTCGATCGGAAATAACACAGCTAGCTGCTGCAAGACGAATTGTCACCCATTTTAACCACTCTGGTATAGCACAAGAACAGCTGAAACACATTCCTCAAGAACATAAATTGCCAGACCACCAATTAGTACAAGATGTAAGCACATGATGGAATTCTACATACTATTTAATGGAGCGATTATTAGAACAAAAGCGAGCTGTCTCTTTGTACATAACTGATCATGATTCTTTAAACAATTTAACAACTACTCAATGGGAGTTAATGGATCAATGTATCAAACCCCCCAAACCGTTCAAAGAGATTACAAAAATAACCAGCTTGGGTATTTCCTGCATTTCTGAGGTGATTCCACATTTTGTAATGTTGTTAAAATACCTGGGAAAGGAAGAGACGGCACAAATAACACCAACTTTATTGAAAATGAGATCTTCACTACAAGCTGAACTTGAAACGCTGTTCAACTCTAATGAGAGCGACAAATATCTGGTTGCCACTTTTCTTGACCCGCGTTTCAAAAGTAGTTTCCTGAGATTAGTTCAAACAAAAAGAGCAAAACAAAAAATTATTTTAGAAGCTCTGAGAAAGGGTTATGATGAGTCCAGTAGCAACGATGATGATTCATCTCCACTTAGAAAGAAAAGAAAGGTCAATAATAAAACCATTGAGATACGCGACAGTTTCTGGAATTGTATTGATGAAGTCGCTACAGAAAATACGCACACAGATGAAGATGTGGAACAAAAAAGTTTAATTGCAAGTGAAATTGATTTTGACATGAAAATTGTTCGCCTCGATTGGACAGCGGACCCTTACAAGTGGTGGTCAGCAAACACGAAACAGTATCCAAGCCTAGCGGAATTTGCTAAGATTTATTTATCATCTCCCGGTAGCAGTGTTATATAGTGTGTGGATATTTTCGGAAGCAGGTATAATTTATGAGGAAAAGCGCAATCATTTGCTATCAACAAATGCTGAAAAAAAAATTTTTATTCATTACAACTTACCACTAATAGATTTTAAGTATTAAATGTATGATTTGATTTTTTGTTAAAATGAAAAATTTTGTGAGTAGTAGAAACGCTGTTCAACTCTAATGAGAGCGACAAATATCTGGTTGCCACTTTTCTTGACCCGCGTTTCAAAAGTAGTTTCCTGAGATTAGTTCAAACAAAAAGAGCAAAACAAAAAATTATTTTAGAAGCTCTGAGAAAGGGTTATGATGAGTCCAGTAGCAACGATGATGATTCATCTCCACTTAGAAAGAAAAGAAAGGTCAATAATAAAACCATTGAGATACACGACAGTTTCTGGAATTGTATTGATGAAGTCGCTACAGAAAATACGCACACAGATGAAGATGTGGAACAAAAAAGTTTTATTGCAAGTGAAATTGATTTTGACATGAAAATTGTTCGCCTCGATTGGACAGCGGACCCTTACAAGTGGTGGTCAGCAAACACGAAACAGTATCCAAGCCTAGCGGAATTTGCTAAGATTTATTTATCATCTCCCGGTAGCAGTGTTATATAGTGTGTGGCTATTTTCGGAAGCAGGTATAATTTATGAGGAAAAGCGCAATCATTTGCTATCAACAAATGCTGAAAAAATATTTTTTATTCATTACAACTTACCACTAATAGATTTTAAGTATTAAATGTATGATTTGATTTTTTGTTAAAATGATAAATTTTGTGAGTAGTAATTATTATGCGTTTTTTTCTTCTTCATGATTTGGTATTCGGTATTCAGCCGAATAGTAGGAAACATTCGGCCGAATACCGGATATTAAAAAAAGTAGCTGTGGCATCTCTATTTGAGGAACCCCAGATAAAACAGGGTAAGATTATAAAAATACTTTTCAATATCTCCTTGCACACATATATATATATATATATATATATATATATATATATATATATATATATATATATATATATATATATATATATATATATATATATATATATATAGATGTCAGCCATCTTCAACTATATGATGATTCATTTTTGGCGGTTTGTTCCGGTCAGTGAATATCTTACATTTGCGTTTGCTGGGAAATTAGTGTGAAATAATGCTATTATTGTGATCTGTCTTGTATAAGAGGTAATTATTTTGTTAATTTCATTTTTGACATCGAACACGTCATTGCAACTGATTATATTATTATAAGATTTATATATATATATATATATATATATATATATATATATATATATATATATATATATATATAATTTAACCCCACCAAATGTAAAATCTAAATATCTAAACATTTCTGTATAATCTGATTTGGTGCAATACTATTTACGCACTATGTATAGGACAGAGGCAGTGCATATTAACCTGCCCCGTACTCATAGAATACAGTTTAATTTTCGTATAAAATTATGAAACTTACCATTTTGTTACAATTCTTCTTAAACCTTTCATATCCAAATGCACAAATTGCTCTACTGAAGCCTCTTACTTGTGAATCAATCCAAGCAGAACGGATGGCTATTGTTTTACCAGGATGTTCCTCACTTTCTTTATAAACAACTTTTTCAATTACGCTCTGAAAATAAACAGGAGGTGCATTAAGTGTTGTTGCCTTTACTTGGTTCCATACTAAATAGAGATGTAGAAACTTCATGGGCTTTACAAGTGCAGTTTTCTTTTCTGCAACTGGTTGCACTTTTTATGGTGCAAAAATGAAAAATTCTATTGTAGGCTAAGTACTTTTCAATATCTCCTTTTTTTTTGTTCCCTCAGGGCTCGTCCGCGGCCTTGCCGCCCCGATAGCACCGCAACCCTTGGTTGATTGTGCATACCCTTAGTCTTACTCCACCCATTCCAAAATCACTGTGCCTTGAACTAGTCTGCACAGCGATTGGTAGGGTGAAGTTTTATATTGCTCTGTCTCCGGTCTACTTTTCCGGTCCAGAGCTATACACTCACACAAGATGTGCTGGGCTGATTCCTCCCCCTCGCCGCAGAGTCTGCATGCGAGGTCCCCTTCGAACCGCCCCATTTTATGCAGGTGTTTCTTGACGGCCATGTGTCCCGTCAAGAGACCTGTTGTGTTTCTGAGCTGTCCTCTGCTAAGGTTTAGCAGCTCCACAGCTCTCTTTGAACTGGGTCCGTCAATTATTGACTTTCCATGTCTGAGCCCTGGACAGTCCGCCCAGTACACCTTGTGTTGGTTTCTGACCCAGGACTTAATGGCTCCCCTGGCAGTGCTCTTTGACACGCCCAGAGCCGGTTCTGGTCCCATAAATGGTTCTGCTGACCCTCTCTTCGCGAGACTGTCAGCTTCTTCATTGCCTTTGACCCCCGAGTGACCCGGCACCCAGATGAGGGTCACCTCATTCTGCCCAGCCAGGTCGCTTGTCTCGTCTCGGCACTCACTCACCAGCCAGGAATTTACCCGTGGGCTACTTAGTGCCTTAAGGGCTGCCTGGCTGTCTGTGGCTATGAGGATCCGCTTGTTGGTGTAGCCCCTCCTCTTGTTCTCCCGCACACAGTGCAGGATGGCGTACATCTCGGCCTGAAACACCGTTGCATGGGCCAGACGAGCGCGCCCCGTGGTATGCCCGGCGTCTCCTCCTGCCATGCCTCGCGATCATGGATTTCCACTGTAAAGTTGTTTTCCCTGCACATTCGCGGGCTCGCGAAGTCTGACCTCATTTCAAGCATGGGCTCCTTCACGATCTCCTGAATTTTGCAGTGGCCCCTGAAGCCTGGGTTGATCTTCAGTCTACCATTGCAGGCTAGTCTGTATAGTCCTAGCCTGGCCTCTCCCATAATAACTAAGTGTAGGGGGGGTAGATCCAGCAACACCTCCATGGCGGCTGTTGGGGTTGAAGACATGGCCCCTGTGATGCCTAGGCAAGCCTCCTTGCATATATATATATATATATATATATATATATATATATATATATATATATATATATATATATACAGTGTGAAACGCACTTATGGAATAAAATTCATTGTTTAGCAAAATATAGTTTTTGTGGAAGTGAAGTTTAATTTGTCAAACATTATCTTATAATCAAATCACGGACATTAAGCCGACCTCATGTATTATGTAAACAAAACGTTACTTGACGTATGTGTAGATGGCTGAAAGGGGTCGCGCTTGCCTCATAAGCAGAAGGTTACATGATCGAATCCAGTTCGATGAATGTATGTTTTATTTTGACATTTGGAGACACAATATTGCACAGATTTCATACGTTTTGAACAAGATCTGATTTTTGTTTAAAACGCCTAAATAAGTTTGTCACCTTTGTTGTTTTCTTTCGAAAAAAAAAATGTATATCTCCAAAATTAACAAAGTAAGGGCAACCAAATTTTATACGCGGGTTTATATCATTATAGGCAAGTTACCTACCAAAATTTAGCTCTGTAGGTCAAAAGACAAAAAAGTTATAGGCATTTAAACAAAAATAAATTGGGGTTTTTCACAAAACGTCAAAGTTGCGATTTAAACGTCAGAATTGGCAACATTTAGGAAAAGAACTTGAATCTAATACGGGCTATGGAAATAAAATGTCTCAAGAAGAATGTTTTACAAACCCTGAAGTCTTAGTTTCAACCGTCATTGTCCTTCATTTTAATAAAATGTTTCCAGAAAATTCATTTCAAATAGACCCTTTCTCTGACGCTTGGCAGTAGTCTTAGCTATAGAGTTTATCGTTAATAGTATATAATTTTTGTAGAATTTTCGTAAAAAAATCAATAAAGCTCAATATATCTGTTATTATACCAGATATGAAAAAAAATTGTATATATTAATTATAGGGTGTCTTAAACAACATCTTAAAAAATTATTTCTACAATCACAGGGTGGCCCATAAGTCGTTGGTGATACAAATTTTCTTTTTTTTTCTAATCAAACATGCCTTATGTTATTGCATTTTTGCATTTTCCATCGAAATATAATGCATGTTTGTAAGAACAAAAATTCTGGACGCAGTAAGTGCGTTATGGTAGCGAATTTTGATCAAATGCTTCATATTTGAATAGCTCAATTTGCTATTAACCTATAAGGTTGACCAAAAAACGAGTTTTTTCGGGAACACTTTAAGTTTACTTCCGGAAATTTTTTTACATTTTCAAACAATAAAGTTATTTTAATGAAACATGGCACATTGTTTTTACTATATAGATTATACTGGTAATCAAATTTGATGCCTGCTTTCTTAAAAAAACACACATTATTGCTATTAAAAAATAGTTTTATGAAAAATTCACTGCCATAACGCACTTGCTGCGTCCCGAGTTTTATTTATCATCTGATGATTACATGAGTAAAAAATTAACATAAAAGAGTTAATTTTCATATTACTAATATGAACTTTCAGATTTCATCAATTTTATTACGGGTATAAGGAGGAAATATATTTAATAGTTTAGAAAGGTTTGTTAATGTTTGTACTTTTAAAGATTTACACTATTTTATTGAATGTGTAACTGCAAATATTTGTCCCGAGGACTTCCAAGTTGTGGAATTCCTTGCCGGCACATGTTTTTCCTTCTCCGAATCTCTAAACCGTCAAGTCCAGAATTAACAAGTTGTCTCTTTCCTCCTTGTCAACACCCACGGTACAATAGTATTTAGGCTGTAAGCCCTCGTGGTGTGTTGTTGAAATAAAAAAATTAAAATTAACTGTGAACTCATATTTACAGTTGTGAACTAACCTTGGAGAGTCATAACCGTTTTAGAATGCACACTTGCAATTAGATATATTGCTTATCATAAACATGCATGCTTATAGTTCAGAAGCAAACTAATTTAACAAGGTTTTGTTACATTAAAAACATATTTTCTAAATAAATTACACCATGAAAGATTTTGTTTTCTTATGTATTTAACTTGCTGAATTTATTTCTGCGCCTATAGAATTTACATAATTTCTATAACCTAAAGGGTATTTGCATTTTACTGTCTGATGCTTTTGACTGTCCTGAGCCTGAATTTGATTAAAGTGATTAACAAACTCAAATTTTGTTATTAAATAGCATAGTTTGTTATACACTTCCTTAAATATTTTTAAATTGTACCTGTAATAAGAATTATAATGAACTTACCATAACTTTCGCATACCCCAAATTCCTTGTGTACGTAATGAAAATTTTATTCTTTGGATCAACAACCGACTCCTCCACTATATATACAAGTTTGGCAGTTACAAAACGTTCTGCCCACTTTGGAATGGAATTTGTTTTACTCAGGATTCTCTTTGAGCACAGTTGGCCTGAGCGAACATCTCGATTCACCGTATCTTCCGTTAGTACATGCTTACTAAAAGTTAATACAAAAACATTGAATAAATCAAAAGATTTGAGAATGTGTGAATAGTACCTATTAGGGTTAGGATATTTGTTCCAGAATCCTCTAACAACCTGGTCCCACGTGAAGTTAAAAATAGTAGTATGTTCAAAGAACCGCATACTGGCGAAATCGTTCACTTTAAAATGTAAAGGAATAAGAAAAATTCATAGAATACTGATTCAAACAAATTTATGTAACGTTTGGAATGACAAATCTTATTTATGCTTCATGTAAACCCATTTTGAGATCACTTGTGTGTTTTGTCAGTGGAATATTATTTAATGGAGTAAACAGTAGAGGCGATATTTCTCCACAAATACTAAATATAACATCACAGGACACAGAAATGAGAACTATTTGAATTTTTATCCAAACATGGTTTTCTGCAGGGATCACAAACTGTCAATTTTCCCACAGTGTTCACTGTTCGTCTTCGTCAGCCGTCTGCACCACATATTTTATTTTGTATTTATTTACATAACCTCGATACTAATTGTCAAAGTTCACGGACAAAATAAAAATCAAACTATTTTTGAAATAACTGAGGAATTGGTATTAATTTAATTTCATAGTTAAGTAGGGACATAAATATAAATATCAAAATTATTATCTTATTTAAAAAAGTTATTTAAATTGGCTCCTACTGTTATATACTCAACTTTTACAGGTAAATATCAAGGTCCCATGGTGTAATGGTTAGCACTCTGGACTCTGAATCCAGCGATCCGAGTTCAAATCTCGGTGGGACCTTATCTTTTTATAATTTTTTTACTAATAATTATTATCATTATTAACGCGAAATAATATGAGGAGTAATCACTAAAAATTTTAAACGCAGCAAATGCTTCTTGGTAGCGAAAATTGATAATTGACCAGGCATATTTATGTGTTTTGGAAAGAAATACACAAAACTTGGTGCAGTGTCCGCTTTCGGTATATTTACATCAACTCTGAATAAAACCAGGATAACCAGGTAACAAATGTGACTCATACAGGCCCATAAGCCTGCTTAAGAGCATAAGCACAATTGTTGAAGCAATCATAAATAATCGCTTAAATAAGTTTGACAAGAAAACTGCTCCTATCTGCAATATACAATTTAGATTTTGACAAAAACACAACACTGTGCAACTCGGATTGTAAATGACATAAGCGTAAATTTTAACCTAAATAAAGCAACAATAATGGTGCTGTTTGATATACAAACAAAAAAAACTCTAGACGCAGCAAGTGCGTTATGGAAGTGAATTTTAATTAAATGCTTGAAACTTGAATAACTCAATTTTCTATACGCTTAGAAAGTTTAATTTCGGTGTGTAGTAAGGTATTTCCTAAGGCAAGACATCCACCAAATTTGATTAAAATAACTTTGTAATATTCGGAGAAAAATTTTTTTTTCGAAAGTAAATTCAAAATTCGAATAACTCAATTTTCTATAAACTTAAAAAGTTGAATTTTGGTACGTAGTAAGGTCTCTCGTAAGAAAACTCAAAATTTTCCCGGAAAACCTTCTCCGATTTTGACGTTTTAAATCGCGGCTTTGACGTTTTGAGGAAAACCCCAATTTATTTTAAAAATTTTAGTGAATTTTCTTTAAAAAAATTCACTAATGAGGAGATCCCGACTTTTGAATTTTGAAACAATTTCTTCAAATGAGCGCTAATTAGCCCCCCAAAACACATATCTGGGTCAGTTTCAATTTTTATATTTTTATATGTTTATATATATATATATATATATATATATATATATATATATATATATATATATATATATATATATATATATATATATATATATATATATATATAACTCAAAAAATAATGCGCCGATTTTGATTAAATTTGGTGAATACCTTCCTTTTGCAAATGGCTTGGATAAGTTCGTTAGTCAGGAATATTGGCCCAGGTTTTCCCGGAAAATGTTGTGTTTTCTTTAAAAAAAATTATATCTCCGGAATTAACAAAGTACCAAACAACAAACCAAATTCGGTACGCTGGTTTATATCATTATAGGTGCGCTACCTACCAAAATTTAGCTCTGTAGGTCAACAGACAAAAAAGTTATGGGCATTTAAAGAAAAATAAATTGGGGTTTTCTTCAAAACGTCAAAGTGACAATTTAAAACGTCAAAATTCGCAACGTTTAGGCAAAGAACTTGAATCTAATACGAGCTATGGAAAGCAAATGTCTCAAGAAGAATGTTTTACAAACCCTGAAGTCTTAGTTTCAACCGTCATTGTCCTTCATTTTACTAAAATATTTCCAGAAAATTCATTTCAAATAGACCCTTTCTCTGATGCTTGGCAGTAGCCTTAGCTATAGAGTTTATCGTTTAATGGTATATAATTTTTGTCGAATTTTCGTATAAAATCAATAAAGCGCAATATATCCGTTATTATACAAGATATGAAAAAATATTGTATACATTAATTATAGGGTGTGTTGAGCTACATCTTCAAAAATTATTTCTACAATCACATGCTGGCCCATAAGTCGTTGGTGATACAAATAATTTTTGTTTTGTCGAAAACGCCTTATGTTTTTGCATTTTACATCGAAATATAATGCATGTTTGTAAGTTAATAAAATTCTGGACGCAGCAAGTGCGTTATGGTAGTGAATTTTGATTAAATTCTTTATATTTGTAAAGCTCAATTTGCTATTAACCTATAAGGTTGACCAAGAAACGGATTTTTTCGGTTACACTTTAAGTTTACTTTCGGAAATTTTTGTACGTTTTCAAACAATAAAGTTATTTTTATGAAACATGGCACATTGTTTTTACTATATATGTTATACTGGTAACCAAATTTGATGCCTGCTTTCTGAAAAAAAAACACATATTTGCTATTAAAAACATTTTTATGAAAATTCACTACCATAACGCACTTGCTGCGTCCCGAACCTTTTTGTAAGTAATTTACCTATGATGATATAAATCCACGTACCAAATTTGGTTGCTCTTACTTTGTTATTTCCGAAGATATAAATTTGTTTTGAAAGAAAGCACAAAATGTTCCGTGAAAACCTGCGCCGATTTTCCTGGCTAACGAACTTATCCAAGCCACTTGCAAAAGGAAGGTACTCACCAAATTTAATCAACAAAATATATATATATATATATATATATATATATATATATATATATATATATATATATATATATATATATATATATATATATATATATATATATATATACTTTATTTGTTTGCTGTACGTTTGTGATTTCTTAATGGTTTGCGCGGACTGCAGTTTCGAACCGTCCCGGTTCATCATCAGCACGCTACTGACTGTTATCGCTCCAGTCTGGTCTACGTCTCAGACGTAGACTTTTTTCAATTTTGTACAAACTTAGAAAGTTGAATTTTGGTATGTAGTAAGGCCTTTTCAAAGGCAACATATCCACCAAATTTGATTAAAAAAGCTTTGTAATTTTCAAAGAAAATTCAAAATTTGAATAACTCTATTTGCTATAAACTTAGAAAGTTGAATCTTGGTATGTACTAAAGTCTTTCCTAAGGCAACATATCATCAATTTCATTTAAATATCTTTGTAATTTTCTGAGAAAAAGATTTTTTTCGGAAGAAAACTCAACATTTTCCCGAAAAACCTTGTCTGATTTTCCTGGCTAACGAACTCATCCAAGCCATTAAAAACAGAATGACACCTGCCGAGTGTAATTGTAATCGGTTAATTATTTTTAGAGTTATCAGTTGGATACATATATATATATATATATATATATATATATATATATATATATATATATATATATATATATATATATATATATATATAAACATATAAAAATTTAAACTGACCCCAGATATGGGTTCTAGGGGTCATAGTCCGCGCTCATTTGAAAAAATTTTTGCAAAGTGTCACTATCGATACCTCTCTATTAGATAATTTTTTAAAATAAAAATTCACTAAAAACTTCAACGTTTTCAAAACAAATGCCTAAGATTGGCATTGGATAAGAATCGATACACTAAAATTAGAGAACTTCACGACATTGCAAACATACTCTATATTAAGAATCATATCATGAAAAGAGCTAACACATTTTATAATACACAGTTAAACAATGAAATATTGCAGCCCCTACAAAAATAACAAAGCACACAAACTGAAATTTAAAGTCAAGCATAAACTACCTTTTGACAGACTTCCCTTTTTCCGAAGCCAATGAAGTCAAATTGAATATAATCAAATGGCAAACACAAACGGATATGTATGTGTATATATGCGTGTGAAACTAGTGCGCATGCAAATGTGTGCATAGATATACATACTTTTGTATGTAAAATTGAACCTACGTAATTATGTAAATAAACCTTATAATTATAACACATACGTGCACAGATAGCAAAAGCTACCTATATTTTTCTCTCAAGTTACACCATAAATTGTAAACGCAGGTTTTTGCAGCCAAATATTTTTCTTGTTATTATAGCATATATAGATAAGTTATGTAAATTATAAACATAAATACACTAAATAGTACTAGTAATAGTAAAATAAGCTACCAAAATGTAAATAAAACCATAATTAACAAACAGTGGCATAGTTAAAATGTAAAGCTGGAACATTGTAACTGAAAACAATACTGTGCATATTGTAAAACATTTTCTGTGATATAATAAAGTTCTGTTGAGTTTGAGGACTCTGAATGCAGAGATCCGAGTTCAAATCTCGGTGGGACCTTATCTTTTATAATTTTTGTTACTATTAATTGTTATCATTATAAACGCGAAATAATATGAGGAGTAATCAGTAAAAATTTTGAACGCAGCAAATGCTTCTTGTTAGCGAATTTTCATAATTAACCAGACATATTTATGTCTTTTGGAATGAAATACATCAAACTTGGTGCAGTGTCCACTTTCGGTATATTTACATTAACTCTGTTTTATGTAAAAAAAAATTTGCTTCCTCGCCCGAATTTCTTTCAGCAAGTATCTTTTTCGTGTATTTTCTATATATATATATATATATATATATATATATATATATATATATATATATATATATATATATATATATATATATATATATATATACATATACATAGTGTGGACCATTTAAAATGGATACACGCCCTTCAAACTTTTGCATTTATAATTCGATTTTGATGAGCACGTTGCAGGGGTGTTTCAATATTACAAGGGTCACACAAAAAACTTCTCTAAAATGGTTAATAATTTTTCTACTTTGATTAAATTTGGTATACCTATATCTATTTTGTGGGATACCGAACGCAGTGGCGTACTTATTTTCTTCTTGAAAATGGCCCTAACCCTTTTTGACATAGAAGGCCTTGGTCAGGTGACAGAGAACAATTTTCACAGCATCTTTTACATCTTATGTTTTTTGATCCTTGGTTCATCAAAATCGAATCGTAAATACAAAATTTACGGGGGCGTTTACATCTTAAATAGGCCATACTGTAAATGGCTATATATATATATATATATATATATATATATATATATATATATATATATATATATATATATATATATATATATATATATATATATATATATATATATACAGGCCTTCATTAATCCCAGTCCTACGTGACCGCTTAAGTTAGGCAACCAAACATACACGCTTGTACAACCTGAATAAATGAAATCCCTAAGTTGCCAGTGGCGTCTCTTATTTCCTTTGGATTTTATAAAAAATATAAAAATCATAAGGTGAAACAGTAAATGTCTTAAATGTATTTATTATTTTTAACAGCAAGTCTGTTCATGTATGGTTTACTGTTATTGATTGTTAAAAAAAAATTTAAAACAATAAAATATTACTTTTATTTTGTATAGATATCAACATTTTGTAATGTACATAAACAAATTGAGGTCCGATTATTTAAACTTCTAATTTACGGTTTTGGGAATGTGTATTGTGTAACATTGAACAAATATGTACCTATTTCGGCAGATTACCGACGAACAGATTTGGTAGGGGTTCGTTCCATGCGATGTTGAATATCGTCAACAACATAACCTTAACATACTTACACTTTTAACTTACGTAAAAACGGAATGAAAATGCTAAGTTTTGATAAAAACTGTTTATTTTATTATAATATAATTATATTATATTTGCTTAAAATTAAATGATTTATGGTATCCTGAGGAATGTCATACCAGGCTTCTTGAATTCGGTGACAAAGGTTAACTAGATTATTTGGTGGTTGGTTGGCCTAAATCACCCCGACGATTGCCAATCATATCGCACACATGTTCAATTGGTGACTAGTCTGGTGAGCGAGAAGGTCATAGAAGCAGGGTCACGTATGTTCTTGTAAGAGCCTTGTAGTAACCCTTGCTGTATGAGGCTGTGCATTGTCTTGTTGGAAAAGAGGTTGAATTAACCCTCGTATGTATGGCAGTGCAACATTCTGCAGTATGTTTCATATGCCATTCAAATGTCTGTCAATAAAAACTAGAGGTGACCTGCTACCATATGTTATCGCACCACATACCATCGCGCCCCATATAAGGGCCATATGCCGCTCCACAGCAACTTCTATATTTCTGCGTTCTTCACGTAATC
This sequence comes from Tillus elongatus, assembly GCA_964006375.1. Classification (NCBI taxonomy): domain Eukaryota; kingdom Metazoa; phylum Arthropoda; class Insecta; order Coleoptera; family Cleridae; genus Tillus; species Tillus elongatus. The sequence goes on along the minus strand of OZ023262.1, from coordinate 63,954,189 downwards.
ATCTTACAATTCTTCGACCATTGTCGACCCAAAGACAGAATTGGGACTCGTCAGCGAATGCAACACGATCCCATTCACTATCCCAACTTGATCTGCTGTTACACCACTCAAGCCAAGCAGCACGATGTCGAGGTGTTGGTAGGAGACATAAAAATGGTCTATACAAACGAAGCTCAAAACCACATCTTCTGCGATACTTCGTTGCCATAGAGACTCTGTGTTGTAAAACTTCCAACCAAGCATTTTCAATTGACTGTGTTGTGGAAACTCTGTCTTGTCATGCTGCAATCCACAAATGACGATATTCCCCTGCTGAAGTTGCTCGAGGTCATCTGGATCCATGACGACGGTTATGGATTCTTTCTTCAGACCACCTGAACCAACATTGTAACACTGTTGATACACTGCATCCTATGCAGTCCAAAACTTGTCTGATTGAAAAAACAGCTTCCCACATACCAACAACAACCTCCTTTCGAATTCACTTAAATGGTTGTAATTGTTTCACAAATGGCACCTAGGCATAATGGCTTAATAAATTGATCACTATGAGATATTGCTTCAAACTGGAGGAAACACAAATTTAATGAGAAAATTTACCAAGTTTACACCTGTTAAAATGTTTGTCCATATTGTTACCATTTCTTATCACAGACAAAATAGAGTAGTACCTATAGAAAATTTAATTGCAATTGGTCAACTCTTACTGGGTGTATATATTTTTTTTCACAGTCAGTATATGAAACAGAGGAGGGTACTTACAGTCATCACATTTCAATAGTCACTTAAAACAAATAATTGCAGATAAAAATTATGTTTATTACAGCGATGCATTTTCAGTTATAATAGCTTCATCCCATGGTCCATAAATGTTTTCTTTGTGTTTTTGATGTTTTACAAACAGGATAGGAAAAATGATATTAACAAACAACAAAGTTACAGCAAACAATACTGTAAACATATTTGAAATCAACATTAAGAAATAAATATTAATTAAAATTAACATAAACCTTAAAATTAATGAGTTTAGTTCACGCCTTAAGAATGGAAATAAAACAAAGCACTCCACAGCAACTGTTATTAAAATAAATGCGTGGTAAGATGATGATAATCTAGATGCCAAGCAAACAGCCACAAAAACAGAAGCATTCAATGATAAATTATATGACACCACTGCACTATCGACACCATAGTCAAAAAATATGAAATGAACAAGCATCATTAAAAATGTCATTGTGTAAATGCTGTCTGTACTGATTGTAAGAGTTAGAGTATGCAGTACGGGAGAAAATAGTTGACCAAATACAATGAAAATTAACACAGTGCGAAGATCATGCCCTAGCTTTTCCTTTATTTTTTCAGAGTATATCAGTCGATATATTATAAATCCAAAGAAAGTCAAGGTACTGGAAAGTGACAGAACAAGTTCTGGCTCTACCCACTCATTATACAAGTATACATATATCAAAATAAAACCAACAACAGTACAAAGTTCTTCAGTCAGTAAAGTTGTTCCTATAATTGCATCTTTTATGTGCACTTCTCGAAAAGCTACATTCTTCCTAAGGTCCACCAAAAATGTATTCTTATCCGTGTGGTTATCAGGGTACTCTTGTGTTTCGTAAAGCAATTTTCGCCATGGTTTCTTCATTATTAGTTATTGGGTTCTTATAACTGCATCATAGCAAAAATGTATTCAGCTTAAATCGCACTTCAGACAATACCAATACACAACTAATATAAATGAAATTCACAAACGATATGCAATACCCATTAAATATTATGCCATTATGCCTTATGTAAAATAACTACAATTTACAATAAAAATATATGAATATCAAAAAAAATTAAATTCAAATGACTAGGTAACCTTAAAATCTTCTTCTTCTTCTTTGTTTATGGCGTCTGTTTATTCTAACGATTCGCCAGCTCATTAGGGGTGAGATCATAATCTGTCTGTCTCTGGGCCATGTTTGACCACTATTTTCTCTCTTCTGGTTTATATATCGTTACCCCGAAAGAAAAGTGACACAACTCAAAATTCATAGTTTTGAGAAAAGCAGGTTTAAAGATTACGCTTGATTTCAGAATGATTTTAACCGAAGCATAAGCAACTTTATATTCCGAGTTCTTTGCTATTATATAAAAATTTCACACAATTTTAAGTGGTGTTCATAGAACAGACAACAACATTTTGTATTAAGATAATTTTATCCCTTATTTCGAGCTTTGACACTTTTGTTGAAAAAATAATACCATATTTATGAATAATGCCATTTATTTATTAATAAGCAACAATATCAAAATTGTTAAGTATAATAACATAATAATATTTTATAAAAAGTATTTCTATAGCATCTCAAAATATTATAAAAAACATGATACACGTATGGCAAGGATTTTTCTTGAAAATACACTGTTACGTTCTACGGGGTTGTGGATTTGTTGAAAAACGCAGCTTTTCAAACTACTAATTTATTATAACCAACTATTTTCCAACACCAAGATCAACTAAAATATTTATCTCTATTACTCAATGTCCATATAACTATATTTCACTATCCGCCTTCTACGATCGCTTCTTATACACCAACACTTACTGCTGACTCGCTTAATACTCTATGGTCACTTATTCTACACCACACTAACTCAATATTGAACTAACTTACTCTGTGTAACGCTCGCCTATTTATACTGTCCATAGAGATTCTAGACCTTCTGCACTGTTCTACACCTGTCACTTATGGTGCCTTCTAGAAATATCGTTCCAGAGTGTTAGCTGTTACCAACACACTACAACCGACCATAGAAGTACGAAAGTCCATAAACTTAATTCTCATAGACAAATGTGACAAGACATTAGGCTACCCATTTTTTCTCAGTGATGCCCACTTGTTTTTTGTATGATTTTTTAAAACCAACTTCTCAATGCCGTCAACTGAATTTCTCCTTTCCTTCAGGACTCTGAGTTGTTGATAATCATTTTGTTCATACATGGTTTTACAGAAAAATATTCCTGGATGGTTTTTTTCTACTTTTAACAGTTTAGCTTTTATTTTGAAACTATTTCTATCTTCATCTTTAATATTATTATTTAGCTATCCTAGATCAGCATTTAGAGATTTTAATTAAATATCGTTATGACACAATTTGAAAAACTTAAAATGAGCGCCCACTTAACTTACCTGCTTTAACACCAGAACCGTCGCAACTTTAAAAGTGTCACTATTCGCGCAGAGCTGATGGATAAGTAATAAAACCTAATCGGCCAGAACACTTAAATCCTCAGTTTCACGAAGCTAGAAACGAGATTTGATGACCAGCATTTACAACAAGCTATAAAGTCTGCAACAATTCGAAGCCGATGTTGCGAGACTAGCACGATCAGCTGACCCCACAGATCCGGTGAAATTTTTGAACCAGCTGTCGCTGCTTGATGGCATCAGGGATACCGACATCAACAGGCGCTGAGGGTGGCGAGACATAAAAACTTGAACGATACTTAGGCACATTGGCTAGAGTTTGAAGCTGCCAAGCAAGCCTCAAAAAGCAATGTGAGAGTTCGCAGTCTCCAAGTCCCAGAGGACGAAAATAAAGCATATACATCCGAGGTCGTGCAGCTACTAAAGAAACTAGTAGAACAGATGAAGCCCACCTCTCACAAGAAGCTGTTGGAACTGTGCCATAAGGTGGGGCACATAAGAAGTGAATTCCGGCCACCAAGGTCATAATAAATCAATGTACAGGAAAACAAAATGCAGCCAACGAGACCTGGCTGCCCACCACACTGCACCGAAGTCTACAACTATATCACTGGTCAACGATTCTGGCAATACGCTCGTCGTATAAGGATACATCAGCGATTGAGTACCAAGATGGCGGGCAAGAGAGCCAGAAAGAGCCTGCAAAGTGGCTGCAGCTGGTGGCGAACAGATTCCTGGATTTGGTGACATTGAAGTCAAGCTACAAATTGGAAGACCAAACAGCGAGTTGTTGTTGCCGCCAAACCAGACCATATTATACTTAGTCTAGATGTTCTGCAGGGCCACGGTGTCAAGTTAGATCTCGAGAACAATGTTTTGAATATCGGTGATGAGGAAGCAGTTATGTCGACTCTCAATAACCTTGCAGATCGAAAAGTCACTGCCAAAGAAGATGCCATTGTGAGATGTCAGAGTGAGAGTATTGTCCCAGTGAGGATAGTTGGAGATATTTTGGGACAAGTGGTGGGCATTATAGAGCCAGAAGACAATGATCGTTTTAAGAAAGCTCTACTACTCGGTAAAACTCTCGTTCAAGCAAAAGAACTGGCAGCTGTCAGAATAGCCAACCTTAAAAGGTTAGAAGATTCCCAAAGGCCTCGAAATCGGAACATTCGCACCGGTAGCCATCATGCCACGTTGCCACTACCAAGAAGAACCAGCCTCGTCCATTCCGGATGAACCACATCCAAAACATCTACGCCACGTCTTAGCAGAAGTGGAAATGTTTCTCCACAAAAGAAGCAAGTAGTGGCTAAGTTGCTGTCCAAATAACGCAACGTTTTCGTAATCGGCAAGAACGATTTTGGAAGAACAGACCTAGTACGCTATCACATTGAGACATCTGTACCAATCAAGCAACCACCGAGAATGATACCACTGGCAAAATAGCACGAAGTTGACACAATGCTAAGGGAGATGCAGCAGGCACGAGTTATAGAAACATCCCAAAGCCCTTGTGCCTCTCCAGTAATGTTAGTTAAAAAGAAAGGTGGCTCATTGAGGTTTTGGGTAGATTACCACCGGTTAAATGATGTCACTAAGAAAGGCAGCTATCTACTTTCCAGAATTGACAATACACTTGGTCCACTGGCAGGCGCAAAATGGTTTTCAACGTTGGACTTGAAAAGTGGCTACTGGCAGGTAGAGATTGAGCCCAAAGAAAAAAAATACTACGTTTACCACTGGTAGTGGTAGTTCAACGTCATGGCATTTGGGTTGTGTAATGCTCCAGCCACGTTGAGCGTCTAATGGAGACAGTTCTAAGAGGTCTACACTGGAAGACATGCCTCCGGTACCTAGATGACGTCATTATATTGGGAAAGTCGTTCGAAGATCACATGAAGAATGTCTAACAAGTGTTTCAGAAACTACAATTTGGAAAATTGGAGCCAATTTTGGAGCCAATTTGAAATTAAATCCGAAGAAATACTATCTTCAAAAAAACGGTCAAGTATTTAGGTCACATTATCACCCCAGATGGAGTCAAAACCGACCCAGAGAAGACAGACTATATTGTAAACTGAGACATCCCAACCAATGTACATCATCTACGAAGTGTTCTGGGCGTCTGCACATATTACCGCCGTTTTGTAAAGGGGTCTGCTGACATCGCCAAACCCTTGCACAAACTGACGAAAGAAAAGATACCTTTCCTTTGGAGCAATGATTGTGAAAGAGCATTAGAAGCACTAAAACTGGCTCTCTGTTTTCCCCCGGTTATGACACACCGCCAGCCTGGTCACCGATTTATTGTGGGCACAGACGCAGACCAATTTGGCATTGGGGGTGTTCTTTCGCAGGAACAGGGAGGTGAAGAGAAAGTGGTAGCGTATTTCAGCAAAGCCCTGTCGATAGAAGAAAAGCACTATTGCGTAACGAGAAAAAAGCTTCTAGCCATTGTCAAGACATTGGAGCACTTTCACAAATATCGTAAATATCTATATCTAATATGGTCAAGAATTTCTCTTGAGAACCAACCACGCTCCCTACGTTTAGTTCTCCATTTATAAAACCCAGAGGGACAGACGGCGAGGTGACTTGAACGCCTTCAAGAGTACAATTTCACCATCGATCACCTCCCTGGACGACAGCATGGTAATGTTGATGCCCTATTTAGAAGCCATTAATATTCATGTTAAAAAATTCGGTTAAAATGTGAAAAAAAACAACAGAAAGTTGATTTGTTTTTATAATGCAAACGCATTAGAGAATTCATCTTCTATTTTTCTTTTTAAATATATCCACTACTTCATCCGCATAGATTTCTGTAACCATACTGAATATTCATAAAAGCCAAACCGTTCAATATGTTTTGTTACGCAAGTAGTTTTTCAGTCTCCTTAGGCTTGAGAAAGTCCTTTCTGGAGTTGCAGTGGAAACCGGTATGGTAGCCAAAATTTGTAGCAATGTGTAAATATAGATATAGTTTTGGATCGCACTTATGCAGGCATTCCAAAGCAGATTTTGGAGTAGTGGAGGTACATGTCATCACTGCTTTCCACACTTCAAGTTCTATTTACAATTTAGAATTGTTTCCTTCAAATTTCTAAATTAAATTCACCAAAAAGGGACGGCTAATTGCTACATATATTTGTTTTAATTGACAAAACGAATGACTGCAATAATAATAAACTTAAGGTCTTTACAACTTAACTACAGAACTATTCACAATTTTAAAAACAGGTGTTGGGATTGGGAGTAACTCGCGTCCGTAACATCATTAATGTACCTAATATTTCAATATTTTAAACAGTTCGAGGGCGATTTGAACCCTATGCTGTCGCATAATATAGTAGAAATGTAAACAAAATCAAGCCAAGTTTCTATAAAAATGATTCTAAAATAGTTTCTTTTGTATTTAAACTTAAACATAAGACGTTATATAAGACCGAAACAGTCGTGGGATGTGTTTCAATGGTAATTCTACTAATTCTTTAATTAATTGTTACGTATACTTTGAATATAATATCCATGGCATGGAGCCGATCTAATGTATCATGTAAGCAAAACGTTACTTGACGTAGGCCTATGTGGCCGAGAGGCGTCACGCTTGCCTCAAATAACGACAATACCTTCTCATTTACCGATAAAGAAAAGGCTGAAAGATTATCAGAATACTTCGAAAATGTACATGTTGATAACATGGTAAATCATACACCGGAACAAATTAACATAACAAACGAAGTGAATACCTTAGTCATCCGACACGATAATGTGTATTTTATAAAATAAAATGCAACGATGACACTTCCCACACATTACATCATAGTCTCGGCTCCCATAATGTCTTGATGTAGCGTGGCTTGGTTCCGAGATTATAAATGTATGTAATTACATTGTTTAACCGTTGTTGTTGTACTAGTCTCATAATAAAGTTTAGTTAACGCACATCGTGTATTACTAGTGGGCAGTACCCAACCCCCTTGTTCCGTAATTGCTTATTAAACCCTTTAAAAAATTCGGACAAGGGTAGTAACATCATTACTCCTTCTTAAATAATACACAAAATGTAAATTCCAACAGCTGGGATCTATACCTAAAACGCCCTGGTGAAGTTCGCCGAGTGATAATCAAAACAGGTAGTAACAAGGCTGGAGGCATCGACAAAATCCAAAATGCCGTATTAAAGAAACTTCCCAAAGCCGGCGTCACAAAGCTCACCGCTATTATCAATGCCATAATCAAGCTGGGTTACTTCCCAGATGAGTGGAAGGTTTCCGACATAATAGCAATACGTAAAGCAGGTAAACCAGAAGACAAAACAGACAATTACAGACCCATCAGTTTGCTTAACACTTTAAGTAAAGTTGCAGAGGCCGTCATCAAATCCAGATTAACACAGCGTCAAAGGCAGCATTCCAAAATTACGGATATACAATTTGGTTTCAGGAAAAAAACATAATACCGTGCAGCAGAATCATAAATGACATCAGTATCGCATTTAACCCGGACAAATCGACAGCTGTAGTGTTACTTGATATTCAAAAGGCATTTGATACGGTCTAGCAAGATGGATTAATTCATAAGATGATTAAAGATGACTACCCTCATTACTTGATTAAAATTGTAAATTCCTACATAAAAAATAGAAAATTTTGACGATGAAAGATCTAGTTTAAGGCAGATTATGTCAGGCGTCCCTCAGGGTTCATTAATATGACCAGCTTTGTTCAATATATACGTTAACGACATACCACAGGTCGAAAAAAAACTAAAACTGCGCTATTTGCAGATGATACCGCAGTTTACCCACACTATTTTAATGCAGTAGTTACTGGTAAACAGGTACAAACGCACCTTTACATACTTGGAAGATACTAGAAAGAAATGCAAACTAAACATAAATGCAAGTATGTCAGAATCCATTATATTCAGCAAAAGATTCACAGAAAATAAAATATTTCAGCCAATTAGACTTAAAGGCAAAAAACTAAAAGAAAATAAATCTGTAAAATACTTGGGTAAACACCTAGATTCGAAGGTAACCTTTCAAAAACATATAGAATCCTCACTTCAGAAGGCACATGGAGCTCTTACGTTGATCTACACACCCCTTAATAAACATTCCAAACTATCAACAAAAAATAAGTTAATCATATATAAAACAATAAGACCCATCCTCTCTTATGCCGCCACCGCCTGGAGTGGTGCCACAAAAACTCACATAAAAGAAGTCTGGACGCAGCAAGAGCGTTATGGTAGCGAATTTCCGTCAAAATGTTTTTAACGGCAAATATGTCTTGTTTTTAAAAGAACGTCATTTGGTTGGCAGTATAACCTAAATAGTACTAAAAATGTACCATATTTCATTACAATAGCTTTGTTGTTTAAAAAAGTACAAACATTTTCCGAAAAAACTGGTCCGATTTTCCTGGCCAACGAACCTCTTTAAATTATTTACACACCTGCCAAGATATAATTATTCACAAACAGCTTTAGGGCCAAAATTGGAAAAAAATGAGGAAAATTTGCAAAAATTTCTTTTAAAAAAAAACACCATTTTTTATTTAGAGAAAATGCCTTCAGTAATGTTACACTGAATTATATTTTTCACAAAAATTCGACAACATTTTTTTACAATAAATTACTACACATTTATTATTAATTACCAACATATCACAAAAATCTTACAAAAATAATTTCTGCAGAAACACTAAAAACATTTCTGGGAACACTTTTAAAATTCAGCCACTATTTGAGAGTGCCTGCATACGGCAGCTCGAGTTTTTCGACGAGTAATACAAATAAAAAGCTCTCTGAATGCGTCATTTCCATGGGGCTCCTCTCTCTATTGATAAAAACGTCATATCACAATTTGTGATGTGTTTGTGCAATGTGCCAAAAACGTGAAAAGTTGCAAAACAATTGAAATAACTAAAAAACGATGAATGATATCAATTTTTTTCTTATAAACATGCATTATAATTCGATGGAAAACAAAAAAATGCAATAACATAAGGGGGTGTTCTATTAAAAAAAGAAAATGTGTATCACCAACAACTTATAGGCCACCCTGTGAAGGTCAAAATAGGTTTATAAGATGCAGCTCGAGATACACTATAATTAACATATACACTTTTTTCTCATATCTTGTATAATAACGGATATATTGGGCTTTGCCGTAGAAATGCGTCACCCTGTATATGTGTAAACAGACAAAAACTAAAACTGACCGCGTATATCGGTTTTAGGGGTTATAGTTCGCGCTCATTTGAAGAAATCTTTTTAAAATTCACACGTCGCGGTCCTCTAAATAACGAATTTTTTCTACGAAAATTTGTTAAAATATAGACTATTAAACCATAAACTCTATAGCTGAAACTACTGCCGAAGCATCAGAAAGAGGGTCTCTTCTAAATGGATTTGCCGTAAATATTTTAGTAAAATGAGGGACAATGATGGTTGAAGCTGAAGCTTAAGGCTTTGTAAAACACACTTATTACGACATTTCTTCTACACAATCCGTATTTGTTTCAGATTATTTGTCTGAAAATGGTAAATTTTTCAAATGGCGACTGACGTTTTAAGAAGAAAAGTATACAATTTTCTAAATAATTTTTCTGCTACTTCTTGACTTTTTTGCGTCAAGAAAACTTAACCGTAAGATGTAATATTCAATTGGTTTTGTTAATCACACGAAATATTTTGTTCTTGTGCTTTCCTCTGATCACCAGTGGCACTCAATTTTTTTTTTCTTAAAATGCCTATAACTTTTTTTTTCTTTCAACTTAGTGATCTCTATAAAGGCATTAGACAGTGAGGCCGAGGCCCTAGAAGGTAAAATAATGGCAGCGTATGACGCTGCGTCACCACTCAGGGGGAACCGACTATCAAGGTCGTTGTTGTTGTTGTTCATATATGATGGCTGCGGTTTTTTGCCAACCATCAAGGTCCGATGGTGGAATGGGAATCTTGGTCAACTACGAGGGCGGACACGAAGGGCCTTACACCGTGCCGTCCGTGAGTTTGGTGAAGCGGCCTGGGACGAGTTTAGAACCGCCAGAAGGGAGTTTAAGCAGGAATTACGGCGGAGTAAACGAGCCGGTTGGCGTGCGTACTGTGAGGAAGTTAGCCAGCCAGGCTGGTAAGAGTGCTCAAACAGGAGTCGGGAAGTACATTATGGTCCTTAACGAAATCGGACGGGAGCTGGACCAACACCACCAAGGAGACCTTGTGCCACCTCGCTGAGGTTCACCTTGTTGGCGGTGGGGCCGTCATGGAGGCTGCTAACCCGGGCCGGTGGTCGGCGGAGGAGGTAGTCACTGACGGCTCTACAACATGGGCAGTGAACGAGTTTGATCCAGCCAAGTGCGCAGGCTGTGATGGGATATTTCCGACCCTGCTCCAGAGGTGCCTAGAAATATTGCTTCCCAATATAAGTGTCTTCATTCCCAAACCGGGAAGGGAGGACTACACGTTGGCCAAGGCGTACGGGCTAATTAGCCTTACATCCTTTCTGCTACATGTACTGGAAAAGATTATACATAGGTTTGCGCTGGAGGAGATCTTCAGGGGTAACCCCTACCACAAAAACCAGCACGCGTACCGGCAGGGGAAATCGACGGAAACGGCCGCGGCACGCTACGCCGTTACGCGAAAGGTAGAGAGGTCCCTACAATACGGAAAGAGCACATTAGCTGTGTTTTCCGATGTGGAGGGGGCCTTCGATAGAGCAAGGACGGATACGGTCTGTGCCGCCCTACAGGACAAGTGATCGCCTAGATCCCTTATAAGTTGGGTGGTGAGCATACTGGAGGACAGAAGATTTTCGCTGACCTTGAGAGACTGGGGGCTGGACGTTGGAGTGACTGGCGGCTGTCCTCAGGGCAGCTGCATGTCGCCTTATCTATGGTGTCTGATCTTGGACGGCCTTTTGGAACGGCTCTCCGAGAATGGCTTCTAAGCCCAGGCATATGATGGGCTGGTCTTAGTCACCGGCAAATTCCTCAGCGTCGTCTGTGCATGTATGCAATCAGAATGTAGCATAATTGAAAAGTGGTGTGGTGAGCAGGGACTCTCCGTAAACGCGGCGAAGACGGAGATTGTCCTGTTCCCCAAAAAGGGGTATGTGGAAAGGTTCAGGGCGCCCGTGATGTTTGGAAAACCTTTAGCTTTAGTACGGGAGGTCAAATATCTGGTGGTGGTCCTGGACTCCAAAGTAACATGGGGTCGCAAAAAGAACGAGTAGTGAGGAAGGGAGTAGCTCCCCTCTGGCAGCTGCGCAGTGTGATAGGGCGGACCTGGGGACTCGATCCTCGGATCCTTCACTGGATTTACACTGCAATCGTCAGACCGAGAGTCCTGTATGGGGCAGTGGTCTGATGGTGCGGTCTGAACCAAACTGCGACCCGGAAGCTGGCCAAACTTCAAAGGCTGGCAAGTCTGGGCATCAGGCGCTACGAGGACGACGCCCTCAACCGCGCTAGAGGTCTTGCTGATGCTGCCACCGCTTCCCATCTGCATTAGAAGGGAGGCTATGGCGTCGAGGTCGAGGAGGTTTGGTGACGGAACGGAGGAACACTGAGGCATGTTTGCTGGGTTTTCGGGGTTGGCAAAAAGAACTCGCTGTGGTCTACTTGCGTGGCGTTAACCTCCCCACCACTGCTGCTACTACTACTACATTTCATAGATACCTGACATTTCAGTGGCTTTACATTTCTCTTTCGTATTACCTAACAAATTTCTTGAATTGTTTTCTGTCGAAAAAGTTAGCTGCAAATCGGCTTTCTTAAAAATGCTCTCAAGACCCCTTGTGATACGCTGTTAAAAAGGTAGGCAAATAAACTTTTTCTCTATTTTACCTTTCTTGAATGTCATGCATTCCGCTAACATTTTCTTTGTTCTATGTCTATTAATTAAATTTTTCACTAAGCAATCCGAATATCCGTTATATTTAGCGACGTTTTTGATGTACTCTAATTCAATACTATATCTACTCTAACTTAAGGGAAAATTTATCAATCCATTTACTAAGAAATTTAAACCAGACGTTTTTTGTGCAAACGTATGATGTGAGTCATTTGGAATGTAACTTAGAATGGTGGTTTACTTCCTGTAGACATCGAATTCAAAAGAGTCATTATTTTGCATAACTAGTACATCTAGAAAAGGAAGTTTATTAACTACTAATTCGTGGGTGAATTTTATTGAATCAAATTGACAGTTTAGTATTTTAAAATCGTCTACCTTGCATGTATTTGTGTTAAACACTGCAAATTGTCGCGCCCTCTACCGAAAAACTCTTAAAGCGTTAAATAAATGTATCATTTATTTTACTATTGTCAGATAAGGAAGTTCGATGTCCTGAGTAGAGGAATCTGTAGCATAAGCAAAGAAAAAGAAGAACTAACCTTACTTATTTTATAAGAATAAAAAACATAAAACTGTTTACAATTTACAAAAGCCGATCGCATGCTTCAAAGCCAAAATGATTACTTACTACTTTAAAAGTTACAGTTAAATTAAGTAAATAATTTATTAAGCCAGTTATAGCGGCATAGTTACACTAGTTTTGTGGATGTAATTTATGTCTTTTATAGAATGTTTTGAGAATAAGGTAAGTTTTTTTAAATTGTTTTTAGAATACCTAGCACAATATTGATTTTAAACATTTTCCTTGCAGTGTGATCAAAAATAATTGGATTTACTGTTACATCTCATAACCAACTAATCCATTGAATATCATTTCAAAATATCCAGTTAAAAAGGCCTGGACAATACTAAAACATATCCAAATAGTAATATTAATCAAATCAGTTTCATGAATTTAGATTAAATAATAACTTTAAAAGATAGTAGTAAAGTAATTCAAAAGGACATGGATTCCAACCTAATTAAAATAGAAATAGAGGACCATGACTTGGCCCTGCCTATATCTGATGAACATTCTAATTTAAAAGGCATTAAAAATGAACAAGAAGAGAATCTGAGAATAGCAGTTAAGGGTAATAGTCTGGCCGAATGTGAATCAATCAAAAATGAACATGGACTGGTAATGTTAAGTAAAGACAGCCTGCCTGAATGTAGATCAATCAAAATTAAACAAGAAGGACAGATAATAAAAAGTGAGGAAGTTAAGGGCAATAGTCTGGCCGAATGTGAATCAATCAAAAATGAACATGGACTGGTAATGTTAAGTAAAGACAGCCTGCCTGAATGTAGATCAATCAAAATTAAACAAGAAGGACAGATAATAAAAAGTGAAGCAGTTAAGGGTAATAGTCTGGCCGAATGTGAATCAATCAAAAATGAACATGGACTGGTAATGTTAAGTAAAGACAGCCTGCCTGAATGTAGATCAATCAAAATTAAACAAGAAGGACAGATAATAAAAAGTGAAGACAATCTAGTTGAATGTAAACCCATAAAAAGTAAACAAGAAAAACTGGCAACAGTAGGTAAAAACAACCTGGTGGTATGTAAATCAGATAATATTTATAATTTAAAGACTCCTCAAAATAAACACGAAATCCATTTAACAAAACGTTATGAAGTTGTATGCCATGAAAATATTATGATGTTTAATTGCAAGCTCTGTGAATTTAGTAACAAATCCAGAGTTGAAATGGCAAGACATTTAAAGAAAAATCACAGCAGAAAGCAAATTATTAAGAGGCATTGTGAGCAATGTGATTTTAGTACACACACACATTCTAGCTTAAAGTGGCACGTTAAAGTAATTCATCATAAAATAAAAGAACATGGTTGTGATCAGTGTGAACTTAAATTTGAAAAGATGTGGCATCTGTCAAGGCACATTAACAGTAAACATACTGAAGAGAAGCTCATGGAAGATAAGTTATGTAGCATTTCTGCAGAAAGCAGGAATCTGTTTTCTAATCCTATTTCAGATAAAAAATCTAGGAAAAAGATTCCAGACCAAGTTAGTTGTCCATCTTGCAATTATCATCCCACCAACAAATCCACACTGAAAGATCATATCAGAGCAAAGCATAATAAAGAGACACGTTTTAAGTGTACAATTTGTGACTACAGTACTTATTATAAGTGTACCTTTGTAAATCACTTACAGTCACATCAAGAAGATAGACCATTTGCATGTAGAGAATGTAGTTACACTGGCAAAACTAAATCTGGTTTAAACCGCCATGTTTCAACACAGCATAATTGTTTCAAGTGTAATGAATGTGATTATACTGCCCCAAATAGACGATGTTTGCGTCTTCATGTTATACAAGTCCACAAACACCAGGATGATTTATATGTGGATTGTGTTATTACAGCAGAGTAAGGTCTCTTAATATTAAGGTATAATAAAGCAATAGCAATTAGGAAGCCTCATAAGCTGCAGAAGCCAAGTTTTGAAAACAGCATGACAAACATTTTTTTCTCTTTGAAATAAGGTAGGTAGTTATTTAATTATTCTTTTAGGAGAATCACATGTTTAACCCTAATTCCTTTAAGTTATAGCGTCCCAATACTAATAAATTTAGATTCAGTCAAAATTAAAAGGGTCTAGGTTGCATTCAATGTTGCTGAATGCTGAATACCTATTTGATGAGTTTGAACAATGTTATTAGCACCACACGTTTTTTTTATAAATGACCATTTTGTTATAGATAAATACACATTCTGCCATTTTGAAATATTCCACTTGAGTGAGAAATGACCAGATATTAATTTGACACCCCAAGGGCCATTTCCAGGCACTCTTTCTTGGAGTCCTTTGTACAATATCCTATGCTGGTTAGTCTTAAATTTTCTAAAGCGACAAACTTGACCTCATTTTTTTAGTGACTTTTTAACTGCACTTAATTAGATCCTTACTAGAAAATATTTTGAAGGTTTGGCCCTGGCATTTTGCAGGGGGCTTCAATAGTGCCATGAACACTGTCAACTTGTAAGTATGTACTGGAACTAGCGTTGGCAAATATAGTGATATATAAATATTAAGATATCATAATATCTGATTATCGATATATATCTGATATATCTGAAATTTTCACCTTTGCGCGGAAATGTCGAAAAACAACCATCAAACATATCTTGCCTTCTATAATCAAACAATAAATTTATTTCCAATGAAAAGTAAAATTCAACCAATTCCAAAAACAATAAAAAATTAAAAATAAATACCTTCCTAATTTTTCACTCGCACTTAATAAACGTATTCTAAATACCCAATACATAATATCGAATAAACAGCATTTTCTAGGTATCAAATCGAAAGTAGGAAGATAAAAAACTAAATTAGAAATAAAATTCTAAAATTAAAATTTCCAAAAGGAAACAATGTTTTTCGTTAAAGTTGCGAAAAAATGATTAATTCACTTGTAAAAATCAAACAGTCTGAAGATATGTTAGCTGCATCTCATCTTTGTCTACACCAATGGTTTATTATCATTCGTGGAGCAGATCCACTCCAAGTTTCATTTTTATCAAAATTTCATTGTTGGATTGTCTTTCCCTGTGTCCAGGGCCTTAGGTGCGTTTCGCGGTGCATAAGGATATCACCAGAGCAAGTTCCCGCCCAATATAGTTCACCCCAGCACCTCTCCTGACAAGTGCAGCTGCTGCTACATTGTCATTGTTATGCCAGTTCATTAAGGGCAGTCTTGCAACTCCATACCATTTTTGAATTGCAGCAGTAGGATCTAAGTGCCTTATAGCAGCTTGGCTATCAGAAAATACACACACCTTGATGGCATATACTGCTCCTATATGCGCTAACTCCTACCACTGACTATTTTCGAGGAGTCCCTGTACCAGCACAGACCTTCATCGATAGGGACGTTTTATTTCGTTCCCAGTCCTCCCTTTCCGGAGGGACAGTGTTGAAAGACAAGTTGCTGCAGATCTTTGTAGGCATCAGATCTGGGGTCATTCCCAAAACCTTGTGACTTTCAATGCCATCAAGGAGTCTAGTTCTTTCCATCCTGATTGCATTCGGCATGCTGTCAGCCGTTTGTTTAAGTTTGTACGTTGTCCACCTAGCCACCCTCTCCAACCATATGTGAAGAGGTCAAATGCTTAGGAGTACTTCCAGAGCGGCTGATAGATAGTACTCAACATTCCCGCATTCATCAGACATGCTTGTCTCTGTAGATGAGCGAGTTTCGTCCCTCGATACCACGATGTGCCCTAGCCCATCAAACTATAACTCCATGGGCTATCATTGGTCTAATAACCACTACATAGAGTACATCTGCTGTGGGTTTGTTCCCGAGTTGTTCCCACAGATCCTTCAGCATGTCGACAGGGATAACTTGTCCCTGCAGATTACATTCTCCAAATGTACATTCCAGTTAAGCGTCTTGTCTAGGGTAACCCTCAGATATTTCGCTTGTTCCATAAATGGAAGTGTCCCACCCATAAGAGTGGGTGGTTTCAATTTATCGAACCTTCTTCTTCTGGTGAATTGGATAATCATGGTTTTTTGGGGATTCATAGACATTTGCTCCCTCTGGCGCCGATCATTCACTATGTTAGGATCCCTTGAAGATAATTTGAAAGGTCCTCTTAAGATTTACCTCTATTAGTTTTGGATTATCTGTATAGGCTTCTCATATTCAATAGTCAATTTAGTTATTCGCAACAAAAATGTGATACCTGTTTCGCAGGGACTGTATTTTGTTGTTATTTTTAAATAAGAAAAATGGGCCTTAGGTCCTGTATTCCATTCGATATTGGGGACATAAAAGTTTAAGGGTTTAACACTAATAAATAGGAATATTATATTAATGATGACCCCTGCCTGTTTTCAGTCACTTAAATAATTTTTTATTAACCAAGTTGCCGACGTAGAAGAACTGATGTAATACAAGACTGCCAGCTGCCACTCACGCCTAAGCCAATGTATATAATGGGTTGCCTGGAGTTGAAAAAGAGTTATGACAGTTATGCATCTGTAACCGGGTTTTGATCATCGTAACTAAAAATAACTCATTTTGTAAGTTACTTTGATTTTCACTGGTCACATCGATATATGCACATGTGTATATATATTTACACATTTACATCTATCAATAACTAATTATATTCAGATTTTTTCTTCTTGTGAATGTTCTACCTTTGATTATAAATGTGAAGAACGTTAGTTGCCAGCAGTAAACCAGTATTTAATATGTGATTATTATTAGATTATTAGATATAGAAACCAAGCTTTAAGTCGTCCATATAATACGTCTTTCATTCATGGCAAGGGTGAAGTAACCTAAAATGGGTGTGTGTCTGAAGAGAGGGATGTGAATAGGAAGAGCTAGTGATAACATAACAACACTCTGGTCTCACCATTGTGTACAGGGTGAGTCAACGATTTAATAAAATAAGTTTTTCCTTTAGGGGTAAACCTTTAAAATAACATGTATATATCGATCATATGGTTACTAGGTGTGCACATTTTAAAATTATTTTGATTTTAGAATTCTACAAAATTTAGGAAAAGTTGAAACGCTTACATATTATAAGTACACCTGGAGAACCCAACTCACCACCACAGATTTAAAAACACCTGACGATCGTGTCACTAACCAAGTTAATGTCATCAGCGGATGAATAATTCTTAATATCTTACATATACAACTATGTTCATATTTTTATGGAGGTAGTCGGTCTATAACGATTGAGAGTGGTTCAACAAAACAAACATTAACATATTTCGTTTAAGTTCTTTTATTATCTATCGAACGTGTTTCGCCACAACACATTTAAAAAAAACCTGACGATGGTTTTACTAACCAAGGTAGCTGTAACGTTGTAGTTTCAGTTAATAACAACGTTTTACTAAGTTAATAAGTGATTTATTTTAACAAAATCATTATTCATAGTTCATAAACAAGAATGACAAGAAGGATAATTGCGTGTTGACAACGATAATAATAAACATGGCATATCGACAGGCTGAGAAACATAACTAGTGCCAACCAACCTGACATTAATACCAAATATAACTAAACAATAATATTCTTATGTTACATCTTCCCTTTTTACGGAGAACAAGAGAAATACCCAATTAAATATTACAATCCACACTTAATAAGAAACATGTTAACAATTGAACATAGATGCCTTTACAGATCCAGCCTCTGAACAGGTCTAACAACACGACCAGCTCTAGTAACAATACGATCATCACTTGAATTATTAACAGGCACTGACACTGGTACACGTGTTGATTTAGGACTTTGTTGCAAGTTATCTTGAACTACTGCTTCTGTTCCATCTTTGGTGTTTTGAGTAGAAACAATCTCGGTGGGATTCGGGATGCTTGCTTCTGTTTTATGGAGATGAGCTAAATTTCTGCAATAAGTCGAACCATCTTTAAGCGTGACATTGTAAGATCTTTCATTTAGGGTTTCATCAACCACTCCTTCTTTCCAATTTCGCTTACCAATTTGCATTCTGATCCGATCTCCTTTGTTTAACGGTTTTGTTGGTTTTGAACATTTATCGGCATACTTTTTCTGTTTGTTTCGAGCAAATGATAAATTTACAGATACATTACGAACAACTTTAGGAGCCAATTGTTCGTTTGATATTGGAATTTGTGTTCTTGTAATTCTACTCATCAGTCTTTGAGCTGGTGAACCCAATTCTTCAGTTCGTGGGATATTTCTGTGATTTAATAAGGCAAGTTGCACGTCAGAGTTGTCAAGCTCACATTTTCTTAAGATTGATTTCGCAATGGCAACGCTTTTCTCTGCTAAGCCATTTGCACGTGGAAATCGAGGGCTTGAAGTAATGTGGTTGAAACCCCAAATTTTTGTAAACTTCTTAAATTCTTGAGAACAATACTGTGGACCATTGTCTGATTCGAAAACTTCCGGAATTCCATGCACTGAAAACCAGTCTTTTAAGTGTTTGATGATTTCTTGGGACGTTAAATTTTTAAGTCGTTTGAAGTCTAAATAACCGGAGTAACTATCAGTTATCACTATATAGTCACGATTAGAGTATGTAAACAAATCACTTGCGACTATTTGCCATGGCAAGTCTGGAATGGGTTTCGTCAAAATTGGTTGTTTTGGATTTGAACTTTGAGTCTGCTGACAAATACTGCACTTATTTACAAAGTTAGAAATATCTTCATGCATCCCTCTCCAATACAGTAGTTGTCTGGCTCTTCTTAAGCTGCTTTGAATTCCAAAATGACCAGCATGTATTTGTTTCAACATGTGGTGAATTTTTGACTGAGGAATTATGATTCGGTCATTCTTAAAAATTAGATTGTTGTAAATTGAGAGTTCTTCTCGAAAATTGAAATAGTGGCGAATAGTTTGTGGTAACTCCTTGATGCCATCTGGCCAACCATTTAGAATAAATCTCTTGAGAATTTTCAACTCTTCATCAGCTTCTGTAGCTGTTGTGATTTCAGATTGCGCAGTCTCAGACATGGCTAAGGCAATTACTACTTCCTCTTCATCTTTTTCTTCTTTGGTCACGATTTCTTGATTATTACAGTCACGGCTTAGAGCATCTGCAATAGGAATGTCACTTCCTTTGACATATTTTACTTCTGGCCTATAAGATGTTAGTTCGAGTAATATTTTTTGAAGTCTAGGAGGAGCACTTTGAATTGGTTTCTTGAAAATTGTTTCCAAAGGCTTATGGTCTGTTTCTACTAATAGCTTTTTGCCATAGATGTATTCGTGGAATTTTTTACACCCAAATTTGATAGCCACTGCTTCTTTTTCAATTTGTGGGTAATTCTGTTGGGCTGGCGTTAGTGCTTTCGATGCATAAGCAACTGGTTGATTTTCTTGCATTAAGACAGCTCCCAAACTATATGAACTTGCGTCTACTGACAGCGTTACGTCTTTATTTACATCATAGAACTTTAGGACTGGCGGCGAAGTTAGAAGTTCTTTAATTTTCTTGACTGCTACTTCTTGTTCCTGTTCCCAGTGCCATACGACATCTTTTTTTAATAATTCACGTAGTGGTTGCGTAATTTCTGACAGATTTGGAATAAACTTGATTAGATAGGTTACCATACCTAACAGTCTTTGAAGTTGTTTCTTATTTTCAGGAGTCTTCATTGTTTTAATCGCTGAAATCTTCTCGGGATCACTTTCAAGTCCTGTTTCTGTTATCACGTGACCCAGAAAATTGATTTTCTTCACTTCAAATTTGGATTTCTCCTTGTTGAGCTTTAATCCAGAATCTTGAATAACTTGCAATACTTTTTCAGTTATTTTTCTTAACTCTTCTTTGGATTTGGCATAAATTAAAATATCATCCATAGAGCATTCTACGTTTGAAATGTCCTTTAATAAATCAGACATGATTTTCTGAAATAGTTCTGGTGCTGAAGCGAGGCCAAATGGTAATCTTTTACATGAATATCTTCCCCATGGCGTTGCGAATGTCAAATACTGTTGGGTGCGCTTTGTAACTTTGATTTGCCAGAATCCTCTCTTACAATCTAACAATGTAAAATACTTTGAGTCCTTTAATTTAGCTGCAATTTCTTCCACTGTTGTTAAGGGAAACCTTCTTCTTAAAATATTTTTATTGACATCAGTCGGATCAAGGCAAAGTCTGATTTTATTATTTTTCTTGACAATAACCATTGGGCTGACCACTGGTGTTGGCTCACTGACTGGTTCGATCACATCCATTTTAACCATTGCATCCAGTTCACGTTTAACATCATTATGAAGTGAATGTGGTATTTTTCGAGGGGGCCTGATGTGGAAATTAGGATTTTCTACCAAATCAATATCATATTCAAAATTTTTGAGGCAACCCAGTCCTTTAAACAGATTCTCATTTGACTGTATGGAAACTGTTTGTACTCTTTGAATAAGGCCCAGTTTAGTAGAAGATTCTCTTCCTAGAATCGCAGGAACTTTCTTATCAACAATTTTGAAGTTAACAATTGCAGTTTGATTTTTAATAGTTGCTTCCAGATCGACTTCTCCCACAACTTGAAGTTTATTGTCGCCAAATGCTATGAGTCTTTTCACTTTCGATGGTTTCAACTCTTCATTAAAATACTTGACTATTTTCCAAGGCAAGACGTTACAATCAGCACATGAGTCTAGATAAATATGGAATTTTTTACTTTTAATTTCAATAATTTCAGTCCATCTATCTTCATCTAGTTCTGTGTTCAATGAATTTATGAACAGTTCTTCATCACTGCTTGATTCTTCATTCTCTACAGCGTTAACTTTCTTTTCTTGCTTCTTGTTGGCTTTTGATTTTGTTTTAGCCCAACACTGTGATGCAAAATGACCTTTTTTGGAGCAGTTGTCACAACTTTTATTGAATGCTGGACAATTTTGGAATTCAAAGCAGCTTAAGAAGAGCCAGACAACTACTGTATTGGAGAGGGATGCATGAAGATATTTCTGGTTCCCGAAAGGGAGCGTGGGTTCGAACCCCACACCTGACACCATGTAACGTTGTAGTTTCAGTTAATAACAACGTTTTACTAAGTTAATAAGTGATTTATTTTAACAAAATCATTATTCATAGTTCATAAACAAGAATGACAAGAAGGATAATTGCGTGTTATTACAGTAGCGTCATCAGAGGTTGAATAATTCTAAATATCTTATATCCACAACTCTATTTATATTCTTCTGCAGGTAGTCGGTCACTAACGATTTAGGGAGGTTCAACGACACCAAACATATTTGGGTTGGCGGAAATATCTGCATTCTTTTATGATCTATCGGACATTGCTGTATATATATATATATATATATATATATATATATATATATATATATATATATATATATATATATATATATATATATATATATATATATATATATATATATATATATATATATATATATATATATATACTTTCGAAGGCGTTTCCTCATTAACGTGGTGATTATTATCCCAAATATGTCGGGCGACGGGAGATCTATTTATAGTACCGTGTCTTAATTGTGCCAAATGTTCTTTGAATCTAATTCCAATAGATCTTTTTGTTTGTCCGACATATTTAAGATCACAATCTTTATAACTTATTTCATAAATTCCCGACATTTTGGCTGTACTGTCCTTGTCTTTCGGTTACCCAGCAAGTTTTTTCAAGTATTTTTTGTCGAAAATGTTAGTTACAAATTGGCTTTTTTTAAATGTTACCTAGACCTCTCGCGATTTGAGGTTCAAATGGTAAGCAAACAAAGTTTTTTCGGCTTTCTCTCTTCTGAATGTCGTTGATTCCGCTAACATTTTCTTTGTTTTCTGTTTGTTAATTTCATTTCTCCACTAAAAGCAGTGTATCCGTTATTTTCTGCCATTATAATTAAACTTAATATACTTTAATTCTTTGGTATATCTGCTTTTAATCAAAGGAAAATTGATTAAACTGTTTACTAAAAAATTCAAGCTGGCCATTTTTTGTGTACATATGATGTGAGTTATTCGGAATGTAGCTTAGAGTGGTGATTTCCTTTCTATGGACATCGAATTCTAAAGTGTCTTTATTTTTGGTAACTAGTACATCTTGAAAGGGTAATTTATTATTAATTTCTAATTGGTGTGTAAATTTTATAGAATCAAATTTATTGTTTAATTTGGCAATAAAATCTTCTATTCCGCAATGTGTGTTAAACACTGCGAAAATATCATCCACTTAACGATTATATATATATATATATATATATATATATATATATATATATATATATATATATATATATATATATATATATATATATATATTTAGAATACAGAATTGATGTTGCACAGCTCCAGGATGTAGAGTGGAGGAGGTCATATGGCCAGCATAGTTTCAATGATTTTGAACAATCATTGGCTTCCGAGAATTGGCAGGAGGTATTTACCACTGATTCTGCAGGGGATGCTTATAGCTCATTATTTGATATCTTTCAGTATCATTTTGAGAACAGTTTCCCGTTGATGCGTCGTAGGTGGGTGGTGAAACAATCGAGTATTGAGGATAGTAACGCATCCGAACACAGGGAGTTAAAGGCGCAGGTATTGTTCTTACATGATGTTTATAAGATGCATCCTACACCATCGAATAAACAGCTTTATGGAGAAATAAGGACCAGATATAATTTGTTTTTGGGGCAGTCGAGAGCTAAGGCGGCAACTGAAGCTATACAAAAGTCTGACAATAAATCAAAAACAATTTGGCAAATTATAAATGGTGAAACAGGTAGAAGTAAGATCTTGAATTCTGAAACTAATATATCAGCAAATACATTCAATGATTTTTTTTACATCCTATGCAGAGAGGTTGGTAAATAACGGAGTGGGAAATAAATTAAATTCCCCAGAATCTTATTTCTCTGGGATTCAAAGTCCAGCGAACTCTTTTTTTATGAAACCAGTTGTTGAGTATGTCAGGAATGCTATCAATAAACTTAAAAATACAAAATCAAAGGATATATTTGGTATGGACTCGTATGTCATTAAGAGGTCTGGAGATTTTATTGCTCTGCCACTGACACATATCTTTAATCTCTGCATCACGCAGGGTTGTTTCCCTGCGTTGATGAAGTGTGCGAAGGTACTTGCGTCTTTCAAGAAGGGGGACTGCAATGATTCTTGCAATTTTAGGCAGGTTTCGGTTTTGCTGATACTGTCAAAAATCTTCGAATTCCTTATTTTCCAACAACTTTATAGTTACTTTGAAGATAACCATCTATTCTATAAACATAAGTATGGTTTCCGCAAGAGATGCAGCACCATGGATGCGATATCGTAAATTGTGCTTTTGAACAGAGAAAACAGTGCTGTGCAGTTTTTGCAGACTTAACATTGTGTCTCGCACGAAATATGTTTGACAAAGTTGAGTCATTATGGTATTAGGGGAGCCTGTCTGGAGTTGCTGCGGTCATACCTTAATAATAGAACACAGAGAGTTTTTCATGGTGGAAAATACAGTGAAATGGGATACATTCGTAGAGGGGTGCCTTAGGGTTCTGTACTAGGGCCACTTCTCTTTCTCATATATATATATATATATATATATATATATATATATATATATATATATATATATATATAAACACACACACACACACATACACACACACACACACACACACACATATATATATATATATATATATATATATATATATATATATATATATATATATATATATATATATATATATATATATATATATATTGTTGCGTTTTCTCCGGGTTCTGGATAAGTGAGACTTTAAAGATTAACAAAACAACTTTATTTACACTCTAAATATGGATACAATAAAATTTCTAGAATGTCTCTCTCACAAAACACTTCATTTACTGGCCTTACAATTACTACTCTCAACAAAAGTCACTAATCTGGTACTACAGTCTCTTAACACTTTACACTGCTTCAAGTCACTACCACATTCTCTTACTGAACTGAACTAACTTGGGCTGGCTTGCTTTCGCTTTTATATACTCGCCGTACCTTCCCCTCCTTTCTAGAGCCTTCCATTCCAGAACGTTCCAGGACCTTCTTTTACTAGAAGGTTCTGTGAATACAGATCGGCCCCGTGTGTATACAGGGGGATGTATATACAGGATGTTCGGAATGTGCAGACCTCAGTTATCCGTTCCGACGGGGTACAAGTTGGTAACTTCGTTATTTCTGGTCCTAGAGGGTTGAGACTTCGCCTGAGGGGGGTCACCCCAGGCACCCCCAGGGGGGTGGGGAGGCGGTGTTGCCAGATTGTGCAAAAATTCCCAGATGTTGGGGAAATTCTGGAGATGTGGCAACACCGCACCTACGTCTATTGAAGTGCTTTGTAACACTGCCCCCCTCCTTAAGACTGTTCGTCCCGAACAGTATTTACCGGCCGCCAACTTGGGGGTTCGTTGCCCCGATAGGGACTCAACCTCTCTATGTGAACAACTTTGGGTTTAGTTCTTGGAGACAGCTGGATTCTGTAGACTAGGTCGTTAATTTTCTTAGTCACCAAGTATGGCCCTTCCCATGGTTTCTGAAGTTTGGGACTGAGGCCCTTTCTCCTTGTTGGTTGGTACAGCCACACTGCATCACCTTCCTTGAATGTATGGGGTGTTGCTCTGCGATCCAAGCGCATCTTCATCCGGTCACTGCTTAAGAGGAGCCTATCTCTGACACATCTGTGTATAGTGCGCAGTTTTCCTTCTAGGTCGGCAACATACTCAGGTAACGTAGCTAGGTCCGCTATGTCCTCGTTCGGTGGTGGTCTCGTCATGTCGATTGGTAACCGCATCTCTCTGCCGGTCAACATCATGGATGGAGTGTAGCCGGTAGATTCATGCTGAGAGCTTCTGTAAGCCAGGAGGAACAGAGGTATCAGCTTGTCCCAGGTTCTCTGATTCTCGTCGACAAACATAGCAAGATACTGATTGATGGTCCTGTTATGCCGTTCTACCATGCCGTCTGATTGAGGGTGGAGTGGCGTTGTTCTCGTTTTCTTTATGCCTAGCAAGTCCATTAGGCTCTTCCAGACCTCTGATTCGAAATTCCGGCCCTGGTCGGTGTGAATCTCCAAGGGTACGCCATGCCGTGATATGACATTTTCCATCAGGGCTTCTGCTACGGTCGTTGCCTCTTGGTTGGGGATCGGCGCAACTTCAGGCCATTTCGAGAAGTAGTCCATCGCCACCATTATGTATCTGTTCCCAGACTCTGTGATGGGAAAAGGTCCTGCGATGTCTACGGCAACTCTCTCCCACGGTGTACCTGAGATGTACTGCATCATTTTTCCTCTGGATCGGGTCTTTGGTCCTTTCTTTGAAGCACACTGGTCACACCGTTTGCACCATTCTTCCACGCTTCTTCGGCAATTTATCCAATAGAAGCGGTCCCTGACTCTGGCGAGAGTCCTGTTGACCCCAAAGTGGCCTCCACTTCTACTATTGTGTAACTCATGAAGAACACTGTCTATGCACTCACTTGGCACAACAGTCTGGTATATACAGTCTCTACCATCGACAGTTTCCCATTTTCGAGTGATCAAGTCATTCTTTAGGCACAAGGAGTCCCACTGTAGCCAGTAGCCTTTAACCTCTGCCCCAAGCCGGGACACATCGTGCCACTCAGGTCTTTTCCCCTTTTCGAGCCATTCTCTAATACTTTTCAAGTCTGGATCTGTCTTCTGTGCGTCTCTGATGTATTCAAGATTTACGTCTAGATCGGTGTTATTCTTCTGTCCTGCCACCAGTTGTTTGATCTGATGAGTTACTTTGTCGATCTCTTTGTTCTCTTGTCGCTCGCAAAATTTACATTCATGCACTGAACATGGTCTTCTTGACAGGCTGTCTGCATTAGCGTGACTTCTTCCTCTTCGATGTTCAATCCGGAAGTCGTAGCTCTGCAGTTTCTCTATCCATCGGGCTATCTGTCCTTCGGGATTTCTAAAGTTCAGAAGCCATTGCAGAGCAGAGTGATCCGACCTCACGCGGAATGTTCTTCCGTACAGGAAGCTGTGGAAATGTTCGATGGATCTTACAACTGCCAGCAGTTCTTTCCGGGTTACACAGTAATTCCTTTCTGCTTTTCCGAACGTTTTGCTGAAGTAGCCTATCACAACTTCTTCTCCGGCTTGGAGCTGCGAGAGTACTGCCCCAATGCCATACTGGGAAGCATCGGTGTCCAGTATGAACGTCCTGAGGATAAGCCAGTATAGGAGCAGTGAGAAGACGATGTTTGAGTTCTCTAAAAGACTCTTGGCAATCTGGTGACCAGATGAACTCAACCTTATTTTCAGTCAGGCTATGCAGAGGTTTCGCAATGCTGCTGAAGTACTTCACAAAGCGTCGGTAGTAGCTGCAAAGTCCCAGAAAACTTCTGACCTCATGTTTGTTCTTCGGCACAGGCCAGTCTCTTACTGCCTTTATTTTCTCTGGATCAGTTTCTATCCCTTTCTCAGAAACGATATGTCCGAGGAAGTTCACTTTCTTCTGGAAGAGGACGCATTTCTTGGGATTGAGTTGCAGATTGGCACCTCTCAGCCTGGAGAAAACCTGCTTCAGATTCGACAGGTGTTCATCGAAAGTCCTTCCAATCACCATGACATCGTCGAGATACACCAGGCATGTTTCCCATGTAAGTCCTCTCAGCACTAACTCCATTAGTCGCTCGAAGGTGGCAGGAGCATTACATAAGCCGAATGGCATGACCTTGAATTGGTACAACCCATTCCCGGTTGAAAAAGCAGTCTTCTCCTTATCCTCTTTATGGAGTTCTACTTGCCAGTAGCCACTTTTCAGGTCTAATGTAGAGAACCACTTTGATCCGGCCAAAGTGTTCAAAGTGTCGTCGATCCGGGGCAGGGGATAACTGTCTTTCTTGGTGACATCATTCAGCTTCCTATAGTCCACGCAAAATCTCATAGTGCCGTCTTTCTTGGTGACCAAAACTACTGGGGACGACCAAGGACTATTAGACTCCTCGATCACACCATCTTCCAGCATTTCGTTAACCATCGCCTTGATTTCTGATTGCTTGGCAAAAGGCAGTCTTCTCGGCGGCTGTCTAATTGGTCTTGCGTCGCCAGTATTAATTCTGTGTTGCACTAGACTCGTACGACCTGTGATTTTATCTTGAGCGAAAATATCGGCCTCCTCCAATATGAACTTCAGGGCCATTTCCATCTCCATGTTGTTCAATTGGCCCCATGAATTCTTGAACCGCTCTACTATTTCTACTGGCAGTCTTCTGTCTAATGCAGTGGGTGTCACGTTTCTTGACAACGTCACTCGGTCAATGGGCTCGCAAGTGGCGATAACCTCACCTTTCTTCAATGTGACTCTGTTAGTTTGCACGTTAGCCACTCTTATGGGTATTGTCTTCTTCGGGTCTACTAAGCATCGTGCGACGAGGGCACCATCATGTCTATCTTTTAGGGGCTCCGCTATGAGAGCAGACATACCATCAAGTTTCTTCTCTAGCCTGGCTCTGACAATCTTCTCACTGTTACCAGGAATCCGTGTATCCTCGTCGACAATAAGTCTCACCCTGAGATTAGCTTCGCCTGCTGTTGGAGATAAATACAACTCTTCGTTGCCGATTCTCAAAATCTTATTTTGGAAGTCTACTGACAGGACATCGAAATCTTCCATTAAATCCAGGCCCAGAATAAATTCGTCGACGATTTCTGCGACGACAGCCCTTACCTGTAGCTCAGTACTGCCCAGCCTAATGAAAACAGTGGCCTCTCCATGCACAGGTATCCTATCTCCTTTTGCCGTCTCCAACACAGGCTGTTTGTTGGTCGTGAGTGCGGACCTGTTTGGCAACATGTCTGGACGTACAATGGATCTAGTAGCACCAGTATCGATGGTGAAACTGCATTGTCTTCCGTCTATGCTGCCAGGTATAACGAGGCTCTCGCGGTAGCGTCGGATAGTGGAGACCCTGACCTTGGGGCCCTGGGTCTCGCATGCCACGTGTCGCCCACCTACACTGGCGTCAGGTCGTTTTCCCTGATGGCGCTCCCTGTTGGTATATTCTTGTCTTCTGCGAGCCACCTGTTGGGTTTGTAAGCACTGCCTACTTATGTGGCCTTTCCTACCACACTTGTAACATTCTATGTCTGACCAATCTGCTTTCGTTTTACGTGCTCCGACCGTTGCAGTGAGCTTGCTTATGGCTTCCTTTATAAACTTTATTTCTTGCCTAAGCTCCCCAGTCGTGTCTGAAAGGTCCTCTTTCTCCTTCACTTCGCGCAGCCTGTTGCGGCGAGGTTGAGATGCATTCTTCGCTGCTTCAAATTCCAAGCCATAAATTACGCAGTCCGTAAGTGTTTTGAACCTTCTGAGCCTTAAAGCTTGTTGCATTTCATTATCAAGTACCCCATCGATGAAGGTCTGGACGGTTATCTGGTTGACAAATTCTTCTGGGGCTTGGGGATATGCCAGTCGCACAAGTTTCTCCACTTCGGCACTAAATTCTTGCAGCGTCTCATTTGGCTTCTGGACCCTTGACTTTAGTTGTGTCTGGTAGACCTGGCTCATGTACTTGTTACCATATCTCAAATCTAGGGCCTGTATCACTGTTAAGTAGTTTTGCTGTTTCGACTCCGGGATGTTCTGGAGGATTTCTAGGGCTTTACCTCGAAGCGATAGAATTAGAGCAGTTGCTGCCTGTTGTTCGCTCCACCCATTGCTGAGAGCTGCCGCCTCAAACTGCCTCCTGTACATGGGCCACGATGTTTCTCCGTCAAAAGTCGGCGGCTTCAAGGTTCCATGAGGCTGCTGCGCGGCTGGTACATCCGCCTCCGGCCGATTTTGAACTGGGGCCATTCCAGTAACTCCTCTTGGTTCAGTTCTATCAGTCTGGACAATCAACTGTTCGGTCAGTTCTTTATGTGTGCATTCTGTTCCTTTCATGATCATCTTCATTTGTTCTTTCAACCCTTCCACTTCTTCCCATCGTTTATTCAAATCCTCTGTTACATTTTCTACTTTCTTGTCCACATTTTCTACTTTCTTGTCCACATTTTCTATTTGTTCGTTGATCTGTTCAATTTCTTCTTTTACATCGACTCTTATATTGTGGAACATACTTCGGAGCTCTTCTTTATCTTCTTGTCGCCTCTGTTCCTCATCTTGCCGTCTTCTCTCGTCTTCTTCGCGCCGTCTTCTTTCATCTTCTTGTCGCCGTTGTTCGCTTTCTTCGCGTTGCCTCTTGAGGTCTTCTTTATCTTCTTGCCGCCGTCGTTCGTCTTCTTCGCGCCGTCTTCTTTCTTCTTCTTGTCGTCGTTGTTCTTCCTCTTGTCGTCTTCTCTCGTCTTCTTCGCGTTGTCTTTTCAGTAAGTCCATCAACTCTTTGATTTCAGCCATCTCGTCGTAGTCAGTCGATCTGGTGTTTACCATTTACAGCTAGCTTAATTGTTCACTTCTTCACTCACTTATCCCACACTTCTGACACCAAATTGTTGCGTTTTCTCCGGGTTCTGGATAAGTGAGACTTTAAAGATTAACAAAACAACTTTATTTACACTCTAAATATGGATACAATAAAATTTCTCGAATGTCTCTCTCACAAAACACTTCATTTACTGGCCTTACAATTACTACTCTCAACAAAAGTCACTAATCTGGTACTACAGTCTCTTAACACTTTACACTGCTTCAAGTCACTACCACATTCTCTTACTGAACTGAACTAACTTGGGCTGGCTTGCTTTCGCTTTTATATACTCGCCGTACCTTCCCCTCCTTTCTAGAGCCTTCCATTCCAGAACGTTCCAGGACCTTCTTTTACTAGAAGGTTCTGTGAATACAGATCGGCCCCGTGTGTATACAGGGGGATGTATATACAGGTGTTCGGAATGTGCAGACCTCAGTTATCCGTTCCGACGGGGTACAAGTTGGTAACTTCGTTATTTCTGGTCCTAGAGGGTTGAGACTTCGCCTGAGGGGGGTCACCCCAGGCACCCCCAGGGGGGTGGGGAGGCGGTGTTGCCAGATTGTGCAAAAATTCCCAGATGTTGGGGAAATTCTGGAGATGTGGCAACACCGCACCTACGTCTATTGAAGTGCTTTGTAACAATATATATATATATATATATATATATATATATATATATATATATATATATATATATATATATATATATATATATATATAAATGATCTTCCTCCTAACATTCCTGATGGCATCCAACAGAGCAGGATAGCAACGGCCCTCTTTGCAGACGACACAACTTTCATTATCACTGGTAATGCTGGTAGTGATGTCAATAAGACTGTGGACAGTGTTCTTCGTGAGGCGACAGCTTGGTTTAATGATAATGAACTGTTCCTCAATGAGGATAAGACAGCTTTAATCAGTTTTCATGCCAGGAATTATCTTGGTCTCAACATCGACCCTGCTCTTGTATGGATGAGCCAAATAGACTCGTTGGCTGGTAGACTAGCCTCATGAGTGTATGCAGTGCGTAAGATTTCTGCAATGGCTGGACCTGAGGCAGCTTTGATCACCTATTATGGGTTGTTTTACTCACGTCTGAATTACTGTTTGCTTGCATGGGGAAATGCAGCGAGTGTGGACTTGGATAGACTCTTTGTGTTGCAGAAAGTAGCTGTCAGATGTATTGTCGGGGCCGGTTGCTGTGCTCACTGTAAACCCATCTTTCCGGAACTTAACATAATGTCACTATACTCACTGGTGGTTTACAGACAATTGTTGGTGGTGAGAGAGAACAGGAGAAGTTTTGACACACATGCTGAAGTGCATAGTTATAACACCAGACATAAAGATAATTTAATCCAACCGAGGCATCGGATAAATAAAACTAAATTGGTTAGGGTAGACTTTTTCAATGCACTTCCAAGGTGGTTGAGAAATGAACTTATTAATAAATTCCGAACAATTATTAGATATTTTTTAATACAGGCTTGTCTATACAGAACAGATGAATATTTTAATGTTTTTTTTATTTTTAATTTCAACAACACACCACGAGGGCTTACAGCCTAAATACTATCGTACCGTGGGTGTTGACAAGGAGGAAAGAGGCAGCTTGTTAATTCTGGACTTGAAGGTTTGGAGGTTCGGAGGAGAAGGAAAAACATGTGCCGGCAAGGAATTCCACAACTTGGAAGTCCTCGGGATAAAAGAGCGGGCATAACAAGATGTTCTATGTCTGGTGACCTGGACAGTAAAAGGGTGCATTCGCTCTGTTCCCCTGGTAGATTTGTTGGGGGCAGCAGGTGGGGGAACTATGGAGGAAAGCTCCTCTGAGCAATGCCCGTGCAGATATCTATAAAAGAGAGAGAGGTCACCAACAGCACGTCGGTGGGCAAGGGATGGCAGCCTTTGGGTGAGGGTAGGGTCACCGATGAGACGTGTAGCTCTCTTTTGAATGGAGTCCAGGATAGCGAGTGTAGAAGCGGCATCGGCACCCCAGATGTGGGAGCAGTATTCGAGGTTTGGCCTTATTTGTGAAGTATATAAGGCATAGAGATTAGCTGGTGAAAAGTATTTGCGAGCCCGGAAGAGGAAACCTAATTTCTTAGCACCCGCTTCTGCAATTGATGTGACATGTTGGTGCCAATTAAGATTTCGATCCACAGAAATGCCAACAAGAGAAAAAGACTCATTACTTTGAATAACTTGGTTGTTCATTGTGATGGGTCTAGGGCTGGTGTATCTCTTGTGAGAAAGAAAGCAAGACTTAGTTTTGATGGGGTTGAATTGTACAAGATTTCTACTTCCCCAGTCTAATATTTTTTGGAGATCCACGGAGACAGAACCCTCCATGAGT
The DNA here is from genome assembly GCA_964006375.1 of Tillus elongatus. Classification (NCBI taxonomy): domain Eukaryota; kingdom Metazoa; phylum Arthropoda; class Insecta; order Coleoptera; family Cleridae; genus Tillus; species Tillus elongatus. The sequence goes on along the minus strand of OZ023262.1, from coordinate 63,921,764 downwards.
CTGCGATCCTCATCTAATTGGGCTAAAGAGACAGGCTTAGAATATTGTATATTTGAATGGAGGGTGCTGTCGTCCGCGTAGCTGTGAACTGGGTTGGATGTGCTCGAGAGGAGGTCATTGATGTGGAAAAGAAACAAAGTAGGGGCTAAAGCTGAACCTTGAGGAACTCCTGCATTAATTGGATAAAGTTTAGAGGAATGGCCATCCACAACAACAGATATGCTCCTGTTGGAGAGGAAATTTGCTGTCCACATACAGAGTTTTGGTGGTAGGCCATGGCCCGGAAGATTATTAAGCAGCGCTGCGTGCCAGACCTGGTCGAATGCTTTGGATATGTCTAGAGCAACAATCTGGGATTAATTGTGTTGTTCCATAGACTTGTTCCAAGAATGGGTGACAAAGGAAAGGAGGTTGGCAGTCCATCTGCGCTGACGGAATCCATACTGTCTGTCGTGTATTATACTGTGTTTTTCAAGAAATTTTAGTAATTCGGTGTTTATATACTTTTCCATCACTTTAGAGACGACTGAAGGGGGAGAAATAGGCCTGTAGTTGCTGGGAAGCGCTTTGGATCTTTTCTTGGGGATGGGTTGTACTCGAGCAGTTTTCCAGTTACTAGGGAATATGCCTTTATTATAAGATATCTGAAACAGACGAGTCAGGACAGGAGCAAGCTCTGGTGCGCATTTTTTGAGAACAATTGCTGGGATCTCGTCAAGGCCAGAGGCTTTCCTGGTATTAAGAGAAGAGAGCATGTTTCGTACCTTTTTAGTTTTGAAAATGATATCCGTCATTTTATGCGCGACATTGGGGATTGTTGGTGGTTGAACATTTGGAGGTAGGTTGAGAGTAGAATTGCCGGCGAACAACGAAGCAAAAAGTTCAGCCTTGCCCAGGGCGGTAGAAACTATTTCATCCCCTGAGACAAGAGGTGGGAACGTGCTTTTGCAGAAATTATTCCCAATAGATTTAGCAAGAGTCCAGAAGGGTTTGCCGCCGTTGGAGCTTAAGATGACTTTGTTTTTGATGTGGTTATTAAACGAGTTTTTTGCCTCAGAAAGAATGCGGCATAGCGGTTTCTTGCGTCGTTAAATGCTTGACGATTTTGTTGACTGGGATTGTGTAGAAGCGTTTTGTGAGCTTTGACCTTTTCAAGTCTGGCCTTGTCACAGGATTTAGAGAACCAGGACTTTTGAGTGGCTGAAGAGGTTTTCTGTGTACGTGGAATAAATAATTCCATGCCAGCTTGGATAATTTCGGTGACGTTTTGTGAGATATCAGATGGGTCAGGATGAGAGAAGCAGACAGGCGCCCATGGAAATGAGGAAAAGTAATCCCGCATTTCATCCCAGTTTGCGGAGTTGTAGTGCCAAACGGTACGTGGGTGTGATGACTGTGTGACCTCGGGTTGCATTGCGCAGGAAGCAGTGGCCATGCCGTGGTCTGAGCGACCAAGGGGGGCGGTGACTGATATCTTATAGCATTCAGGTTGTGTAGTATGAAGGAGATCCAAGGGATTTGAGCTGTGTGTTGGGATACGAGGAAAATAAGTAGGTTGCTGAACCATATTGGCTAAAGAATTGCTGACTGCAAAGGCCTCTGCTGCTCTCCCTTGTGGATCGGTTTTTGAAGATCCTAGCCATTCCTTATTACTGATTTGGGTTTCGGTGAGGAAGAGGAGTTGGGGCCTGTTAGTCTGGAGGAAATTGTGGACGGAGTTCAGGTTAGAATTTAGGCCACATATATTCGAAAAGGATATGTTAAATCTTGATGTTGGCGCCCCCTGTAGTGCCGCAGTTGAGATTCTCGATGGCCAGGTGATCCATTCTTTTAGTGATAAGCAGATATTGTGTGTTTTAGATGTGTATGTATTTTTGTTAATTTTTAGTTTCACATTTACATGTACTTTATGTATAATTTTTTATCTTGACTGTTCAATTTCATTTTTTGTGTGATCTTGTGGCTAATAAAGTTATTCTATTCTATTCTATATATATATATATATATATATATATATATATATATATATATATATATATATATATATATATATATATATATATATATATATATATATATATATCTATATATATATATAGTTTCAGTTATAGAGTTTGTGGTTTAATTGTCTATAATTTTTAGCAAATCTTCATAAAAGAAATTCGCTATTGAGGTAACCGCGACTTTTGATTTTTAAAAAGATTTTTTAAAATGAGCGTGAACTAGGTCTCCTAGGACCCACATCCGGGGTTAGTTTCAGTTTTTATCTTTTACATATATACAGGGTGACGCATTGTTCCGGTAAAGCTCAATATTACTGTTATTATACAAGATACGAGAAACAATTGCATGTGTTAGTTATGGGGCATCATGAGCTGCTTTTTATAAAAAATATTTTGACAATTACAGGTGGCCTATAAGTCGTTGGCGATACAATTTTTTTATTAATTGAACACTCCTTACGTTATTGAATTTTTTATCAAAATATAATGCATGTTTGTAAGAAAAAAAGTTGAGACGCAGTAAGTGCGCTTTGGTGCGAATTTTCATTAAATGCTTCATATTTCAATAATTCAATTTGATATTAACATAAGGTTCATTGGCTAAAAAACCAGTTGTTTCGGGAACATTTTAAGTTTATTTTGGGAAAATTTTTGTACATATCCCAACAAAGTTATTTTGATGAAATATGGTACATTGTTTCTAGTATATAGGTTATACTGGTAACCAAATTTTATGCCTGCTTTCATTAAAAAAAGCCATATTTGCTATTAAAAACATTTAAATGAAAATTCACTTCCACAAAGTACTTGCTGCGTTCAGAATTTTTTGTTGCAATGAAATGAGATAACAATTTAACCATAAATTTAAGAACTTATCAAACAAACGACATACACATTTTGTTTTCCAGAGGTCGCATTTGTTTCACAATTTTCGTTTGGAAATCATTTAATGTTTTACAACCGGTCACCCTTCCATGAATAATCGAATGTCTCGTTAACATAGCTACATACTCGAAAGTATCTATTTCAAATAAATTTTCTGCAAACATTTTCATTAAAAAAAAACTAGTATCTCAAAAAGGATTTCTTTTAAACTTTTATGTAACTTAAATGTCACTATGACATTAGGTATTTTTAACCTAAAAAATACTTTAAAAAATGCCAACTTTATTTATATTTTATCAATAAACAATCTTTTTATTTAAAAAAAGTTGTAAAGCTAAGTGTGAGATATTTCTTTAGAGTAGAGGTGGAATAGTAGAGAAAATAAAAAGCTACTGTAAAGCCAGAGAAAAAGCATTTATCTCTGTATTTACTTAAAAATTGTGAAAAGCATGACGTATTATGTGGATGACCCTTTTCCATATGTGTCATAACTAAGTTAAGATGTTATTAAATTGCGAATATACTTAGCAATAATATTGACTGATATTTTCCCAAAGCTGTGAGACAGATTTTGTCATTAGTGCTGTATTATTTATTACCCTTGATAAAAAATAGGTATATATGTATATTTATTGCATTATTGTAACTCGAATATACCTAATAATTCTGTTATGTGTCAAATAACTGAGTAAAGGTGCATTTTAGCTGTTTTAGTTGTGTACATCTTAAAATTTGGCATGCGTCCGAACTTTAGATATGTATGTATTTATGTTCCTGTTATTTGTAAAAAAACCTGGTTGACAATAATTTTACTGAGTCTAATGGCAGTTGTCGGTATGTAGCATTGATTTTAGTAAATTTTCATTAAAAAATGTATCCGCAAAACCAAAAACAATAAAACCTTCAAAAGTCTTTGACCAATTGAGTTGAACTTCTGAGAGCACCCCAAACATGCGCGCGCGCACACACACACACACACACACGCACGCACACACACGCACACACATTAAGAAAATTAACTAAGACAGAGGTAACGATGTGAGACTTTCGGAAAATGTTTTCAAATGAGTGCGAATTAGGACCCCTAGAACCAAAAACTCATATCCAAGGTCCGTTTGGAATTTTGTTTGTTTATATACATATAATAATAATAATATTGTATATTTGCAGACAATAATTATACATTGTATCTTACAAATAAGCCTGTTATGCTTGTGTGCAGACCTCAGCAGTCAGCATTCCTTGTACTGTACGTTGCAATTTCAACTTGTTTTTTATTTAGATAAATAGTAATATTATTTCAATGCCAATGTTATTGATACATCTGTGACCTACTACTAGATGAAATATTACATTAATTGTTGCAGCGAATTTTCCTATAACTACATTTTAAATTATAAATTGAATGATATTAACAAATATATTTTCACGATTGGAAATGCCCTTTTATATAGCTTTCTGTTCTATGAACATACTGCCGAGTCGAAAGGAATGACTACTCTCTGGATAGCTCTGACTTGAATGTTTGATTTACCTTGACCTAAGTTTGGCACTAACTATAATAATTGAAAGAATATTAATTGGTATACTACCCTAGCATGATAATCGGAAGAATAATAATTAAAATAATATTAATGTGTATACAACCCTAGGATGATAATAGAAGTAATAATAATTTAAATGATTTAATAATATATGCCCATTTTCTGGTGATGGATTGGACATGTAATTTTGTCTTCCCCTGGTATATCTCCTCCATTTGGCGGTTGTGGTTGCTCTCCATGCTTCTTACCATGGCTGGGGAACACACATATAGCTTTTTGGAGATTGGGATACTGCTTGCTAGTTCATTGTCTGTTATCACTGTCCTTGTGACGTAACTGAACAGATGATTTGAAGAATTGATTCTACTTTGCTTGCAGAGCTCTTCCAACTCCACAAAATCCAGCCTCGCCGACCCTGAGTCCTTTTGGAGTGTTTTTTCTTTGAACTTTGACATGATTTGATCACACAACGGCCATTGTTTGGTTGATACCATGTGCCCTACGTGTACTCTCTTCTTAAACTTCCATTTAAACCTATGGTTCCATTGGAGAAATTGTACCTTATAGCCAGCGTCCCAATAATATTGCTGAGTTTGTTTTGTTGGTGAGCCCCCATTATTGTCGGATGGCCCTTGTATAATTTGTGGCCTCTGCCCATTTTAGCTCGTACCTGAATCTGACCTGCATACTCCACCCCAGTGTGTGTAAATACCTGGGTGGTTGTACTTCTTACTGTTCTCAATTTACCCATCAACTGTTTCGCTATTTCTTCCTTGGAAGCATCGGTCAAACCATTAATTCTTACTTCTGATGTGGTCGCTGTTTCTTCCCACCTTGGTTGATTCATCCATAATTTGGGAATTTTCAGCTTGGCTTCGATTACCACCGGCGACACCCAATGGGTCAAATAACTTGGCTATTGCTAATATTGCCCTTTTTGTTATCTTCTCTGCATTTTTAGTGAATTTTCTTTAAAAAAATTCACTAATGAGGAGATCTCGACTTTTGAATTTTGAAAAAATTTCTTCAAATGAGCGCTATTTAGGACCCCTGGAGCCCAAATCCGAGGTCGGTTTCAGACTTTATATGTTTATATATATATATATATATATATATATATATATATATATATATATATATATATATATATATACATATATATATATATATATATATATATATATATATATATATATATATATATATATATATATATATATATATATATATATATGTTTATATATTTATGTGTCACACCTATAACTAAAAAAATAATGGACCGATTTTGATAAAATTAGGTGAGTACCTTCCTTTCGCCAGTGGCTTGGATAAGTTCGTTAGCCAGGAAAATCCGCCGAGGTTTTCCCGGAAAATTTTGTTTTCTTTCGAAAAAAATTTATATCTCCGGAATTAACAAAGTAAGGGCAACGAAATTTGGTACACGGGTTTATATCATTATAGGTAAGCTACCTACCAAAATTTAGCGCTGTAGGTTAAAGGAAAAAAAGGTAAAGGCATTTAAAGAAAAATAAATTTGGGTTTTCCTCAAAACGTTAAAGTCGCGATTTTAAACGTCAAAATTGTTAATATTTAGGCAATGAACCTGAAATTAATATGATCTATGAAAGGAAAATGTCTCAAGAATAATGTTTTACAAAGCCTGAACTCTTAGTTTCAATTGTCATTGTCCCTCATTTGACTAAAATATTCCCAGAAAATTCATATCAAATAGACCGTTTCTTTGATGCTTTAGCAGTAGTAGCCTTAGCTATAGAGTGTATCGTTTAATGGTATATCATTTTTGTCGAATTTTCGTAAAAAATCATTAAAGCTCAATATATCCGTTATTATGCAAGTTACGAAAAAAAGGTGTATACATTAATTGTAGGGTGTCTTAAGCTACATCTTAAAAAATATTTCCACAATTACAGGCTGGCCCATAAGTCGTTGGTGATTCAAATTTTCTTTTTTTTTTTTTAGTGAATTGTTTTAATCGAACACGCCCTATGTTATTGAATTTTTGTATTTTCCATCGAAATATAATACATCTTTGTAAGAAAAGTAATTCGGGACGCAGCAAGTGCGTTATGGTAGCGAATTTTCATTAAATGCTTCAAATTTTAAATCAATTTGATATTAACCTATAAGGTTGACCAGAAAACCAGTTTTTTCGGGAACAATTTAGGTTTACTTTCGGAAATTTCTGTACATTTTCAAACAATAAAGTTATTTTGATGAAACATGGCACATTGTTTCTAATATATAGATTATAATGGTAACCAAATTTGGTGCCTGCTTTCTTAAAAAAACATATTTGCTATTAAAAACATTTTTATGAAAATTCACTACCATAACGCACTTGCAGCGTCCAGAGTTTTTTAATTCTAGTTTTAATTTGAATGTATCTTCCCTTGGCGTCCAGTAGATACTAAGCGATTTGTCTCTTCCATTGTCTGGTAGCTACAATACTTTTTCATTCTGCAATTCTTTTGGTAGTTTTGCAATAATCTGCGATTTGTTGCTGGACAATTTACTTAAATTGAACCCACCTGATCTGATCGTTTCGTTGAGTTCTGTCTGTACTAATTTTGTTTGTTGCTTTTGTTCCGTTTCAGATTGAATATTCTCCATATAAAAATCTTCATTTTCGATCTTCGTTTCTATTGGAAATTTTTCTGTTTGTACTAATGCTTGTTCTACCTATTGTACCTCTTTCTTCACTTTTGTCATTGACGTCTCAAAAATTGATAAATTGTTTTGCCTACTTACATTTGTTTTAATCTCTGCTGCTGATTCGGCTCCAGCTAGAAGATTATCTGGATACATTTTTAAATTAAATCTTTCCTGCTCGTCTTTGGCTTCGTCTATCTCTGGTACCTCTTTACTTAAATTTAAATTAAATCTTTCTTGCTCGTTTTTGGCTTCTATCTCTGGTACCTCGTTTTCGAATGGAACTTCAACTTTTAAATTAAATTTGTTATCTTTGCTTCTTGACGCTGTTTTAGTGTAGAATTCTTCAACATTTAAATCTATTGCTTTTTGGACTCGCTCTTGGAATGCTGTCCGTTCATTGTTCTTGCATGTAAAGATTGGTATTTTTAGCTTGAGTAAGGGTAACCTAACCCCTGAATAGTGGTGTGTTTGTTTCTTAATTGCTCTTTTCAGCTTGACCATGGCCTTATCGTACCATTGGCTTAGCGTCAAATCAGTTTCATCTAGAATTCCTGATTCTGTTATTCTATTTATATCCATTATGTTGTCTTCTAGTTTTTCCCATTGCCTATCTAAGTTTCCTATCATGATTTTATACCTGATCAGTATATCGTCATCGTCCATTATTTCTGCTTCTTCTAATTTTTGGTTAATTGGTTTACTCGTAATTTTAGTTCTCTCGAACGTCTTGTGATTTTTATTTTTAGTTCCTCCATTGCTTCCTTAATTTTAATTGATTTAATGAATATACGTAGTTTTGTTACCTTGTTTGATGTCTAGTTCTTTTTTGATTTGGTTTATTGGTTGGCTGTGACCTATATTTTGCCTTTAACCCTGTATTGTTGCCTTTTGTGGACGCTTGTGTCCTTGTTTCTTTTGAATTTGACCCTGCATAGGTGCTTGATTTGGAACTGACCTTATTTTGGTACTTTCCTGGACGCTTCTGTCCTGATTTGAGCCTCTATAGGTGCTTTATATTTAGAACTGACCTTATTTTGGTACTTTTCTGGACGCTTCTGTCCTGATTTGACCCTGTATAAGTGCTTTATTTGGACGCTTCTGTCCATGACTGCTTTTACCTAAAATAAAAAGGTACTTGGGTTAAAGGATGTTTGATAAGGATATTTTGATTTTTAGTGAGCACTGTATTTCCAATGGCACTGGTTAGTTTTTCGTCGAAGGACCATGTTCTTCAACTACTGTTGGCTTCGAAGGACCATGTTAAGGAGCGGAGGATAGTTTCGGGAATAATTTGTCGAACTAGGCGAATTTAGACTTATTAAAGATGTAATAAAACTTTAATAAATAACTAAACTTTAACAATGCTTACAACTAATTTAACCGAATGAATTTTAAAGCCGAAATCTTTACATACTGAATCTTAATTGAAAAGTCTCGCTAATGTTTATCAACAATACTACTTATAACTTTTACTTGGTTTACATCATACATAATTGCAGACCTCAGCAGTCAGCATTCCTTGTACTGTATGTTGCAATTTCAACTTGTTTTTTATTTAGATAAATAGTAATATTATTTCAATGCCAATGTTATTGATAGGTTAGGTTAGGTTTGTATGTAAGTGGGCCATACCGATCCCTCCACCGCGACCATAAGGTCTATTGTGGCTCACCCCTAAAGTCTATATTTCGCCCAACAAATCCAGCCTCTTACAGAGGTCGATAATCTTTGTGGGCGAAAGTTTTTGCAGATCTTCTGGAGCAAGCTTTACCTTGCCAAAAATGTTATTGATACATCTGTGACCTACTACTACATGAAATATTACATTAATTGTTGTAGCGAATTTTTCTATAACTACATTTTTAATGATAAATTGAATGATATTAACAAATATATTTTCACGATTGGAAATGCCCTTTTATATAGCTTTCTGTTCTATGAACATTGTTCTTGCAAAGTATACGAGCGAAAGCTCAAAAAATACTCAACTGAGACCGCGGACGAGTTCGTAAATCAGCTATAACGGACATTTCCCCCCTCCCCCAAAAACATACACAAAAATATTTTTGAATAGGCTATATTTTTTAAAGTATTTGAGCAACAGGAATGAGACTTTGTATGTAGCTAGAAATTGTGCAAATAAACCTCTATTGTGAATTTTAAGTAATTTGGCTCACAAAATTCAATTTCAATAAAATCTGAAAGACATTAATTGAAACGACTTAAGGTTAAAGTCTAATGCGTGACAAAGACAGAGTAGTAAGCTGCCATGCGTAGATTGATACAAACAATAATACAAATAACACGGGTAAAACATACTACTCGAACTAGCGCGCTCGAGAAATCTTGGCCATTAAAATCCGGTAAACCGTTTGTCAACACCATGACATTACGCGAAAGTACATCCAGCCCAGTCTCACACGACATTAAAGAATGACAGATGGTATGAAATTAAAAATGATTTGATTGTAAAAGTTTTTGTTTTTAAGTGGGAGATTCAATACATTTGTAAAATAAACTTTATTTGTAGCTTGATGAACGGCCTCAATTAAAGTTTCAGACTAAAAGTGTAGCATATAGTGGACCGATCAATGTTTAAGCAAGGGAATAGAGACAAGTACGCTTGGAGAACCCAAATCACCACAGCACATATTTTAAAGACCTTAGCGTCATCAGAGGATGAAAAATTCTAAAATTAAATCAACAGCTACATTGTATTTATATCGCACCTGGGTAGACGAACTAAAGATGGTAGTCGGCGACCCATCGACCCAGAATTTTTCATCCTCTGATGACGCTGACGTTGTCAGCTAAGGTCTTTAAAATATGTGTTGTGGTGATTTGGGTTCTCCAAGCGTACTTACTAATTCTGTATCGTGTGTGACCCTCTCCTGCAGATTGGGTGAACCTGATTTTGGAAAATTGTATATCATTAAATTTTGAGCGCGTGTTGTACGTTCGTTCATTTCATACAATATAGTTTCTACTTTTGACTTGGTGATAACTTTTCAAGGTCTCAATTCAAATTTAAGCTTATCCATTTCGTCTCATTTTACTTATCTGTCTAACCATTAAGGGAGCACTTTTTTAAGATACACTTTTGTTTTTCATAATCTAGTCATTACATCACAAACTTTATTATAAGTCAAGTGTAACAGGTTTTTTAATGACCACCTGAACGAGTGGTACTGGTATTACAATAAATACTTTCGGTTGGTCTAGTCTGGTTGGTCTGATATTAGTCAATTTACATTATCGAACGTCACTGGGTTCTTGATTGCCTTTATCATAAGTTGGGGACAGAAGATGCACTGAGTCACTATTAGAAGGTATGGGCATTGTGACTGATCCATCCTGATGCTGATCCGGGTCTATCTCATCTGTAGTTTCACATGGATTTTCTGACTCTACTGTCAGGCCTATTCCTTCTCATAGTTTGACCACTGTCATTACTTAATATGTATGACCTAAGAATGTCATGAATGTCGACTACTTTAGCAGCTTTCCATGTCTTGTTCACATGATCAAAAACTGTCTATTACTACCTCTTTTATTTTTTATAGGTATTAGAATTTTTATTATAATATTTTTCATTTAAATTTCATTTGTTTTATATTTTTCGATGACATTCTAGCACAAACTGGGTCGTAATAAATCTGGTGAAATTTGGAACCGTGCTCTTACACATCCTACTGTTTAAAAGCTGAGGCAGGGCGTATCCCATATTTTTAAAGGTGAATTTCTGTAATTTAATAGAGCGGACGCAATATATATAGTTTTACCCCCATCCAGTGTTTTTTTACTTCCACATTGTCACAGCGTGTGGAAGTATCGCATCAGTGACAAAAATTCAACAATTTTCATTTATTTCCAGGAGCCGCCACTGTAAACGATATATTTTCGACGAACTTGCTATCATCACGGTATCTACTATACGACACCGGCAATATAATATAAACAATAACTCAATAGCGCGAAAATGAATCGCTGTGCTATTTCCCAGAGTTTTGAATTAGTGTTAGACTAAAATGTTACAGTGTGTGCATTTCAAATATATATTTACGTGTGAAAGACTTATGTTGTTCATAACATGATAATATAAGCGGATGTGATTGTTCAAGATAATAAATATAACCCGCAAAATCACTTGCCTTCATCTCGTCGTTTTATCAATTAATGGCGAACTAGCCAAGTTGTAGGCAATTTCCTATCATAAATGAATATTCTCAAGGTAAGCCATCTATTGCCAGTTCCTATAAACTGTATGAAATCAACTTATGTTAAGTGTTAAGGACTGTTATTTATACTTGTTTTATTTAAATAAACGTGAAACTACGGAAATTTATATACGAGATGTTATTAATCTAGTTAACAATATGTTTGCACCAATAATACATTTGAACCTGATATTTAGTTCATATACCAAAAAAAAAAAGAAAGAAAAATTGTTATTGCAATTGCAGGCCGTAACATCATCTTTAGAAAATATTTGGCCCATAAATTTAACATTACTTTGTTTAAATTGTATCTTGCTCTTATTGAATTCTAAATTATACTTGTATGTAATACTAGTTTATGGTTTCGATCATGTTCAGTCTCAGAGGACCCTGATCGAAGTAAGACCTACACCTTCAAGGTCATCAAAAATTTCAAAATTATTTTTCTACAACACCTTTGGCGATGAACATATTCCAAAGGCCAACCTTGTAAATTGGTATCTCCCAAATGGAGTGCCAGATGTCATCAAGTCTAAGCTTGCCTTATCCAATTCTATCTGGCATTATCCGTCTTTCATATCTAGCACTGTAAACATTTTTTTATTGCTAAGTTTCGTTAATATTGCATCTGCAGATGGAATTAAAAGATGCTCTCGCTGGATGACATAATTCAATTCTTTTGGATCTAGGCACAGCCGTAGGTTCCCCTTGTTTTTTTTAACAATAACCAACGGGTGAACCTAATCCGTAGGTTTATCTACTTTTATAATTATTGCTTTTTGCCTCAATATTGCACAACTTTGTTTTTAATCTTTCGTGCAACACTAGTGGTACATGCCTGATGGCACTAATGTGTGGCTTTACCTTTTCTTTTAAAGTTATGTGGTGTTGAGTCGGAAACTTAGTCCTTAAAAAACTTCTGAATGCATTTTCACTACATCATCAATACGCTCTCTTTACGCTGAATCTATTTTTTTTTTATCCAGTTTAAACTTAAACATTGTAATCCTAACAATCACGTTTGATTTTCTGCATCCACTACAACAAATAAAATATTTTGTATAATATTCTTAACGGAACAATTTAGGTTAACTCCACCTAAGCATTTGATTTTGAAACAATCACCATAAGGTATTAAGAAATGCTTGATTTGCGGATTTCGGCTTCTGGTGCAATTTTCTTTTAAGTCTTCAGTGGCAAAACACTAACTTCAGCACTTGTATCTAGTTTGAACATTACATAACTATTATTTATAAATACCTGCTTTGTCCACATAACTTCCTTTTTAACTGATCAAAGTTTCCAGCTCTTTTTTGAAGTAACTGAACTTATGGAGAACTCATACTCATCAATTTCTTTACACTTGTCACTTTCACTAAGCTCTGCAGTTTCACTTCTTGAAACTTCATGGAATTTTCTCTTCAATTTATTCTTACTTCTCGTTTTTCCATCATTCCTTCCAGCTATCGTCTAGTTTTCTTGTGTATCCTTATTTTTTGACATGACATACCAACAAAGTGATGACCTGACCTGACATGACCTGATACATACCAACGAAGTTGTTTCACCATTGTCACCTAGCACACGTCTTGCCACAAGCAGGACATCTGTTACTTGCATGCTTGTAACCACAGTATTCGCACAAGTTATGATCTTTAGCTGACCACCTAGAAGAACGTACCTCATGTATATTAGTTTTATCTTGTAGAACCTTGACTGATTTCAATCGCTCCACACATGTCGATTGCTTTTTTCAACGTTAAGTCCGATTCGCAAAGCAATTTCTCATGTGTAGCTGTATTATGCACGCCCATGACGATTCTGTCGCAAATCATTTCATCTTGCTGTTGATACTCTGTGTTTGTAACGTCTTTTCTTAATTCTGTGATGAGGTTATCAAAAGGTCGCCCCTCCTACTGGGCGATACTGTTAAATTTGAACTTTTCAAATATAATAATAATAAGTTTATTTGCATCCATATTAACTATACATGTAAAATATAAAGTGTTTACAATTAAATTATAACAAATAAACCAAGCGATATCCACTAAAAGCACAGCTTGTGTGTGGATTATGGGTTTCTTCTAGTATTTTAAAGTCTTCTTTAAAAAAATAATTCTTATTTTCTAATTTTGAATCAGCACCACGGGTAATTAGGTATCCCATAAGATTAAAATCAAATTTTCCACGGCATCAATATAAGTGAAACCTAGAGGTCCCCCATAAGATTCATAACACTGCGATCCATTGCGAAACAAACGGACCTGGTACATCCTACCCCAGCTTTAATCCCCTATCACCATCATAAACTTTGCGCTCTCCATACACACCAAACATTTCACAACACATCCACACGGTGCACACACACTCACTCACACGCACTCACATTCCTTGTTTATGTATTCAGTCAATCAAGTCTGGTATCCATGCACAAGTCGGTGAATTGGATCCGCAGATGCAAGTACCCATTTTCTTAAATTTCGTTTGAATACATTTCTCGAAGTGATACTCTTTATATCGTCTGGCGGTTTATTATATAAACGAGTAGAATAATAGCCGTAGCTATGTTGTCCCACTGTCTTAATTGGTCTATTAGTTTTCAGGTCATAGTGTCCTTTTCGCAAGTAATATGTAATGGTACAAGATTCTTTGTCGTTAATAATTGTTCCAGGTTCATTATATTAGCTTCGGGAAACCGTAATCTAGACGGGTAAGTACGTGGTTTCCCAAGTGTTATTCTCAGGAAACATTTTTGAACAAGGTTCACATCTCTAAGATGACAAGCAGCAGCTCCTCCCCATGAAACTATTCCATACCTAAGCTGCGACTTTACAAGGCAGTAATATATTAATTTTAATTGCTCAAAAGTTAGAAAACTCTTTATGTATTTCAGCCTATGTATCAAATATCTTAGTAGTGTGATCAGATGCGCATGCTTGTCCAATCTCAGATGTTGGTCCAGTACAACTCCCAAATATTTATGTGAATAAACTGGCCTGATCTTTAATTCCTTGGACATCTTTAGCGATGTATATTGTGGCTGATTATTACCATAATTCGAGAAAGTTATGTAATGTGTTTTCTCTATATGATATGATCCTTACGTTTTTCTTATGTGGGCATTATTTTTCAAACTTTTACTTCACTGATCTAATAATCTTCTCTTCCCCAACGAGAAACGAAAAGTTGTTGTACAACTCGTCGTCGCCTACTAAGTTGAGTAAAACTGCTAACTTCCTGCCTACTGCGTGTGGGGAAATACCAGTCGCCGTTATAAAAACATGAAATTTCTGGCTGAACCTTCGCCAATTTTCAGAAATGTTGCCATTAAGCTGCAACGATTATGGAGGTTTGAATATAGCTTCCATTTTAGACTAGACTACAGAAATATTCTGCAGCATCTCAAACTCTACTGCTACTTCCCGCTTCCGCCTTGTAAAGGTTGCAATTAGACCTTCGTAATTAACTTAAAATTCTATTTCTCAATACTGTTACAACTCTTAACAATCTCTCTCCCTCTCCCCCCCCCTCTCTCTCTCTCTCTCTCTCTCTCTCTCTCTCTCTCTCTCTCTATCTCTCTCTCTCTCTGTACCGCACATACTCTAGTTCCTTTTTTTGATTTTGTCCCTTCACCTGTTTAGGACACTGCGGCGTCACCACACGCGTACATTCCTTGATTTTAACACTCTAAAATACCTCAATCTTTATAACCAAACCCCCCCCCCCCCCCATACTTTAATCTAGGTTGACAATCAGATTAGACCGCTGATTTAAGTACCAAAAACAATGGAAGGTGACTCTTAACCGTAAAATATAATTAAAATATAAGGAACAACACAAAAACATAACCTAAAAATCAACATAACGTCTCACCCCCCACGACATATTAAACATATTAAATTGCAGCTGGAATTTCCCTGTACAGTTTTGAATTTTTAATATTCTGTTTACAAATTCCACTTTCATTTGACTTTCTCCCAATATAGCGGTTTGAACCAGCCCGTCTAATCACCTTGGAGGGGGTCTTCGTATAAAAGAAAAAAAACATTCTAATTCTTTTTCTTACCTTCACATTTCTTAGGCTCCTTGTCTCACTTTTTCTCTTTATGCTTCTCTTTCTCCTCTTTCTTCCTCTTGTTCTTGCCTTCACATTTCCTAACTGTTAAACCTGCAGCCTACCTTTTCTTAACTAGGACCAATGAGGAAACCTGCTGTCTTTTCTGGACTTACAACCCTCCAAATCCACATATCATCTATCTTCTGCCGGATTTCCTCCCTATAGATACACGGTATTGGAAATGGCTTAACAACGAATGGTGACTCGTTTATGATAATTTCTTGTTTATAGTTTTGTACTCTCTGGATATATAGAAAATATCTCTTCGTGCGATTTAAGCAACTCGTACCGCTGTGTTTTGTTTACTTCTTTTTTCAGGTTTACGGCCGAAACCTTTGCTTTCAAATCCTCCTCTGCATATCCATGTCTGTTAAGGTTGCTCGCCTTCGTATTGTTATTTGAGCGGTTTCATATTGAATTCAGGCGTAGTAATTTTTCCTCTGCTATAGCGTAGTCTAAGGCCACCTGTGTTTTTCACCGTCAACATAATAGGTGAAAATAAGTTTTCAAATTCTAAGCGTGCTTTCGAAGTCGCCAACCAATCACAAGCCAATATCAAACGTGTGCTCATAACTAAACATATAACTAACAATGCCACCTCTAAACGAGCGTTACAAATTGTATATTGAATACTTGTCACTGAACTCTTTGTGTCCTACCACTAATAGCCACCGAGATCACTGTATTAGTGACAGGTAGCGTGGGTAACGTTCCCAACTTTTCCTCAACTGTTTTTACAAACTTCTCACTGGTAGCGGTTACCTCACGACCACTATCCACGAGACAGTCCCTCATCTGATCAGCAATTCTAGTCTGGATCATAGGTACCGTTACCTCTCTACCTTCCCCGTCTCCCGGATCGTCAATCCCACCATTCTTGTCCTCGTTAAATTTGGTTCTAACGCTTGCGTTATTACGCCTTTTGTTTTGGTAAGTACTACCATTTCTTTTTTCTCCCCCAGGGCTCGTCTGCGTCTTTGCCGCCCCGATAGCACTGCAACCTTTGGCTTATTGTGCATGCCCTTAGTCTTTCTACTCCACCATTTCCAAAATAACTGTGCCTTGAATTAGTCTGCACAGCGATTGGTAGGGTGAAGTTTTATATTGCTCTGTCTCCGGTCTAGACTGACCGTAGATCAGTTGTCTTTTGCGGTCCAGAGTTTTACACTCGCACAATATGTGCTGGACTGATTCCTCCCCCTCGCCGCAAAGTCTGCATGCGAGGTCCCCCTCGAACCGCCCCATTTTATGCAGGTGTTTTTTGACGGCCATGTGTCCCGTCAAAAGACCTGCTATGTTTCTGAGTTGTCCTCTGCTAAGATTTAGCAGCTCCACAGCTCTCTTTGAACTGGGTTCCTCAATTACTGACTTCCCATGTCTGAGCCCTGGACAGTCTGCCCAGTACACCTTGTGTTCGTTTCTGACCCAGGACTGAATGGCTCCCCTGGCAGTGCTCTTTGTCATGCCAAGAACCGGTTCTGGTCCCATAAATGGTTCTGCTGACCCTCTCTTCGCGAAACTGTCAGCTTCTTCATTGCCTTCGTCCCCGAAGTGACCCGGCACCCAGATGAGGGCGACCTCGGCAGTCACCAGCCTGGAGTTTACCTGTGGGCTACTTAGGACCTTAAGGGCTGTCTGCGGCTATGAGAATCCGCTTGTTGGTGTAGCCCCTCCTCTTATTCTCCCGCTCACAGTGCAGGATGGCGTACATTTCGGCCTGAAAGACCGTTGCACGGGCTCCGAGGGAAATACTATGACTTACCCTCGATCCTTCCGAATAAACACCTGCCCCCGTCCCACGCTCGCCGCCGGATCCGTCCGTGAACCATACGGGCGCGTCCCGTGGTAAGCCCGGCGTTTCCTCCCGCCATGCCTCGCGGTCGGGGATTGCCACTGTAAAATTGTTTTCCCTGCAGATTCGCGGGCTCGCGAAGTCTGACCACATTTCAAGCATGGGCTTCTTCACGATCATTTGAATTTTGCAGTGGCCGCTGAAGCCTGGGTTGATCTTCAGTCTACCATTGCAGGCTAGTCTATATAGTCTTAGCCTGGCCTCCCCCATGATAACTAAGTGAAGGGTATTATAATTGGTCTGGCTAGTTACATTACCTCTGATATCCCACACGTTGTCTTCACCTCTGATTTTCATTGTCCCAAGCTCTACGGGCGTCCTTACGCCCATTACCATACGCAAAATTGTAAGTGGCATCTATTTTTCTAAGATGCTCCTGAACTTCATCAACCGAGCTTAAACTCATTGTTATTATTCCCCGCTGAATTTCTGTCGAAAAATGTTAACCTAACATTTCTACTACTTTTTTCTCTTGCGCCGTTTTAGTAAGAAAAGGGGCCTGGTCAACCATATCCACAAAATAATCAGTCCTATTGTCCCTGTCAAACCGACCATAATTTAAATTCAAAAATAGTTCCTTTTGACGGTCCATACCCCAATATCGTAACTTGAAAGCATTATCAAAATTAGAAAAACTAGAAAAGGGCGGTTCTTTCATCGCTACCCAATCTGCCGCTTTACCCCTTAAATAATCGACAGTCAAATTTAATTTGTTATTATTAGACACGGTGGCTTCGTTGAAAGTTTTGTTTAGTTTCTTCAAGAACTTCGTAGGGTGTATCTTACTACCTGGGTAAAATGCAATATTAGATCCCCAAGCTCCCGCCAATTTAATAAATATGCTCTACTTTCATACACTGTATTTATTGGTGGGTTAACTGAGCTACTAGCTCTGAAATTGTTTTCTTTGTGGCTGGCTAAAGATTCTACTGATTTTTGTAAGTCTAACATGCCCAACGCTAATTTTTCTAAAATATTTTCGAGTCGTGGACTGTGGTTCCCTATCTTTAGATCCACACTTTCGCAGTCTAAGTCTTCCATTGCTTTACAGTTTTTCGGTGGCATTTTTATTATTTTGTACAATTAAGGCTGAGCAGTGTATCTTATTAAATAACTAATTATCAAATACAGATTAAACAATAATTTTGTGATAATACTTATTTTAAAATCAATATTTTTTGTTTCCTCCTTTTTTAACAGCTATTATATTATTGTAACCTGCCAGTATCACATTTACAATAACACAAAATTTAATTCCGGTCGTTCATTTAGTATAGAAGCGAAAACCGTTTATATTAACTGCACTGGTATATTTTCTAAGAATATAAAGTAGGAAGGTAAATAAACCTCAACAACAAGAATATAAAAATCAATACTTTACTAGAACGTCTGTAACCCTTACGAATTACAAGCTTCCAGGTAGCTGTGAACTTAAGTTCAAGAAAACCGTGCATACAAAAACCTGCTCTCACCGCCTGGTTCTTGCAACTTATTACGTCTGGCCTCCATGTTTCGTCTCTCGTACTCTCCACATCTGAAGCAACGGCGTCGTCCGTTTTGCTGCTCTAGTCATAGTTTCAGCAGAGTACTAGAACTTCCGTATAGGACACCTTCTTCTAGGAGGTGGCGTCCGCGTCCTAGTGGATACTCCAAAATCCAACTTACCAATTTTGGGTTCACTTTATAAGGTCCAGATAATTCCCCAACCAGCCATCTAACTGATGTTATATTACATATATAATATTACTTTCTACTCTAGCTCTAGATGCACCATTTCTACTAAATATCTTCTGTCTTTCTTATCACACATCACTACTCTGGTTACACGTCTCTTAGGTTTCTTTGCGGCCCCACGTTGGGCGCCAAATGTGAAGGTTGCAATTAGAACCTCGTAATTGACTTAAAAACTGTATTCCTCAATACTGTTACAACTCTTAACGGGTTCGTGGGTTCGATCCGCTATATAAAAAACGTAAAAGACAATCAGTTAACTTAAATAATTAGTCAATCTTTATTTCAGAGCTCGTGACCCGCTAACGGAGCGGAGACACGACCATCCCTCTGTACTGCATATACGCTAGTTCCTTTTTAGTGAATTTTCTTTAAAAAAATTCACTAATGAGGAGATCCCGACTTTTGAATTTTGAAAAAATTTCTTCAAATGAGCGCTAATTAGGCCCCCCAGAACACATTTCCGGGGTCAGTTAAAATTTTTATATGTTTATATATATATATATATATATATATATATATATATATATATATATATATATATATATATATATATATATATATATATATATATATATATATATATATATATATATATATATATATATATATATATATGTATCACACCGATAACTCAAAAAATAATGGGCCGATTTTGATTAAATTTGGTGAATACCTTCCTTTTGCAAATGGCTTGGATAAGTTCGTTAGCCAGGAAAATCGGTCCAGGTTTTCCCGGAAAATTTTGTGTTTTCTTTCAAAAAAAATTTATATCTCCGGATTTAACAAAGTAAGGGCAACCAAATTTGGTACGCGGGTTTACATCCTTATAGGTAAGCTACATACCAAAATTTAGCTCTGTAGGTCAAAAGACAAAAAGTTATAGGCATTTAAAGGAAAATAAATTGAGGTTTTTCACAAAACGTCAAAGTTGCGATTTAAACGTCAAAATTGGCAACATTTAGGAAAAGAACTTGAATCTAATACGGGCTATGGAAATAAAGTGTCTCAAGAAGAATGTTTTACAAACCCTGAAGTCTTAGTTTCAACCGTCATTGTCCTTCATTTTAATAAAATGTTTCCAGAAAATTCATTTAAAATAGACCCTTTCTCTGACGCTTGGCAGTAGTCTTAGCTTATAGAGTTTATCGTTTAATAGTATATAATTGTTGTAGAATTTTTGTAAAAAAATCAATAAAGCTCAATATATCTGTTATTATACAAGATATGAAAAAAAAATTGTATATATTAATTATAAGGTGTCTTGAGCTACATCTTAAAAAATTATTTCTACAATCACAGGTGGCCCATAAGTCGTTGGTGATACAAATTTTCTTTTTTTTTTAATCAAACACGCCTTATGTTATTGCATTTTTGCATTTTCCATCGAAATATAATGCATGTTTGTAAGAAAAAAATTCTGGACGCAGTAAGTGCGTTATGGTAGCGAATTTTGATCAAATGCTTAATATTTGAATAGCTCAATTTGCTATTAACCTATAAGGTTGACCAAGAAACGAGTTTTTCCGGGAACACTAAGTTTACTTTTGGAAATTTTTGTACATTTTCACACAATAAAGTTATTTTTATGAAACACTGCACATTGTTTTTACTATATAGGTTATACTGGTAACCAAATTTGATGCTTGCTTTCTTAAAAAAACACACATTATTGCTATTAAAAAATAGTTTTATGAAAATTCACTACCATAACGCACTTGCTGCGTCCAGAGTTTTTACATTCCGTCCCTTCACCTGTTGACGGCACTGCGGCGCCACAACACACGCACACACCTTGATTCTTACATTCGCAAATACCTCACACTTTATATCTACCACAGTCTGTATACCAAAATACCAGTCACTGGATTTTTTTTTAGAAATTCCACGACAAGATGCACGTGTGCAGTGTAACCTCTATACTGAAACCATGAGTTTGTTTCACTCAGTTACTGGCAATTTTTAACCTGACACCAGGTTTGATACGGGCTACATATATCTATGAAATAAGGAATTACGAGCATTTACACTGATAATAATACGTTTATTACAGAAATTAAGTAAACGTACAAGAACGTGATTACATTTCATAACCAGCTAGTTAACTACTGATCCTGATGACTGACAAATCACGCGTATGTATCGCGTAAGGATGCGTAGTTAGACAACTCCATATATCGTACAGTAAATTGGGTTGCCTATGATTATAACCATATTATACAAGCTGAATTGAATTTTAGCAAAATTATACCTACTAGTCAACAATACCAATGAAATGTGTAAACTTGAACCATAATGCTTATGTTCCACTTGGACAGTCAAATTGCACCTTTATCCGATATCTGGTATCTAAGATAAGTAATATTCTAAGTGTGTTCTTAGTTTATTTAGTGTTTGTTCTATTGTATCTAGGTTAGTTAAATATGAATTCAACCAAATAACATTTTTGTGACAAAGTACATAGGTACCTGTTAGTAATACTCCTCATAGTAATAATTTTGATAACAATATGTATTTCTATTGTGTATGGTTATTTTTTGTTAACAACCAATAAGTTCAATTAAATTTTGAGCAAGACTATACTAGTCAACAATACCATGAGAGGTGTAAACTTGAACCATAATGCTTATGTCCCACTTGGACAGTCAAAATTCACCTTTATCCGATATTATGGTATCTAATACAGTATTCTAATTGTGTTCTTAGTTTAATAAGTGTCTGTTCTTTTGTATGTAGGTTAGTTAAAAGTACTTCAAATAAATAAAATTTGTGACCCAGTACACACTTGTTTGTTTCTATAATGCACCTCATAGTAGTAATTTTATAATATGTATTTTTATTTTCACTGAATTTTTGTAGAAAAAATTCACTAATGCGGCGATCGCGACTTTAGAATTTTGAACAAATTTCTTCAAATGAGTGCGAACTAAGCCCCATAGAACACATATACAGGGGTAAGTTTCAAGTTTTATATGTATATATATATATATATATATATATATATATATATATATATATATATATATATATATATATATATATATATATATATATATAGGGTGTTTAAAAAAGACGGGGCAATATTTAAGCGGTTGATTTTCCAGGTCATTTTATGAAAAAAAGTTCCCATAAACATAGGTGCTAAAATGCATTGTTTCCAAGATACAAGGTGTTAAATTTTTTTTGTAAAATCACGATTTTTTAAAAATAATTCAAATATCTCCTCACTGATTGTTTTGAAATTTGGCAGCGTTGTTTGTAGTCATGACGGGCTGATTTGACCCTAAATAGATAAAGATTCTTAAGTCCATTGGCATTAGGGGGGACACCTCAACAAAAATTATTGTTCGTGTTTGTGATTTTCTGTATGGTAAATGGACATGCCATAAGAAGGTTTTAATTTTTTATCGTGTAAACGATTCAGGCGACAAAAAACTTGTAGTTTTAGTTTCTTTATCCCAAAATAATATACAAATCATATTGCAGTCAGCGGCGTACATTTTTATGTCACTAAATTTTGTTGAGGTGCCCCCCCCTAACGCCATTGGACTTAACAATCTGTATCTAATTAACGCCAAATCAGCCCATTAATAATACAAACAATGCTGGCAAATTTCAAAACAATCGGTGAGGAGATATTTGAATTATTTAAAAGAAATCGTTATTTTACAAAAAAAATTAACACCTTGTATCTTGGAAACAATGCATTTTAGCACCTATGTTTATGGGAATTTTTTTTCATAAAATGACCTGGGAAATCAACCCCTTAAATATTGCCCCATCTTTTTTAAACACCCAGTGTATATATATATATATATATATATATATATATATATATATATATATATATATATATATATATATATATATATATATATATGAGGCATACTTGGTTCTCGGGTTGAACCGCGTCCAGAATTTATGGAAACTCGACGTTTCGGCTCCTGTTTTGGAGCCATTTTCAAGAGGAAAAGGAAATATGTAAGGACACTCTAAGGCCTCAATCTGCCTACTCCTTAGAGCGGTGGACAAAGGTGAGTTGGGTTGTTGTAGCTCGATTACGGGGCCTCAATCTGCCTACTCCCCAAATCTAGCCGGAGATCGTCTGTGAGGTCTCAGTGTGTTCAACCCAAGGCCTAGGGTTGTGTGTGTGTGTGTATCACACCGATAATCTTCTAGCAAAACATTTCATGTTGTGGATGTTTTTAAACTTTATAGATCACTTTGCTGCTCAATTTAAGAAGTCTGTGAACCAAAATAAAATCAAATTCACAATACCAAAGTACAGATAGCACATTACCTTGATAATTTGCTTAGTGGAACAAACAAATCAACGTCTATAATATCTTTTTAAACACTGAAAACGTTCCAATCGCTCAAAAAAAAACATGTAATCTTCATGCTGTTGTGGCGAAACTGTTTGCTTGTCCAACATCAGAAAGTGAGGTTGTGTTCTGTTCTATATCAATATCACCCTATTATTTAAAATAAATCAATAGTTATTTTCGTTTCGAAATTCGCCTCTGTTTGAACGCATTACGACCTTAACGGTGACAAAAACGATGACAATATCATGGCTAAAGGTTATAAATTAGGAAGGGCTAAAATTAGTGAAATATAGGATAAGAAGATACAGTGTTATTTCAAAGAAGAAGAAGAAAGGAAAGTTAACCTCAAATACCAAAAAAATATTTAAAATTTTATATTGTAGCTGTTTCATGTTTATTGCCGAAATCGTGAAAAACAAATTAGGAAAAAGTGTATTATAAGTTATATAGATGCACACTAATTAACTATAATTATATCAAACATTACTAAATCAAACGTATAAAGAAAAAGTAAGTCCACTAGTTGAATTGCACCTGATTACCCTGGAGCCCTTTAAGTAATAAGTAACTTAAGGTCATTAGGAGAAGCAAACTCCTTCACATCAACAATCAGCAATGCACTGTCTACGACCTTATTTAATGAAAGCACCGTTTTACACAAGGGGTTAAGCTTCTAACTATTCTTTATGTCAACAGTTTAATATAATTAATGTATCTTGCAGTTTTTAACAATTTGAAAACTACACCAAATATGAGCATACTTAGTAATCCTGTTGAGGTTTCAATTAGAAATAAATTAAATACTGAACTGAAGTGTACCCACTTAGATATTATAAATGAATCCTATATGCATAATGTCCCGAAAGGTTCAGAGACACATTTTAAAGTTGTGGTTGTTTCTGATCAATTCAAGGACCTTCCTCTGATACAGGTATGGTATAAATATAAGACTAAATGATTTTAGATTATTTCTGTTATTTTTAGAGACACAGAATGATCAACAATTTACTGAAAGATGAATTACAATGTGGTGTACATGCGTTATCGATAGTTGCAAAAACTCCTGACCAGTGGAAGCAAAATTCAGAAGTGGATCCAAGTCCAAATTGTAGAGGAGGGTTTGGAAAGTAGTCTTTGTTTAAACTGTTAATGAAATATAGTTTATATAATTATTAAAGAACTAGTTTGTTTTTAGCCAGACTTTAAAGTGTTATAGATTAGAGCTGCAAGAAAAGTGTGGTAATCTTGCTACATAAACTCATATAAGAGTGCATCTTTAAACTATACACATTGCAGTATTTGGCGGTCAAAATTTTATAGAGCATTGCTGTTTCATTCTCATAAATTACAACGTGCAATAAGAATTATTCTATACCTACCATATCATTGGATGGACTTTATCACTTGGAATCTTTCACATGTCAGGCCATCACTATATAACCTGGTATGCTCCAAACTAAAACTATAATAAAACAAAAATTGTCACATGAAATGCTGACCTGAAATAAATATATAAAATAGCAAAAGTCTGTGGTGGCTGATGGAACAATTGTACCGAAGTCATAAATACTTGCTCCACCAAACCCATCTAACCATGAAGGGAACATATCTACGGAAATTACTGTTTCTTTGACATACAAAACTTTAACGATACCTTTAAATAATTTTTCTTCGAGTAACTCCCCTAAAAAGTTAAAGACGGCTTTTTAGTTCTTCATCTGAAGAAAATCAATGTCCTCGCAAGTGTTTTGTTAGCTTAGAAGAGAGGTAATAGTCTAATGGAGCTAGATAAGAGCTGTTAGGTGGTGTCTTAACTCGACAGACGCTGTTGTTTATTTGTTCCTGCACCTTATGTACTATGAATTCGTCGTGCAGCAATATATATATTTTTTGGTAAAATCAGAGCGTCTCTTTGCAAATTTTATGTTTTGTATTCTAATTGTAGACCCCTTCTGCATAATATACACTCCAAAAATGCCCTGATTATCCACAAAAATTGGTGTCATCTCTGCAGATGCTTGAGCGTTTGGATTTTTGGGTGGTGGATATCCTTTGTGCAACCGTTACATTAATTCTTGTTTCAGAACAGCCACATTTCCTTGCCTTTTACAATTTTGGAAGAATGATTTTGGTCACAACTTAAGCTCCCAAATTTTCTCCGCGAGTTTCCTTGCCTACACAGCACTTTTGCTCAGGAATCAAGATTCTCAGAATCCAGTATGCTGACAGTTTATTCATCCTCAACTCTTCATGCAGAATTATTGTCAACATTGATTTTTTAGTGCAGTCACAAAATCAATGGGTACCACATCAAAATATCCTTTCACCACAATACTTTTACAAACACCCTCATTCACCTGATTTTCATGCTTGGACATGTGATACATCTCACAAACGTTAGTTATTTCCTTGCATATTACATAGTCGTTCAAGCTATAGAACCATTCTCTAAATATTATTCATACCCTTCTCGCTCCCACATGTGCATATTCATTATGTATTCTTTCAATCATATGTCTGGCTAAATTTTTCGTTATTACATAGACTTTTGTCCATTTATACTTTTCATATATACCTCATGTTTACTCTGTAATTTTTCTCTTTCTCTTCCAGTCAATCTCGCTTGATCCTCTTTTATCGATTCCTTAGAAAAGTTTTCTCTTTTAGTTTTCAACATACTCACATTTGTTTTTAACTTTCTCACTCTCTCACTTCCATTTTCACAATCCCTGGTCCCTGCTCTTCCTCAGTATATATTTTATCATGAAAATATATTCCTGTAACAATAGAGTCCATCTGTCGATTGTATTGTTTATATACCTATTTTTGAGCAAGCTGGTTAGTGCAGAATGGTCTATTTCGATGGTAAATTTGTTCCCTCACAAATAAAAAGTCTGGACGCAGCAAGTGCGTTATGGTAGCAATTTTTTAATACCAAATGTCTTTTTTTGATGAAAGCAGGCATCAAACTTGGTTGCCTATATAGTAGCAACAATGTACCATATTTCATCGAAATAACTTGTTATTGTTTTTGCTATTGTTTGAAATTATATAAACATTTTTCAAAAGTCTGGATGCAGCAAGTGTGTTATGGGGGGTTAAGGAGTCGCGGGCCAAAGGACTCCAGGGGGCAAGCTGAGGAAGTGGAAATAACAACATAAACTCCCGATGAAGCTTTCCCCAAGACCGTCATGCGCGGTAAAAATCCGCATCCTGCACGAGGTGACCCTGCTAATAACTAAACATGACGGATCTAGACAAGGAGGTCGAACTAAACTCCCCCAATCTACGGTGTCACGTGACCCGTGCCTATGGATGGATGGCACCAGGGCGATGGTGTCGTGAACGGAACCTCTGGAGTACCAGGCAACCCTCCAGAGTAACCCGCCTTGCACCACACAGAGGGTTCTGATGGTGTGGACAGTATTTCCCCCATTCTCGTGGGAACAACATGAAGATAATAAACACATACAAAACCAAAACCAATGAGGCTCGAGGAGTGGCTCCGGCTACAGACTTGTGCCTTGAGTCTATCCCGGAAACGGAGACGAGCCAGGGGGCGGCAGCGGACTCTGGAGGTCCCAAGACCGGCGTAGATACGGGGGATCAGGGGGTAGCTTCGGCCAGAGACCTGTCCCCGACACCCAAGCTGGAGGCTGGGTCCCACCGGAGGGCGGCGAGCTCCGCGGACTCCGGGGGCCCCTCCACCAGTGAGGACTCTACTGTTAGAGTAGAGGGACTGCCCCGGCAGTCCAAGCGTCTTTCCGGGGCGCAAAGAAAGAAGCTCCGGAGGGCGCAAAAAATGGCGGCCGGGACCTGGACGGTCGAGAAACCTGTAAAGGCGCAAGAGGGGAGTGCGGGTCAGAAGAGGACGCGCTCGAACTCTAGCACGCCTACTACAGACAGACCTCCCAAAGGAACCAAGGCCGGAACACCGGCGCAGACTGGCTCTTACAGGGAGGCTGCGGAGGGCCTCGGGATGGCGGTGATTGACAGACGCCATCCTGAGGTCACGTTAGACCAGGAGAAGGCGGACCTGATCCAGGCTGCGGTGGTAGCTGCAATGGACTCTCTTCAGGAAGGGGAGAGCCCGCCTCAGTTCCACCGGACGCGCCTGACGGGGGGCATCCTCTGGACAACCTGTGCCGGCCCGCAGTCGCGGGACTGGCTGCGGAAAACGATCGGGGGCCTCGGTCAGATTTGGGAGGGGGCGGACTTGACAGCCGTCGAGCCCAAGGAACTCCCAAAGAGACGCAAGGTCCTCGTACGGATCCCTGACACCATCCCGCAGGAGACGGTGATCAGCAGACTTAAGATCCAGAACCCTGAACTGGGGACGCAACACTGGTCGGTTCTAAGCAGGAAGGCAGAGGAGAAAGGACAGACGCTCGCCTTCTCGATCGACCCGACATCTTACAGAGCCCTTGAAGGAACCTCCTTCAAGGCATTCTGGGGCATGGGAAGGGTTAGCTTCCGCCCACTGGGGAAGCAACTAAGGGTTAATGGGACTTAGGTTCCTTCAGGTCAACCTCCAACACAGTAGGGCAGCCACGGCCGGACTACTAATGGCTCTGAGGAACACGGATGTGGCCCTCATCCAGGAACCATACTCCTACAAAGGAGAGATCAAGGGACTCGGCGGAGCTACTGGAAAGCTCATATACAGCAGGTCCAGCGAGAATCCGAGGGCCTGCATTTTTGTCAGGGAAGGGATAGAGTTTCTCCCTCTAATGAATTTCTGTTCCAGGGACCTGGCAACGATCAAAATCCGATGTGGAGGAGCGGATGGGCTGAGGGACATTACTGTCGCGTCAGCCTATCTGCCAGGGGACAGCACGGACCCTCCTCCACCCAACGAATTGGAGCAGCTGATGGTGAGTAGCAGAGCAGGTGGATGGCAGACCATTATCGGCATGGATGCGAATGCGCACCATGAGTTGTGGGGTAGCTCGGACACAAACTCTAGGGGTGAGGCACTTTTACAATTCTTTATGAAATTTAATTTAGACATATTGAATAGAGGTAATAAACCGACATTCGTCACAACACGGCGTGAGGAAGTTTTAGACCTAACAGTTTCCACCCAGTTTCTGGGTGACTTTGTTAAAAACTGGGCTGTGTCTGGGGAAGTGAGTAGCTCAGACCACAGATACATCCGGTTTGAAATCGCCAAAGTCGAAAGAGAAACGGTATGGTACCGGGACCCCCGCAAGGCGGACTGGGAAGCCTACAGGGCAGACCTAGCTGTAGAACTGCGGGGGGTTGAGAGTGCCATAAGGGATTCAATAGACCTCGAGATTGCAGCAGTCCAATTGCGAGACGCAATTACCTCGGCCTATAACGCCAACTGCCCCCTGAAAATGAGGGTGTCCACCAGGAACGTCCCATGGTGGAACGAGGACCTCAGGCAAAGGAGGACGCAGGTTCGTAAGCTGTTTAACGCGGCCAAAAGGTCGGGAGCATGGGATGAATATAGACAGGCCCTATCGACCTATAACAAAAGACTGAGGGACGCCAAGAAGGAGTCGTGGAGGAGGCACTACGAAGAAGTGGAAAACACGTCCGAGAGTGCTCGACTACACAAGATCCTGTCTAAGGGCCCTCAGACTAACATAGGCTCCCTTAGAACACCCACGGGAGGCTTTACAAGCTCGGGGGAGGAAACTATGGAAATTTTACTCCAGACGCACTTCCCCGGCTGTAACATAATAAACCAATCACCTCCGGACTGGGAACACTCAGAAATAGAGGCGCCTTATAGGCGGGCATCTAGAGTAGACTGGACAGTCGCTAAAGAGGTGGTTACCTGGAGCAAAATCAGATGGGCCATTAACAGCTTTAAGCCATACAAATCGCCGGGATTTGATGGAATAATGCCCATCATGCTCCAACAGGGGATAGATATACTGGCGCCGGTGCTTACCCTCATTATGAGGGCCAGCCTGGCTCTGGGGTACATTCCGAGGGCATGGAGACTGGCCAGGGTTGTATTTATTCCTGAACCTGGGCGTCCAACAGACCAGGCAAAGTCCCTGAGGCCAATAAGTCTCATGTCCTTCTTGCTGAAAACAGTGGAAAAACTGCTCGACCGGCACATTAGGGGCGGTGTACTGGAAGCATATCCTCTACACTGCGGACAATATGCATACAGAGCAGGATTCTCAACAGAAACAGCACTGCACCAACTGGTGCTGAAACTGGAGAATACGCTGGAGAACAAGGAGGTGGCGCTGGGGGCCTTTAGCAACACCTCGTTCGGATCGGTTCTGGCAGCTGCCCGGGAGCGTGGAATAGAGGAGACCTGCTGCAGGTGGATCGGTTCCATGCTCAGGGACAGGGCGGTGTTCACCTCACTCGCGGGAGGGACTCTGCTGGCGGGGGTCGCGGCGGGGTGTCCGCAGGGGAGCGTTCTGTCTCCCTTGCTCTGGTGTCTAGTCGTGGACGGCCTGCTGGGGAGGCTCTCGGGAGGGGGGTATGAGGTACAGGGCTATGCGGACGACATTGTCATCATAGTCCGAGGAAAGGTCACACAGGCAGTGTGGGAGCGTATGCAGACTGCACTGAAAGTGGTGGAAGGGTGGACGGTTGATCAAGGGCTCGGGGTGAGCCCCGAGAAAGCAACCGTCGTGCCGTTTACGAGGAGGAGGAAGTGTGAAAGCCACAGAACTCTCACTCTATACGGTAGGAGCGTTCCAATGGCCAGGGAGGTAAAATATCTTGGGGTCGTATTGGACTCTAAGCTAACCTGGAATGGTCACATTGGAAAAATACTGCGTAAGGCAGTCATGACCTTAGCCGTCACTAGGCGGCTATATGGAAAAACGTGGGGACTAAGACCTAGTATGGCCCACTGGCTGTACACAAGGGTGGTCAGACCATCGTTAACATATGCGGCACTGGTCTGGTGGCCTAAGGTGACACAATCCAGTGCCAAACAAAAACTAGGCAAGATCCAAAGGATGGCTTGCCTAGGCATCACAGGGGCCATGTCTTCAACCCCAACAGCCGCCATGGAGGTGTTGCTGGATCTACCCCCCCTACACTTAGTTATTATGGGAGAGGCCAGGCTAGGACTATACAGACTAGCCTGCAATGGTAGACTGAAGATCAACCCAGGCTTCAGGCGCCACTGCAAAATTCAGGAGATCGTGAAGGAACCCATGCTTGAAATGAGGTCAGACTTCGCGAGCCCGCGAATGTGCAGGGAAAACAACTTCACAGTGGAAATCCCTGATCGCGGGGCATGGCGGTGTTTCAGGCCGAGATGTACGCCATCCTGCACTGTGTGCGGGAGAACAAGAGGAGGGGCTACACCAACAAGCGGATCCTCATAGCCACAGACAGCCAGGCAGCCCTTAAGGCACTAAGTAGCCCACGGGTAAATTCCTGGCTGGTGAGTGAGTGCCGAGACGAGACGAGCGACCTGGCTGGGCAGAATGAGGTGACCCTCATCTGGGTGCCGGGTCACTCGGGGGTCAAAGGCAATGAAGAAGCTGACAGTCTCGCGAAGAGAGGGTCAGCAGAACCATTTATGGGACCAGAACCGGCTCTGGGCGTGTCAAAGAGCACTGCCAGGGGAGCCATTAAGTCCTGGGTCAGAAACCAACACAAGGTGTACTGGGCGGACTGTCCAGGGCTCAGACATGGGAAGTCAATAATTGACGGACCCAGTTCAAAGAGAGCTGTGGAGCTGCTAAACCTTAGCAGAGGACAGCTCAGAAACACAACAGGTCTCTTGACGGGACACATGGCCGTCAAGAAACACCTACATAAAATGGGGCGGTTCGAAGGGGACCTCGCATGCAGACTCTGCGGCGAGGGGGAGGAATCAGCCCAGCACATCTTGTGCGAGTGTATAGCTCTGGACCGGAAAAGACAACTGATCTACGGTCACTCTAGACCGGAGACAGAGCAATATAAAACTTCACCCTACCAATCGCTGTGCAGACTAGTTCAAGGCACAGTGATTTTGGAATGGGTGGAGTAAGACTAGGGGTATGCACAATCAACCAAGGGTTGCGGTGCTAACGGGGCGGCAAGGCCGCGGACGAGCCCTGAGGGAAAAAAAAAGTGTGTTATGGAAATGAATTTCCATAAAAAGGTTTTTAATAGCAGGAAAATGCCTACGACAAAATAGAGACCCCCCCCCGCTCGAATTGCGGAAGGGGTGGGGTGTTGGTGGGTAACTGCTTCGTCGTGGGGATTTTCCTTCACCCTCGCGTGCATACAACCACCCTCGCTGCATAAACCACAAGAAAAATGTCTTGTTCCTACCCGCCAAGGAAGTTACGGCACCTGGGGGGATAGGGGTGCTGTGTGGGGTAGGCAGAGTTTAAGGGGGATATGGCTTCAAGATGTGAAAAAGACAGCTTTCAAGCCCGTTTTATTCGAATTTTCTGATCATATTTCCTTTTTACTACCTACCCCGCCCAGCACCCCTACTCACTCCTGGTCCAGTAACTTCCTTGGGGGTTGTGAACAAGAAAATTTTCTTGGGGTTTGTGGACCTTGGGGGGGGTGTCAGGGCACTAGGCAGGTTTCTGAAAACAGTTTTTTGAAAAGCGTTCGGGAGCTAAACTGCAAATTCGCTACCAAAACGCACTTACTGCGTCCAGATTTTTTTCTCACAAACGCATCATATTTCGATTAAAAATGCAAAAATGCGTTAACGAATTTGTTCTACGTGAATTAGCTAAAAAAAATTATACACCCCCACTCACTCCTGGTCCCGTAACTTCCTTGGGGGGTGTGAACAAGAAATTTTTCTTGGGGTTTGTGGATCCAGGGGGGGCCCTAGGCAAGTTTCTGAAAACAGTTTTTGAAAAGCGTTCGGGAGCTAAACTGCAAATTCACCGAAAATTCGCTACCAAAACGCACTTACTGCGTCCAGATTTTTCACTTGCTCCAGTTAGCTTACATGCTGGCTACGTCCTTCACCTACAAAAACAAAAACCAACAGTGAAGTCAGAGAGGTAGTCTCCAAGTCTGTATGTAGTATGGACCAGTTTCATCAAGTAAGGGCAACAACAATCAATGAAGATGTCATCTACATAATGCAGAGCAAAATCTTTGTACTTATTTAAAATTTCATAGAGTGCCCTTACTGATGCTGCACAAGCACTCTGTAGACCATAAGGCACTACTCTGAAGCAATACAGTACTCCATCTATGGAAAAACAAGTGTAAGCTCTGCTTTAATTCGCCAAGGGAATAAGACAATGTCTGTTAGCGAATTTTTATTTTAAAAAAGTTATTAATAGAGAGGTATCGATGGTGAGACTTTGCAAAATTTTTTTCAAATGAGCGCGAATTTGGGCACCTAGAACCAAGGTCCGTTTGAATTTTTGTATGTTTGTTTATATATATATATATATATATATATATATATATATATATATATATATATATATATATATATATATATATAAAATCCTCTGGGGCTTCCGAGCTAAACAGTCGTGTGGACTTATTACTAAAATCGTTTGATCAAATGGACTAAATACTCGGAGTTAATATTGTTTACATAGTCTGGCAGAATAGTAACTCAAGCGCTGTGGCTGTGACATAACCTTTTTTTACTTTAATGTCTGTCAATTTCTGCGACTATGGCCAATCACCGATGCCAGGGAGCAGTTTCACCTCACTATCCTGGAAGTTTGCTGAAAACACTGCCTTTCTGTAAGGAGGGTAGGGATCTTTAACGTGTCCAACATCGTATTGACACGGGACCGACGGATTTCCGCCCCTCTGAAGGGCGGAACGTGCAGACATTAAACTTGCTTAAATCGGGAATCGAGCTTAGTACCCTTCGGTTCAAAGGCATACATTCTTACCCCTGGACCACCGAGGCTCTAAACATAACCTTCAATTAAGCAAGTCAGTCATTGTATTGTGCTGCAGAGAAATGGAAAAACATGGTGTGTTGTTCTGTTCATAAAGTGTACATTTTTGTAATATTAACAATGAATGGGGCAAAGAAAATTATACATATGGTGAAGGAGAACCCTGTAGCAAATGGTACAAACTATAACAGCCTCAGTAAGCAACAGAATTTCAAATTCTTAGATCATAACCTAGAGAATAGTAGGTGTTGACAAATGCACAAAAAAGATATCTGTAGATAAAAGAAGAAACATACGTGCTGAATTTTGGAACCTCCACAAAACTGGGGAAATAAAAAGACAGTATGTCGCCAGCATGGTATCATGTATTCATGTTGCACGTGTGGGCTAAACTACCGGAATACGGGCTAGTAAAAGGCAATTTACTATGTGTTATTCATTCGACGTAAATAACATTAGAATTAACGTTTGTCAAAAGTTTTTCCTATCGATATTGAGCATCTCTGAAACATTTGTTACACGGTCTTACGAAAAAAGAAAAATGGAGGTTTCACTGAGGAAGATCAAAGAGGTAAACATGACCCTCATAATTTAACTTAGCCTTCAAATTACCTTATGGAGACATATGTGACGAATGCGATAAATTTATGCCTGCAAAAACTTATACTATAGGAGAAAAATATAATTTTATGTATGAATATCAGAAACATCTTTCAGAGGCATTTAATAGATATGCTCTTAAAAGAGCAGGTAAGGAAAGAGCTTCAGAAAGCGGAGATGCAAAAATATTATTGACAATCGAGTTACATAAATGTCTTCCAAGGCCTGTCCTTACTAATCAGCAAAGTTTCTATAAGTTTAAATTGTGGACTTACAATTATACAATCTCCGACTCTTCTGCTAATCTTACTACCTGTTTTATGTGGGATGAATCAATAGCTGGACTTGCAGCTAATGGCACGACCTCTGGTTTTTTAAATGGATTGAATCATTGACTGAAAAATTTCCGAAATTACAATATGGTCTGATAATTGTCCATCCCAGAACCGTAATATCATCATAGTCATGGCTTACCTCTAGACTTTACATCTTTAACCTCACCAAAAAAACCATTAATCATAAGTTTTTATTATGTGGCCATATTCATATGGAGGTGGGCAGTTACCACTTCCTTATTGAGAGAGAGAGAGAGAGAGAGAGGGAGAGAGAGCGGAAACAAACGCGCTTTCTCAAAGTAAAGATACCCTGGGACTGGCTTGCAGCTGGCTAGACTTTGTTGTCGGTCAAAACAATTTAGTGTAGTGAATATCGAAGTTTCCAATTTCATAGACTTCAAATTGCTGTACTCCAACAACTCTTCCCTATTTATCTTTAGAAAAAAGACGCAAGAGCATAAAGAATACCGAATGTCAAAAGTAGTTTATCTGAAGTTACGGCAGAACGAGCCAGCGTTAGTTTTCTTCAAAACCGATTGAAAACAGAAAATTTTGAAAATATATATATATATATATATATATATATATATATATATATATATATATATATATATATATATATATATATATATATATATATATATATATATATATATATATATATATATATATATATATAGCGATACACATGGAATGATCGTGGAGGAATGTGTCATCACTTAATTATTGTAATAATTAGATAATTAGAATAGAAAAAGAAACACATTATTCAGTTCTTAAAGCTTTATTACTTTTATCAATAATTAAAATATAATTTTTTTTACTGCTTCCAGTTGGGATTTGGATGTATCAAAATTTTTATTGGATTTCCTTCCCCACTTATGGCTGTCTCAAAAGCTTTAAGTGAATCTTCAAGTTTAAAGTGGTGGGTGATTAGAGTTTTTGCATTCACTTTTCCAGTTTTAACCATTTCAATTGCCAAAGGATAACTGCAAAATAAAAAGGATTGTTAGTGATTTTTGAATCGGCGAGACCTGATATTGAACACTTACTCATTGCAATATCTGAAAACGCCACGAACATCAATTTCTCTCATTACAGCGTCTAAAGGAAGAGTCATCTCAGGGTTACCTAATCCCACAAGAACTACTGTGCCAGCTGTTTTTGTGGCCTAAAATATGTTAATAAAACATTAAAAACAAACCGTTAAATACAAATTTCGAAATGAAAAAAAACTATTTAGTCAAATGAAAATTTCAATTATTCGCTGTTATTGACTTGTCTAATAATTCTAAATCTTTTAAGAACAATCTTTGCATGTTTGCTTTACATCTTCTCGTTCCTAACTTACAAACATCTTCATTTACCTTCAGCGCCAATTAGTTTGTTTTTGTTAAATATTATTAAAGACTCAGTTGAGCTATTTGTAAATATAGGTAGGTTAGGTCTCATCCTATCAATAAATACGAAAATTCGCTAAGAATTATAGAATAGTAAACCATAAACTCTATAATTGAAATATTGCTGAAACATCAGAGAAGGGATGTATTTTAAATGAGTTTTATGCACATATTTTAGTAAATTGAAGGACAATGTCGGTTGAAGCTGAAACTGAAAGCTTTGTAGAACAGATTTCGTGCGATATATTCTCTACATAATCCTAATTCGTTTCAGATTTTTTGCCTAAAAGTGGACGTTTCAAATCGCGACTTTGACGTTTTAAGAAGAAAAACTATACTCGTACCTATATTTTCTTTGCCCACCGTGTTTAATATAAGTCAACACAAACCGTCAGAGAAATGCGGTGCTCTTAACTCCACAATATAGTCAAGAGATCTAAAGCAAATATAAGATTCTGGACGGGGTAAACAAGCTGCGAAGGAGCAAGAAATACTAAGTGTAAAAGGGAAAACCCCCTACCAACCGTTCCTGGACCCCACCACACTGCTTCTTCCTGAAAAACTCACACTTTGCTCAATTAAAAAGAAACTAGGGGAAAAGAAAACTACACCTCCGAGCCTCCAAACCTTCAAGTCAAGAATTAACAAGTTGCCTTTTTCCTTCTTGTCGACATTAACGGTACGATAGTATTTAGGCTGTGAGCCCTCGTGGTGTGTTGTTGAAATAAAAAAAAACCATCACCATTTAAATTTTCTTTAATAAAAAAAGGTAAAATTAATTTGATTTCGACCAAACCAGCCAAAACATTAACTTTTTGAGGATACTGCGTCTGGACTTACTCCATCCAATGAAGGTTCTCTGTTGACCAGAAATGACAATTGTGCCTGTTAACCGTACCATTCAGATGAAATGTTGCTTCGTCTGAAAAAACTATTTCATTCACAAAGTTTGTCCAAGCTTGAATAAGGTCTGTCATTATTTCAAAAAAAATTAGTCTGCGATCTGGGTCATCCTCGGTCAACTCATGAACCACCATGCATTTTAAAGGGTTTCATTTTTTCAAGACTTCAGAATTTTGTAAGCAGACTTTTGGGATATGTCATGAATTTGACCCAATTCTGTTGTAGATACATGAAGATTTTCTTGGACTGATAATAGAACATTCAACCTTGTGTCTTCGCCACTTACTGTTATTGGACGTCCATTTCTTGACAAATCCCTTAGTTGGCGAAATTCCTGATACTTTTTAACAACCCGATGCGCCGTACTTATACTAATTCTAAAATTTTAACCTGAACTCCGTCCACCATTTCCTCCAGGCTAATAGGCCCCAACTCCTCTTCCTCACCGAAACTCAAATCAGTGCCAAAACAGCCACTAATCACCTTAAATTCCCGGAGTATGAGCTCCTTATTTCTTTTAGATTTCATGGAGGCGTGTGCGCGTACGTCCGTAGCAATCTACCCTGCACCAGACTCCCCAATTTAGAAGAAAAGACATACTATGAATAAAACTCTCTCAGGGCTGCAACTAAATTCATCTGTTGCATTTACCGGTCACCTTCTGACAACAACTTTGCCCAGCTCTTCGACTTCCTTTCTGAAAAAAACCGACCATCTGATTTCTGAATATCCTTCCTCCGAGGTCACTATTCTTGGTGACTTCAATGTCCATAATAAAGAATGGCTAGGATCTTCAAAAACCGACCCAGAAGGGAGAGCAGCGGAGGTCTTTGCAGTCAGCAATGCTTAAGCCAATATGGTTCAGCAACCTACTTACTTTCCTCGCATCCCAACACACAGCTCAAATCCCTTGGATCTCCTTCTTACTACAAATCCTGACTGCTATAAGATATCAGTCATCGCCCCCCTAGGTCGCTCTGACCACGGCATGGTCACTGTTTCCCGTGCAATGCAACCCGAGGTCACACAGTCATCACACCTACGTATCGTTTGGCACTACAACACCGCGAACTGGGACGAAATGCGAGATTACTTTTCCTCATTTCCATGAGCGTCTGTCTGCTTCTCTCATCCTGACCCCTCTGATATCTCACAAAACGTCACCGAAATTATCCAAGCTGGCATGGAATTATTTATTCCATGTACACAGAAAACCTCTCCACCCTCTCAAAAGCCCTGGTTCTCCAAATCATGTGACAAGGCCAGACTTGAAAAGGTCAAAGCTCACAAAAAGCTTCTACACAATCCCAGTCAAGAAAACCGTCAAGCATTTAACGACGCAAGAAACCGCTATGTCCGTATTCTTTCTGAGGCAAAAAACTCGTTTAATAACCACATCAAAAACAAAGTCCTCTTAAGCTCCAGCGGCAGCAAAAAATGTTTCTACCGCCCTGGGCAAGGCTGAACTTTTTGCCTCGTTGTTCGCCGGCAATTCTACTCTCAACCCACCTCGAGATGTTCAACCACCAACAGTCCCCAATGTCGCGCATAAAATGACGGATATCACTTTCAAAACTAAAAAGGTACGAAAGATGCTCTCTTCCCTTAATACCAGGAAAGCCTCTGGCCTTGACGAG
The DNA here is from genome assembly GCA_964006375.1 of Tillus elongatus. Lineage (NCBI taxonomy): Eukaryota > Metazoa > Arthropoda > Insecta > Coleoptera > Cleridae > Tillus > Tillus elongatus. The sequence goes on along the minus strand of OZ023262.1, from coordinate 63,883,697 downwards.
ATCCCAGCAATTGTTCTAAAAAAAATGTGCACCAGAACTTGCTCCTGTCCTGACTCCCTAGTAACTGGAAAACTGCTCGAGTACAACCCGTCCCCAAGAAAGGATCCAAAGCGCTTCCTAGCAACTACAGGCCTATTTCTCTCCTTTCAGTCGTCTCTAAAGTGATGGAAAAGTATATAAACACTGAATTACTAAAATTTCTTGAAAAACACAGTCTAATCCACGACAGGCAGTATGGATTCCGTCAGCGCAGATCAAATGCCGACCTCCTTTCCTCTGTCACCCATTCTTGGAACAAGTCTATGGAACTACACGGTGAATCCCAGATTGTCGTTCTAGACATATCCAAAGCATTCGACCAGGTCTGGCACGCAGCGCTGCTTAATAAACTACCTGCCTCTGGCCTACCACCAAAACTACGTACGTGGACAGCAAATTTCCTCTCCAACCGGAGCATTTCTGTTGTCGTGGATGGCCATTCCTCTAAACTGTATCCAATTAATGCAGGAGTTCCTCAGGGTTCAGCTTTAGCCCCTACTTTCTTTCTTCTCCACATCAATGACCTCTCTAGCACATCCAACCCAGTTTACAGTTACGCGGACAACAGCACCCTCCACTCAAATATACAATATTCTAAGCCTGTCTCTTTAGCCCAATCAGATGAGGATCGCAGACTCATGGAGGGTTCTATCTCCGTGGATCTCCAAAAAATATTAGACTGGGGAAGTAAAAATCTTGTACAATTTAACCTCACCAAATCATAGTCTTGCTTTATTTCTCATAAGAGATACACCAGCTCTAGACCCATCACAATAAGCAACCAAGTTATTCAAAGTAATGAGTCGTTTTCACTTATTGGCATTTCTGTGGATCGAAATCTCAATTGGCACCAACGTATCACATCAATTGCAGAAGCGGCTGCTAAGAAATTAGGTTTCCTCTTCCGGGCTCGCAAATACTTTTCACCAGCTAATCTCTATACCTTATATACTTCACAAATAAGACCAAACCTCGAATACTGATCCCACATCTGTGGTGCCGCTGCCGCTTCTACACTCGCTATCCTGGACTCCATTCAGAAGAGAGCTATACGTCTCATGGGTACCCCTACCCTCACCCAAAGACTGCCATCCCTTGCCCACTGACGTGCCGTTGGTGACCTCTCTCTCTTTTATAGATATCTGCACAGGCACTGCTCAGAGGAGCTTTCTTCCATAGTTCATCCACCTGCTGCCCCAACAGATCAACCAGGGGAACAGAGCGAATGCACCCTTTTACTGTCCAGGTCACCAGACATAGAACATCTTGTTATGCCCGCTCTTTTGTCTCGAGGACTTCAAAGTTGTGGAATTCCTTGCCGGTAGATGTGTTTCCTTCTCCCCCGAACCTCCAAACCTTCAAGTCCAGAATTAACAAGTTGCCTCTGTCCTCCTTGTCGACACCCACGGTACGATATTATTTAGGCTGTAAGCCCTCGTATTGTGTTGTTGAAAAAAAAAATACCTATCCGAATGAACAGTATTAGATAAAGTGCGAACTTCTTCCAACGATCGTTGACAATCACCATATTCGTCAAGACGTCAATGCGCACAGATTCTGTGAGTTTCACTGTCATTTTCAAAATTTTTAATTACACAAGAAAAAGCAAAACAACGAGCACAATTTACAGGTGACACTGTCAAGACAGCACCCGAATTGTCTGCTTTATTGACACCAGTACATTTAAATAGGTAATTGATTTTACGTTATCATTTATTCGTTTTTTGTCGTGTTACCTTATCAGTTACAAAAAACATGTTGATGTTTCAGAACGTAGTTTTTATCCTGCATCCGAAAATGGTAAATAATACAAGGTGTACCGTTCAAAAAAATTAGGTTTGACTCACTTCCTAAAAAGAAGGCTTATTTGTGACCATTCGTCATTACAAAAATTCTAAAAAATTGCGTCATTTATAACAGAGATATTCGACCGTTCCGGGACTTTTTACTAACGCCGTATAGACATAAATAATGTGCTCGATAAATTTTTCCTCATTTTATATTAGTACAATAATACTGTGTTGGACTGAATTATCTCGCTACACCTGGTGATTTTATATCCGTTGATGACGAATTTTCTCGAACATTTTCTTGTATTGCTCGCTGTGTGATTTGATTCTCGGATTGATTTTGGGTTACAAATATATTCTTAATTATCATAGGGAGTAAATGTAATGGCAGCGATTGATGAATCCACTAACATGCTCGATTCGAGTGATATGGAAATTATGGCTGAGTCTTTGTCACTTGATCAGTTAAATCTAGACAAGTTAGGGAGCTCCAATTTCCTCACAATACTCTTTTTGAATACCAGAAGCATAAAAAAGAAATTTGACGAGTTACAGATTTTTTTTAATCTATGGGGGTGGTAACATTGGTAGCTTAATTTTGATTGAGACTTGGTCGGTAACTAATTTGGATAACCTCTGCATAGAAGGGTATAATATATTTTATAATGAAGGTACATATAACCAAAATGATGTACTGATAATGTACATTAAATACTGACAACACTAGTTCAGAATACGTAAAACTACGTATTTCAACATTACGGGAATTTATCGACCCCCTTCTAGTGATTTAAATCTATTCTGAAATGAACTGGAGACATTTATTCCAAATAAAAATAAGGCCGATATAGACTTGATAATGGGTGACATTAATATCGACCTTTTGAATTTTCAAAATCTTTCGAACTTAACGTATATAAATAAAAAAATGGCCATGTTGCTTGCATCGATTCTTGTACGCCGAGTACTGACAGATCAGAAAGTAGTTTTGACCGCCTATTTTTAAATTTTTAAAGTATAGTAAACAATTTGCCAAAGAATTTATCAGATGAAGATGTGCATCAAAAATTTATATATATATATATATATATATATATATATATATATATATATATATATATATATATATATATATATATATATACACAAAACCATCAACTACACATTGTACATCTTCACAGTAAATAATATCATCCCACTCTACGGTTTCCAAATTTTTTAATAATTCTTTATCATCGATTCCTGGGTTCGTACCACTTTCAGCATTTTCATTAGAATAGTTAGTTTCCTCAGAGTGGAGACCATTATCCCTATTAATCGTTAGAAGTACCGGATAATGATCAGTTACATCCGACTTTAATATATATATATATATATATATATATATATATATATATATATATATATATATATATATATATATATATATATATATATATATACAGACAGTGTGTCCACGGATATAAGGTATAAGTGACAAAAATGTTTGAATTAGATTATGATATTTTGGGAATCGCTCCTGCTTTGTCTTAAACTAAGATGTTGAGGAAATGAACAAAATAAATTAATATACAGGCTGGTTTAGAACTGATTTAAATAAGTGTGTTAAGAGTAAACTACCTTCGTTTATAAAGATACCGCAAAAAGTTATTAACAAAACTTATTTAGAATTAAAATTTATGACAGGCTCTCAATTTTCAGCCAGATCAGCCTACTTTGAATTTTCAAGTAAATGATTAACATTTTCTCCCTATCAACATGAAGCTTTTTACCTGTGGTTTTCTGAACGCAGGTGCGTAAAGTAAGTAACCATGCAATGTTAAATAATAATTTATTAGTAAAATACAAAACGCTTATTGCTAATAAAAATCAAAACGAACAACGAAAAATAAGGAAATTATTCAAATGTGCTGCCACCAACCGATACACATAACTCAGCCCGTATAGTAAATGCTTTGTAGGCATTTTGAATATGTTGAATTGGAATACCGTCAATTGCCTCTCTCAACCTCAGTTTCAACAAATCAAGATCGCTGTTTAATGGAGCCGTGTAGATTTTCTGTTTGAGATAGCCCCATAAATAAAAGTCAATTACGGTAAGATCGGGACTTCTCGGACGCCAAGGTATTGGCCCATATCGACCAATCCACTGCCCAGGAAATTCGCGATCTATTCCATTCTCGAACGATTCCTGTTGCATGTGCTATGTGGCCGTCATGCTGTAAGTATGCTGTTTGTCTATCTTCTAGTGACATGTTATGCAAATGGTCTTGAAGAATATTTTCCAGCATTTCCAGATAACTGTGCTGGTTCATATTCCGCTCAAAAAAATATGGCCCAATTATCCCAGTGTAAGAAACAGCACACCACACATTTACTTTTTTATGGCATTGTCTTCTGTAATTAACTCTATAATTTGGATTCTCCATAGATCCAAGCCGTGCATGTTGGGAATTTACCACCCCATTAGTGGGGAAAGTGGATTCGTCCGAAAAAATAATACTTCTGCCAAAATTGTGATTTTGTAGATACAGCTCGCCGTACCATAAACAAAAATCTAATCGTTTTGACTCGTCATTTTCTTCCAAAGTGTGTATAAGTTTTGCTTTGAAAGGTTTCAGCTTGTTGGTACGATAAATTTGTTGCAAATGCGATTTGCTAATATTGCCAATTTCTAATGCCCTTCTTCTTAATGATAATTTCGGAAAACGCCTAACAGAATCCATAGCTAATGCAGCTGCAGCATTGTCTTCTTCATTTTGGTCGGATTTTGACTTCTTAATATTTAAAACACTCTCAGTACGCATAAATTTTGTAACAACTTTTTTTACACTAGTAGCGGAAACCGAATAATTTGGCCAGCGTTCAAGGAATCCCTGATAAAAATGTTCTTCACCCAAACCATAGCACTGCACAATAAACACTTTTTGTTCTGTTGTTAACATTTTTAAATACAGAAGCTTGCCGTTCGTTACAAATAAAATTGACGTTTCAATTTTCCAAACAAGTAGTATCCCGGGAAACGAACAACAAGGCAGAGCTCAAGTAGCCATGCAACTCGCCAATTATTGCGTCGAATGTCCAATTGTGCGGCTACTTTACTTTTTTTATTGGTTGAGATGAAAGCAAACCTACCCCAAGTTTAATTATAGTAAAGACTTTTTTTAATACAGTTTCAAGTATTTTTTAAAAATACACCTAATCACAGAAGCCGCCGAACGTCATTTAAATAAAGTCGCAGCTAAAAAAAATTCATAGTAGGCTGATCTGTTTGAAAATTGAAAGCCTGTCATAAATTTTAATTCTAAACAATTTTTGTTAATAACTTTTTGCGGTATCTTCATAAACGAAGGTAGTTTACTCTTAATACATTTAATTACATCAGTTATAAACCACCCTGTATATTAATTGATTTTGTTCATTTTCTGAACATCTCAGTTTAAGACAAAGCAGGAGCCATTCCTAGAATATCATAATCTAATTCGGAATTTTTTTTTCACTTATACCTTACCCACACTCAATCCGTGGACACACTGTATATATATATATATATATATATATATATATATATATATATATATATATATATATATATATATATATATATATATATATATATATTAAAGTCGGATGTAACTGATTATCCGGTACTTCTAACGATTAATAGGGATAATGGTCTCCACTCTGAGGAAACTAACTATTCTAATGAAAATGCTGAAAGTGGTACGAACCCAGGAATCGATGATAAAGAATTATTAAAAAATTTGGAAACCGTAGAGTGGGATGATATTATTTACTGTGAAGATGTACAATGTGTAGTTGATGGTTTTGTTGACTAAGTACTGTGGTAGGGAAAAATTGAAAATGTGTGGCTTAAAAACATAAGTAGTACACACTTGTACACAGCTGGAAACATAATTCAAGGCTAATAAAAATAAATTATATACTTTAATTGAAATTACTAAGAATAATTATTATAAAGATAGGGTTGAAAATGCAGGAAAAGATATGAAGAAAATCCGGAATGTCATTTCAGATGTTGCAATGGGCAAATTTACAAATCAGGAAAATATTGATGCCGTAAAAATAAGTGAAAAAGTTCGGGACGCAGCAAGTGCGTTAAGGTAGTGAATTTTTATTAATTGCTTCAGACTTGAATAACTCACTTTTTCATAAACCTAGAAAGTTGAATTTTGGTATGTAGTAAGGTCTTTCTCAAGTAAATATATGCACCAAATTTCATTAAAATCACTTGGTAATTTTCGGAGAAAACTTTTTTTTTTCGAAAAAATACTTAAAATTTTCCCGGAAAACCTTGTCCGATTTTCCTGGATAAAGAACTCATATAAGATATTAATAAAATAAAGGCACTTGCTGAGTTTCATCGAAATCGGTTATTTATTTTTTGAGTTAGCGGTTGAATACCTATATATATATATATATATATATATATATATATATATATATATATATATATATATATATATATATATATATATATATATATATATATATATATATATATATATATATATATATATAACAGATAAAAATTGAAAGTAACCCCGGATATGGGTTCTAGGGGTCCTAGTTCGCGCTCATTTCAAATTTTTTTAAAATAAAAAATCACTAAAATGAAGTCCAACGAGATAGAAACAGATAGTAGAATTTCTCAACAGGTATTATACAGTGTGTCCCAAACTGGATGGGAATGTATTGCTATCTCCGTTATTATTAGAGATAGGGAGGTGGTTTAGTTAGCAATGTTTTGTATAATTTCATGCTCGTTCCAAATATGGCTTGTTTTTTGCCCTGCCTCTTTTCGTTTTCGAGTTATTTTGAAAAAAATACAAAATTTGTCGATTTCTTTTTTCTTCAATATCTAAGTAGGCTTTGATCTGACATGTCTAAGACTTGCACATTATCCGGACACTTTTCACAGAGTAATCTTTTTGTGCTATTCTCAACTTTGGAGTGTCATTTGTTTTTGAGCTACAGGTATCAACGTTTGTTTTTATTATGGCAGCCATATTGTATTTTTTGCTCATGTGATAGCCTATAAAAAGAGCTTTCCAATGATGTACAACTTGCTTGAAAAATCTTGTAATTGCACTGACAATTTTGAGAAAAACCGTTTTGAGGATAGCAGGCTATGAAATCCAATATCAGAAAACAGATGATAAAAAAAGTGTTCAAAAAGCAGTAGGCCATGGAGTCTAATAATAGACTTCTACTTTTAACAAAATTTTCCTTAAGGATTCACGATAAAAAAAATAGGAACTTTGAGCACACCAATGAATCGGCCCATTATTACAAATGATATTTTACAGTACAACATTATCCTAAAAAAATGTTATAATTCAATTAAATAGGTAAACCTAGTAAATAACTAAATTTACTAACAAAACTCAATAAAAAGCAGATGAACGATTGACAAAGACGCCTTTGAAAACTGTTTGATTTTTAAACGTAAGTCAACTGAACACCAGAAGAAAGGTTGCTATGGATATAACACTATCGCGATAATTAAGAATACTGTCATTCTTAATTATCTGAACAATTTGAGTTGTATTTAACATGTTGCTTAAAATTTTGTACTAAATAGTTATAGACGATAACCAAATACCAAAATATTTCACAGGATAGTGACCAATCTATTGAACGACGGTAGCTTCCACGCAAAGAAACTACCAATGCGTAGAAATGAAGAAATGAATAATTAATCTATTGAGAAATGATACTTTACCAACAATTAGAAGAGTTCATGATAATTTAGACGAGATTTTGTACCAACAAGACGGTTGTCCAGCTTACAATGCTAGGATCGTCAAAGGATTCTTGTACCAAAATTTCAATAATATGGGTCATTTATAACAAGGGGCCGATTCATTGGTGTGCTCGAAGGCCTGATATAACCCCCATGGATTTTTATTTTTGGGGTACTCTGAAGAATGATGTGTATAAATTCGATCCACCACAAAATATCAATGAATTACGAAACAGAATCACGGAAGCTATAAATCATATTAACCCAAACACTCTCACCAGAGTTTGCAGGCATGTTTCAAAAAGGTGTATAAAGTGCATTGAACAAAATGGTGGCCATATTGAACAATTTTCTATTTAGTCTATTTTTAGTTTCTATTTTATTATTTGTTAAGTTCCGTTTCTAATTGTGTTATTTTGTGGAGTTTAAGTTTCTATTTAATATTGCCGGGTTTCGTTATTAAGTATTGTAAATTAAATCACAATGTTTTTTATCGTGAATCATTACGGAAAATTATGTTAAAAGTAGAAGGCTATTGTTAGACTCCATGGCCTACTGCTTTTTGAACACTTTTTTTGTCATTTGTTTTCTGGCATTGGATTTCATAGCCTACAATCCTCAAAACGGTTTTTCTCAAAATTGTCAGTGCAATTACAAGATTTCTCAAGCATGTTGTACATCATTGGAAAGTTCTTTTCACAGGCTATGACATGAGCGAAAAATCCAGTATGGTTACCATAATAAAAACAAACGTTGCTTCCTGTAACTCAAAAACAAATGACAATCCAAAGTTGAGGATAGCACAAAAAGATGACTGTTCTGTTGAGATATGCAAGCTATGCACTAACCGTTTCAAAGGTCAAATGCTTGTTCCTTTTTCTTGAGTTCTGTTTCTGATAATTAGGTTATTGCTCTAATCGGTAATTTTTAGACCTTCATAAAGATTTTGATACAGTAAATCATGAAATATTGCTACAAAAGCTAGCCTGGATGGGTGTAAGTCAGACATTATTTACTACTTGTATGATAGACCGCAGAAAGTAAAAGAAGGCAATATCTTGAGTAATCCATAGGTAGTAAAATATGGGATTCCTCAGGGATGTATATTGGGTCCCATACTATTTTTGGGTTATATAAATGACATTCTAAAGAAATTTGAGAGCCGCTGCGAGCTTATAGCTTATGCAGATGATACCGGAGCGAAGCTATCGAGTATAGTCCTAAACTATTTCAAGGACTTGTTGCGTTTTTGGCTTCTAATAATCTAGTTTTGTGCGTTAAAAAATAAAGACGATCACTTTTTCACCAACGAGGTGCGCAGTGCTCCTGGTTTCGGGTGAAAGATGAATTAACCACGTGCGAAACTATCGTAACATATTTTGGGATCATAATAGACCGACATCTAAAATGGAATTATCATCCTGAAACCCATAACAAAAGGCTTAGAAAATTCGTACATATTTTCTATATACTGCGTGCCATCTTAAATCAAAAGATTTTACTTGTGGTGTATGATAGTCTGGCTCAGTCTATTTTGAGGTATGGAATATCCTGCTGGGGATCGGCATGTGAAACCTACCTGAATCCTCTACGCATCACTCAGAACTTCATAATAAAGACAATGTTAAATAAAGCAATAACAAATTCTACCAACTTACTACATGACCAGTCAACTAATATACTTAATATCACTGGTTTGTACCTAATGGTAGTCATACAATATACGCACACTACTGTAAGCCTTCAGAATTTGATGTCTCATGATTACCAGACAAGGAATAAAATAGGTGATTTTCTGTTTGCTGCGTCGTGTAGGAAAAACATATCACAGCGTTATGTAGCTTACCTTGGCCCAAAACCTCATAATCTTGTACCACCAGATATAAAAAGATTGATAGTTGATTATACATTTAGAAAAAAAAATTTAGCATACGTAATTAAGAACATTGTGACGTTTGAACAAATTATTTAGAATAAAAGAAAAAGGTGTGTTGATAATAAGTGTGTATATTTGGGTAAATGGTGTGCATGGAGGTGTGCATGCATGTGCGGATGTGTGTCTACGCGTGAAAGCGAGCGTGCGTGTGAGTGCTACAGGGGGTAAATATTTTGTGTGGGTATGTATTATTTTGTTTGTCAGTATAGGTACGTAAGATAAGCATTTTAGAATATTTTATAAAGGCGGATATTGCCTCTTAATATTGTGATGCGGACTTTTATCGTGGGCTGTTGCAAAATTTATCTAATGATCAATGATTGGAATCATATTGGAGAGTTGAATCACCCAAGCATAATATAGCCTGAAACAGGTGTGGTGATTGTGTTCCCGTAAGCTCTGTGTAATATGTAGCTTGAGAAGTTAAAGACATACAACCATGACGTGATATAATACATCAGCTCCAAAAATGTATGTCATCTTTCACATACATGGCAGCATTTGTTTTTAAACCATTTTACTCAAGAAAAAACTGATAAATAGAAATATACTTTAAAAACATTTGCATGATAATGTTCCGGATGCTGATTTTTAGGCTATATATATATATTTAATCAAATATTAGTTACATGTACCTGTTGAAGTGGCCAAAGATTAGCTTTGTATAGTTAGAACTAGGGATATGAATAGGTTCATTATTATTAGAGTATAATCATTAAGAAGTGTGAAGCATTGTCCATAGTTAGATAAGGCTTATGATTAGATTGTAATCGTTAAAAAAATATTTCTGATTATTATAGGGTTAGGTTTAATCCAATTAAATTTTGTACCTGTACTTTTCGAAAATCTGGCTTAACTGATGAAGTGCGGAAGCTACAACGAAATGAGAAAAAATGCTAGAAACAGAGTGTTATGGTTGCGACGACCAGGCGACATCTCTTTTAGACTGTGATGATTTTGATATCGTAACTTACCATCAAACACACTCTAACACATTGTTCTGCACCAGTACAGTCTACACTGACCGTTGGTTCTTCTCCTAAAGTATCTTTAATTTGCTTGACTATTTGCTCGTCAGTAGCTCCATCTGCAATTAATACAGTATGGTCGGCACCAATCTCCTTCGCTTTCTTAAGTCTCATGGCAACCCTGTCTGTTTAATAGAAACACATTTAAAAGAGTTGCATTACTTGCAGGTGCCATCTTACATACCCGTTATAATAACCTTGGAGGCTCCAAAGGCTTTAGCTGCAAGAAGAGTTACAAGACCAATGGGACCAGTTCCCATCACGAGAACGATTGAACCTAGACGAACATTAGCTCTTCTGCAAGCATGCACTCCAACAGACAAAGGCTCCATCAGAGCTCCATCTTCTAAATCCATATTTGGAGGCAATCTATAAGAAAGGAAGAAGTGTATTATCGTTTTTAATGTTTCAATAACAGTTTATAATTTCGTAACTATTGATGTTTTGTAAATATTTATCAATGCCTTTAAGCAATGGCAGCTTACGAATTTTCTATTGCGAGATATTCTGGCATTGATAAGTACACTTCGAGAACCCAAATCACCACAACACATTTTAAAAGACTTGACAATCATTTCACTAACAAAGTTAGCGTCATCAGAGGATGAAAAATTCTAACTACTTTAAAAACTAACATCACCTTATATACTGGATCTTAGGTAAAGAGACCCAACTAAGATGAGAAACTAGTCGCCGGCAAATTCTACAGTGTATTGTATTTTTATCGCCGGACGAGGTCTTTGAACTGTCCCTACTAACTTATCTAAAGGTGTCTATCTCTAATAATTTTGGGAAGGTTCACCGACAACTAAATTAACATAGTTTTCTTTGGCGGAAATATATGTATTCTTATGTTATCTTTAGGTCTGCTGGCATTATTGTGGAATGATAGTATAATGGGCGAGCAGAACAACGGTTGTATAATGAACGATGGCCAAATAGGCATCAAACCTATCACTCTTCATTTCAAAACGTATATCAACGTATTCGCGAAATTGGTAGTCTAAAGACTTGTCACAAAAGCTTTCAATACCGTAGATTCCGCAGAAAATTTTTTGGAGACATTAGACTAGAATCCTACGTTGAGTTAGCAAATGAAGTCTGACATGTATTGGATTGTCCTAATGAGTGGCAACCGAAATGCGACATTTTAGATCCTAGTGGATTTGTGAATGTAGATCATATGGAGTTATGTGATTGGTAGTTGAGAAATGAGTACGGCGTATGTGCACTGTTTCTGTGCGTAGACTTATTGTTTTACGGCGTATGCATCTGACAATATGTGAAGAAAGGTTTGAACTTTAATTTTCATTTCTAATGATACTTCCAAAGTGCACATGACCATAATTCTAAAATTGTGTTGCAAAAATAATATAACATTTTCTCTGTGGCATTCGACATATTCTGAATTATCCTTTACTTTTTTACGGCGGATGCGTCGGATAATACGTGGAGAAAGTTTTTTTAACTTTAAGGTCGGTTAAATAAAAGTTGGCAAACCGAAAGCTTCATGGTTGACAGATAATCTAAAGATGATTATAAAGGAGAGAGATTTAGCGCTGCAAAAATATAAGAGAGAATGATCAAATGAAAGCTGGAGTACCTATAAAAGATTCCGCAATTTCACCGTTTCATACACACGTGGAGAGAAGGGAGCATTTTTGGAAGAAATTGCCCACAGAAATACGAGTCCAAGAAAATTTTGGTCCACCTTAGCTGATCTGAATATTAAATTCAAAAAAAGCTTGGATCTTCCTTCAGATTGTTCGACCCAGAGGCTATTAATCAGCATTTTACTCTATATTTTCAAAATGTCTCTAATGATTGTCACGCTTTAATCGATCGCTGCGAAAGCAGCCTATACCAGGGCATGGAACCATTTCTGCTGAAACTGACAATGGTGAAAAAAGTACATGAGATAATCCATAGTTTATCATCAAATACCTATGGTTTTGACAATATATTTGCTACGATGCTCAAATACGGCAGTCCTGTTGTTGGAAAATATGTGACACATTATAAACTGTTGTATTATGCAGGGCCGTTTTCCTGATTCATGGAAAGCAGCCAAGATCATACCGCTCCCAAAAAAGCCTAATCCGAAAGAATTTTCTGATTTTCTGACCTCAGGGTCATCAGTATTCTGCCAGCCATGTCTAAGGGTTTGGAAAAGGTACTTTATAAGCAAATAAATGAGTTTGTTTTGTTAAAAGAAATAATTCCTGACACTCAGTGTGGATAGAAGGGTTTTTTCGACCCCAGATGCTCTCGCCACTGTGACAGCTGACATCATTAAAGCTTGTGATGGGGGACTTGCCACGGCTCAGATATTGCTTGACTTTTCCAAGGCTTTTGATTCTGTCGACCATAGATTCTTGCTGCCAAAGTTTAGATACTATGGGTTTGGCGATTTGGCACTTCGGTTAGAGGATTCATTTATTACTAACAGATCTCAGCGAATAATACGTAACAACTTGTTGTCTTCTTCACTTAACATTTGTCCGGGGGTGCCTCAGGGTAGTGTGCTTGGGTACCTGCTTTTTATTATATATACTTCTGAGATTCTAAAAGTTAACAATTATTGCCAGGTTCAGGCATACGCTGATGACACACAGTTGTATTTACCTTTTTCATCGGAGAATACAAGTTTAGTACAGACGTTAATTAGTCGTGATCTTGATATTTTGGAGTATATTTCAGAGCAACATAATTTAAAACTTAACGCGTCTAAATCTTGTGTAAGGTTTTTTTGGTGCAAGGAGTAAGATTGACAAGCTGAAGTGAGAAGAGGTTATTGCTAATGATGGAGCTCCTGTTGCGATGGCAGATTCTGTCAGAGACTTGGGTGTGATTTTGTATTCGCACCTTAGATTTAGGGAATACACAACTAAATTGTTACAAAAGTCGTATATGTCTCTTAAAATGCTTTATGTTAATGGATATTTTCTTGGGTGCGAAATCCGAAAAAACATATGTGTGAGCTTAGTGCTGTCTACTTTTAAGTGCTGTAACTTTGTTTATGGCTACTGTTTGGACGAGACGAGTAAGAGAAGAATTCAGCTTGTTCAAAATAATTTATGAGAAATTGTCACACCTAGGATGGCCTCATCTTGAGTAATTCAAGTCCATACCCTTTGTCCAAATTTGTTTCATGAGCAGAGGTGCATTCCGTCAATCTACAAAACAATTCAGGTTACACTATACCCCAACACAGAGCAGCACCCTATAAGAGAGGTATTGTCTATAATGCAATAAAATTGTACAATTCTTTGCTTAACTGAAAACTTTGCCAGCTTCTAGGTTTAGGAGACAGCTCAGGCTCTATCTCTTGGATCGGACCGGTGATTATGGATGCGATTACGAATGGTGTGCTGTTCTTCCGGTACTGCCAGTAGATCTTTTTTGTTGTTGCAGTTTTGCGATTTTTTTTATTTTTTATTATACATTATTTATTTATTATAATATACTATTCCTTTGATAGATGTGTATATATATATATATATATATATATATATATATATATATATATATATATATATATATATATATATATATATATGTATATATGTGTATATTTTAAATGCTTTTTATATAGATTGTGTATGTCTGTTATGTATGCTACAGATGGTTGAGTAGAGTAGCTCTTGAGCTCGACTCCGCCATTTGTGGTATTCCTTAGTCAGTCTTATATGTATGTTTTCAAGAGTAAGTAGAGTTTATATTTGTAGTACAAGGGGTTGTATGTGAATTCTATACTCGTGATATGTAAATCGATTTATTATATATTATTATTATTATATAGAATAGGATTACTGAATATAGATTTTTTTATTCTTGGATATTGCAAATTGAAATATGTCACAAACTGTCATATGTCAATTACCATTTACTATAAATACTTTCAAATTCAAATTATCCGCCATTTGATTCACCAATAGTAGATCTACAAATACAATACATTCACAAGTGCACTAGGATCTGAAATCTCGCGTCCGAAATATTCAGAAAAAAATATTTCATCCCCTCCCCACTTTGACAACTCCTAACTGCAACAAGAATACCCCGAGGACATTGACACAACCGAAAACAGTATACACTAATGGAAGGTACCCCAATGATTCCCTGCGGTTGTCGATGAAGAGACCTATAAATCTGATATATATATATATATATATATATATATATATATATATATATATATATATATATATATATATATATATATATATATATATATAGAGGATGGCTCATTAGTGCGTCAAAGTCCCATAACTGCTCTTTAAAACCGATTTCGAAGAATATTTTTTATATTAATTGATGTGATACTCAAATAAGCACATTCCGAAAATATTGCCAAATGTATCGGGTGATTCGTCCCAGCAGAGCACGTGCCGCATCATTTTTCTTAAATGAAACACCCTATATATTTTTACATTTTTGATTCACCATGAATTAGCGTTTCCAACGACGTTCCACTTTTTAATTTTCGATGCGGCGTTGCCATGTTATTCAAGAATATGTGAAAATTTTGGCCAAAACTAAGTCAAACAAATTTATTGGTTATATGAGTACCATGATGAATGATGTTAAAAACTTTTGCCATTACGTAGCTGACAGTTGTAGTTGGAGGATACATTTGCCAAATATTATGCATAGTATACAGGGTATTCATTACAGAATTTTCAAATTAAGGAAATTCAAATAGTATTGTTATTTTATTTTAAATGGAACCACCTGTATTTCATCTGATAACTGAAGTCGCATCTTCATTCCCCATAAATTTCATTAATAGCGTTCTATGCCTCAAAACAAATTATTCTATGCCTAAAATCAATATTTTCTCAATTATTATTACTTTTTCCGTTCACATAGGTGAATTTTGATAATTAATTACTAAGTATGCTTAGTAACCATGGTTGTGTCGTAATGTGAAAATACCAGACAGCAGTTGTCACTGACGTTAAATAAATGTCACTTGTGATTCAAGTGCTGTCATTCGCATCGACATGAATTTCGAAAGAACTGAACTTGTCGATATGGTAGTTGTTATGGGACCGTGTGAACAAAACTGCTTATTAACACAGCGCATGTATTCGTAAAGATACCCTAATAGAAGACACCATTCAGTGATAAGCTTGGAAAAACTCAAAGAGAGGTTTATTAATGAAATGTATCATATGAAAAATGTAAGAGAGCGATAGCCCAAATCGTGAAGACGAGTTAAATGTTTTGCTATCTGTAGTAGCAGAACCAACTACTAGTTCAAGAATGATATCGAAGAGAAACGATTTACCTCGCTCTATAATCAGCAAAATTAGCAAGAAGAATAAGTTTCATGACTATCACATATCCTTTCATCAACAACTATTGCATCCGGATTTGGCAAATCGAAGGACATTTTGCGAATGGGCTCTGGGAATGGAAGCAACAAATTCCAATTTTTTCAACAAGTACTTTTTACTGACGAAGCAACTTTTACACAAAGAGGTAGTCCAGTCGACAAAACTTGCATCATTATGCGATCGAAAACCCAAAAATTGTGAGACAAGTTGATAGACAACGTCAATGGACTGTGAATGTTTGGGGAAGTATTGTGGGTGACGTCATCATTGGAGATCACTTGCTCAATGGGCATTTGAATAATGAGCAGTATTTGTTCTTAGTACAAAATAGCATGCCTCAACTTCTGCAGAATGTTTCACTAATTATGCCTAAAAACTTGTGGTTCCAACACGACGGTATTCCACCACATTCCGCACTAACTCCTCGAATCGAGAATTTCCAGGCCAATGGATAGGTCGCATCGGCCCTATTACTTGGCTACCTAGATCTCCAGACTTGTCGAAAATGGATTTCTTCTTCTGGGAACATATTAAGCAGATTATTTATCAGAACCCGTCAACTACTGCAGAAGATATGTAACACAGAATTATAGAAGCTTTTGGGATAATTCCCATACATACAATACGGGCGGTACATCAGTCGTTCTTGAAAAGAATGCAGAAGTGTGTTGAGCAAAACGGAGGGAACTTTGAACATTTGTTATGAGTGAACATTCAACAAACTGCTTTTTATTGTTATTTTCAGGATTTGAATTCAAAATAGAACTTTTAGATTCAGATAATATATTTTGTGTAAATAAATCGACGTACGCCTGTATTCAATTTATTAGTTTAATTATTTTCCGTTTTTGGTCCTCTAATCTTATCATCCTATCTTTTTTTTTGTTGGTTATATAGTTCTATTATCGTTATGTGGTTCCTTAGTTTCGTGTTTCAAATGATATGTATGATAATAATATTAATTATTATTATTACTAAAACTCCCTGCAATTAATGATTAAAATTAACCCGTGTGAACCGAAAAAGTAAGAATAATTGTGAAAATATTGATTTTAGGCAAAGAAGATTACTAATGAAATTTATGGGGAATGAAGAAGCGAATTCAGTTATCGGATGAAATACAGGTGGTTCCATTTGAAATAAAAGGAAAAATGCTATTTGAATTTCCTCAAATTGAAAATGGTGTAATGAACACCCTGTATGATATGCACCATATTTGGTCAATGTATCCTCCAACTACAACTGTCAGCTACGTAGTGGCAAAATTTTTCATTTCCATTCATCGTAGTACTCATACAACCAATAAATTTGTTTAACTTAGTTTTGGCCAAAATTTTCACATTTTCTTGAATAACATGGCAACGCCGCATCAAAAATTAAAAAAGGAGAACGTCTTTAGAAAAGCTAACTGATGACAAATAAAAAATGTAAAAAATATATAGGATGTTCCATTTAAGAAAAATGATGCGACACGTGTTCTGCTGTGGCGAATCACTCTGTATATTTGGAAATATTATCGTGCGTATTTGGGTAAGACATGAATCCATATAAAAATATTTCTCCACATCAGTTTTATATGGTAGTTATGGGACTTTGACGCACTAGTGAGCCACCTGTATATATAGTATGACCTCTTTACTTTTCCTGTTCCGGAACTCCACTAATGCAGAAACCCGAAGCGATAATGCGAACATCGCCTTCGTAATCCGAACACTGAAGAGATTCCCGTTGTCATAAATGGGAGAATCCCATGTTTCCATGTTTTCTAAGATTTGCTTTGTTTGCTGATCGTTAGTCGGCGTTGCTAGTTCACTTTGCAATTTAGAACAGGAAACACCCTACCTTATCGATAAAAGAAAATATTGAGCCTATTAAGAGTTATTGGAGGCGGGTTATGCAGTTATACTGTGACCGCTTTATCAGAAAAATGCAATGTGGGAAAATCAACGATTTGCGATATCAAAAAGAACAAGACGAGGATTCTATCTTATGCCACCACATCCAACATTCTAATCAATAAACCAAAAACGGTTAAAGTAGTTGTATATCCCGAAGTTGATAAAGCGGCTTACAATTGGTTTCTACAGGAAATATCTCGAGGTAAAAAGATAACTTACAATATGTACATGTTTCGGTAATTTTTTTACATAACATTAAATGATTTTAGATGTGCCAATATTATGTGAAATTTTGTGTGAAAAACTCTTTTATAGCCAGACCCACAACGATGATAACTTCAAAGCCAGTTCTGGATGGCATAATAAGTTCAAAAAAAGATTCGGGACGCAGTAAGTGCGTTATGGCAGTGAATTTTCATAAAAAAATGTTTTTAAATAGCAAATATGTGTGTTTTTTTTAAGAAAGCAGGCATCAAATTTGGTTACCAGTATAACCTATATAGTAGAAACAATGTGCCATGTTTCATTAAAACAACTTTATTGTTTGAAAATGTACAAAAATTTCCGAAAGTAAACTTAAAGTGTTTCCGAAAAAACTGATTTCTTGGTCAACCTTATAGGTCAATAGCAAATTGAGCTATTCAAATTTGAAGCATTTAATGAAAATTCGCTACCATAACGCACTTGCTGCGTCCCGAATTTCTTTTATTACAAACATGCATTATATTTCGATGGAAAATGCAAAAAAGCAATAACGTGTTCGATTAAAAAAAAAAAATTACATCAACAACGACTTATGGGCCAGCCTGTGATTGTAGAAATAATTTTCGGAAAATAAAGTTAAATGTTGGTTTCTTAACCAACAAAACTTACGTTAATGGCATATTGAGTTATTGTAATTTGAAGGATTTAATGAAAATTCGCTACCAAAACGCACTTACTGCGTCCATTTTTTTTTACAAACATGCATCATATTTCGATAAAAAAATGCAAAAATGCATTAACGAATTTGTTTTACGAAAATGAGTTAAAAATTATAGACCGTTAAACCATAAACTTCACTAAACCTACAGCGAAAGCATCAACTAAACTAAACCGACAGCCAAAGCATCATAGAAAGGGTCTATTTGAAATGAATTTTCTGTAACTATTTTAGTAAAATGAAGGGCAGTGACGGTTGAATTTGAAACTGAAGGGTTTGCAGAACAGTCTTCTTGCAACATTTTCTTTTCACAATCCGTATTTTTTTCACGTTCTTTGCCTAAACATTGGCAATTTTGACGTTTCAAATTGCGAGCTTGACGTTTTGAGGAAAACTCCAAAATTTGTTTCTTTAGCTGCTCGTAACTTTTCTGTCTTTAAACCTAGAGACTTAAATTTTGGTACATGGTTCACTTTCTATAATACAAATATGCCAACCAAATTTGGTTGCCCTTACTTTGTTATTTCCGGATATATAATTTTTTTAGAAAAAAAAAACAAAATTTTCCGGGAAAACCTGATCCGATTTTCCTGGCTAACGAACTTATCCAGGCCACTTGCAAAAGGAAGGTACTCACCAAATTTGATCAAGATCGGTCCATTATTTTTTGAGTTATCGGTACGATATATATATATATATATATATATATATATATATATATATATATATATATATATATATATATATATATATATATATATATATATATATATATATATATATATATATATATATAAACACGGATCACCCGATTAGTGGATTTTTTAAAGAAAATTCAGTAATAGGTACGGAGTTTGACAATTGTCCATTAGAGGGGATAAATGATCTAGCAATGAGACAGTGGAACCATTTAAAAACTTGTTTCGAAATAAAATCGACGAAATGGAGTTGTATACTGATAAAGTCTACAACGAAGACTCTTGTGGAGATTACGTCCTCAAAAAACACTTTCTCACCAAGCAGAAGCATAACCTCAATGTACAAAAATGAGCAAGGAACGAGTTACATTTATGTCTTGCTCTAGTGCTTCTGGAGCGCATAAAATGAGATTGTTTTAGTGTTGGGCAGATCTCAAAAGCCACGGGCCTTCAGAAGTGAACCTCTGCCGGTCATGTACCAACGACAGAAAAAAGCCTGGGTTACCAGATAACTTTTTATAAACTGGTTTTATCCGCACTTTGTTCCTGCATTTCGGATCCGAATGCGACAGCTAAATTTAGATGCCAAGGCACTTTTAATTTTAGTCAATGCTCCAGGCCACCCAGAAGACGTATCTTCAGGTGCGAGATTCAAATATTTGAAACACCAATTAGCACCATTACCTACTGCTAAATTGTTTCACATATACTAATTTCTCCAGTAACAGTTTTAAGATCGTCCTAATACACATTTAATTTTTTCGCCCTGTTTATTTTCAAATTGAGTTTAAAAATGTGAAAGAAACGGGTAATTATAAAAATTATAAGTGACTCATTTTAATACAGACAGTGGCAAAAATTAACACTTAATCAACAACATTTTTACTACATACCTTTTACGACTGGTCGGCACTTTGATTCTTTTTATTTCTATCAATATGTAAGTATATAAGAGAAAAAAAAAGCTTTTGATATTTTGAACTAATAAAATGATCTTACTTATGACAGAAATCTGCATCATGAACGTAGAATCTAGACAAGTTTCCATCATCTGGAGGTGTTGCACAGAAGAATATGTCCGGACAAAGGTTATATGTCCCCTCCTTACAGAATTTACACATTCTACAGGGTACACCTGGCTCGATAGCAACTTGGTCTCCTGTTGAACAAATACAAATCATTTTAAAAGTGAAATAAATTTCTGGGTCGCAGCAAGTGCGTTATAGAAGTGAATTTTCATAAGCATTGTACACTATTATTATACGGCATTTTATTAAAATTAATACTTTAAACTTACACAGACCTTGAAGAGCGATTCTTGAGGTCCTAGTACGCGCACATTGAAAGGATTCTTTCGAAAGAGTTACCATCGAAATCTCTATTATCAAAAAAATATTGTGTAACTCCTTTTGAGAAAAATACACAAAATTCAATTTTTTATGAAGCTAAAAATTTAAATTTTGCTATATCTGCAGATAGTGCAAGTCTCTTTAAAAGAAACTTGTATTACAAATTTCATTAAAGTTACAAAATATTTCCAGAAGGAAACTTAATTCATATTTAGAGGAGTTATCTGCAAATTATAATCGTAGCGGTTATTTTTCCTTATTAATCGCCAGAATACTTTTGTTTTATTCAACCTAATCAAACCGGTTTTCCCAATATCAACAATGACTAAATATCTGCTGAAAATTATAGTTTCAGACTCAGAGGTGACAAAGTTATTCAGGCTTTTCAAACAAAAATGAGATCTTGTTCAAAACGCATGAAATCTGTGTACTATTGTTTCTCCAAATGTCAAAAAAAACCATACATTCATCGAACTGGAATCCATCACGCAACCTTCTGTGTAGAAGACAAGCAAATTCAAAATTCAAATTCAAAATAATTTATTTTATATTAAGTGGGTTACAATCATTATATTTAAGTAGTTGAATAAACAGTCTAAATCTAACCAAACGGCATACATCCTTACAAACTACTTAACTCCTAATTACTTCTAACTTACACACGGTTCCTATCGTAGTTACAATTTATCCGTGATTTTAATTGTCTACTGAACATACCAGCCCTACGCTTTGTATATTCTTTGTAAATTGATACATGACACCGGCTTCATGACCGGGATATTATATTAAAAGTATACGTAACAACTAATTACAGAATTAGTAGAATTGCATTTGAAACACATTCAACGACTGTTTCTTATATGGCATCTTATGTTTAAGTTTAAAGACAAAATAAACGATTTTAGAATCATTTTTATAGAGACCTGACTTGATTTTGTTTACATTTATACTATATTATGCTACACTTTCAGTCTAAAACCACAGTATAATATATCTATGCGGTGCTAAAACTGTATTTGGGGCCGTTCATGAAGCTACAAATATAGTGTATTCAAAAATTGATTGAATCCCCCAGTTGAATAGCAATCATTTGGCGAATTTTTAACTTCATGTCGTCTGTCATTTGCGATATTTGTGGCCGAGATTTCGCGATTGTTGGTTCGGGTAGTATGTTTTTGCCTGTTATTTATTTAGTTTGGTTACTGTTGATGTATGGTTTATACCTGTTGTGTGAATCAATTTACTCGCGGCAGTTAACTCTGTATGTCAGGCATTGGACTTTAACCACTAAGTCGTTTCAACGCATTTTTTCGCATTTTATTTTAAATTTGGAAAAAACTCAAAATATTGTGTACCAAATTACTTAAAATTCACAACATAGGTTTACTTACACCATTTATAGCCACATGCAAAGTCTCATTCTAGTTACTCTGATACTTACAAAAATATAGCGTTTTCAAAAAATATATATATTTTTGGAGGAAAAAATGTCCGTTATAACATTTTGTGTTATTTGGAGCTGTCGTAGCGTGACAACATACTACCCAGTTGCGCACGGAGATGGCGACCCTGTCGTACATCTCAGAATATTCTAGGAAGCTGGCTACCATGGCCGTATTATTTTAAAGATGTATTCTCGCTGTAATTATGAATATCGTACTAATTAGCTCTAATTAGAGCGAAACCGGTCTGGGGTCTTAATTATGGTGAGAATACATCTAGCCTTACATACATTGTCCCTATATTAGGGAAGAAATGGGCCAGTGCAGACAATTTACAAAATTGTTAGTTGGTTGTATACAGTCTCTATTTTATAACATTTTGTGTTATTTGGAGTTGTCATGACAACATACTACCTGGTTCCGCACCGAGATGGCGACCTGGTCGTACATCTCACGATGCTCAACAAGCAATATGTTTTGTTGAAACGCATTTATGGTAGGACATAGGACGTTTTAACAAGGGTTGTAAGACTTTTTTTTAAATGCCATAAAATGTTTCAGTGTTCATTTTTTGTTTCGAAAATATTTAATTTAGGGTGTCATGTTTACCGGGATGCGATATTAAACAATGGCGTATGTTTTTCAAAACCATTAAAATATGCATTTACAAATGTATGAAATTAAATAAACACTAATTATACCTACATATGTTCATATCATAAATACCTGGTTTGAGATGTTTCACATTTTTTCCACACTGAATCACGGTTCCAGATGCCTCATGACCTAAAATCACATAATTATCATTATTAGGAAGTAATACATTTTTCTAGAAAATTCAATGTTTTGTTGAGTCATTATTTGCAAAATAAGTTATTCGTTACATTGTGTAATAACAACTCGCAAACAATTGTGTTTAACAATGCAGAAAATCAGTATTACAGCTAGCCAATCTTCGTAGCAAACATTGCTTTATTTTATTTATTTATTTATTTACAAATTACAATTACATTGCTTCTTACGAATTTAGTTCATGCTTTCTTATAACTACATAGTACGTTAGTATCGTAGTATTAGTGATGGGTCGTTATTTCACTGTCTCTTATTTTTTAACGGTCGCCGAGCCGCAACGGTAACCACCTGTTATCGATATTTAAAAATAACAGGAACAAAATAACGCTTTAGACTAAACTAGATTTCGGACTTGTATCTCTTTCTTTTCCACTGCAACTAGCTTCGATGAATAAACATCGGTTTTCATCGGCAACTGTTAAATTTAACGGGATGGACATGAGACTGGGAATACTAAATATGTATGGGTATGCTATGCAGTATATAGCGGACTTTACTTCATAACATATTACTTAACACTTAACACGTTATTTATACTAGTGTGCTCGCTCTGGCTCACAGCTTTGGGAATGTAGGATACTATCGATCGACTATCCAGTTCAAAATAACAAATAAATTACCTGACCCGTTATTTTCAACGATTATTGTTAAATAACGCTAATAGGTCCAACTGTTAATAGAAAATAACCGTTTTGCCCATCACTACGTAGTATCGTACTAAGAGTATTCTAAAAACCGCTTTCGTGTTGGTTCGGGTAAATCCGTTAGCCAGGAAAATTTGACTATGTGGTTTTCTCAGAGAATTGTTATATTCTATTCGAAAGTAACAAAGCTCTTGCAACCAAATTTTATATATAAGTTGCACTTCTATAACGTTTACCATGTGC
The DNA here is from genome assembly GCA_964006375.1 of Tillus elongatus. Taxonomy (NCBI): domain Eukaryota; kingdom Metazoa; phylum Arthropoda; class Insecta; order Coleoptera; family Cleridae; genus Tillus; species Tillus elongatus. The sequence goes on along the minus strand of OZ023262.1, from coordinate 63,859,747 downwards.
CAAAGTTCAGATCTCTAAAATAAAAAAGGAAGTCTGGACGCAGCAAGTACGTTATGGAAGTGAATTTTCATATAAATATTTCTAATAGCACGTATGTCTCTAATGCAAGCAGGCATTAATTTGGTTACCTGCATAACATATATAGTAGAAACAATGTGCCATATCTTATCAAAATAACTTATTGTTTGAAAATGTACAAAAATTGTCCGAAAATAAACTTTAAATGTTTCCGAGAAAACTGGTTTCCTAGCCTACGAACCTTAGGTTAATAGCAAATTGAGTTATTCAAATTTAAAGCACTTAATGAAAAGTCGCTACTAAAACTAACTTACTGAGTCTCGATTTATTTTCTTACAAACATGCATCATATTTCGATAAAAAATGCAAAAATGCAATAATATAAGGGGGTATTCGAAAAAAAGTCTAGGTATCACCAACGACTTACGGGCTATCCTGTGATTGTCAAAATAATTGTATAGCATGCAGATTAAGACACCCTACAGTTAGAGTATACAATGTTTTCTCCTATGTTGTATAATAACAATTATAATGAGCTTTACCGTAGAAGTGCGGCACCCTTTATAATTATATGTAAACAGATAAAAAACTGAAACTCAACCCGGATTTGAATTTTAGAGGGTTAGTTTGTACTCATTTGAAGAAATCTTTTTAAAATTCAAAAGTCTTGGTCTACTCAACAAACAAATTCTTTCTACGAAAATTAGCTAACAATTATATATCGTTAAACCATAAAGTTAACTAAAACTACTGCAATAGCATCAGAGAGAGGGTCTATTTAAAATGAATTTTCTAGAAATATTTTAGTAAAATGAAGGACAATGACGCTTGAAGTTGAAACTTAAGGGATTGTAGAACACGCTTTTTGCAACATTTTGTTTGCATAACCCGTATTGGTTTCAAGTTCTTTACACAAATGTTGCCAATTTTAACGTTTCAAATCGCGACTTTGACGTTTTGAGGAAAACCCCCTTTTTGCCGATTTTCCTCGCTAACGAACTTATCCAAGCCACTTGCAGAAGGAAGGTACTTACCAAATTTAATTAAAATCGGCTTATTATTTTTTTAGTTATCGGTATGATACATAGATACATACACACACACACACACACACACACATATATATATATATATATATATATATATATATATATATATATATATATATATATATATATATATATATATATACATGTATAAACATATAAAAATCGAAACTGACCCCGGATATGTGTTCTAGGGGGCAAAGTTCGCTCTCATTTGAAGACATTTTTTCAAAATTCAAAAGTCGAGATCTCCTCATTAGTGATTTTTCGAAAGAAAATTCACTAATAAAGATATTGTTCCACCATCATATCCTTATTTTTTCCTAACAAAATCCAAGTCAATCGATAAATTCTTGAAATTACATTCCACTTCGTCGCCTATACTGTATTTTTTAGATAATATCGAATACACCACTAAAGTAAATAAATGCACTTGCTGTTTCACCTCTTTTTTATTTTTATATTACACACACACACACACACACAAATATATATATATATATATATATATATATATATATATATATATATATATATATATATATATATATATATGCACAAGCTAAGTAAGTGTAATAAAGGTGGGACCTTAATTAACATTGCGGCTACACAAACTTAAAAGTAGAGAAGACATTTAGATCGTGTCTAACTGTGTGCACACAAAAATTAGTGAAATGCCTTTCTAAAATCTAATAAAAACAACAGTTTTACGTTATTATTTTAAATAAATCAATAGGAATACATTTCGCAGCGATTCCGCAAATCTCGAGTGTATGAATCTAGCTTTTGTCCAAGACCACACTGATAGCCGGTCGACGCGTAATCAAGCAGCTTGTAAATTAAGGTCAATAGACTTGGACGGTTAACAAACGTAGGTATGTCTAATTTTAAGCGGGAGACTGTACCTGTTTGAAACATACAATATGAGAAATTCATAAATACGCTTTAAAGTGCCAATACTGTTACTATCACTACATAATACATTAGTTAATTCCCCCGGTTATACGATAATAATAATAATGGCTATGGGGCTCCCGTTTTCGTGGCTCAATTAAGAAACATTAAAAACCGAGTGTTAACACTGCTTTTAGAATTTGACTTACTGACATACTTATTTTCTATTTTGCGGAAAATTGTATTGTTTTAAGTCGTTAACTCACAATTTTTATTTATAACCATCGTCCAATATTTATTTTCAATATTTATATCCATGTTGTAAATATGTTAGGTTAGTTAAAAGTCAGTTGGCTACGTAACAAGCGCAAGCGACGAAGCGTAGAAATAATGCTCTTGTTAAGCTTGCAAGCCACTTGCTGCTGTTAAAGATCAGGGGTGTCGTTTAACGTCAGCTAGCTATCAAGCCGCTTGCAGTCGCATGCTAAAATTTAGCGCTTTTGAAAGCAAACATTGTCCCGGTATTAGGAAAGAAATGAGACAGGGCTGCCAATTTACAAAATTGTTAGTTGATTGCACACACTCTCCATATATAACATTTTGTGTTAACTAGATACTACCTGGTTCTGCACCGAGATAGCGTCCCTGTCATACATTTCACAATGTTCTACATTCTGACATGTTGCAATGATGCTTTCAACTTCCATTGTTAGAGCCTCGATGGTTCACTGGTAAGAACGTGTGCTTCTGAACCGAAGGGTACTGGGTTCGATCCCAGGGTACTCCTTTCACTTTTTCAGTACATACTGTACAATTAAGATCAACCGAGGTTGTGGCATTGTATTTGAGCAAGTGGAATGTCTGCACTTTCCGCCCTTCTGAGGGGCGTAAAGCCGTCGGTCCCGTGTCCATGCAATGTTGGGCACGTTAAAGATCCCTACCCTCCTTACAGAAAGGCTAGGGTTCGGCAAAAATTCCAGGATAGTGAGGTGAAACTGCTCCCTGGCGTCGATGATTGGCCATAGTCGCGGAAATAGGCCGACTTAATGAAATAAAAACACACACACACAAATTCCATTGTTTAGATTTTTATCCACCATTAATTTAAATAGCATAGCATAACGTCATCTGTCTTTGTCCAAAATTGTAGATATTGCATTACAGAACCTGGAGTGATGTCGTGGATTATTATAATCTTAATTTCGAATAACTTTATTTTCCTTTGTTCAAAAGACTTCACAATTTTATTCTAATCTTAATTTCGAATAACTTTATTTTCCTTTGATCGAAAGACTTCATAATTGGTACACAACACGTCTGCCTATGTTCTTTTAAGCTGTAAATTTTCGCTTCAATCACTCAAAGAGATTGAGAGATATTGCGTTTTAAAAAATATTTTTTTATTGTTGTTAAGAAAAATTGGGCGTTAAGATCTGATGAACGAACTCATCCAAGCAATTAACAAAATAAGGGTAATTCCCAAATTTGCTACAAATCAATAAAGTATTTTTTGAGTTATCGGTTGAATATATATATATATATATATATATATATATATATATATATATATATATATATATATATATATATATATATATATATATATATATACAGCTACGGGCCTCTTTGCCCAATAGTCAGGGGTACAACGAAGGACTCGAACTGATGAGTGAACTGCACTATAGCACGATCATCGATGAAATGGGGGTTAAATAACTTGTTGAACAGACGTAGAATAAGGAGCAGCCCCATTCTCTGGTACACGCAGTTTGCAGCACCTAAATGGTAACGAGACACAGCCTTGCTTTATGGTCCACGTGCTTTCCAACACTTTTCAGAATGTCACGGGCCTGTTTGCCCAATGCCCAGGGGACAACGAAGGACTCGAACTGATGAGTGAATTGCACTATAGCACGATCATCGATGAAATAGGGGTTAAATAACTTGTTGAACAGCGGGAAAATAAGGAGCAGCCTCATTCTCTGGTACACGCAGTTTGCAGCACTTAAATGGGAACGAGACACAGCCTTGCTTTATGGTCCACGTGCTTTCCAACACTTTTCAGAATGTCACGTGGCTGCTACGGGCCTGTTTGCCCAATGCCCAGGGGACAACGAAGGACTCGAACTGATGAGTGAACTGCACTATAGCACGATCATCGATGAAATAGGGGTTAAATAACTTGTTGAACAGCGGGAAAATATGGAGCAGCCTCATTCTCTGGTACACGCAGTTTGCAGCACTTAAATGGGAACGAGACACAGCCTTGCTTTATGACCCACGTGGTTTCCAACACTTTTCAGAATGTCACGTGGCTGCTATGGGCCTGTATGCCCAATGCCCAGGGGACAACGAAGGACTCGAACTGATGAGTGAACTGCACTATAGCACGATCATCGATGAAATAGGGGTTAAATAACTTGTTGAACAGCGGGAAAATAAGGAGCAGCCTCATTCTCTGGTACACGCAGTTTGCAGCACTTAAATGGGAACGAGACACAGCCTTGCTTTATGGTCCACGTGCTTTCCAACACTTTTCAGAATGTCACGTGGCTGCTACGGGCCTGTTTGCCCAATGCCCAGGGGACAACGAAGGACTCGAACTGATGAGTGAACTGCACTATAGCACGATCATCGATGAAATAGGGGTTAAATAACTTGTTGAACAGCGGGAAAATATGGAGCAGCCTCATTCTCTGGTACACGCAGTTTGCAGCACTTAAATGGGAACGAGACACAGCCTTGCTTTATGACCCACGTGGTTTCCAACACTTTTCAGAATGTCACGTGGCTGCTATGGGCCTGTATGCCCAATGCCCAGGGGACAACGAAGGACTCGAACTGATGAGTGAACTGCACTATAGCACGATCATCGATGAAATAGGGGTTAAATAACTTGTTGAACAGCTGGAAAATAAGGAGCAGCCTCATTCTCTGGTACACGCAGTTTGCAGCACTTAAATGGGAACGAGACACAGCCTTGCTTTATGACCCACGTGGTTTCCAACACTTTTCAGAATGTCACGTGGCTGCTATGGGCCTGTATGCCCAATGCCCAGGGGACAACGAAGGACTCGAACTGATGAGTGAACTGCACTATAGCACGATCATCGATGAAATAGGGGTTAAATAACTTGTTGAACAGCGGGAAAATAAGGAGCAGCCTCATTCTCTGGTACACGCAGTTTGCAGCACTTAAATGGGAACGAGACACAGCCTTGCTTTATGATCCACGTGGTTTCCAACACTTTTCAGAATGTCACGTGGCTGCTACGGGCCTGTATGCCCAATGCCCAGGGAACAACGAAGGACTCGAACTGATGAGTGAACTGCACTATAGCACGATCATCGATGAAATAGGGGTTAAATAACTTGTTGAACAGCTGGAAAATAAGGAGCAGCCTCATTCTCTGGTACACGCAGTTTGCAGCACTTAAATGGGAACGAGACACAGCCTTGCTTTATGGTCCACGTGGTTTCCAACACTTTTCAGAATGTCACGTGGCTGCTACGGGCCTGTTTGCCCCAATGCCCAGGGGACAACGAAGGACTCGAACTGATTAGTGAACTGCACTATAGCACGATCATCGTTGAAATGGGGCTTTTGCAGAGTTCTTGATTCCGAAGACTTCTCGGCTCTAGGGGTTGAGAAGGGGTAGGCGGCCTCTCTAGCCAATCAGACCGCCGCCCGAAAAGGTAAATCTCCAGAGTGACATCTTCGGGTTGACCATCATTGCTTGACGTGCTCAGGGTGACCAACTTATTTTGTTGTCCATAGTCGACACGTGCGTGCGGAAAAAAGGTGTGAAAAATAACGACGGAACAGGGGTTGTTTAATTATTTTGAAAAATGTGTAAAATGCATTCGATGCGGCAACTACAATAGAATATTTTCCAAAAAAAAAACAAATTTGTAGAAATGACAGCAAAAACATTCGTGCAAGTTGGAGTCTAGACAATTTTAGGAAGAAATTATTCGAAAACCGTAACACTTTTACTAAACATACTTTTCATTATTCTGATACGTCATGAACCAAGCTATCAACACCTGTGAGTTTGCTCACTATTTACTGTACACTATATATATATATATATATATATATATATATATATATATATATATATATATATATATATATATATATATATATATATATATATATATATATATATATATATATATATATATATATATATATATATATATATATATATATATATATATATATATATATATATATATATATATATATATATATATATATATATATATATATATATATATATATATATATATATATATATATATATATATATGTATATATAAATATGAAAAATAATCTTTAATCTTATTTTCGTTACATGCTAATTTAAACAAGTTTTGGAAATCTATAAAAAGAAGATATTAAAATGTGTCATGTACACATAGGTAAATTTACTTACCGATGACCATTGGTTTTTCGACGACAAAAGGACCTATCCTTCCGTGTACAAGGTAGTGAACGTCAGATCCGCAGATACCAACAACTTCTACCCGGAGCAAGACCTCTGAAGCAAAAGAATTACGTCATTTTGTTATTAACATACGCAACTATCAACTTGGTTCGAAAAGTAACGGGTGGTCAGTAACTGATGTCTGATTGATATAGGTCTACTGGTTGTATCTATGTTTTGTCATTGCACAAAAAGGTTAATATGCAGCCACTAGACCTACATATACCAAAATTCAACTGCACAACAAAATAGGTGATTATCATGATATGGTAAACATTTGATATTTGTTAAACGTGACGTCATGAGAAAAGTAAAAGCTAAAATAGTCAAATTTATTGTTTTTTAGCCTTTCATACATTTTCTTTTTTTAGTTACTTAAATTTTCAACTCATTACGTCATTTAAATTTCTATTTAACATAATTGTCAAAAATCTTTTCATATAGCTGACACATGACATCTATATAAATAAAAAGTCTGGACGCAGCAAGGGCGTTATGTTAGTGAATTTTCATCAAAATGTTTTTAATAGCAAATATGTCTTTCCTTTTAAAGAACGCAGGCATGAAATTTGGTTACCAGTATAACCTATCTTGTAGAAACAATGCACCACACTTCATCAAAATAACTTTGTTAAGGCGCCTCGTCTGGAGGATTACACTTTTCAAATTTACATATTTCTTAGTAAACTTCTTTGGTATAATATTTACCATCTGTAAAATACAATTTTAAGAGCGATTAGAAATAACCCAACAAGCACGAGAACTAACTTAAAATGCTAACCTCTCTCAGGTAAAAATGTTCAGCCTAAGCAATTTCAGCATTTTAAGTTAGTTCTTCTATAGACTCGAAACAAGCAACAAGCTTGTGCTAACATAATCGCAATTCATTTTGTTGAGTTCTTATAGACTTCAAAACATACCAAATAAGTAATTTTGTATAAGTTTGCAGTTGTTATTAAACGTTGTGTTACCATAATCAGCGTTTAATTTAACAAAATATAATCAGATCCTTCGAGTTACCGCAAATAAAATGTGGTACGTCAGTACAAAACGTAATTAAACATGGTCCTAAACGAGCCGGATTATAAAAAAGAAGAACTAGTTCATTAAACATCGCGGTAGCAATTTTAATAAGTAGTTAAATATTAAACAAATCAAGTTGTTCCGCTTAATCAAAAAAAAAAAAAAACTGTGTGCAATTAAAAGTGAAATCATCGTCCATCGTGGTCAGCGCAAGGGAGAGAGAATTTGCAAGCAGTCATCAAAAGTGTAAGTCCAATTCCCTTTAGTATATTTTTCCTTTCTTTATTGCTTCATTTGTGTGTATAATGGGTGATTTAAAAACGTTAACATTACAAAGAGCACAAATAAAATCACGTTTTACACGTTTTAGAAACTTTTTCGATAGCATTACTGATAACGAGACTGTGCTTGAAAATGATATACTTGAATTGAAAGCACGCTTGTCGTGCAATGAATCAACCTTACACAAATTTGAACAAATTCATATCGCTATCACAAACATCGCCGATGACATAACTTCCCTTGAAGCTGACTTGGTAGAATTTGACCAAATATTTCACAGAACCACTGCAAAGGTTAATGGATTTTTAAACAAGCATTCGAATAAAAATAACAGTTAATCACAATCTAATATAGCAACAGGTGCAGTTTTAAATTCACTTAGCTTACCTAACATAAACCTACAAACCTACCAACATTTAACGGAGATTTTGAAAATTGGGTAGAATTCCGTGATGCATTTGACGCACTTGTAAATGATAATCCTACTTTAACAAACATTCAAAAATTCTATTATATTCACTTAAAACTTTAAAAGTATAATTATATAATTACTTGGAACATGTTAACGCAACGGTTTGAAAATAAAAAAAGTTATTGTTAAAAATAACATTAAAGATCTTTTCAATTTAGATTTTATGAAAAGGGACTCGCATCAACAAGTACATCATTTCTTGGATGAGGTGCTGAAAATTATGCAATCATTAAAAAACTTTGATCAGCCAACATTAGACATTTTATAAATGTACATATTTCTTAGTAGCCTTCTTTGTTATAATATGTACCATCTGTAAAATACAATTGTAAAGGCGATTAGGAATAACCCAACAAGGGTCACTTTTTGCTTACAATTGACCATAAGTATGCTATTACTGCAGACAAACTTAATTGTTTGAAAATGTAAAAAATATTTCGAAAATAAACTCAAAATGTTTCCGAAAAAACTGATTCCTAGCCAACGAACGTTAAATTAAAAGCAAATTACCTATTGAAATTTGAAACATATAATGAAAATTCGCTATCATAACGCACTTCTTACGTCCCGAGTTTATTTTCTTACAAACACGCATTATATTTCGATGGAAAATGCAAAAATGTAATAATATAAGGTGTCTTCGATTAAACAAAAAAAGGAAATTTGTATCACCAACAACTTATGGGCCACCTATTGTTGTAAAACTAATTGTATAGGATGCAGCTCAAGACAGATTATAATTGACAAATACAATTTTTTCTCGTATCTTGGATAATAACGGATATATTGAGCTTTACCGTAGAAATGCGTCACCCTGTGTGTATGTAAACAGATAAAAACTGAAACTAAGCTCAGATATGGGTTCTAAGGAGCCTAGTTTGCACTCATTTAAAGAAACCTTTTTAAAATTCAAAACTCGTGGTCTACTCATTAACGAATTCTTTTTACGAAAATTAGTTAAAAATTATAGACCGCTAAACCATAAACTTAACTAAAACCACTGACAAAGCATCAGAGAAAGGGTCTATTTGAAATGAATTTTCTGTAAATATTTTAGTAAAATGAAGCACAATGACGGTTGAAGCTGAAACTTATTAGATATGGTTATTTAATTTTCTTCGTTGTTTACAAACGTCTTTTTAGTGAATTTTCTTAGAAAAAATTCACTAATGAGGAGATCTCGACTTTTGAATTTTGAAAAAATTTCTTCAAATGAGCGCGATATAGGACCCCTAGAACCCATATCCGGGGTCAGTTTTAATTTTTATATGTTTATATATATATATATATATATATATATATATATATATATATATATATATATATATATATAATATATATATATATATATATATATATATATATATATATATATATATATATATATATATATATATATATATATATATATATATATATATATATATGCATCACACCGATAACTCAAAAAATAATGGGCCGATTTTGATAAAATTTGGCATGTACCTTTCTTTTGTAAATGGCTTGGACAAGTTCGTTAGTCAGGAAAATCGGACGAGGTTTTCCGGGAAACTTTTGAGTTTTCATTTGAAAAAAATTCTTATCTCAAAAACTAATAAGCCGATTTTAATAAAATTTGGCATGTACCTTTCTTTTGTAAATGGCTTTGACAAGTTTGTTAGTCAGAAAAATCAGACGAGGTTTTCCGGGAAAATTTTGTGTTTTCATTCGAAAAAAAATTTTATCTCAAAGAATAATAGGGCGATTTTGATAAAATTTGGCATGTACCTTCCTTTTGTAAATGACTTTAACAATTTCGTTAATCAAAAAAATCGGACGAAGAAAATTTTGAGTTTTCATTTGAAAAAAATTTTATCTTAAAAAATAAAAAATCTATGATAACCAAATTTGGTAGGTAGCTTTACGATATAAAAAGTAAACTATACACCAAAATTTAGATTTCTACGTTACAAGAAAAAAAAGTTATAATAAAATATTTTGTGCCAGATCATTTCTATGAAAATTCACTACCATAACGCACTTGCTGCGCCCAGGCATTTTTTCTTAATGGTTTCGATTTAAAAGATCCGAAGCTCTTACAATTCTCGATTAATCTCTTCAGCATATCTCTGGTTGGCATGCGTTTATCAGGCTATCTTGACGCAAAAGTATCACACATTTTCGTTGCAACTTTATTGCATTCTCCATAAATAATTAATAAATGTAAGTAGTCCAGTGGCGGCTCGTCAGATGACGCAGGTGAAGCGCTGCTTCACCTATATTTTTCAGTTAAGTTAAATTTTTTTGGTTCAAAATCCACCATAATTAATTTTTTTTTCATTCTGTCAAATTCATTTGGTGCAAGCACATAAAAATGTCTTGTTACGTCGCGCCGCAGTTAATAATGTATTTTTATAGTAATTTATGGTACGATATAATTTGCAAGCCCGCCCCTGATCACCGAATTGAATATATACATGCCGCAACGCGCAGCGCTTACGTATTGCGGACCACAGACTACTGTAACAGTAGAGCATCAAGCAACTGCGGGTGCGGACTGACAGCCAGATTTATTCGTATGCAAAGGTTGCGCCTGCCTCTGGACGCTTGCATGAGACGGTTGCCATGGAAACGGCACGCGCACAGGCAGGTTGGTGTGTATTAGTGCCACAAAGTGATGCAGAGTTCTGAGTCTGCTTCAAAGCTTAGTTTTCGTCTTCCGTCGTTTGTTTTGATTGAGTCGGATCGTCAGAGGCGTATTTGTATTTTTACTATGGTGTCGTTAGATAATCTGTATGTGTCACATGTACACATTTTGAAAAGATGGATTTTTTATGTTTCTTTTTAGAGAATTTTCTTAAAAAGATAGAGTTCACGACTTTTGAATTAAAAAAAAATTCTTGAAATGAGCACTAATCAGGCCCCCTAGAACACATGTCCGGGGTCAGTTTCAATATATATATATATATATATATATATATATATATATATATATATATATATATATATATATATATATATATATATATATATATATATATATATATATATATATATATATATATATGCGTGCGTGCGTGCGTCGTGCGTGAGTGTGTGCGCGCGCGCGCATGTGTGTGATAACTCAAAAAATAATGGCCGATTTTGAACAAATTTGGTAATTTGGTGAGTACCTTTCGCAAGTGGCTCGGATAAGTTTATTACCCAGGAAAATCTGCCAGATTTTTCCCGGAAAATTTTTATATCTCCGGAAAAAACAACGCAAGGGCAACCAAAGTTGACACGCGGGTTTATACCATTAAAGGTAAATTACGTACCAAGATTTAGAATTTGAAACGTAAAAATTGGCAATATCTGGGAAAGAACTTGAAACTACTACGGGTTATGTAGAGTAAATGTCGCAAGAAGAGTGTTTTACAATCCCTGAAGTGTCAGCTTCAACCGTCACTGTCTTTCATTTTACTAAAATATTTCCAGAAAATTCATTTCAAATATGTATGCATGCGGACTGACAGCCAGATTTATTCGTATGCAAAGGTTGCGCCTGCCTCTGGACGCATGCATGAGATGGTTGCCATGGCAACGGCACGCGCACTGGCAGGTTGGTGTGTATTAGTGCCACAAAGTGATGCAGAGTTCTGAGTCTGCTTCAAAGCTTAGTTTTCGTCTTCCGTCGTTTGTTTGGATTGAGTCGGATCGTCAGAGGCGTATTTGTATTTTTACTATGGTGTCGTTAGATAATCTGTATGTGTCACATGTACACATTTTGAAAAGATGGATTTGTAATGTTTCTTTTTAGAGAATTTTCTTAAAAAAAATAGAGTTCCCGACTTTTGAATTTAAAAAAAATTCTTGAAATGAGCACTAATCAGGCCCCCTAGAACACATGTCCGGGGTCAGTTTCAATATATATATATATATATATATATATATATATATATATATATATATATATATATATATATATATATATATATATATATATATATATATATATATATATATGCGTGCGTGCGTGCGTCGTGCGTGAGTGTGTGCGCGCGCGCGCATGTGTGTGATAACTCAAAAAATAATGGCCGATTTTGAACAAATTTGGTAATTTGGTGAGTACCTTTCGCAAGTGGCTCGGATAAGTTTATTACCCAGGAAAATCTGCCAGATTTTTCCCGGAAAATTTTTATATCTCCGGAAAAAACAACGCAAGGGCAACCAAATTTGACACGCGGGTTTATACCATTAAAGGTAAATTACGTACCAAGATTTAGAATTTGAAACGTAAAAATTGGCAATACCTGGGAAAGAACTTGAAACTACTACGGGTTATGTAGAGTAAATGTCGCAAAAAGAGTGTTTTACAATCCCTGAAGTGTCAGCTTCAACCGTCACTGTCTTTCATTTTACTAAAATATTTCCAGAAAATTCATTTCAAATATGTATGCATATATGAGACCTAGAATAGCTCAGATTATGTCAGTAAGATGTGTGTGTCAATAAATTCACCTGACTGCAGCTTTAAAGCTATTTGCACTTTTTCAAAGCGATTTGTCAGTAAGATACTACTGAGTTTCCTAAACTGTCGATCGAATTCATTTCATTATCACATGGCAACCCGATTTGTGCGTTTATGAGATTTTGTATTGCGGTTTAAATGTATTTGACTAAGTCGGGTGTCATGTATGATACATCGTTACATTCGTGATTTTTTATTCTATCTAGTGGTACTAAAATCCAATATCCCATAAAAAAACATAAGCTGGCCATGGAAACTCAAAATCTTGCAGGCCCAGATATATTTTAAGCTACTCGTTTGACAGCACATAGCTAGTTATGGAAATTCGCCAATTTTAACGACAGTCAATTTGATAATAAAAAATATATCAAAAAATAAGAATATACAACTTTTCAGTTCTTTCATGATATTTCAGCACTGATAGAATCTATTCAAAATGTGTCCTCTTATTGCACGTTTTAGTGAATATTGTTAAAAAAATTTCACTAACGAGGAGCACCTGACTTTTGAATTTTCTAAAAAGTTTCTTCAAATGAGCTGGAACTAGGCCCCCCAGAACCCATACCCAGGGCCAGTTTCAGTTTTTATATGTTTATATATATATATATATATATATATATATATATATATATATATATATATATATATATATATATATATATATATACTTTATTTGTTTGCTGCACTTTTTTTGATTTCTATTTGTTTACGTGGACTGCAATTTCGAACTTTCCTGGTTCATCATCAGCACGCTACTGACTCTGATCGTTCCTGTGTATTCTATGTCTGAAGTTGCCTGTTTTCGTTATTGTGGTATTTTATTAAGTTTGGCTTTTATTCAGTTTTGTTTAAATGTTTGTACTTTGATTTGTTCTCTGATTTGTTATATATATATATATATATATATATATATATATATATATATATATATATATATATATATATATATATATATATATATATATATATATATATATGTATGTATGTAGGTATCACACCGAGAACTCAAAAAGTAAAAGGCAGATTTTGATCAAATTTGGTAAGTATCTTCCTTTTGCAAGTGACTTGGACAGGCTCGTTAGCCAGGAAAATCTGACCAGGTTTTCCCGAAAAATTCTGTGTTTTCTTTCGGAAAAATTATATCTCCGGAATTAATAAAGTAAGGACAACCAAATGTTGTACGCGTGTTTGTATTATAAAGACTGAACCATATACCAAAATGTAGGTCTGTAAGCTCAAAGGTAGAAAAGTTATAGGCATTAAAAAAATGTTGGCGTTTTGCTCAAAACGTCAAAGTTACGATTTGAAACGTCAAAAATGGCAATATTTAGGCCGAGAACCTGAAACAAATACGGGTTATGTAAAGATAATATCGCAAGAAGAGTGTTCTGCGAACCCTTTAGTTTCAGCTTCAACCGTCGTTGTCCTTCATTTTACTAAAATATTTCCAGAAAATTTATTTCAAATAGACCCTTTCTCTGATGGTTTGTCAGTAGTTTTATGGTTTAACGGTCTATAATTTGTAGCTAATTTTCGTAGAAAAAATTCGTTAATGAGAAAACCGCGCCTTTTTTATTTTAAAAATATTTCTTCAAACGAGAGCAAACTAGGCCCCCTAGAATCCATACCAGGGTTTAGTTTCAGTTTTTAACTGTACATATATACAGGGTGACGCATTTCTACGGTAAACCTCAATATAATTGTTATTATACAAGATACGAGAAAAATGCATCTTATAAATTTATTTTGATAATCAGAATGGTTCGCCCATAAGCCCATTAGTGATACCTACAATTTTTTTTCTTGAATTTTTGCATTTTTTATCTTAATATGATGCATATTTGTAAGAAGAAAATCGAGACGCTAATTTTCATTAAATGCTTCAAATTTCAATAACTCAATTTGCTATTAACCTAAGGTTCGTTGGCTAGAAAATCAGTTTTCTCGGAAACATTTTAAGTTTATTTTCGGAAAATTTTTGTATATTTTGAAACAACAAGTTATATAGATAAAATATGGCACATTGTTTCTACTACAGAGGTTATACAGGTAACCAAATTGATGCCTGCTTGCATTAAAGAGACATATTTTGCTAAAAAAAACATCTTTATGAAAATTGACTTCCATAACGCACTTGCTGCGTCCAGATATTTGGTAATTTAACCAACTACGTATCGGCCATGGTTTGGTAGATCTCAATAGTGAGCCAGTTAAAAGTAACCACCGTGTATACACATAGACAAAGAGACTTTTTTGGTGACGTTTACAATTTTTTATTCTGAAAAGTACTTACGATTCTCTTTTGGAACGGGAATTGGTCTTTGCTCCTGAAAAACAAAAGGGCATATATTAAATCGAATAACAAAATACATCCTTAATTACTGGTAGCAAACTACCAATTTAAATTATTTTGTTCCGAACTGGACCAGTTTGTCACAAAAAATCTAGTTTTTTTCGAAAAAAAAATCGTGTCTTCACAAGTAACGAAGTTATTCTTAATGAAATTGATTACACATGTAACCTTGATAGATGTACTAAAATGTAAGTCCCTCGTTTAATGGACAATTAAGTTACATATTAGAACTTAAAATACTTTTTGGAGCCTCGGTGGTCCAGTGGTAAGAACGTGTGACTCTGAACCGAAGGGTACTGTGTTCGATTCGCAGGGTTTCCCCTTTCACTTTTTCAGTATAAACTAATAAATTAACATTAACCCATACAGCACAAGATATTCTCAGAAGGTTCTCACAATGTGATAAGATTCTTTTTTCAGAATATTTATTGCGGAATGTTCTAATAACATTTATGGAATTTCAAACTGCATTTTGAATATTCTGAGTACATTCAATCAATCAAATCCTAAGAATATTCTTCATAAATATACTGAGAATATTTGAATAGATCATTATTCAGAATATTCGCTCAGAATGTGCTTGAGATGTCCTTATAATATTATAACTTTAAAATTTAATGAAAAAAAAAAAGATGATTACGGTATATGAGTGAGACGTATAATAGTAACCATTTTGCATGTTCGATTATGTTACCTGTTCTGTGTTGAACACATTTTTTAAATATTTTGTTTAAACATTTGGAGGTGGGTTGAGAGTAGAATTGCCGGCGAACAACGAGGCAAAAAGTTCAGCTTTGCCCAGGGCGGTAGAAAAAATTTCATCCCCTGAAACAAGAGGTGGGAACGTGCCCTTGTAGAAATTATTCCCAATAGATTTAACAAGAGTCCAGAAGGGTTTGCTGCCTTTGGAGCGTGAGAGGATTTTGTCTTTGATGTGGTTATTAAACGAGTTTTTGGTCTCAGAACGAATGCGGACATAGCGGTTTCTTGCGTCGTTAAATGCTTGACGGTTTTCCTGACTGGGATTGTATAGAACCGTTTTGTGAGCTTTGACCTTTTCAAGTCTGGCCTTGTCACAGGATTTAGAGAACCAGGGCTTTTGAGTGGCTGAAGGGGTTTTCTGTGTACGTGGAATAAATAATTCCATGCCAGCTTGGATAATTTTGGTGACGTTTTGTGAGATATCAGAGGGGTCAGGATGAGAGAAGCAGACAGACGCCAATGGAAATGAGGAAAAGTAATCCCTCATTTCGTCCCAGTTCGCCGAGTTCTGGTGCCAAACGATACGTGGGTGTGATGACTATGTGACCTCGGGTTGCATTGCGCAGGAGGCAGTGACCATGCCGTGGTCTGAACGACCGGGGGGGGGGGGGGGGGGTGTTCGGTGACTGATATCTTATAGCATTCAGGTGTTGTAGTAAGAAGGAGATCCAAGGGATTTAAGCTGTGTGTTGGGATGTAAGGAACGTAAGTAGGTTGCTGAACCATATTGGCTAAAGAATTGCTGACAGCAAAGGCCTCCGCTGCTCTCCCTTGTGGATCGGTTTTTGAAGATCCTAGCCATTCCTTATTATGGACATTGAAGTCACCAAGAATAGTCACCTCGGAGGAAGGATATTCAGAAATCAGATGGTCGGTTTTTTCAGAAAAGTAGTCGAAGAGCTGGACAAAGTTGTTGTCAGAAGTTGACCGGTAAATGTAACAGATGAATTTAGTTGCAGCCCTGAGAGAGAGTGTTTATGTCTTTTCTTCCAGCTTCTAAATTAGGGAGCCTGACGCAGGGTAGATTGCTACGGACGTATGCGCACACGCCTCCATGCAATCTAAAGGAAGTAAGGAGCTCATACCCCGGGAAATTAAGGTGATTAATGGCTGTTTAAAACGAAAAGTTCAATCCGAAAATCGTATATTTAGGCACCTCCCTTCTTTAGACATAGAGCGCATGTCCATGCCGGTGGAAGAAGGGAAGATAGCCGATTGACGTCAATCTTAGATTAGGTAATATAATCTAAGACGTAAATGTAAATTAATGTCAACATGCCAATGGTGTGAATGATGTGAGTTGAACGTTGTATAAGGCTATATTGTAACTCAATTAATTAAAAATAATAATGTGACGTGAACACGAAGAACAGTGTGTAATTGCAAACATATATACAGAGTACAGAAGCAACTAAAACATGGTGTTAGGTTATCAAGAACTAAAACGCACATACTAAAGAAACAAGTTTTAAAGCATCTATTGTATTTGACGCCGACGAAGGGTGCACCAATTTTGCGTGAGACTGGATCATCTCACGAGTTAGGTACACGCACATAGTACAATATACAGGTAAAAAAAATTGTGTTGTTCAATAGTAAGTCATGGAATATAAATCACCACCACGGTTTGATGTGGATGTACTGGAACTTGGGCCTAAATGAAAACAAAAGTGTAATATATTTCTAAAAGCTTCAGGAAAGCACAACTCAAATGATGATACGAAAACATCCCTACCTTTACATATGATAGGTGAAGTGGGGTTAGATATATTTAGTACTTTTCCAGTAGATAAGACAAATAAGGGGGAATATGTTATCGGTTGTTTTGATGAAGCCAAAGACCAATATTACTATGGAAACGTTAAAATTTTATAACTTCTATCAAACAGCAACCAGACCATTTACTCTTTTGTAAGGGAACTTAAAAAGCAACCTGCTAGTTATGGATGTATCTGTATAATTATAAAGATATATATGCAGATTGAACGATCAAAGATAAATGAATTCTGGGTCTTTACAACAAACAAGTACAACAAAGGATTATTAGGGAAACTGATATTACGCTATCAAAAGTCCAAGAATATTGCAAATCTATAGAATTGTCTAAGCAACATCTCAGGTTTTTAGCGAATTAAAAAAAAATCGCTAATGAGGAGATCTGTGAACCGATTTTGATCAAATTTGGTGAGTACCTTCCCTTTGCAAGTGGCTTGGATAAATTCGTTAGCCAGAAAAATCAGACCAGGTTCTCCCGGAAAATTTTGTGTTTTCTTTCTAAAAAATTCATATCTCCGTATATAACAAAGTAAGGGCAACCAAATCTGTTGCGCGAGTTTATATCATTATAGGTAAATTACCTGTCAAAATTCAGCTCTGCAAGTTAAAAGATAAAAAAGTGCATTTTTTATCGAAATATGATGTGTTTGTAAGAAAAAAATCTGGACGCAGTAAGTGCGTTTTGGTAGCGAAATTTCGGTAAATTTGCAGTTTAGTTCCCGAACGCTTTTCAAAAACTGTTTTCAGAAACCTGCCTAGCAGACCCCCCCCTCGTATCCACAAACTCCGAGAAACATTTCTTTTTCACACCCCCCAAGAAAGTTACGGGACCAGGAGTGAGTAGGGGTGCTGGGCGGGGTAGGTAGTAAAAAGGAAATATGAGCCGAAAAAGCGAATAAAACGAGCTTGAAAGCTGTCTTTTTCACATCTTGAAGCCATATCCCCCTTAAACCCTGCCTACCCCGCACAGCACCCCTATCCCCCCAGGCGCCGTAACTTCCTTGGCGGGTAGGAACAAGACATTTTTCTTGTGGTTTATGCAACGAGGGTGGTTGTATGCATGCGAGGGGGAAGAAAAATCCCCACGACGAAGCAGCCAAAGCCTCCCCCCGCCCAAGTCGAACGGGAAGGTCTGTTTCGTCGTAGGCAATTTCCTTCCCCTCTTGTGTGCATACAACCACCCTCGTTGCATAAACCACAAGAAAAGCTTCTTGTTCATACCCCCCAAGGAAGTTACGTGACCTGGGGCAAATAGGAGTGCTGTGTGGGGTAGGCAGGAAATGGGGATATGGCTTCGAATAGACAGCTTTCAAGCAGTGTTCTTCGCATTTTCTGCCCATATTTCCTTTTAACTACCTACCCCGCCCAGCACTCCTATTCACTCCCAGTCCCGTAACTTCCTTGGGGGGTGTGAACAAAAAATTTTTCTTATGGTTTGTGCATCCAGGTGGGGTCCTAGTAATGTTTCTGAAAACAATTTTTTGAAAAGCGTTCGGGAGCTAATCTGGAAATTTACCGAATTTTCATTAAATCCTTCAAATTTCAATAACTCATTTTGCTATTAACGTAAGCTTTGTTGGTTAGGAAACCAACATTTATGTTTATTTTCCGAAATTTTTTGTATATTTTCAAACCATAGGTAATTTTGATAAAATATAATACATTGTTTCTACTACATAGGCTATACCGGTAATCAGATTGATGCCTGCTCGCATTTGTTATTAAAAACATTTTTATGGAAATTCACTTCCATAACACACTTGCTGCATCCAGACTTTCGAAAAATGTTTATATATTTTTAAACAATAAAGTTATTTCGATGAAATATGGTACATTGTTTCTATTACATAGGCAACCAAGTTTGATGCCTGCTTTCATCAAAGAATATTTTAAAGAAAATTCACTACCATAACGCACTTGCTGCGTCCCGAATTTTTTTCTTTTGTGACAGGCGTTAATGGTGTGGGAAGTATCATTATAAAGTGTAGAAAATGTGCACCTGAATATGTGGTAGAAAGATGCCCTGTGTACAATAAAAACTGTATAAAAAATAAAAATCAAATTCGCAATCACTTTGCCAAAGTATGGTTTCACAACCAGAATATCCAAGCTGTTGGTGACAAAATCAGGCATCGGGATATGGAAATAGCTTTAGCAGTCAAAATCAAGTCCGCGAGAGCAGAGAGCAACCATACAATGGAAGGGTCAAAAGGTCTGATCGATGACTTTCAGTTGTAGTTTTTTGTAAGTGCAAGTGGATGTGATTTTGTGGCATATTCTGTCCAATTTAGTTGTATTTTATAAAGATATAAGTACTATCATGTAATGCAATTCCTTTAATGCCACACTGAAAGCCTGTAGGATCAAGTCTAGCCAAATTTCAAGTTACTTCAGTGGGGTAACTTCTAATATTCATCTCGGAAAGTTTGTAGTTGGCTATTAATTTTCTGGCAACTCCAAGAACTGTAATCTTTATTTATTTTATTTTCGTGTTATTGACATGTTAATTGTTTTATTAATATTTTATTCACAAACATTCATTTTCATTTGTTATAAATACATACTTAATCTGAATAAATATGCAATACTCGAATTGTTGACTTATTAAGTATCTGAACGTGAGTTTACAGGTGTGTTTAGCCGCTGGAATGATGGTAACCTATACAATGGTAAGTGATTTAAGTTCAAATTCTAACATATATGAAAAGTTGGACTTGCTTGTACCAAAATATATAGAAGGCCAGTTATATCGAGGAAAATTATTAAATTTTGAAGATAAATCAAAGATT
The DNA here is from genome assembly GCA_964006375.1 of Tillus elongatus. Classification (NCBI taxonomy): domain Eukaryota; kingdom Metazoa; phylum Arthropoda; class Insecta; order Coleoptera; family Cleridae; genus Tillus; species Tillus elongatus. The sequence goes on along the minus strand of OZ023262.1, from coordinate 63,839,350 downwards.
TCATAGCTTTGCATTTCCTTAATTTCTGTATCATTCAAAAAATGTATACAGGGTGTTTCGCATAAGAACCGACACAGAGCAGGGGCATGTAGGTAAACCTAAAATATGGTGCATTAACGCAACTTACCCCTATTATACTGAGTTGCACCAATGAGTAGTTATAGGTCTTCAAAATAAGGTTTCAAATTTCGAAAAAAAATCGATATCTGCGTAATACTTTAGGTTAAAAAAATCAAATTTGATACACATTCTGGGTATATCAAGAGTATTAGTCGATGGTAAGTAGAGTTTAATTGAGGCATTTGAAAGGGTTGAATTGGTTGAACCCCACTTTAAATACCTACAACTTCTCAGTGGTACAACCCAGTATAGAGGTAAGTTGCGTTAAATCACCATATTTTAGGTTCCCCTAATACATGCCCTTGCTTTCTGTCGGTTCTTATGCGGAACATCTTCTATATCTTAAAAAAAAAGCAATGTTCCCATGAGGATATGTATGGACATTTTTGACAGATTCATCGATTTGTTCGTGGGACATTTTCAGAACATACTGGGAGCTCCTAAGAATATTATAAATAACATTATAAGAACCTTATTAGTATGGCAGAATCTGTACAATTGTCATGTTCATTGGATGTTCTAGGAATATATCCTGTGGGAATGTTCTGGGGATGTTTCAATATTTTTTCGAAACATTCCTGGTATATTCTTAGAATGTGTCTGTTCTGTCTGGAAACCAAAGTTCTGGCATTGGATCTGAGCAAGTTGAATGTCTGCACGTTCCGCCCTTTGGAAGGGGGCGTAAAGCCATCGGTCCCGTGCCGATGCGATGTTGTGCATGTTAAAGATCCCTACCCTCTTTACAAAACGGCAGGAGTTCGTCAAAATTTCTCGGATAGTTTGGTGAAACTGCTCCCTGGCGTCGGTGATTGGCCATTTTTTTTTTTTGTTCCCTCAGGGCTCGTCCGCGGCCTTGCCGCCCCGATAGCACCGCAACCCTTGGTTGATTGTGCATACCCCTAGTCTTACTCCACCCATTCCAAAATCACTGTGCCTTGAACTAGTCTGCACAGCGATTGGTAGGGTGAAGTTTTATATTGCTCTGTCTCCGGTCTAGAGTGACCGTAGATCAGTTGTCTTTTCCGGTCCAGAGCTATACACTCGCACAAGATGTGCTGGGCTGATTCCTCCCCCTCGCCGCAGAGTCTGCATGCGAGGTCCCCTTCGAACCGCCCCATTTTATGTAGGTGTTTCTTGACGGCCATGTGTCCCGTCAAGAGACCTGTTGTGTTTCTGAGCTGTCCTCTGCTAAGGTTTAGCAGCTCCACAGCTCTCTTTGAACTGGGTCCGTCAATTATTGACTTCCCATGTCTGAGCCCTGGACAGTCCGCCCAGTACACCTTGTGTTGGTTTCTGACCCAGGACTTAATGGCTCCCCTGGCAGTGCTCTTTGACACGCCCAGAGCCGGTTCTGGTCCCATAAATGGTTCTGCTGACCCCCTCTTTGCGAGACTGTCAGCTTCTTCATTGCCTTTGACCCCCGAGTGACCCGGCACCCAGATGAGGGTCACCTCATTCTGCCCAGCCAGGTCGCTCGTCTCGTCTCGGCACTCACTCACCAGCCAGGAATTTACCCGTGGGCTACTTAGTGCCTTAAGGGCTGCCTGGCTGTCTGTGGCTATGAGGATCCGCTTGTTGGTGTAGCCCCTCCTCTTGTTCTCCCGCACACAGTGCAGGATGGCGTACATCTCGGCCTGAAACATCGTTGCATGGGCTCCGAGGGAAATACTGTGACTTACCCTCGGTCCTTCCGAGTAAACACCTGCCCCCGTCCCACGCTCCCCGCCAGATCCGTCCGTGAACCAGACGAGCGCGTCCCGTGGTATGCCCGGTGTCTCCTCCCGCCATGCCACGCGATCAGGGATTTCCACTGTGAAGTTGTTTTCCCTGCACATTCGCGGGCTCGCGAAGTCTGACCTCATTTCAAGCATGGGTTCCTTCACGATCTCCTGAATTTTGCAGTGGCCCCTGAAGCCTGGGTTGATCTTCAGTCTACCATTGCAGGCTAGTCTGTATAGTCCTAGCCTGGCCTCTCCCATAATAACGAAGTGTAGGGGGGGTAGATCCAGCAACACCTCCATGGCGGCTGTTGGGGTTGAAGACATGGCCCCTGTGATGCCTAGGCAAGCCATCCTTTGGATCTTGCCTAGTTTTTGTTTGGCACTGGATTGTGTCACCTTAGGCCACCAGACCAGTGCCGCATATGTTAACGATGGTCTGACCACCCTTGTGTACAGCCAGTGGGCCATACTAGGTCTTAGTCCCCACGTTTTTCCATATAGCCGCCTAGTGACGGCTAAGGTCATGACTGCCTTACGCAGTATTTTTCCAATGTGACCATTCCAGGTTAGCTTAGAGTCCAATACGACCCCAAGATATTTTACCTCCCTGGCCATTGGAACGCTCCTACCGTATAGAGTGAGAGTTCTGTGGCTTTCACACTTCCTCCTCCTCGTAAACGGCACGACGGTTGCTTTCTCGGGGCTCACCCCGAGCCCTTGATCAACCGTCCACCCTTCCACCACTTTCAGTGCAGTCTGCATACGCTCCCACACTGCCTGTGTGACCTTTCCTCGGACTATGATGACAATGTCGTCCGCATAGCCCTGTACTTCATACCCCCCTCCCGAGAGCCTCCCCAGCAGGCCGTCCACGACTAGACACCAGAGCAAGGGAGACAGAACGCTCCCCTGCGGACACCCCGCCGCGACCCCCGCCAGCAGAGTCCCTCCCGCGAGTGAGGTGAACACCGCCCTGTCCCTGAGCATGGAACCGATCCACCTGCAGCAGGTCTCCTCTATTCCACGCTCCCGGGCAGCTGCCAGAACCGATCCGAACGAGGTGTTGCTAAAGGCCCCCTCTATGTCTAGGAAGGCCCCCAGCGCCACCTCCTTGTTCTCCAGCGTATTCTCCAGTTTCAGCACCAGTTGGTGCAGTGCTGTTTCTGTTGAGAATCCTGCTCTGTATGCATATTGTCCGCAGTGTAGAGGATATGCTTCCAGTACACCGCCCCTAATGTGCCGGTCGAGCAGTTTTTCCACTGTTTTCGGCAAGAAGGACATGAGACTTATTGGCCTCAGGGACTTTGCCTGGTCTGTTGGACGCCCAGGTTTAGGAATAAATACAACCCTGGCCAGTCTCCATGCCCTCGGAATGTACCCCAGAGCCAGGCTGGCCCTCATAATGAGGGTAAGCACCGGCGCCAGTATATCTATCCCCTGTTGGAGCATGATGGGCATTATTCCATCAAATCCCGGCGATTTGTATGGCTTAAAGCTGTTAATGGCCCATCTGATTTTGCTCCAGGTAACCACCTCTTTAGCGACTGTCCAGTCTACTCTAGATGCCCGCCTATAAGGCGCCTCTATTTCTGAGTGTTCCCAGTCCGGAGGTGATTGGTTTATTATGTTACAGCCGGGGAAGTGCGTCTGGAGTAAAATTTCCATAGTTTCCTCCCCCGAGCTTGTAAAGCCTCCCGTGGGTGTTCTAAGGGAGCCTATGTTAGTCTGAGGGCCCTTAGACAGGATCTTGTGTAGTCGAGCACTCTCGGACGTGTTTTCCACTTCTTCGCAGTGCCTCCTCCACGACTCCTTCTTGGCGTCCCTCAGTCTTTTGTTATAGGTCGATAGGGCCTGTCTATATTCATCCCATGCTCCCGACCTTTTGGCCGCGTTAAACAGCTTACGAACCTGCGTCCTCCTTTGCCTGAGGTCCTCGTTCCACCATGGGACGTTCCTGGTGGACACCCTCATTTTCAGGGGGCAGTTGGCGTTATAGGCCGAGGTAATTGCGTCTCGCAATTGGACTGCTGCAATCTCGAGGTCTATTGAATCGCTTATGGCCCTCTCAACCCCCCGCAGTTCCACAGCTAGGTCTGCCCTGTAGGCTTCCCAGTCCGCCTTGCGGGGGTCCCGGTACCATACCGTTTCTCTTTCGACTTTGGCGATTTCAAACCGGATGTATCTGTGGTCTGAGCTACTCACTTCCCCAGACACAGCCCAGCTTTTAACAAAGTCACCCAGAAATTGGGTGGAAACTGTTAGGTCTAAAACTTCCTCACGCCGTGTTGTGACGAATGTCGGTTTATTACCTCTATTCAATATGTCTAAATTAAATTTCATAAAGAACTGTAAAAGTGCCTCACCCCTAGAGTTTGTGTCCGAGCTACCCCACAACTCATGGTGCGCATTCGCATCCATGCCGATGATGGTCTGCCATCCACCTGCTCTGCTACCCACCATCAGCTGCTCCAATTCGTTGGGTGGAGGAGGGTCCGTGCTGTCCCCTGGCAGATAGGCTGACGCGACAGTAATGTCCCTCAGCCCATCCGCTCCTCCACATCGGATTTTGATCGTTGCCAGGTCCCTGGAACAGAAATTCATTAGAGGGAGAAACTCTATCCCTTCCCTGACAAAAATGCAGGCCCTCGGATTCTCGCTGGACCTGCTGTAGATGAGCTTTCCATTAGCTCCGCCGAGTCCCTTGATCTCTCCTTTGTAGGAGTACGGTTCCTGGATGAGGGCCACATCCGTGTTCCTCAGAGCCATTAGTAGTCCGGCCGTGGCTGCCCTACTGTGTTGGAGGTTGACCTGAAGGAACCTAAGTCCCATTAACCCTTAATTGCTTCCCCAGTGGGCGGAAGCTAACCCTTCCCATGCCCCAGAATGCCTTGAAGGAGGTTCCTTCAAGGGCTCTGTAAGATGTCGGGTCGATCGAGAAGGCGAGCGTCTGTCCTTTCTCCTCTGCCTTCCTGCTTAGAACCGACCAGTGTTGCGTCCCCAGTTCAGGGTTCTGGATCTTAAGTCTGCTGATCACCGTCTCCTGCGGGACGGTGTCAGGGATCCGTACGAGGACCTTGCGTCTCTTTGGGAGTTCCTTGGGCTCGACGGCTGTCAAGTCCGCCCCCTCCCAAATCTGACCGAGGCCCCCGATCGTTTTCCGCAGCCAGTCCCGCGACTGCGGGCCGGCACAGGTTATCCAGAGGATGCCCCCCGTCAGGCGCGTCCGGTGGAACTGAGGCGGGCTCTCCCCTTCCTGAAGAGAGTCCACTGCAGCTACCACCGCAGCCTGGATCAGGTCCGCCTTCCCCTGGTCTAGCGTGACCTCAGGATGGCGTCTGTCAATCACCGCCATCCCGAGGCCCTCCGCAGCCTCCCTGTAAGAGCCAGTCTGCGCCGGTGTTCCGGCCTTAGTTCCTTTGGGAGGTCTGTCTGTAGTAGGCGTGCTAGAGCCTGAGCGCGGCGTCTTCCGACTCGCACTCTCCTCTTGCGCCTTTACAGGCACCCTGGCCCTTTTGGAACGTCTGTCTGTAGTGGGCGTGCTAGAGTTCGAGCGCGTCCTCTTCTGACCCGCACTCCCCTCTTGCGCCTTTACAGGTTTCTCGACCGTCCAGGTCCCGGTCGCCATTTTTTGCGCCCTCCGGAGCTTCTTTCTTTGCGCCCCGGAAAGACGCTTGGACTGCCGGGGCAGTCCCTCTACTCTAACAGTAGAGTCCTCACTGGTGGAGGGGCCCCCGGAGTCCGCGGAGCTCGCCGCCCTCCGGTGGGACCCAGCCTCCAGCTTGGGTGTCGGGGACAGGTCTCTGGCCGAAGCTACCCCCTGATCCCCCGTATCTACGCCGGTCGTGGGACCTCCAGAGTCCGCTGCCGCACCCTGGCTCGTCTCCGTTTCCGGGATAGACTCAAGGCTCAAGTCTGTAGCCGGAGCCACTCCTCGAGCCTCATTGGTTTTGGTTTTATATGTATTTATAATCTTCATGTTGTTCCCAGAACAAGAATGGGGGAAATACTGTCCACACCATCAGAACCCCCTGTGTGGTGCAAGGCGGGTTACTCTGGAGGGTTGCCTGGTACTCCAGAGGTTCCGTTCACGACACCATCGCCCTGGTGCCATCCATCCATAGGCACGGGTCACGTGACACCGTAGATTGGGGGAGTTTAGTTCGACCTCCTTGTCTAGATCCGTCATGTTTAGTTATTAGCAGGGTCACCTCGTGCAGGATGCGGATTTTTACCGCGCATGACGGTCTTGGGGAAAGCTTCATCGGGAGTTTATGTTGTTATTTCCACTTCCTCAGCTTGCCCCCTGGAGTCCTTTGGCCCGCGACTCCTTAACCCCGTGATTGGCCATAGTCGCGGATATAAGCCGACGTTAAAGTAAAAAAAAAATACTTTAAAAAAATACGCTACCGTAACGCACGTATCGGATTGTCTTCTCAGCAAATCATGATCATGCGGATCACTGTTCCCAACGCAGAGCTAGGTCGTCAGTTAACAAAATTATTTAAAAAGATGTAAAGAAGAAAAAAATCATGAACTGGTTTAATATAGGAACGTAGAATGTTATAAGTTTAACTGCAAAAAGCAAAGAACGTATGGGATGAGTTGAATATAGAAGTATTTGGCATCTCGGAAGTAAGGTGGCTAAAGAATGGAGATTTGAAGAGATAATGTCAGGATGATATGTGGTGGAAAAGAAGACTCGAGAATGAATGGAGTCGTAATCGTATTTCGAAACAAATGGGCCAATAAAGTGATGAATACATACTTATCATGTCAGTGAGAGCATACTTCTGGTGACAATTAAAGCAAAGTGCTAGAATAATGTGATAATAAAAGTATACTTTCCGATAGCACCAAGCGATGAGAAAGAAGTGGAATATACATATGTATTTCAGTATAAAAGAACTGTGTAAGAACGTACGAAAAACGGAAAGAGAGCCAAATAGTTATAAAACTCTAGACGCAGCAAGTGCGTCATGGAAGTGAATTTTCATAAAAATCAATTTGGTTACCGGTATAACCTATATAGTAGGAACAATGTAACATATTTTATCAAAATAATTATTTGAAAATGTACAAAAATGTTCCGAAAATAAACTTTAAATGTTTCTGAGAAAACTCATCTCCTAGACAATGAACCTTAGGTTAATAGCAAATTGAGTTATCGAAATTTGAAACATTTAATGAAAATTCACTACCAAAACGCCCTTGCCGCGTTTATACAAAAAAATTCCGAAAATAAAGTTAAATGTTGGTTTTCTAACCAACAAAACTTACGTTAATAGCAAATTGAGTTATTGAAATTTGAAGGATTTAATGAAAATTCGCTACCAAAACGCACTTACTGCGTCCAGATTTCTTTCTTTCAAACATGCATCATATTTCGATAAAAAATGCTAAAATGCAGTAAGGAATTTGTTCTACAAAAATTAGCTAAAAATTATAGACCATTAAACCACAAACTTCACTAAACCTACAGCGAAAGCATCAACTTAACTAAGCCGACAGCCAAAGCACCAGACAAAGGGTCTATTTGAAATGAATTTTCTGTAAATATTTTAGTAAAATGAAGGTCAATGACGGTTGAATCTGAAACTTAAGGGTTCGCAGAACGCTCTTCTTGCAACATTTTCTTTTCACAATCCGTATTTGTTTCACGTTCTTTGCCCAAACATTGTCAATTTTGACGATTTAAATTGCGAGTTTGACGTTTTGAGAAAAACTCCAAAATTTGTTTCTTTAGCTACCCGTAACTTTTTGTCCTTAAACTTAGAGACCTAAATTTTGGTACATGGTTCACTCTTTATAATACAAATACGTGTACCAAATTTGGTTGCCCTCACTTTGTTATTTCCGGAGATATAAATTTTTTTAGAAAGAAAACACAAAATTTTCCGCGAAAACCTCGTCCGATTTTCCTGGCCAACGAACTTATCCAAGCCACTTGCAAAAGGAAGGTACTCACCAAATTTGATCAAGATCGGTCCATTATTTTTTGAGTTATCAGTACGATATATATATATATATATATATATATATATATATATATATATATATATATATATATATATATATATATATATATACGGATCTCCCCATTAGTGAATTTTTTAAAGAAAATTCACTAAAAAAGAACACTTGAATCACCAACGACTTATGGGCCACCCTGTAATTGTAGAAATATTTTTTAAGATGCAGCTCAAGCCACCCTATAATTAATGTATACAATTTTTTTTCGTATCGTGCATAATAACGGATATATTGAACTTTACAGATTTTTTACGAAAATTCGACAAACATTATATACCATTAACCGATAAACTCTATAGCTAACACTAGTGCCAAATCATCAGAGAAAGGGTCTGTTTGAAATGAATTTTCTGGGAATATTTTAGTAAAATGAAGGACAATGACGATTGAAACTAAGACTTCAGGTTTTGTAAAACATTCTTCTTGCGACATTTTCCTTCCATAGCTTATATTAGTTTCAGGTTCATTGCCTAAATATTACCAATTTTGACGTTTAAAATCGCGACTTTTGCGTTTTGAGGAAAACACAAATTTATTTGTCTTTAAATGCCTGTAACTTTTTTGTCCTTAAACCTACAGAGCTAAATTTTGGTAGGTAACTTACCTATAATAATATTAACCCGCGTATGAAATTTGGTTTCCCTTACTTTGTTAATTTTGGAGATATAATTTTGTTTCGATTTTTTTCGAAAGAAAACACAAAATTTTCCGGGAAAACCTCGGCGGATTTTCCTGGCCAACGAACTTATCCAAGCCACTTGCGAAAGGAAGGTACTTACCAAGTTTTATCAAAATCGGTCCATATATATATATATATATATATATATATATATATATATATATATATATATATATATATATATATATATATATATATAAACATATAAAGTCTGAAACTGTCACTAATAGGGGATTTTAATGCGATGCTGGCCGAGCAAATGGAAAGTGCTATAGCTGGAAAATTTGTAGTAAGAAAGATGAATAAAAAAGAGAGCAGCTTATGGTTTCTGGGACAAAAATGTCCTAATTATATCGAATAAAATGTTTAAAGTTTCTAAGAGAAGACGCTATACAGGGTGTTTGGATTTCGTTGCTTTTGCGGGGTATCTCGGTTATGAGTAGAGGCAGAGGGTTGCGGTTTTCACATACTTTTTGTGAAACTTACGATGTCGAAATTAAAACTGACATGCCACTCTATAATTTGAACTGGTGCTATAAAATCGCAGAAAGGGTCTATTTCAAATAGTTTCTGGAAAAATTTAGTCAAATGAAGAACAGCAGCTATAGAAACAGAAATGTAAGATCCTGTGAAACACATTTTTCGCAATTCTTATTGTCCAAAATCGGCCTTAGGATTAGAATATTTGTTTAAAAATCACCAATTTATACGTTTAAAATCGCAAATTTGGCGTTTCGAGGGCAAAAAATCATAAAACTTTGAAACCACTTTTTTGGTAACTTTTGGCTGTTGTGCACTAAAAAAACTTAATCTTTGTCTGTGATATGCCATACATTTTGTTAATCAGATATATTATTTTGGTATTTTGACCTTCTTTGACCTGCAGGGCAACCGATTTTTTAAATGCTTATAATTTTGTTTTCTTTAAAGCTAGGGAGTTAAATTTTGGTACTATACGCTATATAGGTGTCCTGATAATACTCCAAAAATTTAGGTGTGAGTTGCCCTTGAAAAAACAGTGGGGGTAGTTCGCATAACATTTTTTCATTTCAAGGTCGTGATATTGAGATGAAGGGTGTTAACGTTAATACGCTTCAAGCGATTTTCCTTAATTATCTTTAAAACGCCTAAGGATAAGATTTTCAAAATTTGTACACCAGTAAATATTAACAGATTATAAAGAAATAAAAAGTTCGGGACGCAGCAAGTACGTCATGGTAGCGAATTTTCATTAAATGCTTCAAATTTGAACAACTCAATTTTCTATAAACCTAGAAAGTTGAATGTGGTAAGGTCTTTCCTAACACAACCTATCCACCAAATTTTATCAAAATGGCTCTGTAATTTTCGGAGATAAAAATTTCGAAAGAAAACTCAACATTGTCCGATTTTCTTAACTAACGAACCTAGAATCCAAGCTATTAATAAAAGAAAGATTCTTGCCGACTTTCGTCAAAATCGGTTTACAACTTTTTGAGTTATCGTGTGGATATATATATATATATATATATATATATATATATATATATATATATATATATATATATATGTATATATATATATATATATATATATATATATATATATATATATATATATATATATATATATATATATATATATATATATATATATATATATATATATATATATATATATATACACACACACACATATATATACAGTATGTCCCAAACTGGATGGGAATGTATTGCTATCACCGTTATTGGAGATAGGGAGACGGTTAAATTAGCAGTGTTTTGTAGAATTTCATGCTCGTTCTAAATATGACTTGTATTTTGCCCTGCCTCTTTTCGTTTTCGAGTTATTTTGAAAAAAAATAATTGTCGATTTCTTTTTTCTTCAATATTTGCGTTGATCTGACATGTCTAAGACTTGCACATTATCCGGACACTTTTTATAGAGTAATGTTTTTGTGCTATTCTCAACTTTGGATTGTCATTTGTTTTTGAGCTAGAGGTATCAACGTTTGTTTTTATTATGGCAGCCATATTTGATTTTTTTCTCATGTGATAGCATGTGAAAAGAGTTTTCCAATGATGTACAACATGCTTGAGAAATCTTGTAATTGCACTGACAATTTTGAGAAAAACCATTTTGACGATAGTAGGCTATGAAATCCAATACCACAAAACAAATGACAAAAAAAGTGTTCAAAAATCAGTAGGCCATGGAGTCTAACAATAGACTTCTACTTTTAACATAATTTTCCGTAACGAATCACGATAAAAAATACTGTGATTTAATTTACAATACTTAATTAGATAATAATGCTAGGTACTATTATGTGAAACAGTTTAATAACGAAAGCCGGCAATAACAAATAGAAACTTAAACTCCACAAAACAACACAATTAGAAACGGAACTCAACAAATAATAAAACAGAAACTTAAAAATACACTAAATAGAACATTGTTCAATATGGCCACCGTTTTGTTCAATGCACTTTATACACCTTTTTGAAACATGCCTGCAAACTCTGGTGAGGGTGTTTTGGTTAGTATGATTTATAGCTTCCGTCATTCTGTTTCGTAATTCATTGATATTTTGTGGTGGATCAAATTTATACACATCGTTTTTAAGAGTACCCCAAAAATAAAAATCCATGGATGTTATATCAGGACTTCGAGCACACCAATGAACCGGCCCATTGTCACAAATGACACGATTTTTAAAATTTTGGTACAAAAGTTCTTTGACCATCCTAGCATTATGAGCTGTACAACCGTCTTGTTGGTACCAAATCTCGTGTAAATTATCATGAACTCTTCTAATTGTTGGTAAGATATCAATTCTCAATAGATTAAGATACCTTTCCCCAGTTAAATTATTTTCAAAAAAGAACGGACAAAAAAGGAAGTTACCTGAATTTTTTTTAAATCAACTGTCCAATCTAGAAATAAAAATAACAGTTTTTTACCTAATAAGCCGCACCAAACATTAATACCAAATATGTCTTGCAATCGTCTTTCTTCCTTTAGATGAGGATTTTCCTTTGCCCAATAATGGCGATTATACACACCACAATTTGTAAATCTGGATTCATCAGTCCATATTATTTTTAAATGAAAATTTTCATCTTGTCCTTGATACCATATGCTGAATTGAAGTCGCTTAGGGTAATCGTCAAAATTTAAGCCTTGTACGATTGTAGGTTTGTATGGATGGTAATGACTTTGTTTTAATACACGGTCTACCGTACTTTTTGGAACGTCAATTTGTTCGCCATAAAACCGAATGGATTGCGGAGGGTTTTCGTTTGAAACTTGTAAGACGGCATTATTTCTTTCTTCATTTCTAGGAATTGGTAGTTTCTTTGCGTGGAAGCTACCGTCGTTCAATAGATTGGTCACTATCCTGCGAAATATTTTAGTGTTTGTTTGTCGTCTTTCTGGGTAGTTGTTTAGAAATGAATTTGCAGCTGCCTCAGTATTTCGGTTAGAACGAATATAACATTCCCACATGTCAAAATATTCTTCATTACTGAAATTGTTGAATAATATTTAAAATAAACAGGAAACAAACTATTTAGTACAAAATATTAAGCAACGGTTTAAATACACCTCAAATTGTTCAGATAATTAAGAATGACAGTAAGCTTAATTGTCGCGATAGTGTTATATCCATAGCAAACTTCTTCTGTTGTGTTCAATTGACTTACGTTTAAAAATCAAACAATTTTCAAAGGCGTCTTCGTAAATCATTAATCTGCATTTTATTTGGTTGTGTTAATAAATTTAGTTATTTACTAGGTTTACCTATTTAATTAAATTATAACAATTTTTAGGATAATGTAATGTAAAATATCATTTGTAATAGTGGGCCGACTCATTGGTGTGCTCAAAGTTCCTATTTTTTTATCGTGAATCATTACGGAAAATTATGTTAAAAGTAGAAGTCTATTGTTAGAGTCCATGGCCTACTGTTTTTTGAACACTTTTTTTTGTCATTTGGTTTTTGGTATTGGATTTCATAGCTTACTACCCTCAAAACGGTTTTTCTCAAAATTGTCAGTGCAATTACAAAATTTCTCAAGCATGTTGTACATCATTGGAAAGTTCTTTTCACAGGCTATCACATGAGCAAAAATCCAATATGGCTGCCATAATAAAAACAAACGTTGATACCTGTAGCTCAAAAACAAATGACAATTCAAAGTTGAGAATAGCACAAAAAGGTTAGTCTGTAAAAAGTGTCCTGATAATGTGCAAGTCTTAGACATGTCAGATCAACGCCTACTTAGATATTGAAGAAAAAAAATCGACAAATTTTGTTTTTTTCAAAATAACTCGAAAACGAAAAGAGGTAGGGCAAAATACAAGTCATATTTGGAACGAGCATGAAATTATACAAAACATTGCTGATGTAACTGTCTCCCGATCTCTAATAATAACGGAGATAGCAATACATTCCCATCCAGTTTGGGACACACTGTATATAAAATGGTTTTCCGAAGTTATTATTATGTGTTTGTATTTCGGAAAATGTGTTCAAATTGGCAATAAGCGTTTTTGCAGTGTGGTCTTCATTATAGAAACCTTAAGTCATGGAGCATAAATTACTGCCAAGAGAATGTCTTTCTGATGAAAGTAGATTATCACAGCTATGTGAAAGTTATGATTCAATTTAGAGCACTATTTTTTTTAGTGTGTTGCAGTGAAGTTCGTCAATCAGATGAATTTCTTTGTCACTGTTAATGTTTGCAATCACTTTTAACACCATTTAAAAATTTGGGGGTTGCAACTATCACTCGAAGGGAGTTGAATCTAGGGGTGAAGTTTTCACGTTGCAGGATGTCATTATTCTAAAATTGACGTGTTTCCAGATATTTTATAAATATGCGCAGTAATACTGAATTATTCCATTTGGCTGTTCCATACTGTATAAAAGTCTGGACGCAGCAAGTGCGTTATAGTAGTGAATTTTCATTAAAATCTTTTAATAGCAAATATGTGTTTTTTTTTAAAGAAAGCAGGCATCAAATTTGGTTACCAGTATAACCTATATGGTAAAAACAATGTGCCATGTTTCATCAAAATAACTTAATTGTTCGAAATGTACAAAAATTTTCAAAAGCAAACTTAAAGTGTTCCCGAAAAAACTTGTTTCTTGGTCAACCTTAAAGCCAATTGAGCTATTCAAATATGAAGCATTTAATCAAAATTCGCTACCATAACGCACTTGCTGCGTCCAAAAATTTGTTTTCTAACAAACATGCATTATATTTCGATGGAAAATGAAAAAATGCAATAACATAAGGCGTGTTCGACTAAAAAAAAAAGAAAATTTGTATCACCAACTTATGGGCCACCTGTGATTGTAGAAATAATTTTTAAAGATGTAGCTCAAGACACCCTATAATTAATGTATACAATTTTTTTCATATCTTATATAAAACGGATATATTGAGCTTTACTGATTTTTTACGAAAATTCGACAAAAATTATATACCATTAAACGATAACCTCTATAGCTAAGGCTACTGCCAAGCATTAGAGAAAGGGTCTATTTGAAATGAATTTTCTGGAAATATTTAAGTGAAATGAAGGACAATGGACGGTTGAGACTAAGACTTCAGGGTTTGTAAAAGATTCTTCTTGAGACATTTCTTTTTCCATAGCCCGTATTAGATTCAAGTTATTTGCCTAAATGTTGCCAATTTTGACGTTTTAAATCTCGACTTTAACGTTTTGAGGAAAACCCCGATTTATTTTTCTTTAAATGCCTATCACTTTTTTTTCCTACAGAGTTAAATTTGGGTAGGTAATTTAGCTGGAGTGATATAAACCCGTGTACCAAATTTGGTTGCCCTTACTTTGTTATTTCCGGACATATGAGTTTTTTTAGAAAGAAGATACTACATTTTCCGGGAAAACCTGGGCCGATTTTCCTGGATAACGAACTTATCCAAGCCACTTGCAAAAGGAAGGCATTCACCAAATTTAATCAGAATCCGCCCATTAGTTTTTGAGTTATCGGTGTGATACATATATGTATATATATATATATATATATATATATATATATATATATATATATATATATATATATATATATATATATATATATATATATATATATATATATATAAACATATAAAAATCGAAACTGACCCCGGATATGTGTTCTAGGGGGCCTAATTAGCGCTCCTTTGAAGAAATTTCTTCAAAATTCTAGTCGGGTGAATTTTTTTAAAGAAAATTTCATTAATAAACATGTGCAAATTTCAACTGACTCTAAATACGGCTTCCAGGGGTTTTAATTCCCACTCATTTGAACAAAATTCGATAAAGTGAAAGTCATTACCTCTCTAAAAGCGATTTTGTTATTGTCTCTGAGTTTTTTTCCAAACTGATACTTTTAATGACTGTTAATTGGGCAAAGATAAATCCAAACAACAGCTCAGTATCAAATGTGTCAGACTGATATAGCCACATCGTAAAGGACATTAATTTAGTTGTTATTGTCCCTGAGTTTTTTTACCAAATTGATATTTTTAATGACAAAGATAAATTCGAACAACAGCTCAGTATCAAATGCGTCAGACTGATATAACCACATCGTAAAGGACATTAATTTAGATGAGGGACACATAGTTGACCTTCAAATTGTGTCAAAATATTGTGTACTACAACTGTGACCTTAAGTAATTATATAGTGATTATTTCCAATTATGCGACAGTTTATTTTAGAATAACAACATTTTTCTTTGTTTCCATATACCTACATATAAATACAATTTTTTAGAGCCGCTGATAAAATGCAAGTAACTATTATTATTTATCACTTATTTTTGTCAGCCCTGTGAATATTTCATTTAGAATTTAGAACTATAATTTTGCCACAGAGTCAAGTTTCTATAGACAATATATTTTCATAGACACATGCTGAAAAAAAAAAAGAATTTATTTCGGAAAAACTGGTGCGATGGGAGGACAAATTTTTTAATGAAAATAATGGTAACCAAAAAATGTTTTCAATAAAAGGTAAAACTTTTTCAGTCATTTTTTTGGCCTTGATTTTAGTAAATGTTCTTTAAAAAAATTCACTAATGAGGAGATCCCGACTTTTGAATTTTGAAAAAATTTCTTCAAATGAGCGCGAACTAGGCCCCCTAGAATACATATCCGGGATCAGTTTCAATTTGTATATGTTTATATATATATATATATATATATATATATATATATATATATATATATATATATATCACACCAATAACTCAAAAAATAATGCACCTATTTTTATAAAATTTGGCAGGTACCTTCCTTCTATTAATGGCTTGGATAAATCCGGAATCTCCGGAAATAAGAAACCTATGGCAACCAAATTTGGCAAGCTGGTTTACATTGTAAAAACCAAACTGTGCACCAAAATTTAGGTAAAAGAAAAAGAGTTATAAGCACTTAATGAAGCAACATTTTAGTACCACTAAAAGCCAGAGAAGACGCAATATCAAAATAATGGATATGTTAAAACAAAATCTAATAAATATTACAGATAACGTCTATCTTTTCATGCCGCAAAAAATTCAAGAAGTATCAGAAAAATGACTTTGAAAATTTTATAATTTTTCTCCTGTAAATGTCAAACCGGAGATTTGAAATATGAAAATTAGTATAACTATTGTGTTTTATCAATCGTAAATATTTCATAAAATGTATATTAGAATGTTCTAGATTTATGCTACTCTTCTCATTTGTTAAAATAGTTTCAAAATATGCCTCTAAACACCTTACATATTACAAATAAATAACATGAGACTATTATGTGTTATCTACCGTTTTGCACTATATTTTCGAAGTACTACTGTGGTCGAATGGTTAAAGAGCTTGCTGATTCAAATGGTTCAAATCTCGCCGTAGACTGAATTTCTCTTTTAGATTTTTTTAAGTTTTTTCGTCTTTGATGCAATTTTAAAGTTATCTGATCCATTTCCAATATTTTTAGCGACTTTTTGTTGAAAAAAAAATCACTAATCAAAGATAAGCACTTTGAAGACTTTTAATTCAAGTTTAATAGCAGCTGTTGTTGTCCTTAGTTGGTAAAACCGTTCCACAGTTAACGTAGAGATTTATGACATTAGAAGAGGTTGTTTTCTTCTCTACAACCGGATGAAATGTTTGAGCATCCACAGGCAAAGGAATTTTCTCTGTGAAGCCACATAATAAGTATTTAGTTCTGTATTTAGATCAGATTTTGAGTATTTTTTAATTTATTTAATTTATTTCTATTAGCTAATTGTCTTGCACAAAATGTTCTTTTAATACAGAATTTTCTTATAAATGAATTTAATTAATTTTCTTTGAAGAAACATTTGTTGAGAATTTTTGTCTGAAAAATTATTCAATTGATGGGATATTTTTAAACGAAATTCGTGGACAATAAGGTTTTAATGGATTTTCGTGCCAACAAATTATTTTATTTTCAACTTAAATTACAGATTAGGTATATAATTTGATTTTATGTTTGCTTTTAGCAAAATTTTGTATAAAAAATATTTTGTCAGTTTTCGCAGATATTTTTTGTACTTCCGTAGAAATCATTTTTTGTAAGATATTTTTGTGTAATCTTGGCAATTAATGATAAATGTTTAATAAGTTATTATACAAAAATGTTTAGGGATTTTCGTGAAACAATTGCTTGCAAAATTTTTATTAGAGATTTGTTGTTCCGTGGAAATAGTTTTTGGGGAAATTTATATTTTGGTAGGTGGGTAAATAACTTGAAATGGTTCGTTGGCGAGGAAAATCGGACCAGTTTTTTTTTAATTTTAATTTATTTTTATTAGCGAATTTTCTTGTACAAAATGTTATTTTAATAGCGAATTTTCTTATTAATAAATTTAAGGAATTTTCTTTGAAGAAATATTTGTTGAGAATGGAACATTTTTTAAAGGAAAATTGTCGAAAATAGTTTTTTAATGGCTTTTCGTGCAAACAAATTATTTCATTTTCAATTTTAATTACAGATTGGGTATGTAATTTAAATTTTATGTGTTCTTTTAGCAAAATTTTGAGTAAAATTATTTAGCCAGTTTTGCACAAATTTTTTTGTGCTTCCGTAGAAATCATTTTTTGTAAGATTTTTTTGGGAAATTTTGTCAATTAATGATAAATGTTTAATAATCTATTATAAAAAAAATGTTTTCGGATCTTCTTCAAAAAAATTATTTGCGATTTTTCATGAATTTTTTTTAAAGTTTCGTCGAAAACGTTTTTGTGAATAATTATATTTTGGTAGGTGGGTAAATAACTTGAAGAGGTTCGTTGGCCAGAAAAATGGGACCAGTTTTTTCGAAAACGTTTTAAGTTCATTTTCGGAGAAATTTTGCACTTTTTCAAACAATAAAGTTATATTGATGAAATATTGTACATTGTTTCTACTATATTGGTAACCAAATTCGATGGCTGCTTTCATTAACAATTTCATAAAGACAGATTTGCTATTAGATACTTTTTTTAATCGAACACACCTTATATTATTACATTTTTGGATTTACCATCGAAATATAATGCATGTTTGCAAGAAAATAAACTCAGGACTCAGCAAGTGCATTATGGTAGCGAATTTTCATTAGATATTTCAAATTTAAATAGCTCAATTTGCTATTAGGTTAACGTTTGTTGGCTAGGAACCAGTTTTTTCGGAAACATTTTGAGTTTATTTTCGAAAATCTTTAAAATTTTTAAACAATAAAGTTATTTTAATGAAACTTGGTACATTGCTTCTACTATATAGGTTATACTGGCAACCAAATTGCATGCCTGCTTTCGTTAAAAGAAAGGGCATATTTGCTATTAAAAATATTTTAATGAAAATTCACTAACATAACGCACTTGCTGCGTACATACTTTTTTATTTTAACGGTATTATATCTGTGGCAAACAACTTTGTTGTTTTAAATGACGCTTTATATTTTTATTTAATGATTAAACTTTTTTGGAATGGTATCAAAAATAAAATTCGAGCATTATCAAAGTTTCTAAATAAAACATTATTTTGTTATTTATTTCAATTTTAGTGAATGTTCTTAGTAAAAATTCACTAATGGAAGATCCAGACTCTTGCATTTTTACAAAATTTTTCAAATGAGCGCGAACTAGAACCCCTAGAACCCATATCCGGGGTCGGTTTCAATTTATATATATATATATATATATATATATATATATATATATATATATATATATATATATATATATATATATATATATATATATATATATATATATATATATATATATATTGCTTATCAGCAAGCTCTTTAACGATTCGACCACAGTAATCCTTCGAAAATACAGTGCAAAACGGTAGATAACACATAATAGTCTCCCGTTATTTATTTGTAATATGTAAGGTGTTTAGAGGCATATTTTGAAACTATTTTAACAAATGAGAAGAGTAGCATAAATCTAGAACATTCTAATATACATTTTATGAAATATTTACGATTGATAAAACACAATAGTTATACTAATTTTCATATTTCTAATCTCCGGTTTGACATTTACAGGAGAAAAATTATAAAATTTTCAACCAAATTTGGTACGTAAGTTTACGATATTAAAACGAAACTATATACTAAAATTTATATTTCTATATTGCAATAAAAAAAGTTATAAAAAATATTTCGTGCTAGATCATTTCTATGAAAATTCACTACCATAACGCACTTGCTGCGTCCAGATTTTGTTTTGTGTTTGAGTATCTTGTAAAAGTGTATAGAATTAAGTATTGCGGAGGTTCAAATTCTTTGCGACCTCTGCAAAATCATATTGCTCGTGCGTATGTATATAAGTATGTATATATGTATATAAGTATCACACCGATAACTCAGAAAATAATAAGCCGATTTTAATTAAATTTGGTGAATACCTTCCTTTTGCAAGTGGCTTGGATAAGTTCATTATCCAGGAAAATCGGCATCGGTTTTCCCGGAAAATTTGGTGTTTTATTTCGAACAAAAATCATAACTCCGGAAATAACAAAGGAAGGGCAACCAAATTTGGTACACGGGTTTACATCATGTAAACCATGTACCAAAATTTAACTCTCTAAGTTAAAAGACAAAAAATTTATGGGCATTTAAACAAAAATAAATTGGGGTTTTCCTGAAAACGTCAAAGTGGCGATTCAAAACGTCAAAATTGGCAACATTTAGGCAAAGAACCTGAAACTAATATAAGCTATGGAAAGAAAATGTCTCAAGAAGAATGCTTTACAAAGCATTCATTTTACTAAAAGCCTTCATTTTACTAAAATATTTCCAGAATATTCATTTCAAATAGACCCTTTCTCTGATGCTTTGGCAGTAGTCTTAGCTATAGATTTTATCGTTTAATGATATATAATTTTGTCGAATTTTCGTAAAAAATCAATAAAGTTCAATATATCCGTTATTACACAAGATACGAAAAAAAATTGTATACATTAATTATAGGGTGTCTTAAAAAACATTCTACAATCACATGGTGGCCCATAAGTCGTTGGTGATACAAATTTTTTTTTTTTTTATTCGAACACGCCTTGTCTTATTCCATTTTTGCATTCTCCATCGAAATATAATGCATGTTTGTAAGAAAAGAAATTCGGGACGAAGCAAGTGCGTTATGGTAGCGAATTTTCATTAAATGCTTCAATTTTGAATGGCTCAATTTGCTATTAACCTATAAGGTTGACCAAGAAACCAGTTTATTTGGGAACACTTTAAGTTTACTTTCGGAATTTTTTGTGCATTTCCAAACAATAAAGCTATTTTGATGAAACCTGGCACATTGTTTCTACTATATTGGTTATACTGGTAACCAAATTTGATGCCTGCTTTCTTTTAAAAAAAAACACATATTTGCTATTAAAAACATTTTAATGAAAATTCACTACCATAACGCATTTGCTGCGTCCAGAATTTTTTTATTATGTAGTATGAAATATCATGGAACATGTAATTATAAAAATTTGACAATGGGTACATCAATAATGAAACGTTGCATTTTCCTTAACGAAAATTTGATTTGAAAAGAATGAAAATGGAAGGCAATAAATATTCGTATAACCTTACTATGTATAGGAACATTATGCATTATTTGAAAATAACTTTAACTGTCTTTCAGGATGTTTAATAATATACAGGATGTTCCATTTAAAAAATGAAGTTTTCTCCATTTTCTATCTATTGGTAAATTAACAAATTTTGAACAACCTGTATAATAGAGAACGAATTCCTTTAGATATAACTAGTATACAGGACATTGGTAAACTGTACCCAGAACTACAGCTTTCTAGGAATCCAAATTCCGCAGTAATAAACATTTAATTGAAGCTATGTTTTGCACAAAAAATAAGGAAATCAGTTAATTTCTCGAAAACCGCTGGATATAGGTATAGCGAAGTATTATACAAAAATAATCGAAAAGCAAAAGCGAAGCGAGTGATGCAATAATATACACGGGCGTCTTGTTTCAAATATCAAAGTTGTTGCTACTTTTTAATATAATGAAAATATTTTAGATCTATAGAGCAGAACTAAGTACTTACCCATGAAACCAAATTTTGAAAGTAATCCTATGTCCTGTTCTACGTAAACGTGTAACCTACCATCTACCGTGAGTCACCCTGTATACAGGATGGTCCAGCTTCTAATGCGAAAAATTCAGGGAATGATAGAGAATAGAAAAATAATATTTCTCTGTAAAATATATTTGGGAAATGCTTCGTTAGGAAAATACTGGGTGTTCAAGTTGAAAGTAAGGGTGCTAAATGAGAATGTGTAGGTGTAACCGCATGGTAAATTAACATATAGTAGCCAGTCTTCATCTGATAAAGTTACTGTGTAGCGAAATCGGTGATACAAACTAATAAATGTTTGTTAAAGTATTGCCAGTGTTTTATTAGGTGAATTAAAATGTTTAGTCTAATCGCTATAAACAACAAATTATGCTTTTGTTCATGAAAGCTACCTTTCCGTATGAAAACTTAATCATAATTTATTCTGTATCGCAAACAATAATTATTTATGTGTACTGTTTAACAATGATTGTTATCGAAACTGTGTTAAAAATTCTTATAAATAAGATAAGTGCTATACTTACCAATCTCATGTCGTTAATTCCATACAACACAGCGGTAAGATTATCGGTGGGAGCCATTACTATGACTGTTCTCCTTACAAGCTAATACACAACTAAGATTGACACAGAAGAAATAATGAATGTCCACACTACTCTATATTCTCCATATTTTATATAATTTGCCTGGTGGTGATTTATCTAGCTAATTGAGACTGCCGTAATAAAGTTTAGATAATAATTATACTTTGAAAATAATATGAGATTAAATGTAATATATTCATTGTTTTTGCAATAAATACCACCTAAAAGAGATAACCACCCTACAAAATAATAATAATTACCATAAGCAAATAACAATTATCAGTATAAAACTTACTGGTTAAATGTAAATATTGTATTAGTGAATTTTCGTAGAAAGATATCACTAATGGTAAGATCCCTGCTTTTGAATTTTGAATTTTTTTCCAAATTAGTGCAAACAAAGACCCCTAGAACTGATATATGGGACCCGTTTCTTATATATATATATATATATATATATATATATATATATATATATATATATATATATATATATATATATTTATAGTGTAGAAGGAAACATGAATAATATCTATGAATATCACCTTCAAAGTAATACAAAATACACCATTAAACAAATTTAAACACGGTGGGGGTAAATGAATCTGGTTATGGGCAAGTGCAATGCAGGTGGAATATTTAGAACTAATATTATTTGATAGATCAGACGGTACATAAGAAAAAAAACACATATGTATATATGTGAAATTTCATGCACTCAGGGTACGTGTAAATATCACTTTCAATAGACCAACAGGAAAGTCAAAACACCTAACGAAATATGCTATTAAAGCCATTACATTTCAATATTACAAAGTAAAAGCATAGAAACACAGGAAAACATTTTAAAATTTTGCAGATAAGGGAAAAGGCAAGCGACCAGATACTGATAAAGTTGTGTATGCAACTATATGTTAGTACAAGGCCCAGATGAATAAGAAGTGTCAACCTATAAAAAGACTGTAAAAATGTTCGGCGAGATATAACCGAAAGTGATATAAGACGGTAACCACATAATCGCAATGAAAATAATTTTAGAAAATGTAAAAGATCCAGTAGTTATACAACCTGTAGTACACGGAAGAAGATTGGAGTAGTGCATAACATGGAATCTAAGAAATACACAAATTGCTATTCCGTATATATATATATATATATATATATATATATATATATATATATATATATATATATATATATATATATATATATATATATATATACATATATATATACATATATATACACATATATATATATATATATATATATATATATATATATATATATATATATATATATATATATATATATATATACAACCCATACAAAACCTAAACAAACAACAACAAAAAAACCTACTCTTGGATGTATAATGTCTAGGCAGTGAAAGATTAAAGTCCATGAACTGATTGTCTGTTTGTGAAATTTTACATGCATATCATAAGATCTGGTATAAAAAAATTTAAAATCCAAGTCAGGATTGATTCCCTAATATGTTATATGCATAGATTAAGGAAGGTAAGATGGGAATAGAATAGTTGTAAATTAGTTTATAGTAGTGAAAGGTCTACACGAAGTGAAAATTTTATCCAGAACATAATAGACTGCAGAAAAATGATTTAACTAAGTGCGGACAAATAAGATACAAAGACTATAAAGCTAGATTAAGAAGACTGTAAAAATCGTTTTTTTTTAATTTAATGTAAATATTGGACAATAAGAAATGTGTAAGTAGTTTTTAGGTAGGTTAAGATGTTCATGTTTAGTAGAATTAGGAAATTTATGGTATTAATATTTATTAGGATTAGGCTTGTCAAATTGAATAACCTAGAATTTAGAACAGATGTTTTTCGTTTAACATAAGACGTCAAATTGACACTATAAATAATTTATATAGGTTAAGAAATGCTGTCAAATGACTAAATTTACTGGCAGATGTCAAACGGAGAATACAAACAATTTAGATAGGTTAAGGAAGTAAAGTTAATGCAACAATATTAAGAATGAGGTAACCGCGGAAATAATGAAGAGGATTATTGTAAAAATCTTAAGAGGAATTTTGAAGTTGGCCAACAAGATTTTTTTCGATTGGTTACGGTCGCCATGTAAAAATAGTAAACAGGGGAGGAATTATTATTGAATTTTGGAGGAAGATAAAAATTAAAAGAAAAGAGCAAAATCTTATAAATTTGGAACAAGGTGTTAAAAGGCAGAGTTTAATCTAACAACATACTGTGAGTGAGTAGAATATAAATACTTATTTTTTTGTGTGTGGCTAATTTCACAGCTACAGGAAATATAGTAAAAAAAAGCCATTAAAACTGTTAAAAAATTCCCTTGAAAGGGGTCCCAACTGATTGAACCAACCATATTTGTTCTGCATCAATCACAACAAGGTGCTTGTGGGGCCCTCTTTCGACCAGTAGGCATAATTTGCCAAGAAGAAACCTCCATTGACTACACATTAAAGTTAAGGATTTAACTTTGCTGAGCGGTTACCATTTCTTGTTGTTTTTATTAGTTTATAATTGTAGAATAAGAGACTTATATTATACCTAAGCAATTTAGAAACTTTAGTAAACAAAAAAAACTGGCCGGTCGTTTCTTTCTGGGGGTTGAAATTTGTTAAAAACAAGAAAAAAAGCTTTAAAAAGAATAATATAGAATTAGGCGTTTGTCATCTATATTAACATTAATAAATAGTCGAGTTTTGTGCAAATATAAAATCTTTGCTTTATTTAGGTTTATGCATATATAAGTACTAGGGCAATTCATATATTTAAAGTCATACAAATTTTGAAGGATTTGAACCCACTAGTCCCTGTTTTGAGAGTCAAATTTATTCATGTGATCAATTGTATGTGGCATACAGCAGTATAAATGCATTCAATACACCAAGGTGTAATACACACACAAACCTTTGGTGAACACATATTAACAACACATTACTCACTAAACTTTACAGGCAAATAAAAACTTAAAATCTAAAAAAACTAAATCTATATCAACTAACACCCAATCGTGGGGCAATTATATATATATATATATATATATATATATATATATATATATATATATATATATATATATATATATATATATATATATATATATATATGTATATTCTCAACATCATACAAAATACGACGAATCCGGAAACCATGCATCATCAGTTTAGTGACCTGTGTAAGAGTGCTGATGCAGACGTTTGCATTTATGTTAATTCTGTAGAACATTAATTCATTCAATCGCTGTAACTCTAGTTGTTCACATGTTGTTTTGAATCACATATTTTATAATACATTTTAAGACTGAAATAATTGTACCACTTAAATAAATAAATTACTTTTTTCGGACAATCGCTACGAAAAAACCTAACTGGCGCTGCATAGAACAGTATTGCACATCGAAACCTGATTTTGGCAAGCTTTAAATCTTCGTAAAATTAGTTTCGGTCTTTTTTCTAAAAGTTTATGTGCAACATCGAACATCCACACCGGTGCAAGTCAGTCCACACTGCCAGAGGGAAATCAGCGAGAAACCAATAGCAGAAGTACCAATGAGCTTCCTGTAAGTTTCCTCCAATATTTTTATCTGTGCATTCATATCTTATTTATTTTACATTTATACCTTATATAATTTTGTTCAATAATTCCTATTCGCGCTCTATTTTCAATTCACCCTGTAATACTTAACAACCATTACTTGTTCATGTATGTTGTGTAATGATAAGAGATAGATCGCCTACTAGGAAAAGAGAACCTATATTAGAATTAGAGGAAGACAATTTTAATCAATTAAGTTTAAATAATTTAGAAATGGCAAATAATCACATTGCCGAATTTTCACAAGCTGCTATCATGATCCCCGAATATTCCGGTGGACAGAAGCATCTTGCTTATTCTATTAAACAATGCGAACTTTATATTACTAGTTATAGAAGGCCAGAAGCCGAAACACACGCAAATCGAATGTTACTAGAATTTATAAAAGCTAAAATCACTGGTAACGCTCGTGACGTGTTAATTAGTTTAGAAAACCATACATGGGAAAATATAAAATTTGCTTTAAAAAATCAGTTTTCATACCCCCGTTCAGTTTTATTTAATGATTTAAATACTAGCTTTATGACTAAATCACAAACTATTCAGGAATATTTCAATTTAATTAAAGAAAAGCTAAAAATCTTAATTGAACATGTAGATATACAAGATTTAGTACACGATGTAAAAACTTATAAGAAAGAATTTTATCAACAAAATGCAGTGGCAGCATTTAAAGCGGGTGTAATAGAACCTTACTTCTCACATCTTAGATTAGTTAGTGTTAATACTCTTGATTCACTTATGTTAGAATGTAATAGAATAGATAACGAGATTATACAGTCGAATTTCATTAATAGCCTGAGAAACAAAAATAATACGAAAACAAATCATAACACACCTGTACAACATAGACAGACGTATACCCAAAAACCAACATTTCCAGCATTTCTCCAAATTTACAACAAACCACAACAAATCACACAACAAAGGCAACCGTTTCCTTCTCAGCCGATTTCTAACATAAGACCCGTTCAAAATTTTAATAAAAATATACAACACGCTCCAACTCAATTGAGTAGAGGAACGACACCCATGTCAATAAGCAACCAAACCCCCTTAAGAAATACACGACAAATGCCCCAAAGAAATCACTTTATACCCCAATCTAGGCCCACGTTTCAACATCAAGAACTCTTTAACCAAGAGGACCTACCACTAGATCATTCTGACGAATACCTTTATGACGACCAACCCTCTGACGAAAATATAGAGCCACTAGAATTTCCTGAACCAACTGAAACTTTTACAAATTACAACACCAATCCAAATCGGGATTTTCACGAAACAGCCTCGGAAAACTAATCTATTTAGATATAAATAATATTGTTAATACCCCTAAATTGCCGTTTTTTGTCATACCAAGTCTAAATTTAAAAGTATTGATTGATTCCGGAGCGTCAGATAGTATCATAAATCCAGGACCGGCTTACGAGTTATTTAAAAAATTTATTTATAAGGAACCATTTTCAATGAAATCAGTTAACCAGATAACCCATGGTGAAGACAACGTAAGGTATCCTATTTTACAAGAATTTAATATTAATTACCAATTTCCAATGCGTGTCATGCAATGGCACCATCGATTTGACGCGCTTATAGGGTCAGCTCATCTTACAAAATTAAAAGGAAATATCGATTATAATAAACAAATTTTAACTCTAGGAAACCAAAAAATACCATTTTACCTTGAAATTAATCCACTGAATTTTACACCTTTCAAACAAATTTGTGAAAATTATGTATCAGTCCCTGTAAATATAGAAAAGGGCACAGTAGTTTTACCACGTATTGAAGAAACAAATGTTTTAATTTACGAGTCAATAGCTGAAGCAAAAGATGGATATTGTAGAGTACCCATAATAAAGAAAAATCCAAATTCAAAATTTGTAGAAATACATTTTCAGGAACAAATAGATGTCGATCCATTACAAAATTACTCTGACGAACTACCTAAAATTTCAAAACATTTTGATGTAACAAAAGTTTTAAGAACAGATCATTTAAATACAGAAGAATATGAAAAACTTATTAATTTGTGTCGAAAGTATAATGATATTTTTTATCATGAAGACTCAGATCTCTCTTTCACCAATGCAATTAAACATAAAATAAGAACTAAAGACGATGAAGTTGTTCACACCAAATCATACCGGTACCCTTTTCATTTACGTGAAGAAGTCCAAAACCAAATTCAAAAACTCTTAGACAACAAAATAATTAGACCCTCAATATCACCCTACTCAAGTCCGATATGTATTGTCCCGAAGCGTCAAGACGCTTCTGAAAAAAAGAAATGGCGCTTAGTGATCGATTATCGTAAACTTAACGAGAAAACGATCGATGACAAGTACCCATTACCTCGCATCGAAGAAATTTTAGATAATTTAGGACGCTGCTCCTATTTCACGACTCTCGATCTAGCACAAGGATTCCATCAAATTGAAATGGATCCTGGCAGTATCGAAAAAACAGCGTTCTCCGTAAATAATGGCCATTTTTAGGATTAACAGGCTATTATAGACGCTTTATTCCAAATTACGCTAAAGTAGTATTCCCCATCAATAAATATTTAAAAAAGGATACCAAGATAAATATTCACGACCCGGAATACGTTGATGCATTTCAAAAAATAAAAGAATTGATTAAAAATTCTCCTGTCCTGACCTACCCCGATTTTTCTAAACAATTTCATTTAACCACTGACGCAAGCAATATAGCTATAGGTGGAGTATTGTCACAAAATAATAAACCAATTGCGTTTTACTCAAGAACACTAAATTCAGCCGAGAGAAATTATTCGACCATTGAAAAAGAGTTATTATCCATAGTAGAAAATACAAAACATTTTAGACCATATCTCTTTGGACAAAAATTTGTTATAGAAACTGACCACAAACCGCTTGTTTGGCTATTTTCAATTAAGGAACCAAACTCACGGCTAGTTAAATGGCGACTAAGATTAGAGGAATTTAATTACGAGATAAAATACAAGAAAGGCAAAGATAACGTAGTGGCTGATGCCTTATCGCGAATCGAAATTAACGCGATTGAAGACGACTTTGACCTGGAATCAATAATTAATAACGTAGACCCTGACGAAGACAGAGAAAGAGAAATAATTAACGAACTAGAAAACGACGCAAACAATGCCTCTACTAGCACGACTAATAACCTACCTGAAAGCAATGACTCACAGACACAACACTCGTCTGCAGAAAATCCAATTTTCAAAATACCTATATCAGAAAATCCAGTCAATTATTTTTCCAGACGAATAATTTTAGATTACGGACCAAAATATGACACACGCAAATTAAAAATATTTAAGTTTGAAACAATACATGTAAAGGTTCAACTCAATTACGAATTGAGACAAATAAATGACTTCTTGAAACAATTTATTGATCCAAAATTCACGTACGGAATTTTCTGTAAACATCATAGACTATTCAAATATTTCACTGCTGTTTCTTCAATATTATTTAATAGTTTTGTTAAAATAATAAAATCTAACGAATTTTTACAAGACGTTGAAAAACCAGAAACTCAACAACAAATTATAGACGAATATCACACACGAAACCACAATGGCATTAACGAGACTTATCAACATTTAAAACAAAAATATTTTTGGCCTAATATGAAAAATTATATAAACGCTTTTATTAATAAATGCTCAATTTGCCTTCAGACCAAATACGAAAGAAATCCGTACAAACCACCATTTTCAGGTCCCCTTCTAGCTAAACGCCCTTTTGAAGTGATACATATTGACACCTTCAGTTTCGATAATTGTAAATTCCTAACTATCATAGATTTATTCTCCAAATATGCGCAGGCATATTATATAACTGATGGATCCGCAATTACCGTGTTAAATAAACTTAGACACTATTTTTCCCATCATAATCATCCCCTAAAAATAGTAGCTGACGCTGGCAAAGAATTTTCGAATACTACCCTTAAAGAATACTGTAATTTATTTAATATTAATCTTCACATAACAACCCCCCAAAATCCTAACTCAAATTCACCAGTAGAGCGACTGCACTCAACTCTTGTAGAAAAATTGCGAATTCTTAAATTACAAAACCCACAAGAGAGGCCTGCAACCCTAATGATAACAGCAACCCTTATTTACAACCAGTCCATTCATTCGACAACTGGGTATTCACCTTTTACATTACTATACGGCCCCTACGACGACTTACCAACAGTCACACCTGAAACTACCCTTTACGAAGAATACAATAACAATAGGCTCAAAGAAATAATGCCTTTCTTCGACAGTGTATAT
This sequence comes from Tillus elongatus, assembly GCA_964006375.1. Lineage (NCBI taxonomy): Eukaryota > Metazoa > Arthropoda > Insecta > Coleoptera > Cleridae > Tillus > Tillus elongatus. The sequence goes on along the minus strand of OZ023262.1, from coordinate 63,809,722 downwards.
CAGAAAAAAAAAGTAAGTGGAGACAAAAGAATTTCTAAAGCAAATGCGGACAGACAAACGACACCAGATTTACAAGAAACGACACAACTAGCTATTAGAGTACCAAAAGTACGAAAAACGAATCCTCTTTATAAATTACGATCACATCCTAAACAAAAAGAAAACATTGTTACATTTTCTAAACCAAAAGCAAAAGCTCACGTTTCTAACATAAAAAGAGTAAGAAATACTTTTTCGTTACAGGACAAAACTACTACTACTACAAACAACGATGACCCTCAACCTGGTCCATCCACTTCAAATAACACCGATAAAAACTAACGGATATTTTAAAGAGTATTTAGGCATAGCAAAAATACTCAAACATTATCATGAATTTTATTTTTATTTTATTACCGATATAGAAATTAATTATAACATATTATTAAAAAATTCTAAATTTTTAAACACTGGACAAATGTCTGCAAGTAACGAACGATATTTACTAATTTTAGATGACCATTTGTCACGATTAAGTAATGAACTACAAAAACTATCAATGCACAGAACTAAACGCGGATTAATAAACGGAGCAGGCTCTTTAATTAAAATGATAACAGGAAATCTCGACCAAGAAGACTTAAAAGAAATCAATAAAAATTTAGATAACCTTTTCCAAAATCAAGAAGATATAATTACCCAAATTGATAATTTAAATTCATTTGCTAATATAATCACACAAAGGTACGAAAAGGACCAAAAAATTATTAATCAAAATCTAGATCATATTTATCAGACTTTTTCCACTTTAGATAGCGAAAGAGAATTGTCGAGTAAAATTCATTTCCAAATTCACGTAGCTGTTAAATTACTCCATAATATAGAGATAATTCAAAGAACTATTTCCTTAAGTTTTAACGAAATTACTAATATAGAGCTCTTTACCACTAGTGATCTGTTAAATATTATTGATCACTTAAAGTTAAGTCACGACAGAAATGAATTGATCGACTTTGACAAAAATCATGTTTTTAAGGTTGTAGAATTTACCAAATTTCATATATTATCGGTTAAGGATACGATTGTATGCCTTTTAAAAGTTCCTATCCTATATCCCAATCCTGGTTCTTATTTTCGTGTTTATCCTGTACCACAAAATTATATTCTCCTGGTACCACCCAGCTCATACTATTTAGAAACACCCTCTTCAAACTTATGGACCCAAGAGAAGTGCCCCTCTATAGAAGACGTGGTTATATGCAATAATCGCCCACGAGAAGAACATTGTCAGCTTGACACCTTACAAAATTGCACTTCGGCCAAAGTAATGAACCCCTACGAAATATCAACTCAGCTGCAGAATGGTCAGATCTTAATATCCACTAGCTCAGCAACCACTATTGTCGAAAATTGCGAAACATCGTTAGAACGAAAAATCTTCCAGGGAAACGGTCTAGTAACATCCCTCAATTCCTGCAAAGTCAAGATCAATGAGGAAATGTATGAAGACGTTGCTACCAATTTGACGCTACAACCCATAGAAGTCGAAGAATTGCAACAGACACCTCAACATCATATCCATTTTAAGCCAATTCATCTAAAAGAAAACAAAAAGATAAAAGAAGCATTGTCTCAAATACAACAGCATCCATTTCATCTCCGACCGTCCATGCAGTATTCCCACTTAGGCATTACCATTGGTATATCCATCGCTGTTACCATTGTACTTCTGTTTCTTTTAAGAAGAAAAATTTAGAGCATCCTATACAAGTCCAACAAGCAAACGCAAACAGAAGAAGTGTCCGAACACGAGGACGTGTTAAAGATTTAAGGGTGGATGAGTTACATCCCTGTATATTCTCAACATCATACAAAATACGACGAATCCGGAAACCATGCATCATCAGTTTAGTGACCTGTGTAAGAGTGCTGATGCAGACGTTTGCATTTATGTTAATTCTGTAGAACATTAATTCATTCAATCGCTGTAACTCTAGTTGTTCACATGTTGTTTTGAATCACATATTTTATAATACATTTTAAGACTGAAATAATTGTACCACTTAAATAAATAAATTACTTTTTTCGGACAATCGCTACGAAAAAACCTAATTATATATATATATATATATATATATATATATATATATATATATATATATATATATATATATATATATATATATATATATATATATATATAATAAGAAACAGATAAAAAAGAGCACTTTAATAAAGATTTTCATTATCGTCGTCGGAAGAGGGTCTAACACGTGAAATTAGAAAAATAAATTTCAATGTTAGTCATGATTTTATTACATAAATAGGTCACAGGCTACTTAAAACATTTTGAAGACCTCAAAAAAATACGATGCTATTATCATCTTATAATAATTAAAACAATACTTATGAATTGGAATATTGTTAGGCAATTACCGGTTTAAAATTTTTCGAAATGTAGGCAACGTCTAATACAAAGCTGCGTAAAACTTGCATATACACATAAGCAATAAATGAAGATTGTCATTAGTTCGAACATCTGTTGTAGATGCCAGTAGGGATATAACTTATCCATACTATGGCGAATGATGAATATTGGATATGATCTTATGATTCTATTCCGCTTGGGGCACTGTGGACGCAACCTTCAGTGTTTCAAATATCTGACGCCTTGAAGACCCTTCAAAATATTTAAAGAAAACTATTTTTGTCATATGCTCTATGCAGGTTTTATTTAGACCCTTTAATTTTTGGTTTGTGATAAGTTGCCATAACGATAATTGTAATATTTTAGTTTGTATTTTTAACGAATTTTTCGTAAAACGAAATCTCGGAAACGGTGAGAGATACGAAGTCGGTTAGATTGGGGCAAAGTTGCCTATTTCTGCCTTTAATAAACTGGCGGAAGAAAATTTGAGCTACCCACTTTAGTTCCTGAGTTATTTCGAAAAAAATCATTGTTTTTGTTTTTTCTTCCTCCTGCCATAACTTTTTTATTACTCGTCGTATGAAGATGCGGTTTTTACTTCTTTAGAGCACTGATTCATCTAGAATATTCCTAGCATATCAAATTTGTTGTGCAGTGTTTCTATTTTTCTAGTACATCTTCAACTTTCTTTTTTCATATGGACGCCATATTTGTTTTTGAGTCCATTAGATGTGTCTTTTTGCTCTGATTTCATTGATGTGCAACTTAATGGGTTTGCATTTAGAAATATCGGTGATATTGCCGAAATTCCTAATATTCGTATAAAAAACGTATAAGCCATGGATGTCAAAACTGTGTAACAATTTCTGTTTGAAGTGACATTTTATCACTTCAGATGTGACAATTCCTATATTGTTGTCATTATTGTTGTTATCACACTTCTTACTTGTTTGTTGAGTTAATTAACGACGATTTACTTCTCCAACGCAGAAAAACATGTCATGTTAAGAATCCATTATTTGCATAATATAAACAGCAAAATCGCCTCAGAGAATACCCGGAGAGGAGGCAACCACATCGTACTGTTTTCAAAAAATTAGATAGCAATCTCAACAATTACGGTTCTTTCACCACACCCAGGAGCAAATATGGTTCGCGAATAAGAGAAGAGGAGTCAATGCAGGTTACTCAACAGGTATTCAATAATTTGTCATTATATCTTTATAATTTATTAAGAAAAAGTGCATCCAACGAATGAAAACAAATACTTTTCAAGAAATAGTCCACATAATTCTTGACAAGGTATGTGGTAAGGTACTCAAGTTGTATGATTATTTATTGTTATTATTGTCACAGTTGAATTGCGTAGTTAATATTTGGAGAACGTTCTCTGGTGAGATGAAACCAGATTCACGAATTGTGAATAGGATGGTGCACCTGCCCACGATGCAATTGCAGTCAGAAACTCTCTCGATAATCAGTTCCCAAACCAGTGGATTGCGAACCGTGGAGTAGTCCTCTGGCCTGGGAGAATCCCAGACCTTACGCCGTTGGATTACTATTTATGGGGACGCCTTAAAAATATAATTTCCAGAGACCCAACTGTATCTCTCGAAGATTTGAGAAATAGAGTAATCAACGCTTTCAGAACTCTTAAACGAAGATGCATAAAGAGGGCCGTTGGCAAGCTCAACCGGCGAGTCAATTTATGCATAGAAAGGAACGGTGATTTAATCGAACATCTGGTATAAAATAGAATAGGTACTGGAACCATTATTTTAAGTTTGCTTCAGTTTTTGTATGCATAGGTTAATGTAATTTTCTTAAATGTTTTGTCACTGTTTTAATTGTTGCTATTCTAAATGTCTTGTTCTTTATGCTTTAAATTCAAACAGAAATTGTTACACAGGTAATACTTTTTTCATGTGAATATTACGAATTTCGGCAATATCGCCGCTATTTCTGAATTCAAACCCATTAAGTTGTACCTCAATGAAATCAGCGCAAAGAGACATATTTAATGGACTCAAAAACAAATATGGTGTGCATATGAAAAAGGAAAGTTGAAGATGTTCTATTAAAACCAAAACGGTGCACAACTAATATGATATGCTAGTAATATTCGAGATGATCCAGTGCTCTGAAGAAGTAAAAACCGCATCTTCATACGACGAGTAATAAAAAAGTTATGACAGGAGGAAGAAAAAACAAAACAAAATGTTTTTTTCGAAATAACTCAGGAACTAAAGTGGGTAGCTCAAATTTTCTTTCGCCAGTTTATTAAGGGCAGAAATAGGCAGCTTTGGCCTAATCTAACCGACTTCGTATCTATCACCTTTTCCGAGGTCCCAATGGTGAGCTTCGAATTTGACTCACCCTGTATATATATATATATATATATATATATATATATATATATATATATATATATATATATATATATATATATATATATATCACACCGATAACTCAAAAAATAATAGGCCGATGTTGATGAAATTTGGGAGGTACCTTCCTCTTATAAGTGGCTTGAACAAGTTCGTTAGCCAGAAAAATTGGACTAATTTTTCCGGAAAAATTTTGGGTTTTCTTTTGGAAAATTTTTGTATCTCCGAAAATAACAAAGCTTTGACAACCGAATTTGACACATACGTTTCTACCATCAAACTCACCCTACCTGGCGAAATTCAGATCTCTACGTTAAAAGGAACAAAAAGTTATATGCATTTAAAAAAAAAATGGTGCGACTGGTAATCAGAGGAGTAGTAGTAGTAGCAGTGGTGGGGAGGCTAACGCCAAACAAGTAGGCCAACCCCAGCAACCCAGAAACCATGCTCTACTCTTCCTCGGTTCCGTCGCCAAACCGCCTCGACCTCGAAATGAAGGCCGTGACGATCTTCAATTGGACGGTACTTACCTGATTCCTCTGCAGACTCCTCGAACTGAACAATTCTGTTCGAAGACTCCCAAAAGCCTCGCATTCAGACAGGTAGTAGTAAGACGTTTCCTCTTCCTCATCCCCGCCGCATTCCTGGCAAATGGGATCCCTCTCTACGCCTATCAATGTGATCTGTCTTCTACGGGCGTAGTGGCCTGTCAGCACTCCAAGGATGCGTCAAAGCGTAGGTCTACTCCTAAGGAGTAGCCAGACAGCTTTATCTCTGTCCGGCCTCTCCACGAAGCAGCGTTGCCAGAGTAAGTTTTCAAATTGTACTGAAATGTCAGTGAAAATGTACTAAATTTGATTTTTTCTACTAAAACACGACAAGCAATAAACTTGAATAATTTTCATTTGTAACTAAAAAGCGCAACAAATTTTAGCTGTAAAATATCATGTAACAAAACATAGGAATTTCTAGGGAACTCAAAGCTATAGTAACTAAAAACTACTTTTTATTTAAACAAAATAAGAACAAAAAGTTGTACATATGTCTTAAAATAAGGATCCACAAAAGTAATTATGATTCCAAGAACTGAAAAAAAAACTTAAACTAAGAATAATAGAAAAGAAAAAATTATGCAGTTATTGATATTTGATTGGTTTATTTAAAAAGGATTTTTTCTGGTTTCCAGTGGAAACATGCATTATTTCCTAACAAAGTTTTCGCCATTAACAATAAATTGCATGTCTCGGGCGACGAGCGATTACGAACCTTGCTTTTAATCAAATTTAGTTGAGAGAATATCCTCTCCGCTGACGCACTACTATGCGGCAAAGAAAAAATATTAAAAACAAATGAGCAAATATTTATAAATACTCTTCCATCGGCAGAATTTTTGAAGTTGGATAAAGTGACCCAAAATGTCTCAAATTCAAGTTCCTTGAAGTTTTTTTAACATCAGGGGGCAAATTAGATATCTCTCTAACTTGAGGCGAAATTTCTTCTATATTATTGACAAGAAAATGATTAAACTGTTCAAATAAAGGAGCTAGTGAGATTGGCTTTTCCAAAAGCTGGACTGGATTGAGTAATTTGAAGTTTTCATATTTTGACTTACTAAATCTACTGCGAATTTGTAAACACAATTCTGTATAGAAGCCGAGACAATTGTTATAAAATTGAGTTAGGTTTTAATTTTTTAAATCGTATTTTTTAATGAGCATTTCGACCATCGCTCCCAAATAGATGTAATTATTTGATAAATATTGGTACGTGTTTAAAGGATTAATATTTAAAACGTCGGTGTCATCAACATATTGATGTTTCAAATAATATTTTCAAATTGTTCTATAAACTGTGGTTATTCTCTCAAATAGTAAATGAATTTTTGGTTTCTCCGACTGAAATTCAATATTTAGTTTGTTTACTATTGGAAGTATATGCGATAAGAAAGTAAGATACAGTTCATATTCGTAATTGTTGAATTTTTCAAAAATATTATTAGGTCTAGCAAAATCCTTTTCTTCGAACGCCTTCGATGTGAAAAATAACTTAAGATCCTGCCACTGCTCCAAAACTCGTTTGGCCACCACCTTAAACATATACTTTTTTATTAGTGATTTTAACTGATTAAGCATTAAATTAAAACTTACTTCTAATGATAATCACCTATTTTGGCTTAGTCTTAGCAGTTTGTGAGGTTTAAATTATAAAAATTGTTGGAACTGAGCATATATATCTTTAGTCGTTTTGGACTCCTAGATATGTAATTGTATATGTCTTGAACAAATTCATAATTTCGGAAGGAATTTTTTACAAGCTTCAGATACGCATAAATGAAGGGAATGACATATGCGGCCAATAACAAATATATTTGGATTAACTAGTTGTTTTAATTTTGCCTGTACACCCCCAATTTCTCCCATCATTACAGACGCATTGTCTGCGGCACAACCTATAACATTTTGATAGTCAACTTCGAACTTATGTAGGATATCCAAAATTGACCTTGTAAGTCCTTCGTCAGTGTAATCCTCCACCTCTGCCAACGCAAGTTAATGCTCCCTTATATTACAGATGTGTATGTCAAAAAATCCTACTAATATAGCTAAGCATTTTTTTAAGAAATGTCTGTAGTTTCATCTATGATTATGGAGAATTTTATAACCTTTAATTGTTTTAAAGTTCAATCTCTGCTTCCGCCTTCAACATATAGATCATTTGTGTGGTTTTGGTTCGGCCACAATTGATACTTTTTAAAATTTTAGCGTCTGGAACGCTTGAACCTAAGAGCTTTGGAATGTGGTCCATAAGAAGCATAGGACTATTATGCTCGACCACAATGCCCATAACTAACTTTTACTCTGCCTCTTTCACAGATTTTGAAAATTGTTCTAGTTCTGAGCTTTGCAGCATGCTATCACAGCATAGTTCTATGCTGTGAAACAAGTCTGCACAGATACTTCCAACGTGATATTTATCTAATGATGCTTGCGAAGGTTATGCGTTATGCGACTTACATACCTATTAAAATGATTCTAACAAAAATGTACTAGAAATGGTGTAATTGTATTTTTGTATAACAAGAGTGAAAATGTACTAAATTAGTACAATTGTACTAGCTCTGGCAACGCTGCCACGAAGTCCCTCGCCTGCCTACAGCCACCAACCGACCCCCAGTGCATCTCCATGGTTTCCTCAGCCTACCTGCCTAAGGCGACAGAGACCGTCTTCCTACTTATACCTATCCTATTAAAAAAAAAGAAGTTGCTTCCAATTTCCGGTACAACCGGTTACCCTACATTTTTTTCATTACTTTACGTAAATAGAGCATGGCGTGTTTATTCAGATGACAGAGTTTCAAAATTTCCAGATCACTCATTTCGACGCAATAAACGTTACAATGTGCCGTATACCCATCTACTACAGCAGTCTGATCCCGTTGGTTCTTGCGAACGTGTTGATAGAGAGGGGGAGTAGGATACACGAATATGAAGTAGGATTGTCTGATCTAAGCGAAAATGCAAAACAATGTATCACTTCTAATTTAAAAAAAAATGAAGTTGCTGCTAATTTCCGGTACACCCGGTTGTGCTAAATTTTTTTCATTAATTTACATAAATAGAGCATGGCGTGTTTATTCAGATGACAAAGTTTCAAAATTTTCATATGACTCGTTTCGACGCAATAAACGTTACAATGTGCCGTATACCCATCTACTACAGCAGTCTGGTCCGGTTGGTTCTTGCGAACGTGTTGATGGAGAGGGGGAGTAGGATACACGAATATGATGTAAACTTGTCTGATCTAAGCCAAAATGCAAAACAATGTATCACTTCTATTTAAAAAAAAAGAAGTTGCAGCTAATTTCCGGTACAATCGGTTGCGCTACATTTTTTTCATTAATTTACGTTAATAGAGCATGGCGTGTTTATTCAGATGACACAATTTCCAAATTTTCAGATGACTCGTTTCGACGCAATAAACGTTACAATGTGCCGTATACCCATCTACTACAGCAGTCTGGTCCCGTTGGTTTTTGCGAACGTGTTGATGGAGATGGGGGAGTAGGATACATGAATATGATGTAAACTCGTCTGATCTTAGCCAAAATGCAAAAAAAAATGTATCACTTCCATTTAAAAAAATGAAGTTGCTGCCAATTTCCGGTACAACCGGTTGCGCCAAATTTTTTTCATCAATTTACGCAAATAGAGCGTGGCGCGTTTATTAAGATGACGGACTTTTATAAATGTTTTTTGAGTTGTTTGGACGCAATGAATTTTTGAATGCGCCATACAACCATCGTGACACATTTTAAGCAAATTTATAACAATATATAATATGTTCTGAATCTGAACGAAGCAAATTATTTATTTCTTAATATTATTATTTTCCCGGCGTGATGGTAGAAAGCCCATGCTGGCAACGCTGCACACTGATCGGGCGCCGCCAATTCACAGTGCTTTGGCGGGACCAGACTCGTATAAGATCGCCAGGTTTTTGATATTAGTTTCTTAAGACATTATAAATAGGAGAGTTAATGAATTAAGAAATACATTTACTTTCAATTTTATATCTCCCGACATCGACGTTGACGTTCTTCTGTCTTGTTGGCCGTCGATGCAACCATAGAACCTATGCTTAGGCAACACTCTATTATTGAAAAGTCAATACAACACACTAACACAACACAACATAACAACAATTATATCTGACAAACATTTTTTATATCCATATTATATAATATAGTTTATGTTCACGTGTCTTAACCTTACATTTTGCGATTTCTAGTTTGTTGTATGTTATAGATATACATTTTACATTACTTATTTATTTGTGGGTGGAAACGAAATGATGAATTCGTCATAATCTTTTAAATGTTCTCATTTGCGTCGCATGGTAAAGAATGCAATAGCACAGGAATATGAAAGTCTAAGCAAAATTGATACAACCATTGAAAATTCAACATCATCACCTATAATTTTCAATAGATATGCTTATGAACAGAGTGATTTTGGGGCTACTCCAATTTCACTCCTAGATCAAATATTCAATACGTTAATTGTTCTTGAGGGTGGTGTTTTCAACATGAAAGAATATGCCTACAAATAAATAACTATATGATTATGTTATTTTGGTATTGCAGTGCATTTTACAGTTATTGATTTTTTTTTCAGAGGCTGTCCGCAGAAAGAATCTTTACCATCACAGACCACCTTTTTCAGGAAGCTGTTTCTAATTGGCTAAGGCATAATCAAACCTTAGTCAGATGAAAGACATTAAAATAAAATTAAAATTTTTGTTATTCAGAATATTCATTTCATTTCCTTTTTCAGAAAATCTCATTGATTTGTTATGTAGGTTCTTTTCCATTTGAAAAAAATTAAATTAATGTTGGTCATTTTATTGAATTTTATATTTATGAATAATAGTGATTGATTTTTTGTTTCTTTTATTTTGTTGTGTTGTAATATGTTATTTTGTTTTGTTCCTCTAATAAATATGTATCTTTATCTTTTCCTTTTTATTCCTTATATCAGTTTGATCTAAGTTTTTTCTGTTTCATATGAATAAATTTATTTACACATTTTTCTGACAGTTATTTTTTATTTACCTACATATGAATATAAATAAATAAAAATCATAAGTGCATACATATTTTCTGTATAATACAACATAAACTAATTTCTCAAATATGTTACAAAAATTTTCAGTATTTTCAATTTATTGAGTAGGTACCTATATCTACTATAGAAATTATATAATGTATGCAAAAATTAGACATAATTAAAATCTTGAAAACTCAATTGTCAAGACTTGAGTTTTCTGAAATGTTGCATTGTATCACTAAAATATTTGTAACATATTGGTGTATCCCTTTAATGAGAAAGAAAGCAAGACTGTGATTTGGTGGGGTTGAATTGTACAAGATTTCTACTTCCCCAGTCTAATATTTTTTGGAGATCCACGTAGATAGAACCCTCCATGAGTCTGCGATCCTCATCTAATTGGGCTAAAGAGACAGGCTTAGAATATTGTATATATATTCATCAATAACAAGATGGCGGCAAGTGAGTCGGTTTTAGTGAATGAGCTGAACAAAATGAAGAAAAATGAACTAATTGATGTTCTAGTGTCGAAAAAGTTACCACAAAATTTTTGTGAAAATCGAATACTTAAAGAATTTATGAAAGATTTGGTTCTGGGAGTCAAGTGTGGTGCACAAGGTGACGAAGAATTTCACGATTCCATTAACACCGTGCCCAGTAATGGCGACTGCAACCAACGTTCATGTATTGAAATTAGGCTGAAATGTCAATTTGTGCAACGAGAAATCGGAGTAACAAGGGAACTGATGTCACAGATGGAAAAGGGGATTTGTGATCAGGAGTTTATTATTTCGTTATTAAAAACAGAAAGTAGCCGTTCAAATAAAGTTGTGAATAAAACCGCGCCATTAATTGAAATCAACAACAGAGATAAAGATATTCCCACAATTAAAAATACTGGCCCCACAAAAGAGACAGATAACAAAAACAGATTGCAAAAACAAAAGTCGACTGACAGTGATAACGTCGGTGCGATGGCTGGAAAGCCGAACTCGTCTGTGAACAGCGGTGGATTTCAATCGCCGGTAAGGAGAAAACATCAACAGGTGATTACGGGTAAAAGCGGCCACTCTGCTGCTGCCAAAATACGGGGAGCAGATGAGGTTTCCTGGATATTTGTGGGGAGAGTAAGGGGCGACGTGGATGTTTCTGTGATGGAGGAGTTTTTTGCGGAAAACTGGCCGACATTAAAGTGTGAGTGCTTTAAACTTGTATCGAAAGGTAACAACAGTAGTTTTAGAGTGAGTGTCCCGAAAGAAAACAAAAGTGATATCTTCGACGAGGAAAAGTGGCCTACTGGTGTAATAGTGAAAGATTACAGATTTTTTCACAAGAGAACTGAGCCGCGACCAACAGAGTGACTGTGACGTCTTACTAGATAATGAAATCACAACAGTAAGTAGCAATGTTTTTAACTTTTCTGACGCGAACAGGTGCACTTCCGGTGTCTCTATTCTAAATTGTGACGTTAGGCAGATAGACTTGCTACATATAAACATTCAGTGTTTGACAAATAAAATTAATATTTTAGAACTGTTTCTTGAAAGAAGGAAATCGCGATTTATTTGTATCTGTGAACATTGGTTAACACAATCAAATTGTAATGCTGTTGCTCTTGATGGTTATGTCAAAGTCGATGCATTTGTACGAACGATCCACCGACACGGTGGGTCAATTATTTACGCCACTGAAGCATCTGCACAGAAATGTAAACCATTGGCTTATTTAAATAGACTTTCAGTTGAGCTTGATTTTGAATGTGCTGCTATACTATATGATAAACAGACATGTATTGTTAATATTTATAGGTCGCCTGCAGGCAACTTTGGGGTATTTTGCGACCTATTGTGTAAACTCCTTAAAATTGTTATTCAGAGATACAAATTTGTTTATGTAACAGGTGACTTCAACATAAATAAGGATGGATCGCTTGATTATAAAATAATAGACGATCTATTTCATTCTTACAATTTAACTTCTCTTGTCAATACTCCGACAAGGGTCTTTAGATCGGGTGACATCTTGAGTAGTAGTAGCATTGATTATGTATTAACAAATATTGAGGGTGTTGTTGTAGACAATTTCGATCCAGGAATCTCGGACCATTACGCTCAGGCAGTTACGTTTCCCGTAGCGAACGGAATTGGCCACTCTTCCATAGAGGCTAAAAGAGAAATTGTCTTTCGACCTCTAAATGAAATGACAATTAACGAATTTAAAACTCGTTTTGCGAGCACATACGATTTCAATTTGAGTGAAATTGAGGATGTAGACATGGCATTTAAAAAAAATTTTGACACTTTTGTCTGGTGCTTTGAGGTAGCTTGTCCGAAAACTAAAAAAGTTGTAAATTCCGGTTTTAACGTAAAATATCGAATCAAGTTTTCACCAAATCTGCAACAAAAACTTAATGACCTGAAGCTTTTAAATTCAATGCGTAAACAATCCGGAGAGAGGGAGATTAACGCTATGTATAAAGTAATGAAAGCGGAGGTAAATAGCCTAATTAAACAGGAAAAACAAAACTACACAGCATCTTATATTTGTAACGCCCCAAATAAAACTAAAGCACTATGGCAGCTTGTTAATCTTAAGAAAAACAAACCAAGTGAGGAGCACTGCATTTCGAATTTACTATACGAAAACAAAAATATAACTAGTAGGGTAGAAATTGCTGAGGTACTTGCCGGATATTTTTCAGGTGTTGCTGAGAGGAAGCTCAGATTGCATTTCGGGGGTCAGATGTCTGATAGCTGCACAGCCGAACAATATAAACCCAAAACACTTTTTATAACACCTTTAACTGAATGTGAAGTTATTGAGATCATCAACGAACTTCCTAATAAAAAATCAAGCGGCTTTGATGATGTTCCAATAAAAATTATTAAGCAATGTGCTGCTGAGCTTGCCGCGCCACTTACAAAGATTATAAATTCCTGTATATGTCTGGGAAAATTCCCTGACATATTGAAATTGGCTGTGGTTGTTGCTGTGTTGAAGGCGGGAGACAGTACCAATTTGGAGAACTATCGTCCCATCTCTATATATTAAGCATTTTTTCAAAGATCATAGAAAGGGCAGTACATAGAAGGATGGTCAAGTTTTTAAACGCTAATAATATTATATCACCATCAGAGCACGGATTTAGAACTGATCATTCTACAGAAACTGCCCTTATCGAATACATTCAATATGTAAATGAAAGAATGGACCTTAACTACATTGTGGTGACCTTATTTTTTGACCTGTCTCGTGCCTTTGACACAGTAAATCCTTTTTTTGTTAAGGAGAAGATGTGGGCGTTGGGGATAAGAGGCACTTGCAACGACCTTCTACTTTCGTATCTCACCAACAGACAGTTGCTCGTAAAAGCGAATAATATTAATTCCCAAAGATATGGGGTAAGTATGGGCACACCCCAGGGAAGTGTCATTGGCCCACTTTTGTTTACACTCTATGTAAACGATTTGCCGCAATTTATACAAGACGGAAAAGTCTTCATGTACGCCAAAGACACTTCTATTGTTGTCTACGGCAAGACGGTGGAGGAAACTGAATTAAAATTAAAATCAGTGGAACGATCTTTTGATGAGTGGTGTTATAAAAATCGACTCATTTTAAACTATGACAAGACTTTTTCTCTTGAAATGCATAACTGCCACCGAAGAGAGAGTATGTGCGGCAGCACTATTTTGGTGAATGGAAATGCTGTGCAATTCAAAAAGGTGGCAAAATTTTTGGGTGTTAGAATTGACAGCAGCCTGTTATATATAGACCAGATTGATCACGTGTGCAAGAAATTAAATTCCGCGTTTTATGCAATGTTGATGCTTAAAGATTTCTTAAGTTCGGAACATCTGCTGAAAGTCTATTACGCGGCTGTCTATTCACATCTGAGTTACGGTATCATTATCTGGGGCCAATCTTCGGACTGCCATAGAATATTTGTGCTACAGAAACGAATACTGAGATTAATATACAATCTACCTTATGGGCACCCTTGTCGTGACATTTTCAAGAAAAATAACATTATGACGTTAACATCAGTTTATTTGTTCCATCTGTTAACTTACATTCATAAAAACAAGAGAAAATTTGTTATCAACTCGGATTTTCATAACCACAACACTCGTGAAAAAAATACTTTTCACCTGAATAAATGTCACCATTCTTTTTTTAAGAAGTCGCCATGTTATGCGGGTTGCTTTTTGTATAACCAGCTGCCTTGTTCTCTGAAGGACACAAATTGCACAAAAAATTTAGAAAGCAACTGAAGGTTGCTTTAATTACTCATAGTTTTTATAGTTTGAGTGAATTTTGTGAAGCTGTACTGTGAACGTATCTTTTTTGTTGTGATGTGAAGCTCGTTAGATTTTAGATTTTTGGGCACATACCCTTGTGATAAGTTGTGATACGTTCTTTATCTTTTTTATCTTGTAAGTTTTTGACTTGTCCGATTTACAATAATTGTAACTAAAGGACCAAATAAATATTATTATTATTATTATTATTATTAGTTTTTGTCTTGTTTTAGAAGTGACACATATCTGCATTTTAAAACAAGTAGAGAAGGTATCATCACTTTGATCAGAAACATTCCTGCAACTTTCTGAAAACATTGCACAGGTACATTTGGAAACATTCGACTAAAATGTTTCAATGAAACAAATTTTAGGTAGGATATGGGTCGTTTTCACAATGAATGAGAAACATTTGAGTAACTTACTAGTGAATGTTTCATGTTTCTAAAAACCATTTCTGAAACACGTTTTCTAGATATTAATTTGTTTTCTGGGTTATTAAAACAACACTTTTACAATGCATAATTATCTAGTTTATCTTAATCCTTCAACCTTTTTCAACAGAAAACAGACACACACGATACATTTACTAATTAAATTCTAGCATCGACACCTGTAGGCGGAGAATTAATTGCATTAATGATAAAAATTATAATGTACAGTATGTTCAAGAGCGAGGACGTCTCACGATATATATATATATATATATATATATATATATATATATATATATATATATATATATATATATATATATATATATATATATATATATATATATAATAAGATAAAAAAGAGCACTTTAATAACAATTTTCATTATCGTCGTCGGAAGGGGGTCTTACACGTGAAATTAGAAAAATAAATTTCCATGTTAGTCTTTTATGATTTTATTACATAAATAGATCACAGGCTACTTAAAACATTTTCAAGACCTCAATAAAATACGGTGCTATTATCACCTTGTAATAATTAAAACAATACTTATGAATTGGAATAATGTTAGGCAATTACCGGTTTATAATTTTTCGTAATGTAGGCAACATCTAATACAAAGCTGCGTAAAACTTGCATATACATATAAGCAATAAATGAAGATTATCATTAGTTCGAACATCTGTTGTAGATACCTTTCGCACGTCAGTGATAAGTGTACCTATAGTCTACTAGATCTTAGAACCTTAGCATATTCGTCTTCAGTAGGGATATAACTTATCCATACTATGGCGAATGATGAATATTGGATATGATCTTATGATTCCATCCCGCTTGGGGCACTGTGGACGCAACCTTCAGTGTTTCAAATATCTGACGCCTTGAAGACCCTGCAAAATGTTGAAAGAAAACTATTTTTATTTTTATATCTCATGCTCTATGCAGGTTTTAATTAGATCATTTAGTTTTTGGTTTGTGATAGTGATAAGTTGCCATAACCGTAATTGTACTTTGTATTTTTAACGAATTTTTCGTAAAACGAAAAATTTCACTAATGAAGAGATCTGTATATGTATGAATATATATATATATATATATATATATATATATATATATATATATATATATATATATATATAAACTCAAAGAATAATGGGCCGATTTTGATAAAATTTGGTAGGTACCTTGGATAAGTTCGTTAGCCAGGAAAATTGGACGAGTTTTTCCGAGAAATTTGTGGGTTTTCTTTCGAAAATTTTTTGTATCTCCGAAAATAACAAAGCCATGACAACAAAATTTAGCATATACGTATCTACTATCAAACCTACACGCCAAAATTCAGATCTCTACGTTAAAAGGAAAGAAAAGTTATAGGCATTTAAAGAAAAAAATGTTGGGTGCCACTGCGTGATCAAAGGAAAGCATGACAACAAAATATTTTGTGTGGTTAACAAAACCAGTTGAATATTACATATAACGGTTAAGTTTTCTTGACGCAAAAAGGTCAACAAGTAGCAGAAAAATTATTTAGAAAATTGTATACTTTTTCTTCTTAAAACGTCAAAGTCGCGATTTGAAAAATTTACCATTTTCAGAAAAATAATCTGAAACAAATACGGATTGTGTAGAAGAAATGTCGTAATAAGTGTGACTAAAATATTTTAGGAAAATCCATTTCAAATAGACCCTCTTTCTGATGCTTTGGCATTAGTTTCAGCTTTATGGTTTAATAATCTATATTTCAGCAATTTCGTAGACTTATGAATTGAAAAGATTTCTTCAAATGAGCGCAAACTAGAACCCTTAAAACCCATATATGGGGTAAGTTTCAGTTTTTGTCCGTTTACACATATACAGAGTGACGCATTTCTACGGTAAAACTCAATATTTTTGTTTATATACAAGATACGAGCAAAAATTGTATACCCTAATTACAGGGTGTTTTGAGCTGCATCTTATAAAATTATTTTGATAATCACAGGATGGCCCACAAGTCGTTGGTGATACACACTTTCTTTTTTTTAATAGAACACTCCTTATGTTATTGCATGTTTGCATTTTCCATTGAATTATAATGCATGTTTGTAAGGACAAAAAATAACCAACACAAGGTGTACTGGGCGGACTGTCCAGGGCTCAGACATGGGAAGTCAATAATTGACGGACCCAGTTCAAAGAGAGCTGTGGAGCTGCTAAACCTTAGCAGAGGACAGCTCAGAAACACAATAGGTCTCTTGACGGGACACATGGCCGTCAAGAAACACCTGCATAAAATGGGGCGGTTCGAAGGGGACCTCGCATGCAGACTCTGCGGTGAGGGGGAGGAATCAGCCCAGCACATCTTGTGTGAGTGTATAGCTCTGGACCGGAAAAGACAACTGATCTACGGTCACTCTAGACCGGAGACAGAGCAATATAAAACTTCACCCTACCAATCGCTGTGCAGACTAGTTCAAGGCACAGTGATCTTGGAATGGGTGGAGTAAGACTAAGGGTATGCACAATCAACCAAGGGTTGCGGTGCTATCGGGGCGGCAAGGCCGCGGACGAGCCCTGAGGGAACAAAAAAAAAAGGACAAAAAATATATCGTTCATCGTTTTTGAGTTATTTCAATTGTTTTGCAACTTCTCACGTTTTTGGCACATTGCACAAACACATATCACACATTGTAAAAAAGCGTTTGTATCAATAGGGAGCTGATCCCCATGGAAATAACGCATTCAGATGAGAGTTTTTGGTTTGTATTACTCGTTGAAAAAATCTAGCTGCCGTATGCAGGTACTCTCAAATAGTGGCTGAATTTGAAAAGTTTTCGCAGAAATGTTTTTAGTGTTTCCTCAGAAATCATTTTGTGTTACATTTTTGTGAAATGTTGGTAATTAATAATAAATGTTTAGTAAGTTATTGTAAATAAAAGTTGTCGAATTTTTGTGAAAAATACAATATAGTGTAACATTACTGAAGGCAATTTCGGATTTAAAAAAAATGGTAAATTTGCAAAAGAAATTTTTGCAAAATTTCATATATTTTTTTCAATTTTGATCATAAGGTTGTTTGTCAATAATTATATCTTGGCAGGTGTGTAAATAACTAGAAGAGGTTCTTTGGCCAGGAAAATCGGACCAGTTTTTTCTGGAACTTTTTATTTTATTTTCGGAAAATATTTGTACTTTTTGAAACAACAAAGCTATTTTAATGAAATGTGGTACATTGTAACTACTATATAGGTTATACTGCCAACCAAATGTTCTGTTAAAAACAAGACATATTTGCACTGAAAAACATTTTTACGAAAATTCGCTACCATAACGCAGTTCCTGTGTCCAGACTTTCTTATAGTTTTAACATATTACACTTAATCAGAGCATTGATAATAGCAATGATCGTAATCAAGATGCAGTAAGGTAGGTACCTATAAAAAAGTGAGATACCTACTTACCTACCTATTTCCACGTGCTTATACTGCACGGAATAGGTAAGTAGAAAGTATAAACCTCACGTTTTTAACACTACTAGGTGTTTAACATAAAAGTCTGGACGCAGCAAGTGCGTTATGGTAGAGAATTTTCACAAAAATGTTTTTAATAGCAAATATGTGTGTATTTTTTTTAAAGAAAGCAGCCATCAAATTTGGTTACCAGTATAACCTATATAGTAAAAACAATGTGCCATGTTTCATCAAAATAGCATTTGTGTTTGAAAACGTTAAAAAAATCCGAAAGTAAACTTAGTGTTCCTTAAAAAATTTGTTTCTTGGTCAACCTTATAGGTTAATAGCAAATTGAGCTATTCAAATTTGAAGCATTTAATCAAAATTCGCTACCATAACGCACTTGCTGCGTCCCGAATTTCTTTTCTTACAAACATGCATTATATTTCGATCGAAAATGCAAAATACAATAACATAAGGCGTGTTCGACTAAAAAAAAAGAAAATTTGTATCACAAACGACTTATGGGCAACCATGTGATTGTAGATATCATTATTTAAGATGTAGCTCAAGACACCCTATAATTAATGCATACAATTTTTTTTTCATATGTTGTATAATAACGGATATATTGGGCTTTATTGATTTTTTACGAAATCTCGCCAAAAATTATGTACCATTAAACAATAAACTACTGCCGAACATCAGACAAAGGGTCTATTTGAAATGAATTTTCTGGAAACATTTTAGTAAAATGAAGGAGAATGACGGTTGAAACTAAGACTTCAGGGTTTGTAAAACATTCTTCTTGAGACATTATATTTCTATAGCCCGTATTAGATTCAAGTTCTTTGCCTAAATGTTGCCAATTTTGACGTTATAAATTGCGACTTTGACGTTTTGAGGAAACCCCCAATTTTTTTTTAATTCCCATAACTTTTTTGTCTTTTGACCCACAGAGCTAAATTTTAGTAGGTAATTTACCTATAGCGACATAAACCCGTGTACCATTTGATTGCTCTTACTATGTTATTTCCGAAGATATAAATTTTTTTCTAAAGAAAATACATAATTTTCCAGGAAAACCTTGGCAGATTTTCCTGGCTAACGAACTTATCCAAGCCACTTGCAGAAGGAAGGTACTCACCAAATTTAATCAAAATCGGCCCATTATTTTTTGTGTGTTTTTCTGGAAGCGATAGTAATGGTTAGAATTGAAGATGGAGTGAGTAAATGGTGGAATTTGATGAAGGTTTTGATTATGTCAAAATTTAATTTGTCAACGTTCTGGAAATTTTGCTAATGTAACTGTTTGGTCACAACCTATGAAAATTGCATCCTGGACATGTACAAGTTTAAAACTTCTTTGTTAAATGATGCACTGTAAAATTAATATCAATAAACTAATAATAATAATAATAATTTTATATATATATATATATATATATATATATATATATATATATATATATATATATATATATATATATATATGTATATAAACATATAAAAATCTAAACTGACCTCGGATATGTGTTCTAGGGGGCCTAATTACCGCTTGAAGAAATGTTTTCAAAATTCAAAAGTCGGGATCTCCTAATTACTGAATTTTTTTAAAGAAAATTCACTAAAAATGCATACTATAACCATATATCTATACTATATATGGATATTTGTTCTCCTATATATGAATAATACCTAGTGTTAGTTCTTTGCATTTATGTATGTAATTTAATAATGAATGCATGAAATATAATATGTAAAACCAGATATTAATACCAATTTGTTTATTTTATTGCATAAATAAACCGTTTTCCTCTAAACATTTGTACTTTTATATGGAACTACATTATAGACATGCATTTTATATTCTTAGATATTCTGGCAACTAAGATACAAGGGAATTCATTAAATGGACATCTAGGTATACAAAAAAATCTTAAAATGTTAATATCCTAAAAAACCTTATTTTTATAGTGTTGGTCATGTGATAGCTTATTATTGTTATTGTACGCCCCGTATAATAAAGAAATTGAATAGTAGCTGTATACAAAAAAAAAAAGAAAAGAAAACGTTTAAAATAAAATAAGTTACCTATTTAACTATCATAAGTGATAATCAAACAGTATCGAAAAAATAAATTATCCTACTTTAAGAAATAATCTGGGAATTAATTACTCTGCCAATCTTGATACATAGTTTATAAATAAACAAATAAATGCGGGTTGGGGAATATATATATATATATATATATATATATATATATATATATATATATATATATATATATATATATATATATATATATATATATATATATATATATATATATATATATATATATATATATATATATATATATATATATATATATATATATATATATATATATATAATAAGAAACAGATAAAAAAGAGGACTTTAATAACGATTTTCACTATCGTCGGCAGGTGGTCTAGAAGAGTGTGAAATTAGAAAAATAAATCTCCATGTTAGTCTTAGGATTTTATGACATAAATAGATCACAGGCTACTTAAAACATTTTCAAGACCTCAATAAAATACGATGCTATTATCACCTTATAATATTTAAAACAATATTTATGTATTGGAATATTTTTTGGCAAACACCGGTTTATAATTTTTCGTAACGTAGGCAACTTCTAATACAAAGCTGCATAAAACTTGCATATACACATAAGCAATATATAAAGATTATCATTAGTTAAGGGATCTGTTGTAGATGTCAGTAAGATATACTTTCCACTACAGTGACTTGATAGAGACAGTGTGGCCATTAGGTGGTATCATTTTGGGCGATTCGGCCGCCATGTTTTCTCCACATTTAACATTGCGCTTATGGAAGAATAGTAAAGAATTGCAAATAATAATGAATTGGTGCATTTTAGAAGAAAACTGTATAGAACATTTTCGGTAGAGAATTATTTTTTGCTCCTAATAGACTAGTCGCAATGTTTCCTATTTAGATACGAATCATTAAAATTGTTATAAAATAAATTTCCTAGTCAATGGATCTATAGAAACTGTTTATGTTATAAGGTTGGCTGCATTGCCGACAGACCGATCTGATGTGATAAAAAATCCGCCGACTTCTCCAAACACAAAGTGTTTGATTTTGATTACATTCATTATTTACCTGTACGAAGTGGTGGGTACAGGAGTTTTTAAGTTATTTTAGCTTGTTCAGTAATCAATTAGCACTTTAGTTAAAGACGTTCAACTTTTTTCAAGACTGGAAATTATTTTCCGGCAGTTGTTTTCTTTTGTCCAAACACAAAATATAAGGTTGAAATTATTCTTTGTTGAGAAAATGTTAAGTGACTGTTCAGATGTAATGCATATTTTTATTTTACCCTGTCATAACCTGAAAAAAATGTGAACAGGTTTGTGGTGTTCAGGCTAAAATAGTAAGTAAAAGGCTAATTTCAAAAAAATTACATGCTAGCAAAACTAATGAGTACTCCTTTATGACCATCGAATAAAGTTTTATAATTATTTTTGCATTTTCTTACTCTTCCTTGAATTTGTTAATGATTATTATTTGTATAAAGATCATAAACTATGATTTTGTAATGTTGAATGATTCATATAATTATTCATTACCAAATTGTTCTGGTGTTAATTAAATACAAATTTGTTTACAATTGATGACAATACGTCAACGTCACTTCATCAAATCGGTCTGTCGACAATGTAGCCAAACTCATAACATAAACAGTTTCTACAGATCCATTGACTAGAAAAATTATTTTAAAGCAAATTGTAATGTGTTCTATCTGACCAGGAAACATTACGACTAGTCTGTTATGAGCAAAAAATAATTCTCTGCAGAAAAGGTTCTATACAGTTTTCTTCTAAAATGCACCAATTCATTATTATTTGCAATTTTTGACTATTCTTCCATAAGCGCAATGTTAAATGTGGAGAAAACATGGCGGCCGAATCGCCCATGTCCACACTGTCTCTATCAAGTCACTGTACTTTCCACACGTCAGTGATAAGTATACCTAGTCTACTACATCTTAGAACCTTGGCATAATCGTCTTCAGTAGGGATATAACTTATCCATACTATGGCGAATGATGAATTTTGGATATGATCTTATGATTCTATCCCGCTTGGGGCACTGTGGACGCAACCTTCAGTGTTTCCAATATCTGACGCCTTGAAGACCCTTCAAAATATTTAAAGAAAACTATTTTTATGCCAAATGCTCTATGTAGGTTTTATTTAATTTAGACACTTGAGGTTTTATTTTAGTAGTAATGGGAAAAACTGTTATATTGCTTTAACAGGCCGCAACAGTTACTGTTTTCACAAATAACAGTTAACTATAACAGGTTCAAGATAACAGTAAGAACTATGAATTATTAAGAATTCCACGTAGACGTAGTAACAGTAGCTGAACCCGTCCGGTGTCCGGTGGCGTAGTTGGGTAAAGGAGATTCGCTGCTACACGGGCTCAATCCCCGGGCGATGTAACTATCAGTAGATCCGGCCTCAGGTGTGAAGGTGATTAATTGGAATAAAAAGACAACAATAATTATGAAACAATGTGGATAGAGCAAAAACTTTAGATATCTCTAATTCTCTGAAACATAATTTAAATTGTTTACTGTACTATGCAACTATATAATGTTTAAAATAAAAAATATTTTTGTTTTATGTTTAAAACAATAAATTTTTTATAGAAAAAATGATGAAGGTTTTTTTTTGGGTATTTATCACTAATAATAATTTGGTAAAAAAAATCAACAATGAAAAATTTCTTTAGAATTTTCGTTACTAATTAAGTATTAGTTAAGCATTGAGCTTGAAAACCCCTATAGCAATCTTTTCCTCGAAAATGAGAGTTATATGAAATACATGAATTATTGTAAGCTAAAAATAAAATAAATATATATTTTTTAAATAAAACAATTTTTTCTCTCTACCTATAGGGTGAAGTGTGTCTGGTTTCAACTATATCGGATACAGGGAATATTCATATAATGTCATTAAAATTGGTACTGTTCCTGAGATTTTTGAAGTTTCAGCGAGTAGTAGTAGTAGTGTCCGTGTCCGTATGCCGCATCCCCATTAATAACCCTGTTAAAATTTAACAGTTTCATTGTACCAACCATCGTACGTTCCCAAAGCTGTGAGCACACTAGTATTAAGTATTATGTTATGAAGTAAAGTCTGCTCTATACTCTATACCCATACATATTTAGCATTCCGAATCTCATGTCTATGAAAACCGATGTTGATTTATCGTAGCTAGTTGCAGTGCAACAGAAACAGACGCGAGTCCGAGTTTTAGTGTAAAGCGCAAATAGATTTCTGCTGTAGCGTTTCTGGTCCTCCTGCAACCTGTTATTTTTATATATCCATAACAGGTTGTTACTGTTGCGGCTTGGCAACATTTAAAAAATAACAGATTGTTAAATAACAACCCATCACTAGTTTTTGGTTTGTGGTAGGTTGCTATAATATTATATTTTGAAAAATTCACTTCATTAATGAGCAGATCTGTGTTGATATATATATATATATATATATATATATATATATATATATATATATATATATATATATATATATATATATATATATATATATATATATGTCACACCGATAACTCAAAAAATAATGGGCCGATTTTAATGAAACTAGGTAGGTACCTTCCTTTTGTAAGTGGCTTGGATAAGGTCGTTAGCCAGGCAAATTGGATTAGTTTTTCCGAAAAATTTTTGGATTTTCTTTCGGAAAATTTTTGTATGTCCGAAAATAACAAAGCCATGACAACCAAATTCAGCATATACGTCCCTACTATCAAACCTACACGACATGCCAAAATTAAGATCTCAACATTAAAAGGAAAAAAGTTATAGGCATTTAAAGAAAACATTTTGGGTGCCACTGATGATCGAAGCAAAGCACGAAAACAAAATATTTTATGTGGCTAACAAAACCAATTGAATATTACATATAACGGTTAAGTTTTCTTGACGCAAAAAAGTCAAGAAGTAGCAGAATAAATGTTTAGAAAATCCTATAATTTATCTTGTTAAAACGTCAGAAGTCGCAATTTGAAACGTAAAAATTTGCAATTTTCAGACAAATAATCTGAAACAAAAATGGATTGTGAAGAAATGTCCTAATAAGTGTGTTTTACAAAACCTTAAGTTTCAGCTTCAACCATCATTGTCCTTCATTTTACTAAAATATTATCGGAAAATCCATTTCAAATAGACCCCCTTTCTGATGCTTTGGCAGTAGTTTCAGCTATAGGGTTTATGGTTTAATACTCTATATTTTAGCAAATTTTCCAAATAGGCGCAAACTAGAACCCTTAAAACCCATATACGGAGTAAGTTTCAGTTTTTGTCTGTTTACATATATACAGAGTGACGCATTTCTACGTTAAAACTCAATATTTTTGTTTATATACAAGATACGAGCAAAAATTGTATACGTTAATTACAGGGTGTTTTGAGCTGCATCTTATAAAATTATTTTGATAATCACAGGTGGCCCATAAGTCGTTGGTGATACACACTTTCTTTTTTTAATAGAACACTCCTTATGTTATTGCATGTTTGCATTTTACATTGAATTATAATGCATGTTTGTAAGGACAAAAAATATATCGTTCATCGTTTTTGAGTTATTTGTGTGGTTTAGGTTAAGCAAGATATGATATACAAGAGAAAAAATTAGATTGAGCAGGATTATTAAGACGCATTTAAAACTTATTTTAGCCCAATTGAAACTTTATCTTTCCTTGTATTTTTTGGATAATAAATTCTATTGTTTTTTAGCGAATTTTCATTAAGAAAAATTCGCTAAGAGAGGTCACGATGAAGTTTTCAGAAAAATTTCTTCAAATGAGCGCGAATTTGGGTCCCTAGAACCCAATACCAAGGTGCGAAAACCGAGGTCGAGTTCGTTAATCAGTCTTTATACTCACGTTTTTCCGGTGTAAATTCGGGGAAAAAAATGTACAAAAATTTCCGAAAGTAAACTTAAAATGTTCCCGAAAAAACTCGTATCTTGGTCAACCTTATAGGTTAATAGCAAATTGAGCTATTCAAATGTGAAGCATCTAATCAAAATTCGCTACCATAAAGCACTTGCTGCGTCCCGAATTTCTTTTCTTACAAACATGCATTATATTTCGATCGAAAATGCAAAAATGCAATAACATAAGGCCTGTTCGACTAAAAAAAAAAGAAAATTTGTATCACCAACGACTTATGGGCCACCCTGTGATTGTAGAAATATATTTTTTTAAATGTAGCTCAAGACACCCTACAATTAATGAATACATTTTTTTTTCATATCTTGTATAATAACGGATATATTGAGCTTTATTGATTTTTTACGAAAATTTGACACAAATTATGTACCAATGCATCAGAGAAAGGGTCTATTTGAAATGAATTTTCTGGAAATATTTTAGTAAAATGAAGGACAATGACGGTTGCAACTAACTTCAGGGTTTGCAAAACATTGTTCTTGAGACATTTTCTTTCCATAGCCCGTATTAGTTTCAAGTTCTTTGCCTAAATGTTGCCAATTTTGACGTTTTAAAATGCCTCTTTGATGTTTTGAGGAAAACCTCAATTTATTTTTCTTTAAATGCCTAACTTTTTTGTCTTTGAACTTACAGACCTAAATTTTAGTACATGGTTCACTCTTTATAATACAAACACGTATCAAATTTGATTGCCCTTACTTTGTTATTTCCGCATATATAATTTTTTTTCCGAAAGAAAACACAAGATTTTCCGGGAAAACCTGGGACGATTTTCCTGGCTAATGAACTTGTCTAAGTCACTTGCAAAAGGATGGCACCTACCAAATTTTATCAAAATCGGTCCATTATTTTTTGACTTATCGGTACGATATATATATATATATATATATATATATATATATATATATATATATATATATATATATATAATATATATATATATATATATATATATATATATATATATATATATATATATATATATATATATATATATAAACACAGATCTCGTCATTTGTGAATTTTTTTACTTTAAGAAAATTCACTAAAATTTGATTCTGGAACAAAAATGTTTTTGTCTGTCTGTTAGTAGGCGCAATCACTTTCTACGAATTGAGATATCGTCTTTAAATTTAGTATACAGTTAGCACCTGACCAACTAAAGGCTTAGGTCGTTTTTGGGTAAAACCGCTCCAGGGGGTGGGGGATAAACGAGGGGTGATTTGGTGAAAATTGATATTTTTTCGTTAAAACTCAAGTAATATAATGTTTCAGGGTTTGTGTATTAGCAAACGTTCAATTTCATCACTCATGTAATTCTGTGATGTAATTGAAGTAGTGGTTGAATGTTCGAGGGTGAATATGAATTTAGTTTGGAAAGAATATTACATTAGAGTAGTAAGTGTATGTAGAGTTTAGCTCCTCTTACTTTTTCATCGAGAAATTCACATTTCACCATAAAATTAGTTGGAGTGATGGCCTGAATTTAGCACTTGTGTGGTGTTACAAAAGTAACGGAATAGCAGAATAACTCTGAAAGTCCAAGTCACAGAGAAAAAATGCCAAAGATTTTATCCTGGCTATCTCATGGTGACCTTGGATTTGATCTTGGCGATGACTTTCAAGGTCCAATCAAGGCCGCAAGGTTCATATTTTTTATGAAATTCAAGTAGAGGTTGATCATGTAGGTGACATATTATTGTTTCGTAATTAAGCAAACAACATCAAATTTGGTGCACAGGTTAGGTGAGGTCAACTCTAGCTGTTCACAACCTGATAAGTCTGGATTATTTGTAAGATAGCTTCAGAAAAAAAAAGGGAAGAAATATTGGGTTGATTCGGGAAACTGACACTTTACTATTAAAAATGGAGTAATATATCGTTTCAGAACTTTATGGGTACAGGAATACGAATCTTTTCTTAGTGGTCAAGTCATGGACCCTAAAGTCATTTTATAAGAATGTCCTTAAGAGGAGAGTAAATTATCACAGCTATGTGGAACTTATGATTCAGTTTGCAGAACATATACCTCTTCAGCCACTCAAAAGCCCTGGTTCTCTAAATCCTGTGACAAGGCCAGACTTGAAAAGGTCAAAGCTCAGAAAACCTTTCTACACAATCCCAATCAAGAAAACCGTCAAGCATTTAACGACGCAAGAAACCACTATGTCTGCATTCTTTCCGAGGCAAAAAACTTATTTAATAACCACATCAAAAACAAAGTCCTCTCAAGCTCCAACGGCAGCAAACACTTCTGGACTCTTGCTAAATCTACTGGGAATAATTTCTGCAAGAGCACGTTGCCAGCTCTTGTTTCAGGGGATTAAATTGTTTCTACCACCCTGGGAAAGGCTGAACTTTTTGCCTCGTTGTTCGCCGGCAATTCTACTCTCAACCCACCTCTAAATGTTCAACCACCAACAGTCCCCAATGTCGGCTATAAAATGACTGATATCATTTTCAAAACTAAAAAGGTACGAAAGATGCTCTCTTCTCTTAATACCAGGAAAGCCTCTGGCCTTGATTAGATCCGAGCAATTGTTCTTAAAAAATGCGCACCAGAACTTGCTCCTCTCCTGACTCGTCCGTTTCAGACATCTTACAATAGAGGCATATTCCCTAGTAACTGGAAAACAACCCGTCCCCAAGAAAGGATCCAAATCGCTTCCTAACAACTACAGACCTATTTCTCTCCTTTCAGTCTTCTCTAAAGTGATGGAAAAGTATATAAACACCAAATTACTAAAATTTCTTGAAAAACA
The DNA here is from genome assembly GCA_964006375.1 of Tillus elongatus. Lineage (NCBI taxonomy): Eukaryota > Metazoa > Arthropoda > Insecta > Coleoptera > Cleridae > Tillus > Tillus elongatus. The sequence continues at coordinate 63,781,353 of OZ023262.1, read as the reverse complement.
CAGTCTAATCCACGACAGGCAGTATGGATTCCGTTAGCGCAGATCAACTGCCGACCTCCTTTCCTTTGTCATCCATTCTTGGAACAAGTCTACGGAACTACACGGTGAATCCCAGATTGTCGGTCTAGACATATCCAAAGCATTTGACCAGGTTTGGCACGCAGCGCTGCTTAATAAACTTCCGGTCTATGACATACCACCAAAACTCTGTACCTGGACAGCAAATTTCCTCTCCAACCGGAGCATGTCTGTTGTCGTGGATGGCCATTCCTCTAAACTGTATCCAATTAATGCAGGAGTCCCTCAAGGTTCAGCTGTAGCCCTACTTTGTTTCTTCTCCACATCAATGACCTCCTTTCTAGCACATCCAACCCAGTTCACAGTTACGCAGACGACAGCACCCTCCACTCAAACATACAATATTCTAAGCCTGTCTCTTTAGACCAATTAGATGAGGATCGCAGACTCATGAAGGGTTCTGTCTCTGTGGATCTCCAAAAAATATAAGACTCTGGAAGTAGAAATCTTGTACAATTCAACTCCACCAAATCTCAGTCTTGCTTTCTATCTCATAAAAGATACACCAGCCGTAGACCCATCACAATGAACAACCAAGTTATTCAAAGTAATGAGTCATTTTCACTTGTTGGCATTTCTGTGGATCGAAATCTCAATTGGCACCAACATGTGACATCAACTGCAGAATCGGCTGTTAAGAAATTAGGTTTCCTCTCCCGGGCTCACAAATACTTTTCACCAGCTAATCTCTATACCTTATATACTTCATAAATAAGGCCAAACCTCGAATACTGCTCTCACATCTGGGGTGCCGCTACCGCATCTACACTTGCTATGATGGACTCCATTCAGAAGAGTTAGGCGTCTCATTGGTGACCTACCCTCACCCAAAGGCTGCCATCCCTTGCCCACCGACGTGCCGTTGGTGACCTCTCTCTCTTCTATAGATATCTGCATGGGCACTGCTCAGTGGAGATTTCTTCCATAGTTCCTCGACCTGCTGCCCCCAACAGATCTACCAGGGGAACAGAGTGAATGCACCCTTTTACTGTCCAGGTCACCAGACATAGAACATCTTGTTATGCCCGCTCTTTTGTCGCGAGGACTTCCAAGTTGTGGAATTCCTTGCCGGCACATGTTTTTCCTTCACCTCTGAACCTCCAAACCTTCAAGTCCAGAATTAACAAGTTGCCTCTTTCCTCCTTGTTGAGACCCACAGTACGATAGTATTTAGGCTGTAAGCCCCAGTGGTGTGTTGTTGAAATATATTGGTGTCTGAGCTGTGCTGTAGTACTAGTGATAAAAAATTTTAACTACTGGAAGGTTAAAAGGTAGCAAATAAGAAACACCACAATGAAAAATGTTTTGCATTATTGAAGTAAATAACTTAATTACCACATATACATATAATTAGACAAATCATAATAGTTAAGTAATAAAATTTCATAGTCATATTATATCCAAACGTAGACGTCCCTCATTTTCAGTCAGATAAAGAACATCAGCTACAGTGTGCTCACAGATGGCCTCTTCTGCTTTCTCACACATCTGAAAAATAAATAAAATTAAAAAAAAATGTGGAAAAAAAGGGTTTTATAATTTTTTGCTTTGCATGTTTTAATGGCAGTTTTTTAAATTTATTACCATTTCTTTTAATCAAGTAGTTCTCAAAAGGAGAGACCTATGTGTCTCTAAGACATCATAAACTTGATGTTCCACAAAATGAGTGTTTACTCACTTCTTGAAAAGCTGGAGGTTATGTCTTTAGAAATATGTCTGCCGGGTGGGCATTACAAAGTTTAGACACTTAAGGAATGAACAGGGACTCATAATAAACTGCTCGACAAGTGGCTATTTTGACACTAAAAGCATGCGCTTCTAAAGGTCACAAGCGGAGGTATTAACAGTTCAAGAGATGGCGACAAATTTAGGGTTAGTATTTTAGCCATTTAGAAATCTTAAAAAAGTACAATTTCAGTGTTAGTGAGGGAGTCAAGAAGGGCATTTGCGGTTATTTTGTTAGAACCTTCTTTAATGTTAGACCGTCCCCGCCGCTGTGCTCGATGTATTTTCAATGTGTACTGCTTAAGAAGAATTGCAAGCTTAGAAGAGGGGCGGGGGTGTACGACCGGAAGAAGCTACCTGTACAAGAAGGCATTGACAATTCATCAACTCAGTGAGCAATACGAGAAGTCGGCAATCCGTTCAATACAATCCCTTTATATCTTACCCGATAACTGAATATTGTTAGTTAATTTGTAAACAGTTGATAATTAAAGTGTTTAGATGTTTGATTAAAAAAAAAAAAAAAAAAAAAAACCACGACGCAACAAGAAAACAAGCTAATTGTGAAGGGTGAGTCTTTTCCCTTTATATTATTCCTATTAAACATTTTTGCTCTATTGGTGTTAATACGTATAATTTAATCCTGTTTCTCTGATTAGCTTAAACTTTATTTAAAATGTCTCAAGAATATAAAACTTTCATTGCACAAACAAATAACATAGAAGCACAAATGCAACGCTTCGAAAAATACTTCGAGGGTATTTGCTTTTCTGAGACTACCAAAGACGTTATTTCACAACTACAATTAAGATTATCCAGATTTGAACCTTGTTTTGAAGAGTACGATCGTATTCAGCTTAAAATTGAAATTTCATATAATGACGAAACTCCATTATCAGAATTAACAAAGCGCGAAACATTTGAGATTAAATCCTTTGAATTTGTTTTCAAGGTAAAATGTTACTTTTCCTCATTCTATACAGGTACAGGTAGTAATAACGAGCAGGTAAGCACGAACGACAATATTATCACCAAGCCAGACGGTCAGGCTCAAGTAAAATTCATAAATTTACCCATCTTCGCGGGATCGTATTGTTAATGGCTTGAATTTAGGAACTCATTTAAGGCTTTAATACATGAAAATACCAACATAACTAATATTCAAAAATACTATTATTTAAAATCATCATTAGAGGGAGACGCTAAACAAGTAATAGAATCGATTACCGTGTCTGCAGACAATTACATTATAGCATGGTATTTACTTTGTGAACGATTTTAAAATAAGAGGCTTATTATTCATCACCCTTTAAAAGCGATTTTTGAATGTCCGCCAATACAAAAGGAATCTCATGCTATACTTAGGCGTCTGTATGACAATGTTACTAAAAATCTTAGAGCCATGAACTCTTTAGGTATTAAAACAGATGACTGGGATATCATTATGATTTATATTATTGTAAGCAAATTGATAGAAATACCCGAAGACAGTGGGAGTCATTTGGAATCAAAAACAATTTACCTACTATGTCAGATATGAATAAATTCTTAAAAAATCAGTGTGAAATATTAGAACAATTTGAAATTCATCAATTTAAAGCTGCCGATATTAAATATACCATTAATTTAAAAAACCAAACACGTTCCAATACATTTTTTAACACGAACAAACAGGCTACTTCTCTGTGCCTAATATGCAATGCTAATCATTTAATATATAAGCGTCAAGAATTCCAAAAATTGTCAATTAACGACAGAATAAATAAAATCAAAACACTAGGTGCTTGCTTAAACTGTCTCAGAAAGAATCACCTTCTTAAAGATTGTAATCACTTGGGTGCTTTAAATGTCAAAGGAAACACCATACACTGCTGCACTTGGATCAAACACCAAACAATAAGCAGGTGGGACTTGGGGATCTTGAAACAAAAGGCACACCACTTGATTTAGGTGATACTAGTATACATAGTAATGTCTTGTGTTCTTCATGGCTTTGCTGATGCTAGTGAAAGGGCCTATGGGGCTTGCTTATATATATATATATATATATATATATATATATATATATATATATATATATATATATATATATATATATAGTTCCCGAAAAATTGGTCCGATTTTCCTAGCAAATTAACCTCTTCAAGCTATTTAATCCCAAAAACGCAGACATCCAGAAACATTCTAAAACACATGATAGAGAGCCAACACAAGTGGAAGCTACTGGAGAGGTTCATCATCAGTATTTTGAAGATGAAGGAGGGCGATGAAAAAAGAGCCCAGACATTGACAGAAGGACTTGAGAAATGGTGATTGGAGGTAGTGAACTAATACTCTCAGGTGATCCTGCTACCTACCAATTGTTTATGAGGAAGTTTTAGTTGGTAGACTGATCTGTGGGGAATGAGAGTCCCACAGTATCAGATTACATTTTGATCGCTGATATCTAGCCACTATCTGCGTAAATAGCATTTTGCCTGCTCAATAATAATAATAATAATAATAATAATAATAATAATAATAATAATAATAATAATAATAATAATAATAATAATAATAATAATAATAAAATCCAATATTGGCTTGGTGACTTCTTTATTTTCTCAGGCTTCTTCAGGCATGAAATAGGAGAACTGTCAGACTGTGGGAAACAAATCGTAAATAATGATGGAAAACATGTTCTTATCCAGATCAAGTATTTTGTTTTTCAAACGAAAAAAAAAATGGATTTAATAAATCCAAAAGTTTAAAACATTATTTGAGTTTATCGCCTATAAAAATAGGTGATGATATATTTAGTCAACACTTATATATATATATAATCATATCCTGTCGATATACTTACCGGTCTATAGTGGTATTTATCCTGTGATGGAGGATACTTAAAATTAGGGCCAAAATTAGTTGATACAGTTATGTTTTTGTGTAACGATAGGGTGGGATAATATGAACCATAATATAAATTTTCAAATGCCATTCCTTGACATTCTCCATTTTTGAAAAAGATAACTTTACTGCCATGTAAAGATTTAAGGGATTTTAATCTATCGGGAACATTATCTTTATCTTCATAATATAGATGACTTTTGAATTTCACCAGAGGCTGAAAGAAAATAATAACAACATTATTAATAATATTAACAAATAATCAAATATGTAATTCAGTTGGAAGTTCAAAATTATTAAAAAATTGAATACGCAATTTACTGTAATATCTACCCCCAAACTTCTTTTCGATATCTCTAGGATCAGATGACCTAGCAGGCCAAATAACTGGTTTCTTTACAGTTTTTGAAAAATCCAACCTTCGACATTTTTCTTTCTTTCAAATTTTGTAATAAGGTACATAATGTTCCATAAGAAAAAAAAGTTCGGGACGCAGCAACTGCGTTATGGTAGTGAATTTTTATTAAATGTTTCAAACTTGGATAACTCATATTTCTCTAAACTTAGAAAGTTGAATTTTGGTATGTAGGAATGCCTTTCCCAAGGCAACATATCCACCAAATGTCATTAAAAAGCTTTCTAATTTTCAGAGAAAATTTTTTTTTCGAAAAAATCTGAAAATTTAAAAAAATCAATTTTCCATAAACTTAGAAAGTTGAATTTTGGCGTGTAGTAAGATCTTTCCCAAGGCAACATATCCACCAAATTTTATTAAAATAACTTTGTAATTTTCGGGGGAAAAATTTTTTTTCGAAAGAAAACTCAAAATTTTTTCGGAAAACCTTGTTCGATTTTCCTGGCTAACGAACTCATCCAAACCATTAATAAAATAAAGGCACTTGCTGAGTTTCATCGAAATTGGTTAATTATTTTTTGAGTTATCAGTTGGATACATACATACATACATACATACATATATATATATATATATATATATATATATATATATATATATATATATATATATATATATATATATATATATATATATATATATATATATATATATAAACATATAAAAATTGAAACTGACCCTGGATATGGGTTCTAGGGGTCCTAGTTCGCGGCCATTTGAAAAAATGTTGGCAAAGTCTCACCATCGATACCCATTAGTGAATTTTTTTAAATAAAAATTCACTAATATAAATTTAATGTCACTCTAATATGGAACATCTTGTATTTATAATAGTATTACCAAATTATGCAGCACATGATTCCCTACAACATTTGTGCAAACAACTTTTTTTTGTAGCTCCATAAATAACAATGTTATTTCCCAGGTATGCTACGCTACATCACCCTGTGTTATCACGATAACTCAAAAAATAATAAACCGATTAAACTTGGCGCGTGTGCTACCGTGGTTAATGGTTCGGACAAGTTCTTTAGGCAGGAAATCCGACTAGTTTTCCAGGAATATTTTGAGCTTTCTTTTGGAAAATTTTGCAACTTCGAAAATAGCTAAGATATTATAACCAAATTTGGTACGTTAGTTGCTCATACATGGCTTATACCATGTACCAAAATTTAGTTCTCTAGCTTAAGAGAAAGACAAGTTATAAACAAAACAAAAAAATCGATCGCACAGGAGGTCAAAACGACCAATTAATATAACAAAATGTATTGCATATTACAGACAAAGATTAAGTTTGCAAAAAGGCCCAAAAGTAATAAAAAGGGCTTGCTAAGATTTTTGATTTTTCTCCTAGAAACTTTTAAGCAAACATTCTAAAATGAAGGCGGGTTTTGGACAATAAACGTTGCAAGAAATGTTCTTAACAGGGTCTTACATTTCTGTTTCAATAGCAGGTGTACTTCATTTGACAAAAATATTTGCAGAAAATTTATTTGAAATAGACCCTTTCTGTAATTTTATAGCAGCAGTTGAAATTATTGAGTTTGTGATTTAAATGTGTTATAATTTTTATTTATACAAACTAAATTTGAAACAATTCCTCTCTGTAGTAAATAAATCGATAAACAGACAAACTATACACAACTGGTAGTAATATAGTTAAGATGCAGCAAATGTGTTATGGTAGCGCATTTTCATTATCTTTTTCCAAATTTTAATAAACTCATTTTCTCTCAAACGATAGACCATTTTGGTATGAAAGAAAAACTTTAAAAAGGCAACACGTGTACAGAATTTTATCAAATCAAATTTATCTCTTTAAAGGCAACTTGTGCCTAAAATTACATTAAAGTTACTTAATTTTCGGTGATTAGAAAAATTTAGCGAAAGAACATTTTTGTCTTTGAGGGTTTTTCATATTTGAAAGGTTTTTATGAAAATTTGCTACTATAACGCACTGCACGTGTTTTGTCAAGACTATCTTTCTTTTAACCTATTTATCTGAATTTGGGCATATACCATATACCATCCATTATAAAGCAAGCTGCCTATCAAATGTGGTTACAATAGCTATTAGGTTATGTTTTATACTTTGATTTTATAGATGTTAGATTTTATAGAAACGTGTATAAATTTATAAAAATTGGTATATATTGTGTTTAATGTTATGTAACTTTGTGTAAATATATAAATAAATGTATGAAATTATGCTTTTTCTTTATTTGTTGTCTCTATATGTATTGTGTGCTACTTTTTAAGTGCATTGACAATTTTTTATATCTATGCCTCAGCTTGCTTTTCTTATCTCAGGGTATTATTATTATAGAGTTCAAAGTCCTACTTTAATTTTTTTTATTTTATTATTAAAAACTTTTATTGCTATATATTTTTTAAAATTTTAAAACAATGAGAGTTTAAATAGTTAGATTTCTGTTAACTGACTTCTTCTCACAGATATACAGATTAGATTTGTGAATTTATTTTACAATTTTGGTATATATTTTACCTTAGACCTTGATTAAAAAAATTTGAAGACGATATCTCAATTTGTTCTAAAGTTATCGTGGCTACAAACAGACATACGTACATGCCATACAGACAACAAAAATTTTCGTTCCTAATTCATGTTTTCTAGATGTTTTGATAGTTTTTACGAGGTTTAAGCCAAAAACAATTTTTGAAAATGTTGTCGCCGATGTGATACATCCACATGTTGTAACAATGTGGAAGTAACATACTCAATTGATTTGAACGAAACCTGGCACATAACTTCATTGTGTGAAGACCGCGGACGAGTTCATAAATCAGCTATAATGGGCATTTTTTTTGAAAGTATTAGAGTAACTGGAATGAGACTTTACACGTGGCTAGAAATGGTGTAAATTAACCTCTGTTGTGAATTTTAAGTAATTTGGTTGACAAAATTTAGAGTTTTTTCCAAATTAAAAATAAAATCTGAAAGACGTACATTAAAGCAACTTAAGTGGTTAAAATCTAATGCCTAACAGAGTAGTTAACTGCCACGTGTAGATTGATTCATCCAACATGCGTAAATCATTCATCAACAATACAAATAACATGCATAAAACATACTACCCGAAGTAACAAGTAAGAAATCTCAGCAACAAAAATGACAGATGACATCAAACTAAAAATTTGCCAAATGGTTGTTTTTTAACTGGGGATTCAATAAATTTTTAAAATACACTATATTAGTAGCTTCATGAACGGCCCCAATTAAAGCTTTCGACTGAAAACTTAGCATACTATAGTGGAAATGTAAGCAATATCGACTCACGTCTCTATAAAAATGATTTTAAAATAGTTTGTACTTTTATATTTAAACTTAATCATAAGACTTCATTTAAGATAGAAACAATCGTTAAATGTATTTCAAGCCACAATTCAATCAATTCTGTAATTAGTTGTTACGCTTACTTTTAATGTAATATAAAATGTCCCGAGGCACGAAGTCTGCGTCAAGTACCAGGTAAACAAACCTTCTGTTAGCACGCCTGTGGTTGTGGTGGAACGCCCGCCTCGTACGCAGCCGGAACATTTTGTTTTGTTCCACTAATATTTGGTAGAAACAACAGTGTATAGATTTCATACGTTTGGAACAAGATATCATTTTTGTTTAAAACGCCTGGACAACTTTGTTATCTTTTTGTCTAAAATTATAATTTTCAGCAAATATTTAGCTATTGTTAATATTGGATTTTTACTAGGAAGTTCACTAAGAGAATTTGTTTTTAAAAAACTTTATTGGTTGTTGGAAAAACCAGTTCGATTAGGGTGACTAAAACGAAATCATCCAGGCAATTAATAAGGAAAAATAACTGCTACTTTTATATTAGTTCCATATCGTCACAACATGTGGAAGTATGGCACCTGCGGGAAAAATTTCAATTTTTTTCCGCTTAAACATCGTAAAAAGTGTCAAAACATAGAGAAATCATGATTTGGGAATGAATTTTTGTGTGTCTGTCACTCTGTATGTCTGTAGACACGATAACTTTAGAATGAATTGAGATATCATCTTCAAATTTGGTATACAGTTAACACCCGACAAACGAACAGTTCGGATTGTTTTTGGGTAAATTCGCTCCGGGCAGTAGGGGGTGAATGAGGGGTAATTTGGTAAAAATTGACATTTTTTCGTTAAAACTCGAGTAACATAACATTTTAGGGTTTATTTATTAAAAGATATACAATTTCATCAAACATCTGGTATTCTGTGCTGAAATTAAATTAGGGGTTGAATATGCCGGGGGTGGAATATCGGTGACAGACATTTCCAATATTTTTTTGGCTAAAACGGCATAAAAAGTTTCAATACAAACAGAAAACTTGATTCTGCAATGAAAATTTGTTTGTCTGTCGGTCAGTCGTTATCTCGGCCTGTACGCCTATCTGTTAGTAGGCACAATAACTCTCGAACGAATTGAGATATCATCTTTAAATTTGGTATCCAGTTAGCATTCGACAAAGGAACGCTTCTAATTGTTTTTGGCTAAGATGAAAACCTAAATTTCTGTAATTACCTGTAGTATGTATGTTTCTGTTTCTCTGCACTAAAAGTGAAATTTACCTAGTTTATACTAAAGTGTTTTAACTGATTTTTGCTGAAATTGTGTGTTATCTGCTGCTGCACACGTTGGTGTAATTTACACATTGGTGTTCTTGCTTATAACATAGTTCTAACAGTTTAATTCTGGTTTGGATTATTTTCCATCTTTTTGTGTTATCTATAACCTTATCAGGATTTTGATAAGTCTGCGATCATTCCTGGCCCAGGTTTCAGAGATAACTGCTGTTTTCAACTTTAGCTGAATTTATGAAAATAATTATATACAGCTGTTCCTAAAATACTCTTCCATTTCCTCTTCCATTTCCTCGTGTACAATGATTTGTTGTAAACTTTGTAATGGATCTGAATCCTCTGAACTCCAGTTTGTTGTGTGTGATAAATGTGCTACGAGTTTGTGCCAAACATGTTCTGGCCTTACATCTACAGAGTTGAGGGCAGTTGCTCTCCGCAAGAGGAAAATAACTTTTTATTGTGAAGAATGTACTCACTGCCTCAGAACTGGTCAGGATAGTCTACCATTGCTTGGTGACAGCAGCATTGTTGGTGCAGCATCACTGAATGCTTTGAAGGACATTGTCAGAGATGCATTTGATGCTTTAATTCTGGATCTTCAGCCCAGATTTCAGGCAATTCATAGTGAAATATCTGTCTTAAGGGACAGCAACTTGGATATGGTCAAACTTCTAACTTGCAATGATTCTAAGCCTAGTGATAAGGATAAGACTAAACGTCCTCAAAAAGGAAGTACGAATACTTATTCAACTGATGATAGACCAAATTTAACTGGGATGAGATCTCATGTCAGTGTAGATTCTAAAAAACCTATTTTAAGCCAGACCATTGAGGCATCTAATAGAGCTGGTGGTTCAGGTTCTGTCTCTGATGCAGTTTGTTCTCAAACCCAACATGTGAATGATGGCAGTAGCCAACATAAGATGAAGCCTCGACAACGTGAGATAATTCTGGGATCTCGTAAAATTAGTGAGACTGAGATTTCTGCTGCCACTGTTCATAGCAAGGCTTCGATTTACATCTCAAGATTGTCACTGGATGTGGATGGGTCCAGGCTGTTGCAGTATTTGAATAATATCTTTGGTTCGCAGTATGCTTTCAAGATTGAAGAACAATCTGTGCGTTCTGGTGACTATCGCGGCTTTAGACTTGAGACTTGTGCTGACTTGCTACCTCAACTTTTACTTTCCACCAACTGGCCTGAAGGTGTTGCGGTGAAGAGATTTCGCTTCCCAAAATTCAAGCCAACAGCAGTATGAACCTTATGTTTCTATGTCTTCAGTCCATAGAAAATTTAGGGAACAAAGACTGAATATTTATTATCAAAATGTTAGAGGTCTTAACACAAAAATGCAACAGCTTTTTGTTACTTCTTCTTACTTAGACTATGATGTAATATCTCTTACTGAGACTTGGCTAAGAAGTGGTGTACAGGACTCTGAATTATTTTCTGATGACTATTATGTATTTAGATCTGATCGTCTCTCTAATATTGCTAATGGGGGAGGTGGCTCTTTACTTGCTGTTCGTAGAGAACTCAATCCAATAGAGATTAAACTTTCTGACAAAATTCATGATATTTTGCCCCAGTTTGATGTATCCTGCTGTAAGATTTTCTTTCATAGTTCAACTGTTTTCATTTTTTCTGTTTACATCCCTTCATCCCCCATTGTTCCTGTATCCTTTTCTGATTACCTCATATTTTTTGAATATCTTGAAAACCTTGATTTCTTGCAGAACCATAGTTTTACAATAATTGGTGACTTCAACATCGCTGAATTGGTACTCCATTCTTTTCCCTGTCATAAAGTCAACTGTAGATGCTGTCTTTTTATGTGTTCTCTTAACTTTTTTGATGCTAAACAGTTTAACTCAGTTTTGAATCATCAAGGTAAGCTTTTGGATCTTGTAATTTCTAACATATCTTGTGAAGTTTTACCTGAGCCTCCTATTCTCCGTGTAGATCCTTTTCATCCCGCATTATGCATAACACTTTCGATACCTTCAGAGAGGGTAATCAGATTCAATTATCTTGATTGTCCCCCTCTTTATAATTTTAAGAGGGCTGATTTCTCTGGTCTTTATAACGAACTGAGTTTAGTAGACTGGTCTTTCTTGTATAATGGGGATGACGTTGATGAAGTTTGCACTCTGTTTTATAATAGGCTTTATAGCATTCTTGACAGATTTGTCCCGAAAAAGAAGATTTCTGGGTCTAGGTATCCTGTGTGGTATGATCGTAACATTATTCAACAACTTAAATTCAAACGTATTTTGCACTCAAAATACAGAGTATCCCGCTCTGCAGTAGACTATGCTGCCTTCTGAGTGCAGGTCAAGAGTAAAAACTGCCACAACGTCAGCATATAAAAAATATCTGAGCAGCACTGAATCTTCGATACGTAGAGATCCTAAATCTTTCTGGTCGTATATCCATTCTAAAAGAAATAATACACGCATTCCTGGCTGTATGTGTTATAATGACTCGTGCTACACCTCTCCCCAGGATATTGTCAACTGTTTTGCTGACTTTTTTAGTAGCTCTTATACTAATGATAATGATTATACTGATGTCTTTCATGGTTGGTCTTCTGTTTCTAATAATGTTCTGTTTCAGCTTTCCAAGTTTGAGCTGTCTGATATTCAAGAGGCCATTAAAAAACTTAAACCTAAACTATCTCAGGGACCTGACAATATACCTAGCTTTCTTATTAGACTGTTCTCCAACCTTTATTGAACCTTTATTACTTATCTTTAACCTTTCTCTTAAGACATGTAAGTTTCCCAAGATCTGGAAATCATCGAAAGTCTGCCCTGTTCATAAAGACGGTGATATGAGCCTGATTGAAAATTACAGACAGGTTGCGATAATGTCTAACTTTGCTAAGGTTTTCGAATATGCTGTTTTTGCTCAAATTTCTCCACATGTTTTGCTTTACTTGTCACAGAGTCAGCATGGGTTTGTTCGAAATCGTTCAACTACTACTAACCTTTGTTGTCTTACACAATATGTGTCAGATGTCCTGGATAAGAATGGACAGGTTGATACTATTTACTTAGACTTCAGGAAAGCATTTGACTGCGTTCATCATGGTCTGCTTCTTAAGAAACTCCATTTATTTGGGTTTTCTGATACTCTGGTTTCGTTCTTTGCATCATACTTGTCTGAGAGGTCTCATTTTGTTTGGTATTCTGGATGTTCTTCAGTGGAGTTCCCTGTTAGATCTGGTGTTCCTCAGGGTTCTGTTCTTGGGCCTCGCCTTTTCAACATTTTTATCAACGATATGGATGATGTCTTAACTATTCCTAGACTTTTCTATGCTGATGACCTTAAGATTTTTCTTTCTATATCATCCATTTCAGATTGTACCATGATTCAAAAGAATATTGATGCTATTCTTCATTGGTGCAACTCTAATAAGTTATTCTTGAATACCCCAAAATGTAAGGTCATGTCTTTCACTAATAAAGTTAACCCTATTCTGTTTGGTTATATCACTGGTAACCACCATCTTGAGCGTGTTTTAAATATTAGAGACCTTGGTGTAATTTATGACCCCCACCTTCGTTTTAATCTCCATGTTGCTTATGTTTTGTCAGTATCAATGAAAATCTTGGGCTTTATTATCAGAAACACCAAACAGTTCTCAACTAGTGACACACTAATTATACTGTACAATTCTTTATTACGTTCTAGACTTGAATTTGCAAGTTTATGCTGGTTTCCACTTTATGAGTGTCAACTGCATTTGTTAGAATCTATTCAGCGAAGATTTCTGAAATATCTGGTCTACTTCGAAGAAAGACAGTATCCTCCACGTGGCTCTCTCCCAAGAAATTCTCCTTAGTAGATTCAACCTTATGTCTCTTGATAAAAGAAGAATTATCATGGGACTCTCATTCTTGTACAAACTGATTCATGGGTTTGTTGACTCTCCGGAGCTTCTTTCTTTGTTACCTTTCCGGGCACCCCAATTTCCTCACCATACCCGTTGTACGGACACCTTCTCCCTTCCTACGCCCAGAACTAATATTCTAGTAAAATCTCCAGTTTATTTTATGTGTTCTAACTACAATAAAATACCCCTTGACGTCTTTATGGATTTTGGTAGTACAAGAGCCTTCGAAAAGCAGCTTAAAGAGTTAACTCTCTCTTAAATTCTTCTAGATTTTGTATTATTTAGTGTTAGATGTAGATTTATCCATGTAATTGGGCCTTTGGTCTGTCTTGGATTTTTGAATAAAAAAAAAAAAAAAAAAAAAAGATTGCTTTAGGAGATAGGGGATAAATGAGAGGTGATGTGAAAGTTGAGATTTTTTCAATAAAACTCGAGTAATATAATGTTTCGGAAGTTTATGGGTTAGAAATACGAATATTTTCTTTGTGGTCAAGTCATGGGCCCTAAATTTATTCCATGAGAATGTCTTTCTAAGAGAGTAAATTATCACAGCTATGTGGAAGTTATGACTCAATTTGCACCACTATTTTGGCAGATACTTTACTTTTCTAAATATAAATTAAATTTTCTTCTGGAAAGTTTTTGTAACTTTATTGAATATACAAGGTTTTTTTAAGCAGACTTACGCAACTTTTTTAATATTTCAACAACACACCACGAGGGCTTACAGCCTAAATACTATCGTACTGTGGGTGTTGACAAGGAGGAAAGAGGCAACTTGTTAATCCTGGAATTTTGAATAACTTGGTTGTTCATTGTAATGGGTCTAGGGCTGGTATATCTCTTATGAGATAGAAAGCAAGACTGAGATTTGGTGAAGTTGAATTGTACAAGATTTTTACTTCCCCAGTCTAATATTTTTTGGAGATCCACAGAGACAGAAACCTCCATGAGTCTGCGATCCTCATCCAATTGGGCTAAAGAGACAGGCTTAGAATATTGTATATTTGAGTGGAGGGTGCTGTTGTCCAAGTAACTGTGAACTGGGTTCGATGTGCTAGAGAGGAGGTCATTCATGTGGAGAAGAGACAAAGTAGGGGGTAAAGCTGAACGTTGAGTGACTCCTGCATTAATTGGATACAGTTTAGAGGAATGGCCATCCACGACAACAGAAATGCTCCGGTGGGAGAGGAAAGTTGCTGTCCAGGTACAGAGTTTTGGTGGCAGGCCATAGGGCGGAAGTTTATTAAGCAGCGCTGCATGCCAGACCTGGTCGAACGCTTTGGATATGTCTAGAGCGACAATCTGAGATTCACAGTGTAGTTCGATAGACTTGTTCCAAGAATGGGTGATAAAGGAAAGGAGGTCGGCAGTTGATCTGCGCTGACGGAATCCATACTGCCTGTCATGGATTAGACTGTGTTTTTAAAGAAATTTTAGTAATTCGGTGTTTATATACTTTTCCATCACTTTAGAGATGACTGAAAGGAGAGAAATAGATCTGTAGTTGCTAGGAAGCGCTTTGGATCCTTTCTTTTGGACGGGTTGTACTCGAGCAGTTTTCCAGTTACTAGGTAATATGCCTCTATTCTAAGATGTCTGAAACATACGAGCCAGGACAGGAGCAAGTTCTGGTGCGCATTTTTTGGAAACAATTGCTGGATCTCGTCAGGGCCAGAGGCTTTCGTGGTATTAAGAGAAGAGAGCATCTTTCGTACCTTGTTAGTTTTGAAAATGATATCAGTCATTTTATGTGCGACATTGGGGAATGTTGGTGGTTGAACATTTGGAGGTGGGTTGACAGTAGAATTACCTGTGAACAACGAGGCAAAAAGTTCAGCCTTGCCCAGGGCGGTAGAAACAATTTCATTCCCTGAAACAAGAGATGGGAATGCGCTCTTGCAGAAATTATTCGTAATATATTTAGCAAGAGTTCAGAAGGGTTTGCTGGCGTTGGAGCTTGAGAGAACTTTGTTTTTGATGTGGTTATTAAACGAGTTTTTTGCCTCAGAAAGAATGCAGACAGCGGTTTCTTACGTCATTAAATGCTTGACGGTTTTCTTGACTAGAAGCGTTTTGTGAGCTTTGACCTTTTCAAGTCTGGCATTGTCATAGGATTTAGAGAACCATGGCTTTTGAGTGGCTGAAGAGGTTTTCTGTGTACGTGGAATAAATAATTCCATGCCAGCTTGGATAATTTCGGTGACGTTATGTGAGATATCAGAGGGGTCAGGATGAGACAAGCACACAGACGCCCATGGAAATGAGGAAAAGTAATTCCGCATTTCGTCCCAGTTCGCGGAGTTGCAGTGTCAAACAATACGTGGGTGTGATGACTGCGTGACTTCGGGTTGCATTGCGCAGAAAGCAGTGACCATGCTGTGGTCTGAGCGACCAAGGGGGGCGGTGACTGCTGTCTTATAGCATTCAGGTTTTGTAGTATGAAGGAGATCCAAGGGATTTGAGCTGTGTGTTGGGATGCGAGGAAAGTAAGTAGGTTGCTGAACCATATTGGCTAAGGAATTGCTGACTCCAAAGCCCCCGCTGCTCTTCCTTGTGAATCGGTTTTTGAAGATCCTAGCCATTCCTTATTATGGACATTTAAGTCACCAAGAATAGTGACTTCGGAGGAAAGATATTCAAAAATTAGATATACCAAATTTTAATTTTCTAGCTTTATAGAAAATTAGGTGTTGGGCATTTTTCTCAAAAGGAGCTAGACCACAAGATTTTTTTGATAATAGAGAGATAACACTTCCGAAAATATCTTCAAATGTGTGCATACTAGGATCTCTAAAACCGATCTTCAAGGTCTGTGTAAGTTTAAAATATTAATTTTATTAATATGCTATAATAATAGTGTTATATATAAAAATTCAGTACTGTAATGCACTTGCGCGGTCCCGAAATTTTTGTTATATACATAACCCTTAATCAAAAATAACCAATTTTCCACAATGAAGCCGAATAAATTGTGTTTATCATGCAAAAACTTTTAGACTTGTGCTTTCCTTTGATCCCCACAAGACAAAAAAATAATGCCTACTACACAATTTCCTATAAAGCTACAAATTTAAAATTGTATATGTACTACAGGATTTTTAAAGGCAACTTGTGTTCAAAATTACATTAAAGATACTTAATTTACGAAGATAGAAAAACTGTGCTAAAGAAAATTAAAATTCTTCTCGTAAAAATTGGTTGACGAACTTATCCAAGCTATTTAGAAAAGGAAGGTACCTACCAAATTTATAATTTTCCCTTTGATAATCGCTCGAATAAGTTCTTTAGCCAACCAAATCAAAGCAGTTTTCAACCTGTATCACTTTGTACATTAAAAATTTCATCTGATCAGAGTCGGGGCACTTAGCTAATGCAGTAATAAAATCAATTTTATTATAAAGCACTTACCCGATCTTTATATGTGTAAGGCACTAGCTTAGTTGATTTGGTATAAGGTAATATTATCATAAATCCGACTGTATCTCCTTCACCATAACCTGAATTATAATGTTTTCCGGCAGATTCATGGAAACGTGTCCCTTTTCTCGATCTCCATGAATAGCCAAACTTATCATAGCCAAGAGGAGCTTGTAAATTTGCATAATCTTGTCCCCATCCCAGTCTACAAGCAGAACCTTCTGGCATTTCTTCAATCGTTGCTTCCCAGTACCATACACCTTTTGTTACAGCTGAAAAATTAAATTAACATTAAAATCATTATGCCACACAAACCTGACATTATGCAGAGTTTGCCCATTGAATATATTCACACGCATTATCAGCCTGTGACATTATATGCTACAGATTCTCTTAAATGAGTATTACATCAGCTAGGGTTGGAAAACGTAAAGACGATGAGTATAATGCATTGTGCTTGTAACAACTTTTCCAGTACTGAGCAATCAAATGTTTCCTCCTATTCAGCTGAAGCATCTGGAATGCAGGGTCTACAGTCTAATTTTGTTCTTCACATGCCATTTGAAAGATCAAAGGAAATATGACTGCTGGTCCACATAACATTCCAGCTTTTATACTGAATGGAAATGATCACATTCTGTATCCGTGTTCAAGGATGGGGGACCATGCTAATATAGACAACTAAAGTGTTTGAACTAGCCTTACATTCTCATATTCAATGACACATTAAACACCTTATCTCTGAGAATCACATGAGTGGTAGGTCCGTCACCAATTTGCTGTGTATTACTCAATACGTCGGGTGCTCTGGATGTGGCTAAACACGCTGACATAATAATCTTGATTTTAGCAAGGGCTTTGATAGTAAATCTCACGGCATTCTTCTACATAGCTTTCATGCTATGGATTTGCTGACCATCTTCTTGAGCTGTCTGCTTCTCATTTTTCTGATAGGCCGCTTTTGTAGAGTGCTGTGGTTATAAGTGAAATAATCTTTACATCACTTCTGGAATGCCTCAAGGTTTGGGTCTTGGGCCAGTCATTTCAGCATTTGGACCAATCCTGAAGAAGTAATTAGGACCAAAAGAGAATTTGAAAATAAAAAAGGCACAAAGTAAGTTTAAAAAGGGGTGTACCCCAGGGGTCTACTCTCGGCCCATTGCTTTATATTTTGTATACAAACGAGCTGCCAGATGTCACTGGGGAGACGACTGTGCTGTATGCTGATGACACCAAAATCATTTCCAGCGAGGATACCTTGGAAGTACTCTCTGTGAAGGCATGGTCTGTTTGTGGCGCTCTGGATGGATACTTCTCATCCAACAACTGGCTATTAAACCCAGTGTCTTCTCTTTGGAAACAGAGTACTAAACAACTTTAGTTTTTTTATACAATAAGGAACTAGTAACATCTGGCTAACGTGTTTCTCTCTTGGGAGCTGACTGATTAATTGAAAGTTGGACATTGATGGCGTCACGACCACGGTGGCCCGGTATTGTGATGCTCCCAGGATTGTAGCGGGTACAGTTGGTATTGGTGCTGCTTTGACAGCCCACCATGCATTTATTCACTCACATATTAAATATGGACTGATATTCTGGGGCAACTCATCTGAAATGCATAGAATATTTGCCCTGCAGAAGCAGTGTCTACGCTTGATGTTTTGTATGAAACAACAAGAATCATGTAAGATAATTTTTATTGATAGTTATATTTTAACTGTTATCTCTCTGTATATTTTGGATTATTTACTGTTTGTTATTGATAATACCGATCTGTTTGTGGACTCTTATCTAAATCATAATTATCCTACTAGAAACAAAAGCAATCTGGTGTCTCATAAGTACAATTTTGCATATCTCAAAAAAAAAAAATGTTGAGTTCTCTATGGTAAGGATCTTTAAGTGCATTCCTATAAGTGTTCGAGGATATCCTAGAATTGTGTGTACTGAAGAATTTTTTGAGTGAGAATGCTTTATACCCTGTAGAAGAATTTATCCCGTGATAAAAGACATATGTTTCAATGATTCATCTTAAAACCTATTGTATATACATATTGTCACATTTCTCTATGAAAATTAAGTTTAGCAACATTGTTACTTCTATGGTAGTGTGTTGGTAACAGCGAACGCTCTGGAATGATACCAGAAGTGACAGGTGTAGAATAGTGTAGAAGGTCTAGAATATCTAGGGACAGTATAAATAGACGTGTGGTGCACAGAATAAGTTAGTTCAGTATTGAATAAGGTGGTGTGAAAGTGATCATAGAGTATAAAGCGAGTTCACATTAAGTGTTGGTCTATAGGAAGCGATCATAGAAGGCGATAGTGGAATATAGTTCTATGGACATTTAATAATAGAGAAGAGATATATTTTAGTTGACACTGGTGTTGGAAAATAGTTGGTAATAATAAATTAGTAGTTATGAAAGCTGTGTTTTGTTAATCAACAAATCCAGAACCCCGTAGAACGTAATAACTGGTGCCGGAAGTGGGATTTTCAAGCTGCTAGTGGAAATACTTTCCAGAATATTCGTTGAACAACGTGAAAACTTCTAGAATCTCTGGAAGATCGGTGTCAGCAGTGATTCATAACTAGGTGTGTTCTTGAAACAGAATAAACTGTGTACCAGCTTTTAGTACGTCTATGCCTAAGACACGTAGTGCAGTAGCCAATATGGACGCCCAGCTATTGTAAATGATTAAAAAATGGATGAAGAAGCCAAATTAGCACGAGAAGAAGGGATGAAGAAGCCAAAGAAGCAATGAGAAAAAGAGATGAAGAAGCCAGAAAAAGAGATGAAGAAGCCAAAGAGGAAATGAGAAAAAGAGATGAAGAGGCCAGAAAAAGAGAGGAAGAGATAAGAAAGGAACTGAGAAAAAGAGATGAAGAAGCCAAAGAAGATATGAGAAAACGAGATGAAGAAACAAGAGAAGAAATGAAAAGAATATGTGAAGAAGCCAGAAGAAGAGATGAAGAAACAAAGAAAATTCTGCAAGAAGAAGCCAGCAGAATTGAGAATATTACTTTATGTGTCGACGAACATATGAAGCAGGTAAAAGACGACATCTTCCAGCAAGTAGAAAGCAGAGTAAGGGGTATCAGCGACGATGTACATGACAAGCTGACGAATATACAAGAGGAAGTGCATCAGAAAATACAATCACTAGAAAATAAGTGCGAAACCCTAGCCAAAGGAAACATCAGGCTCGAAGATAGCCCGGTCGCAAGAATTAAGGTCCCCACATTTGATGGCTCAGTCCCGTGGGGTATTTATCTACGCCAATTTGAAGCCGCTGCGACAGCAAATGGTTGGAGCGAGAGGGAGAAGGCGACTTCGCTAATTGTGGCTCTCAGACGTGATGCCCTAGATGTGCTCCAAGGTATTCCCAGTGAAGACCCGTTGAGTTTTGACAGCATTAAACATCAATTAGAGATGAGGTTTGGCGACCAGCATTTACAGCAGCTGTATCGATTGCAGTTGAAAAATCGTTGTCAGAAATCGGGCGAAAGTCTCCAACATCTCCACGCCGACGTTGTCAGACTGACACGAATAGCCTACCCCATAGCTCCGATAGAGTTTTTAAACCAGCTGTCGCTGAAAACCCTCATTGACGGCATCAGAGATACCGACACGCAACAGGCGCTGAGGATGGCGAGACACAAAAACTTGAACGATGCTTTGGCACACATCTTGGAGTTTGAAGCGGTAAAGCAAGCGTCAGAAAGTCATGTGAAAGTTCGCAGTCTTCAAGTCCAAGAACAAAATAAAACAGATCCATCCAAGATCATGCATCTACTGGAGAAAATAGCAGAACAAATAAGGCCGACGTCTCGTGCACACCCAATAAGAGCTTATCGTGCAAATCCCTTGCGCTGCTGGAACTGCGGCAAAGTGGGACATATAAGGGGCGAATGTTGGGCACTAAGATCACATGTAAGGGAAAAAGTGAAGCTGAGGCCGGTAACCATTTCTCAGGTTAGCGATTCTGGCAGCGCTCTCATCGTAGACGGATACGTAAGCGGTAATAAGACCCAGATGGTCGTCGACACAGGCGCACCTAGGACGATTATTCGCCGCGACATGGTTCCAAGATGGCGAGTAAGAGAGCCAGACAGAATGTACAGAGTAAATACAGCCGGTAGTGATCGGATCCAAGTATTTGGCGAAACTGACGTCGAGCTGCAAATTGGGACATGGAAGGCAAAGCAGAGAGCCATAGTCGCCGCCATATCAGACCCGATTATAATTGGCTTGGACATACTTCAGGGTCATTGCGTGATCTTGGCACTAATATCCTGACTATCAGCGGTAAAGAAATAATAATGTCGCCTGGTAGTGCGGAAAATCACTATAGAGGAAAACAGCAATGCCTGCCGTGAAAGTGCCATTCCAGTGAAGGGGGCTGTGAGAGGAAGAGACGACCCAGTTACTCAGCCAGAAGCAAGTGGAGAAGGAAGTATGGGAGAAATACAAGAGGAAGGGCGCAAAGACCATGTAAATGTGAAGCCAACCCAGAAAAAGGCCAGTAAACACATTTGTTGGAACAGAGCGGATGTCGAAAGGATGAATAGGGCCCGCCGAGATATTTGTGCAAGTAGAAACATCAGAACAACAGCAACTACACGGAAGAACCGGTACCACCTAGGAACTTCGCTCGAAGGAAGCCCCGACATATTGACGAGAAGGAAAACCATCCACTCTGCTGTCGTAATGCATATACAAATAGAAAGCAACCGCATGAAGACCCGTTTTGACGTGCCACCTAATTCAGCTGGTTTTAAAGAAGATCGGGTGTTGTTCTACAAGCCAGTACGACGCAAGCGACAGTCACCTAAACTACAGAAATTATGGGAAGGTCCGAATAAGGTGGTCAAAAGGATCAATGACGTTGTCTATCGAATTCAGAGGAGCCCGAAGAGCAAGATGAAGGTGATCCATATGCACAGACTTACACCATACCAAGAAATGTCAGAATTCGACCGGGACGATCGAATATAAGAGGGGGGCAGTGTCACATTTCTCTATGAGAATTAAGTTTAGGAACTTTGTTACTTCTATGATACTTCTAGAAGGGACCAGAAGTGACAGGTGTAGAATAGTGTAGAAGGTCTAGAATTTCTAGGGACAGTATAAATAGACGTGTGGTGTGCAGAATAAGTTAGTTCAGTATTGAATAAGGTGGTGTGAAAGTTATCATAGAGTATAAAGCGAGTTAACAGTAAGTGTTGGTCTATAGGAAGCGATCATAGAAGGCGATAGTGGAATATAGTTCTATGGACATTTAATAATAGAGAAGAGATATATTTTAGTTGATACTGGTGTTGGAAAATAGTTTGTAATAATAAATTAGTAGTTTGGAAAGCTGTGTTTTGTTAATCAATAAATCCAGAACCCCGTAGAACGTAATAATATGTTCTTTTCTGATTCTTGTTGTTAGTTTTATTTCAATTTTATTTGTCTATGCCAAACCACATTACATATGATGATTGTCTTTATGTGTTGTTGCTATGCTGCAAATGATAGTGTCTTGTTAAAAGTATGTACCTATATTTCTGTTTTTTTTTTTTAATATGGAGGAAAATTCTAATGTTGTATTTGTGACATTGTCCCATGCCTACCTGTTGGGTTTCTGTAACTAACTTGTTACAAGGAATAAATACAGGTTTATCTAACTATCTATCTTACTAATGACATTGTGCAGTTTTTTTTGTCCCTCCTTAGGGCCCGTCCGCGTTTGCCGCCCCGATAGCACCACAGCATTTGGCTTATTGTGCATGCCCTATGCCTTTTGGGCGAAGTTTTAAAACTGCCTCTGGTCTAGGCTGTCCGTAGATCAGTTGTATTTTGCAGTCCAGAGCATTGAACTCACACAGAATGTGCAGGTCTGATTCCTCCCGCCCGCCGCAGAGTCTGCATGCCATGTCCCCCTTGAACCGTTCCATTATATACAGGTGTTTCTTGACAACCATATGTCCCGCCAGGAGTCCTGTTATGTTCCTGAGCTGTCCTCTGCTAAGATTTAGCCGCTCTACAGCTCTCTTTGAATTGGGTTCCCCAATTACTGACATGGGAAGTCAGTAATTGGGGGGAAGTCTAAGCCCTGGACAATCTGCCCAGTACACCTTTTGTTGGTTTCTGACCCAGCACTTAATGGATCCCCTGGCAGTGCTCTTCGTCACGCCCAGGCCCAGTTCCGGTCCCATAAATGATTCTGCGGATCCTCTCTTCGCGAGACTGTCAGCCTCTTCATTGCCTTTGACCACCCGAGTGACCGGCACCCAGATGAGGGTAACCTCATTCTGCCAGCCAGGTCACTCATCTCGTCATTCGCTAACCAGCCTGGAGTTTACCCGAGTACTACTTAGAGCCTTAAGGGCTGCCTGGCTGTCTGTGGCTATGAAAATTTGCTTGTTGGTGTAGCCCCTGCTGTTGTGCTCTCGTACGCAGTGCAGAACTGTGTACACTTCAGCCTAAAAGACCGTTGCATACTCTTCAGCCTGAAAGACCGTTGTGTACACTTCGGCTTGAAAGACTGTTGCGTGAGCCCAGAGAGAAATGCTACAACTTACCTTCGATTGCTCAAAGTAAACGTCGGCCCCCGTTCTCCGTCCGATCTGCCCGTAAGCCAGATGAGCGCGCCCCGTAGTAGGCCCCGCGTCTCCTCCAGCCATGCCTCGCGGTCGGGGATTACCACTGAAAACCTGCTTTCCAGACAGAAACGTGGGCTTGCGAAATCTGACCTCATTCCAAGCATCGGCTTCTTCACGATCTCCCGAACCTTGTAGTGGCCCCTGCAGCCTGGGTTGGCCTTGAGCCTGCCATTGCAGACTAGTCTGTATAGTCCTAGCCTGCCCCCCCCCCCTCATGGTGACGAAGCGTAGGAGAAGGGGGGGTCCTGATCCAGAAATACCTCCATGATGGCTGTTGGGGCTGAGGTCATGGCCCCTGTGATGCCTACCTACCTTATTTAGCGTAGGTACCAGTACAATGAAGCTACTACAAAATTAAGCGAGGGATTTCACTGGCCCCGCCCACTTTCAGAGAGCTTGATTCTTGCCCCGAAAGCCCACACTGAAGCCCTAGGCTATTACACAGGGGCCAATATTCTAGGATCAATAGCAAATTGCGAGTGTCCATCAGGCGATATCGAGTGTTGGGCCACTTTGGTGCAGCGTCCGATCACTTGAAGTAGCGTGATAGGCAATGGACTCGTTAACTAGGAACTTTATTGACGTTGCATCTCTCTCCATACAGTCGATTGCCCTAATTATACTAGAGACATTTCAGTGAACCAGGAAGTATAAATATTAATTAACAAATATTGAGTTTTTGGCGGTAAAATAAGAATTGAATATTTATTGAAATTAGAATTGTGACAGGAAGGCTTTGGCACTTCTGGTTGGATAACTCCGAAGTCAAAATTGTGTTGAAGTAAATATAATATAATAGATAGTGGTGATCCATCCAACTATCGACCAATAGCCATACTATGTGTCTTCTGTAAGATTTTCGAGGCCTGCCTTTTTCAGCAAATACTGTTTCACAACAAAAACAAACTCTCTATTTCTCAGCATGGCTTCATTCCAGGGAGATCGACTGTAACGAATCTAGTTGATGTTACACAATTCATTGCGTCCGCTCTCGACCGCTCTTCACAGGTTGATGTTGTGTATACTGATCTATCTAAGGCCTTCTTTTGTCTAAATCACTCTGTTCTGATTAACTGGATAATGACTATCGGATTCTCCGAGGGCTTGCTTGGCTTATTCAGATCTTACCTGGATGGAAGGAGGCAATTTGTTGAGGTTGGGGGCTTCAAGTATAACACTTACCACATAACTTCGGGAGTGCCGCAGGGTTCCATACTCGGTCCATTACTGTTTAATATATTTATTGCCCCAGTTAAACAGGTTCCTTTTTTAATGTATGCAGATGATATTAAGATTTTTGCAAATATTTCCAGTGTTGATGACTGTTTGCAGCTCCAGAACTGTTTTCAGATCCTTGATGAATGGTGTTGTCGGAGTGGTCTTTCTATAAATGTTTCTAAATGTTGTGTGATGTCCTTTACTCGAAATAAGCACGCAATTACTTTCAAATACAATATAAGAGGGCTTCCACTTGATCGCCCTGGGACAGTTAGGGACTTTGGAATTGTTTTTGATGGTACTCTATCTTTTAAACCACACTATGAACAGACTGTCAGTTCTGCTTACAAAACTCTTGGGTTTCTGATAAGAAACAGCAAAAAATTCTCACAGACTGACACCCTCCTCCTGCTCTTTCTTTGTTTGGTTAGGTCCCGACTCGAATATGGCTCAGTTGTGTGGGCTCCTACTTATGAGATACATGTGGCAAGTCTAGAATCAGTGCAAAGGAAATTTCTAAAATTTCTTAGCTTTCGTGAGGAGGGTCGATATGCTTCTATTGGTTTTCCTCAGGAAAGTTTACTTCTTCACTTTAGTCTGCAGAGTCTGTCAATGCGCAGGCAGCGCAGTTTTGTTATATTTTTATACAAACTGGTTAATTCTGCGTTCGGCTGCCCTAATTTGCTTCAGCAACTTAATTTCAATGTGCCGCGTATTGCAGCATGTTTTACAGGCACGTTCTATCTCCTGACTGCTCGTACACGATTGCGGCAATCGTCTCCAATTTACCACATGTGCAATGATTACTCTGTACTGCAAGACCGCCTAGATATCTTCTTATGTAATATATCAGAGATAAAAATGTTTTTCAAAGCGATCTAATTTGTGACTCTCTTTTGTGTAGTTTGTTTGATTATTGTTTGTTATTATGTTTTGTGTATTGGCCCATCCTTAATTTGGCTTTTAAGCTGTTGGATGGTGTATGAATAAATAAATAAAAAAATAAATAAATAACATTCCTCTTGTAACTTGTTTTAAGTCTCTTTGTTATTACAACTTAGTTAAGTAAAATTTAACTAAACAGATATAGGCATATCTCTATTCATAATTGTTCGCTAGCATATTAAAAATCCTCTATTGATAAGTTTTTTGTTAACATATCGAAATTTTCTCTGTAATAATTAATTAAACCACATAAAGTCCATACTTCAAGTGAACTTCTAACAGGAGAATACAAGCATATTTACAAGTAAAGGAGGATTATTCTATACTTACCATGAGTTGCCCGTACAGTAGAATAGCCCTTTTCACCAGACACTGATAAACGATCTTCGGAAATTTTTAGTTGTGGGGCTCTATCATGCAACGCTAACAATACGGTAGTGGGCACCAGTGTCCTATAAAGCCAACCCGGAATTGGTTTGCCAGCCCAATCAGAACTTTCATCAAACTCCTAAATTAATGATATTATTATTATTATGCTTTTATTGTCCCTATTCTTTTCATACAGTTACAATAACAAAAGTCTGGACACAGCAAGTGCATTATAGTAGTGAATCTTCATTAAAATATTTTTAAAGCAAATATGTCTTTTAGCGAATTTTTAAAAAAAAAATTCGCTTATGGGGAGATCTGTGTTTATATATATATATATATCCGACCGATAACTCAAAAAATAATAGACCGATCTTGATACAATTTGCAGAGTACCTTCCTTTTGCAAGTGGCTTGGATAAGTTCGTTAGCCAGGAAAATCTGACCAGGTTCTCCCGGAAAATTTTGTGTTTTCTTTATAAAAAAATTCATATCTCTGGAAATAACAAAGTAGGGGAACCAAATTTGGTACGCGTGTTTGTATTATAAAGAGTGAACTCTGTACCAAAATTTAAGTCCATAGCTTTAAAGACAAAGAAGTTATGGGCAGTTAAAGCAATAAATGTAGGAGTTTTCCTCAAAACGTCAAACTCGCAATATTAAACGTCAAAATTGGCAATGTTTAGGCAAATAATGTAAAACAAATACCATTTGTGAAAAGAAAATGTTGCAAGAAGAGTGTTCTGCAAACCCTTAAGTTTCAGATTCAACCGTCATTGCCCTTCATTTTACTAAAATGTTTACAGAAAATCCATTTCAAATAGACCCTTTCTCTGGTGCTTTGGCTGTCAGTTTAGTTAAGTTTGGTAGCTGTTTGGATATTTATTTGTAGGTTTAGTGAAATTTATGGTTTAACGGCCTATAATTTTTTTAGCTAATTATCGTGGAACAAATTTGTTAATGCATTTTTGCATTTTTTATCGAAATATGATGCGTTTATCTTTAAAAAAATCTGGACGAAGTAAGTGCGTTTTGGTTGCGAATTTTCGGTAAATTTGCAGTTAAGCTCCCGAACGCTTTTCAAAACACTGTTTTCAGAAACCTACCTAGAGCCCCCCCTGGATCCACAAACCACAAGAAAAAATTGTTGTTCACACTCCACAAGGAAGTTACGGGACCAGGAGTGAGTAGGGGTGCATAATTTTTTTAGCTAATTTTTTTAGAACAAATTCGTTAATGTAATTTTGCATTTTTTATCGAAATATGATGCGTTTATAAGAAAAAAATCTGGACGCAGTAAGTGCGTTTTGGTAGCGAATTTTCGGTAAATTTGCAGTTTAGCTCCCGAACGCTTTTCAAAACACTGTTTTCAGAAACCTGCCTATAGCCCCCCCTGGATCCACAAACCCCAAGAAAAATTTGTTGTTCACACTCCCCAAGGAAGTTACGGGACCAGGAGTGAGTAGGGGTGCATAATTTTTTTAGCTAATTTTTGTAGAACAAATTCGTGAATGCATTTTTCCATTTTTTGTCGAAATATGATGCGTTTGCAAGAAAAAAATCTGGACGCAGTAAGTGCGTTTTGGTAGCGAATTTTCGATAAATTTGCAGTTTAGCTCCCGAACGCTTTTCAAAAAACTGTTTTCAGAAACCTGCCTAGGCCCCCACCCCTCTGGATCCACAAACCCCAAAAAAAATTTCTTGTTCACACTCCCCAAGGAAGTTACGGGACCAGGAGTGAGTAGGGGTGTATAATTTTTTTAAACTAATTTTCGTAGAACAAATTCGTTAATGCATTTTTGCATTTTTTATCGAAATATGATGCGTTTGTAAAAAAAAAATCTGGACGCAGTAAGTGCGTTTTGGTAGCAAATTTTCGGTAAATTTGCAGTTTAGCTCCCGAACGTTTTTCAAAAAACTGTTCAGAACCCTGCAGGTGAGGTCCTAGTAATGTCTCTGAAAACAATTTGTTGAAAAGCGTTCGGGCGCTAATCTGCAAATTTACCAAAGTTTCATTAAATCCTTCAAATTTCAATAACTCAATTTGCTATAACGTAAGCTTTGTTGGATAGAAAACCAACATTTAAGTTTATTTTCGGAAAGTTTTGTATATTTTCAAACCATAAGTAATTTTGATAAAATATAGTACATTGTTTCTACCACATAGGCTATACCGGTAATCAGATTGATGCCTGCTCGCATTTGCTATTAAAAACATTTTTATGGAAAATCACTTCCATGACACATTTGCTGCATCTAGACTTTTGAAAAATGTTTATATATTTTCAAACAATAAATTTGTTTCAATGAAATATCATACATTGTTTCTACTATATAGGCAACCAAGTTTGATGCCTGCTTTCATCAAAGAAAGACATTTGCTATTAAAAATATTTTAAAGAAAATTCGCTACCATAACGCACTTGCTGCGTCCCGAGATTTTTCTAATGAAAGCAGGCATCAAATTTGGTTACCGGTATGACCTATATAGTAAACACAATGTACCATATTTCATCAAAATAACTTTATTGTTTGAAAAAGTAAAAAAAAAATTCCAAAAATAAACTTAAGATGTTCCCCAAAAAACTGGTCCGGTTTTTCTCGCCAACGAACCTGTTCATGCTATGTACCCTTAGGTATTCACAAAAAGCTTTCCGATAGAATTCCCAAAAAAATTAACATGAAAATTTGCAAACAATTTTTTCACAAAAATTTGAAAATAGTTTTTTTACAATAACTTATTAAACATTTATTACCAAAATGTCACAAAAATCTTACAAACAGTGATTTCTACGGAAATACCAAAAGTGTTCTGAGAAAATTGACTAATTTTTTTTTAACATAAAATTCAAATTATGTACCTAATCTGTAACTAAGTTGAAAAAATAGGAAAATGGAACAAAATATTTCCAAAACTAGAGTCTGTAGGTATAGGGAGTTGCTCAATTTGAAAAATTGAGTTATGACAGTTCGAATTTTTCCAAATTCAGTCACCATTTGAGAGCACTCTCTATACGGCATCTAGATTTTTTCGACAAATAATATTAAACGAAAACCTCTTTGAATGCGTCACTTTCATTAAACTCTCTCATCTATTTTTGATATGTTCCAAAATGTAAAAAGTTAAAAATCAATTGCAATAACTCGAAAACGATTTTTTCTCCTTACAAGCATGCATTAAAATTGGATGGAAAATGCAATAACGGTACAATAAATGAGCTGTTTCATAAAAAAAAAAAAAACAAAAAAAAAAAACCCAACAACCTTGCATCACCAACGACTTGCGGGCCAGCCTGTGATTTTTTTCACCTTAGGGCTCGCCGCGTCTTTGCCTTTGGCTTATTGTGCATGTTAGATAGAGACTATGTACAATGTACTACAAGCAATCAACAATTTTGTAAATTGTCAGTCTTGGACCATTTCTTTCCTAATACTGGGACAATGTTTGCAACCAAAAGTGCAAAATTTTAGCATGCGAATGTATACTAATAAATACAAAATTTAATGAAAGTGATTCAATTTGTTTAAAAGCAATCTAGAATTACGTTTTATTATGTAAACATATTAAGCTGCCCATTCTTCATGTTCACGGTATTTAAAATTAAAAGCCATCTCTCTCTCTCTCTCCTAGTTTAATCTGACCACACGTAGCTATTTGTCACAGAGAAGCGTGTACGCTCTATGCATCGCATAACCTCGAAATCGACTCCGCTGATGCTAATTGCTAATACCTTATCAGAATCTTATAATATAAAACAACTGGGTACCTATATTCCAAGGTAATACAAACAGTAGGTAAATAGTAGGTAAATAATAACCCAACTTTTAATTTTAACTTAACTTTAACAAATGCCACCGGCTGTCGACTGTAGTAGTATATTATGATTGTAACATTGAATGAAACAAACATGAAAGTGATGGGTAAACTGCATGTAGATTGTAGATATTGTATGTATTGCTTAGTGAACTCTATACAGAATTCACTGGTAGGTATTACCAAAGTGAAACAAAATTATTTCAAGAAGACATATACCCACCTCAAACTATTACAGTAAGTACTTATAATATCTAGGTAGGTACCTACTTTGCATTTTGCAGCTATACCTCCTTAAAATCCTGTTTACCCCACCCAGAACCCCTATTCGCCCCAGATACCATAGTGTTCTTGGGAGTTTCCAATAAATTTCCTTGCTTATGCATTTAGGGTGGTTGTAAGAATGCAGAAGGTCAAGGAGAACCCCCATGACCAAGCAGCAAACCAAGATTCTCAAAAAATCCGTGGATAAATAATGGGTGTGTTTAGTTTTACCGCGCAATTTTAAGTTATAAGCGTGCAGTCCTGGCCGTCGCAAGAGTCTGACATAACTACAGTGTATTGTGCGCATGTCCCACCTTTCAAAAAATGATACCTGCAACAATCAAGACCTGGACTCATCCTATGCATTCGTCAGTTGCGAAGAGCTTAACTTCATGCTCGTTATTCATTTCCAAGTGGTTGCACTGAGTGCAACAATTCATATTCCACTACGCATTTTAACATTATACCTGCCGCCTATATTAATGTACATCCAATATATACCTAAGTTAAGTGCTTCCAAGTGATTAATTTTCATAACAAGATACAGTCCACTTTAATATGTAACTGCAGTCACTACAATCCACGAACCAGACACAGTTTAACAGGGTGATTTGGTGAAAATTGACATTTTTTCAATAAAACTCGAGTAATATAATACTTCAAAAGTGTATGAGTCCAGGAATACAAATATTTTCTTTGTGGTCAAGTCATGGGCCCTAAATTTCATTCCATGAGAATGTCTCTCTGACGAAAATAAATTACCACAGCTATGTGGAAGTTATGATTCAATTTGCGGCACTATTTTTTAGAAGAGGTGTATGCATGTTTTTTTTACGGAACTATGAACGAACCCAAGCAAATATGGAGTCGAAATTCGAATTTAAAAATTTAAAATCGAACTTACTGGAATTCCTTATTAGTATTGTTTTTAAATAAAAATATATATGTATATTGTGTCATACAATTGGTATGTAAAAGGTCCTTATTCTCTTGAAATAGTGCAAAGATTCTGTAAAATTTGCAATGCAGATTGCTTGGGTAAAAATGTCTTCCAGTGCTGGTGTTAGTCATGAAGATGGGACAAGATTCAATCAAAAATACAAAAAGGTATGCTAGAAACTTTTTAGATTTCTACATCTATAGTGCAATACATCTAAAGTCAATTTATTAATATTCATTATGATTTGGTATTAGCTAGGCAATTTTAGTAGTAAGTTAGATTGTGTGGGGTTAAAAGAATGAGTGTGGCGGGTACAAAATAACCACTTCAAAATTTAACTGTCTCCCAATTGCGAATGTCTAAATTTTTTGGCTTATTGTGACACAAACTCTATTATGAAAAGAGTTGCCAGAAGGCAATCTGTAGTTACCATCATAGATTCTGAAAATTTCTGGTTCCGAATGCTTTCTAGCAAAGTAAAATAAATATATGTTGGTTAATTGTTCCATCAGGTCCTAATGTATCCCACTAACTGTCTAAAATACACATGAGTAAAGCCCCCGATATTACGCTACTTACTGCCTTAAAATTTCGTTACCTCTGGAAGCCTTTAGTGCCTCTAAAGCTCAATTTCTACCTATTATTTAGCAATGAACTTCGAACTGTTTTGCAAAAAAAAAAAAAAAACGTATTTACCTTAAACTATTTTTACACTGTTTAATGTGCACAATCTTTCAAATTGAAGCTTTGGTTCAGGTTCGGTTTAAAATTTCGAAACTTTACATTTCACCACGGCAGCTTACCAGGTTACAAAAATTTTTATACTCCTTTTAGTGAATTTTCTTAAAAAATTCACTAATGAGGAGATCACGACTTTTGAATTTTGAAAAAATTTCTTCAAATGAGCGCTGTTTGGCCCCCCAGAACACATATCCGGGGTCAGTTTCAATTTTTTATGTTTATATATATATATATATATATATATATATATATATATATATATATATATATATATATATATATATATATATATATATATATATATATATATATATATATATATATATATGTATCACACCGATAACTCAAAAAATAATGGGCCGATTTTGATTAAACTTGGTGAATAAATTCCTTTTGCAAATAACTTGGATAAGTTCGTTAGGCAAGAAAATATGCCCAGGTTTTCCCGGAAAATTTTGTGTTTTCTTTCGAACAAAAATTATATCTCCGGAATTAACAAAGTAAAAGCAACCAAATTCGGTACACAGGTTTATATCCTTATACTGAAGTTACCTACCAAAATTTAGCTATGTAGGTCAAAAGACAAAAAAGTTATAGGCATTTAAAGAAAATTAAATTTGGGGTTTCCTCAAAACGTCAAAGTTACGATTTAAAACGTCAAAATCGCCAACATTTAGGCAAATAACTTGAATCTAATACGTGCTATGGAAATCAAATGTCTCAAGAAGGATGTTTTACAAACCCCGAAGTCTTAGTTTCAAACCGTCATTGTTCTTCATTTTACTAAAATGTTTCCAGAAAATTGATTTCAAATAGACCCTTTCTCTGATGCTTGGCAGTAGCCCTAGCTATAGAGTTTATCGTTTAATGGTATATAATTTTTGTCGAATTTTCGTAAAAAATCAATAAAGCTCATTATATCCGTTATTATACAAGATATGAAAAAAATTTGTATATATTAATTATAGGGTGTCTTGAGCTACATCTTAAAAAAATATTTCTACAATCACAGGATGGCCCATAAGTCGTTGGTGATACAAATTTTCTTTTTTTTTAATCAAACACGCTTTATGTTATTGC
Organism: Tillus elongatus; assembly: GCA_964006375.1. Lineage (NCBI taxonomy): Eukaryota > Metazoa > Arthropoda > Insecta > Coleoptera > Cleridae > Tillus > Tillus elongatus. The sequence goes on along the minus strand of OZ023262.1, from coordinate 63,748,302 downwards.
ATTTTTGCATTTTCCATCGAAATATAATGCATGTTTGTAAGAAAAGAAATTCTGGATGCAGCAAGTCTGTTATGGTAGCGAATTTTGATCAAATGCTTCATATTTGAATAGCCTAATTTGCTATTAACCTATAAGGTTGACCAAGAAACGAGTTTTTCCGGGAACACTTTAAGTTTACTTTTGGAAAATTTTGTACATTTTCACGCAAAGTTTTTATTAAACATGGAACATTGTTTTTACTATATAGGTTATACTGGTAACCAAAATCGATGCCTGCTTTCTTAAAAAGAAAACACACATATTTGCAATAAAAACATTTTTATGAAAATTCACTACCATAACGCACTTGCTGCGTCCAGAGTTTTTTTTAAATTAGGTGCGACATTTCTTAAATGGAAAACATCTTAATGAAAATTGGTTATCATACGGCGCTTGCCACATTAGAAATTCTTGTTAATAACTTAAAACTTTTAAGAAAATTTGTTCCCATATTTCACTTGCTGTGTCAGGACTTCTATTGTATTATTGCTTAATGGTGTTACAGCAAATGAATAAGTAAAAAAATCAGACCTGTCTAAATGGGGCATGTGGGTCTGGTTCAGCTAAAAAGTACCGGTAACCATCTTTATTAAAAGGGTGGTCTAATGGATAACCATGTGAAGGTAGTTTGGGTGTACCCAGATCAGCTCCACCTCTTCTTCCTTTTGTGGTAGCTCCCAGATCTCCAGGAAGCTTTCTTTTTGCATTTCTAGATTTAACACCACCAGAAACTGGAACTTATAAAAATATGTACATTAATTAAAATTATTTAAACCCCCAATGAGAATAAACTGAAACATTAACATTAGACTAGTGAATACTGACTCAACAAACATAATTCCAGCAAAATGCAAATAACATAAATTACATTATTTCAAAACTAGGCTATTTTTAGTTAACAACAATCAACTAATTATTTTGGACATCAGGGCATGGTGGCATACTGATTATGATGGCACATCATTGCTTTCTTCCATCCTAATAACACAGGAGGTTTATCATATGCAACCAGCAATACATTCAGTTATCAAACATCCTGCCTCTGAGCTTGATGGATGTCTGATTAAATTTGACAGAAAAAATAACAGAAACCGATTCTTTCTTGCGCTACAAGAACTTTTTTTATTGTAAGTAGAAAGTACAATTACTACCTTTGTAGCCAGAAACATTTTAAGCGCAAGACTAGTGTCTTGTTTCAACTTTAGAACAGGATCCTATATGGGGCAGTGGTCTTTGTGAAGCAGGGTGAATCAAACTGCTACCTCGAAGCTGGCCAACCTTCAGAGGCTGGCAAGTCTGGCTATCACAGACACTATGAGGACAACACCCTCAGTCGCACTAACTACAGATCTTGCTGATGCTGCCGCCGCTGTCCATCTGTATTAGAAGAGAGGCCATGGTGTCGAATCTCAAAATGCAAGACTCTGGAAACTGGTGCGGAAGTAATCATAAGACACACAAAATTTGCCAAGGAAGTGGAAAAGAAAATTTCAATTTTCGCCATCAAGGTTGAAAATGCAAAAGATTATATTAGGCTGGCAAGTCTGGGTATCACAGACACTATGAGGACAGCACCCTCAACCGCACTAACTACAAGTCTTGCTGATGCCACCGCTGGCCACCTGTATTAGAAGAGCGACTATAGCATCGAATCTCAGAATGCAACACTGTGAAAACTGGTGTGGTGAGGGAGTAATCACAGGATACACAAAATTTGCCAGGAAGTGGAAAAGGAAATTCCAATTTTTGCCATCAAGGTTCAAAATGCAAAGGATTATATTAGGCTGGCAAGTCTGGGTATCACAGACACTATGAGGATGACACTCTCAGCTGTACTACAAGTCTTGTTCATGATGCCGCTGCTGCCCATCTGTATTAGAAGAGATACTATGGTGTCGAATCTCAGAATGCAAGACTCTGGAATCATCGGGGCCACTGTAGTCTTAGAAAATGCCTTACATTGGTGGTGTCTATAAGGACACCATTTTCCAGGAAAGCAGTGAAATGGAAGGCACTTATTACCACTACCTGTATCAATGCGATACTTTTGGGAGCCTTCAAGCAACAATGCTACGATCAAGGACTTTAAAGAAAAATCAAGTGTGTTCTGTTATATGGAAAATCATCGTGACCTTTATTCTAAGGTAGAGTAGGTTTGGTAACAAAACCGAAGTAGGGCTAGATGCATTCTCACCACGATTAGAACCATAGACTGGTTTCACTCTAATTAGAGCTCGTCAGTACGGCAACACATGGATTACACCTTATAGTTTTATTTCATTTATTCACAAGAACTTGTATGAAACAGCACAAAAAAATCATTTTATTTTAGTGTACTTCTCAGATAATGAACTGTTATTATTTCATCTAGTATTGCCCTTTAAAAATGGGTTGGGATAAAATATAGCGAAAACATCTGGACTGAGGTATTATTCACCAAGTATGTCAATCTTGGCATACGATATGTAGTCGTATTGTAACAATATGGGTTACGAGGTATTGTTACCAAGAATCTCAGTTTGGGAATATGATGAATTGTATTTATGTCTCTAATAATAAAACTGATGGAGTAAGGCTTACGAGGTATTTCTTAAGCAATCACCTGCAATTTTTGTATAAAAATGACTTGTAACCCAAAACTAGCCAAAACGTGGGTTACGAGGTATTAGACCTACAGAAATGTAGTGTATACAATGACTCTAGGTAGGTTTGCTGAAACAGGAATATGCCTTTTCTAACGAAGATTTTCCAGAGTAGACATTTGTTGTGGCTGAAATAACCAACATTACATCAATTAATACCATACCGAGGCAGTGGAACCAATATCAACTAAAAGCTATCTCGACACATAAATTCATGACTATGTCAGACGATAAACAAGAACACCGACCCAGATAATATCAAAAATGTTACACTTTGCAGAAAGTGGTGTCATTGTTTTTAAAATAAATTTTACCACAAATAGGCACATCTTTCACAAAAAAGAAGAGCAAAGAAATGTTCGCTAGGTGTTATAAATGCGACATGAGAAATTGCCATGCTGCAGCAAAATAAAGCTAAAAACGAAGATAAGAAGAAATTTGCGAGGAAAAGGCTAGATGCATTCCCATCACAATTAGAACCGCAGACCAGTTTCGTTCTAATTAGAGCTCGTCAGTACGGCATACTAATTGCAGCGAAAATACACCTATAAAGTAATACGGCTATAGTAGCCAGCCTTCCAACACTAAGTGAGATGTAAGACACGAACACATGCCGCCATCTCGTTGCGGAACCAAGTAGTATGTTGTCATGGCAGCTCCAAATAATAATAATAATAATAATAATAATAATAATATTTATTGCACTCACAGTACAAATGGACATGTTTAGCGAACTGTTTTTTAACATATCCAACTAAAGAGAAAAAATTAAAACAGGGTAATATCAAGTTCATCTGTCCCAGCTAACAGACTCTGTCCCAAAGCATATTTTACAGCCCTTATTGAAAGGGAAGCTTTACCCTTTCTATGCAGATAATTTAATAGGTAAGATATTAAGTAACAAAAGGATCTTCTAAAACCTGCAGCTCTATGTATAGGAACAGTCAACCAACTCGTGCCTCGCAGGAGTCTGTCATGTACATCAGTTCGAAGGCTGACACAGTCATATAGGTAATCAGGTTTCCTTCCCCGAACAACCTTGATTACTAAGATGGCATAGTGAACAAGTCTCCTTTCTTGCATGTTCAGCGTGTAACATGAGCAAAACGGGGTATGTGGAGAACAAATCTCACACACCAATTCAGCACCTTCTGGATATGGTACCCGTCCAGACGTGTCAGGCAAGGACCATACACATAATCACCATATGTGAACAGTGACAGGATTAGTGAGTTCACCAAAAGTTTACGTGCATCTTGGGGAAGACAATCATGGTACTGATACAGGTGTCGCAGTCTGTAGAACGCAGAGGGGCAGAGATCGTCCACATGTCTGGAGAAATGCAGGTTCTCATCCAGTATCAATCCCAAATTTCTGGGATTATCCGAATGGGACAAGGCATCAGACCCAAGCAACACAGACAGACGAAGACTGCGGACCTGTTGAACATTATAGGAGGTGCCAAGAATGAGAAAATTGCACTTCTCAGGATTAAAGCTCAGGTTGTTGCTCCACGCCCACGTCTGAACTCTCTGCAGGTCTCCATTTAACCGCCTAATCTGTTCATCAGCATTAGATACACTAAAAGGAATATATAATTGCATATCGTCTGCAAAACAGTGAAGAGTCGACAGTAGAGGAATGCTATGCACATCAGCGGTAAACAAGTTAAACAGAATTGGACTAAGTATTGATCCTTGGGGCACCCCCACCGATACTGGGCGGAGCTCAGAGCAAGCTCCATCATCAAGTCTCACCATCTGCGATCGGCCATTAAGGTAACTGGCAAACCATTGTAAAAGGCGACCAGAAACTCCATAACTCAACAATTTAACAAGTAAAAGAGAGTGGTCAACAGAATCAAAGGCCTTCGTTATATCCAGCATAACTAGAGCAGTAACATAGCCCTGATTCTGATGAGTGAGAATAGTGAGAATATCATTAACTACAAAGAGTAGGACAGTTGATGAGCTAACACAGAATGTTAAAAAATGGAGACTGTATATAACCAACTAACAATTTCGTAAATTGTCAGCCCTGGCCCATTTCTACTCCAATATAGAGACAAAGTATGTAAGGCGAGATGCATTCTCACCACAATTAGAACTGCAGACCGGTTTGGGGTGTTTAGTAATGTAAGACACGAAACACGTGCCGTCATCTCGTTATGGAACCAAGTAGTATGTTGTCACGGCAGCACCAAATAACACAGAATGTTAAAAAAGAGAGACTGTATACAACCGACTAACAACTTAGTAAATTGTCAGCCCTCGCCCATTTCTACCCTAATATAGCGACAAAATATGTAAGGCTAGATGCATTCTCACCACAATTAGAACTGTAGACCGGTTTCGCTCTAATTAGAGCTCGTCAATACGGCATACTAATTGCAGCGAAAATACACCTATAAAGTAATACGGCTATGGTAGGCAGCCTTCCAAAACTAAGTGAGATGTAAGACACGAAACATGTGCCGCCATCTCGTTGCGGAACCAAGTAGTATGTTGTCACGTTAACATTCTGTGTTATTTGGAGCTGCCGTGACAACATACTACTTGGTTCTGCAATGAGATGGCGGCATGTGTTTCTTGTTTTACACCTCACTTAGTTTTGGAAGGCTGGCTACCATAGCCATATTACTTTATAGATGTATTTTCACTGCAATTAGTATGCCGTACTGACGAGCTCTAATTAGAGCGAAACCGGTCTACGCGTCTAATTGTAGTTATAATGCATCTAGCCTTACATACTTTGTCTCTATGTTGGGGTAGAAATGGGCCAGGGCTGACAATTTACTAAATTGTTAGTTGGTTGTATACAGTCTCTATTTTTTAACATTCTGTGTTATTTGGAGCTGCTGTGACAACATACTACTTGGTTCCGCAACGAGATGGCGGCACGTGTTTCGTGTTTTACATATCACTTAGTTTTGCGAGGAAAGTAAGAAAAACTTTGATTGATAGGCAAATAGTAACAGGAAGTGTTGTAAATTTAGTTCTGATTGTTTGTTAGAAGATTCTGAGGACGAGAATCTGGCCTATATTTAATGCAACTCTTGGTAACCGCTTTCACAACCTTGTGAATTCTGGATAAGGTGCCAAAGCTGCAGACTGTGGTGCCACACAGAGTGCACTGACGTAAACAAAACAATAAAAATCTTTATATGTGAGCTTTGCTCTTCGATTTTAAATATAGTTGGTGACCCTGAGCTACTTACACTTTCACAACTATTCATAAATAAATTTATGAACAAATAGGTACCATGCTTATCTTTTTCACAGTAAAACATTGTACGTATGTATAAATTCTGTACGATCATACCAACAGGATAACCTGTTATGATGGCACACTTCACACATAAACTAGATTCATGAATGCCAAATATATTTTTGCATCTCCTGTTTTGTTATATGACCAAAAATAGTATTGTTCATTCAATTTAAGAAAAAAATACTTTGCATCTCAGAAGATTGTTGAAATATAATAGATTGCAAAAAATGTGTCTAGCCTGATCTCACAGAACGTACCTACTCTTATTTAGCCTGATCTCCAATACAGATTTTAATACTTGAGCTTTTAACTCTTGAAGGGCAGTTAAAATAAAAGTAACTACTTACATTTCTTGGACAATATTAATATGAAATATACATCTACTAAAATTACATATTTTAAATCAGAAATTTCATTTAATTTAAAATAAGCAATTTCTTCTAGCAAAGCATTAAAAATATACCATTATTATATTACTTTATTCTAAAAAATAGATTATCTATCAAAAACATTAGTACCTAATATGTATAATTTTTGTAGGTATGGATATAAACATTAAAATAATTGGTTAGTTGATCTCACTTAATTTTTATAGGACAAAAATAAACTCCCTTCTGTAGAAACAGCTTTAAATTTGTTTTAGTTACCATATTAATAGGTATATAGGTATAATAATATTATATATGATAAAGAATTACTCAAAAGGTGACAAAAGGTATCAAGAAAATTGGGTAAAATACAATTTTGTTTTATTCTGTTTCTTCTTATTTATTCTAAATGTTTCACATTAATAAAGAATTTAAAAACAAAACTCATTTGTAATATTTTTTAGGTTTAACTTTTTCTTAACACTAATAAATCTTTAAACAATCTTACCTGCTGTTCTCATCATTTTATATGACAACAATATTTCTCTGTGAAATACATTCAAGGCTTACTAAGAATTAATCTATCTGTCAAACTTATCTATCTAGTGACAAAAAAAGTTGATTATTAGTAACTGTCAAAGTTGGTGTTGTAATTATTGTGAACATCTTTTACAAATAGTAAAGATTATTTAATATTTATTTAAAATGTGGCATTAGGTGTAAATGAAACAAATAAATAATTAAACTGCTTCATTATGGATAAGTCAGGTAAGTACCTATAGATCTAAGCAAAGTTAGTATTGAAAAGCATGTTAGAATTAGTTCACAAAAACTGTACATTATTCATGTATTTGCATTTTTGGTCTATTTGTAATAGGATTTTTTTAGCCAACTATTTCATAAATATAATAGTTAAGCATATAATTATAAACAGATACTATAACTAAACTAAATGTTATTAATCAATTATACCTATATTTTCAACTGAGATTAGTTGTAAATAAATGTACATGACTTACCATGTTGTATACCCATATCAGTCACTTTTAATGTACCTCCCTTGATCATAGCTTCATAATTAGGCTTTATGACTGTCAAATCTGTATTTAGTAACCCATACATCTGCCCATGTGTTGGATTTTCTTCAAATACAAACAGTATGTGAATATCTTTCACAAGTGCTTTGTGTACAGTAGAATGCCATGATTGAGTTACTCTCCGAGATGTGGTTGTTATAGCCTCCCAATGATATTCAATGTACGGTATTATTTCCTTGTCTTTACTAAACATAGTTCTGTTTGACCCCTCTTTTGCACTTGTTTGTTGTAAGTTTGCAATAGCGGTTATACACATTTGAGCAATTTCTGCAAGGAAAAAATGTTGTTTGATAACAATAAATTAAGCGTTAGGTGTATAAGTACAATATGTTTTTAAATTATAATATGGAAATACCTACGTGCTTGGCTTTTTTTAAAGCTTTCCAATCCAGTTGGTGAGCAATTCTTACACAAAAATATGTAGTTAGATAAAAATGGAGCCAGTTTCCCCAACTGATAACTAATACAAGACTCATGGAACCATCTAGTACAATTCGCACACAGTAGCTCTACAATATTTAAATTCCTATCCTTGCCACTGAAAAAAAATTTTGGCCTTACATATTATCCTTCACCTATCTAAGCCTACAATAAAACAAACATATTTTAATTTACCAGTAACAATGTGTCACTTGCTCTTTCTTTTCAGTTTTGGTATCATCAACTGAATTTGAGTTATCTTCACTTTTTTCTTCTTCATTGTTAGTCAACTGTTTTTCTGGCTCTTGCTCTAACGGCGGATTACTTGATTCAGTTTCGTTTTCCTGAGGTTTCGTACACACTGGCTCTTCTTTTGGTTGTTCAACGGATTCTTCAAAGCTAATACTGAAACTTTTAAATGTAAAATACAGTATTTAGTTGCTAACCTACAAATTATATTGGTTAACCTATACCTTTGAGGGCCTTCTTCTGTCATTTGTTTCCTTATTTGTATAAATTTGTAAAGGTGAATAAAATCAAAAAATATAAAATATAAATTCGATTCAAAATATGATATAAACAAACGCCGTTTTTTTAAACTTTAGTAATTTTGTGGCTGCTGCATAAACTATAAACAGTTCTTCACGTCAGTTAAGTACAGGTTCATGTTTTCGCTGTTCGCGATATAGAGGACGATAGAGGTTTCATAATATAAGCAATAGATGGTACGTCAACACGCGAGTATATTGTTTTGCCTACCTAATGGTAGATATATTTTTATTAACGGGTGTTTGAAAATCTTGCATCCCCATATAACACCATAAAAAACAATTTATTAGGTTGTGCCCATATCCCAGATCTCACTACTAAAATCACAAACAAAATACAAACAAAAGTAATTCCTAGAATCAAGTCGCTAATATTTAGCGGGACCGTCTTTAATAAATAAATTACATTGAAATCATGTTTCCCCATGCATTTCACCCACCGAATCGATTTTTGGTCTTACAATTTTTCTATCTACTCCAAAGAGGTTGTAAAACCTCTTTGATCTACTCATAGGTATTTCATTATTTAGAGATGATGTGTATATTAAAGTGTTGACAAATTTCACATATGAAACGTAAGTTACTGTCACCCAAACGAAATATATTTTTCCCAAATATAGTAAAAAAGTCTGCACGTAACAAGTGCGTTATTGTAGCGAATTTTCATAGAAATATTTTTAGATTTTATATGTATTTGTTTAATGAAAGGCATTAAATTTGCTTAACAGTATAACTTATATAGTAATAATATTGGGTAACCTTTGAATTTAGGGTGTCACACGGCGCATTCTAAACGGCGCAGCCGAGCCATGGAACAGAACGTAAATACCGCATGCTGTGTTGTCGGGTTGTAGTTCTTTCATTGAATAAGATCTAACATTTTATACTTTTTAATATATTTTTGCCTGTATTAAATACATCTAAAAATATGTCCAACAGCATCTACAAATAATGTAAAAAAACATAATATTGTTACATTTAAGTGTATATTTGTTAAATTTGCAGAGAACCACCCGAACGCTTTTTAGTGAATTTTCTTCGAAAAAATCCACTATTGGGGAGATCCCGACTTTTGAATTTTATAAAAAAAAATGAGCGCGAACTAGGACCCTAGAACCCATATCCGGGGTCAGTTTCAATTTTTATATGTATATATGTATCACAGCGATAATTCTTTTTTTATTGTACTGAGCTTATTGCATTACTTTTGCCAAACTGTATAATATCTTGTTTTATAGATATATTTGATTGACTTAAATTTAACAACATGTTATGAATACTTTTGCTACTGTAGAACCTATTTTCCAAAACCAATGGCATTGAAATTAATCGCCAGTATTATTTTCTCACTACCTTTAATTTCAGACATTATTGTAAGCACAATAATATTCTGTAACTAAATATATTTACGGTTAATTTGCAAATGACCTCCCGAACAGTTTCAGATAACTTACATGTACACTGACACTATTCTTACCGTTTGTTCTCTGGTCTTTGCCGAGTTATTTACATTTAAAGTTTTCACACATTACATACTTTTTTAACATTTTCTCTGTACGGTCCTGTTCCGTGACACCCTCTTCCCCTCCTAAACATGACATTCAACATAAGGTTCACATTTACTTTGGGAATCCCTGGAATATTCTAGACACTCTACTGCCAATTTATCACTTCGCTTTCAGTTTAGTACACCGCTAGTACGCGTACTCGTTTAGACGGTTTCGTGTATATTCAAGTGTTCACAGACATTATTTCTGAAATTGAGCATTGTTTACCTTGTTCTGTTAATGGCCATTTGTGTTGTAGTGGTTTAAGCATGCATGTGTCGCTAGTTCCTTCTGGACGTTTTTTTGTAACATCTTTTCGGAAACATGCTTAGACCTCCTCCCCTGGATGCACAAACGACAAGAAAATTTTCTTGTTCACTCCCCACAAGGAAGAGACGGGACCAGGAGTAAATAGGGATGCCGGGCGGGGTAGGTAGTAAAAAGGAAATATGAGCAGAAAATGCGAAGAAAACGGCTTAAAGCTGCCTTTTTCACATTTAAAAGCCATATCCCCCTTTAACCCTGCATCCCCGCACAGCACCCCTATCAGCCCCAGCTCCTGTTACTTTTTTGAGGGCTGTTCTCAGGAAATTTGACTTGTGGTTTATGCAACGAGGGTGGGTTGCATGCATGCGAGAGGGGAAGGAGAATCCCTCGGCGAAGCAGACCCTTCATTGCAAAACAATGTAGAAAACAAATAACATTGGCACGAACCAGGAACCAGCGACACATGCATGCTTAAACCAGTACAGCACAAATGGTCATTAACAGAACAAGGTAAACAAGGCACAATTTCAGAAATAACGTGGGTGAACACAGTAATATATAAGAAACCATCTAAACGGGTACCCGTACTAGCGGTCTACTAAAAGCGAAGTGATAACTTGGCAGTAGAAGCCAATTGTCCATGTGTCCAGAATATTCCAGGGATTCCCAAGGCCAATGTGAACTGTATGTCAAATGTAATGTTTAGGAGGGGAAGGGGTGTCACGGAACAGAACCGTACTGAGAAATTGTTTAAAAATTATGTAACGTGTTAAAAACTTTACATGTAAATAATTCGGCAAAGGCAAGAGAACAAAAGGTAAGAATAGTGTCAGCGTACATGCGAGATACCACACTTTATCTACCAGCAGCTGAGAAATTGTTTAAAGTATGTAATGTGTAAAAAACATTACATGTAAATAACTCGGCAAACGCAAGAGAATTAAAAGTAAGAATAGTGTCAGCGTACGTGCGAGATACCAAACTTTATCTTCCAAGCAGCTGCGAAATTGTTTAAAAAGTATGTAATGTGTAAAAAACGTTTTATGTAAATAACTCGGTAAACGCAAGAGAACAAAAGGTAATAATAGTGTCAGCGTGCATGCGAGATACCAAACTTTATCTACTAGCTGCTGAGAAATTGTTTAAAGTGTGTAATGTGTAAAAAACTTTATATGTAAATAACTCGGCAAAGACAAGAGTATAAACGGTGAGAATAGTGTCAGCGTGCATGCGAGCTACCAAACTATCTATCAGCAGCCGAGAAATTGTTTAAAGTATGTAATGTGTAAAAAACTTTACATGTAAATAACTCGGCAAACGCAAGAGAACAAAAGGTAAGAATAGTGTCAGCGTATGTGCGAGATACCAAACTTTATATATCAGCTGCTGAGAAATTGTTTAAAGTATGTAATGTGTAAAAAACTTGACATGTCAATAACTCGGTAAAGGCAAGCGAACAAAAGGTAACATTACTGTCAGCGTGCATGTAAGATACCAAACTTTATGTATCAGTAGTCGTTTCATCTCAAACTGTCCAGGAGGTTATCAGCATGCAAATTAACGAATTTTTTTGTGGTTTGTGCATCCGGTGGGGGGTGGGGTTTCTAAGCATGTTTCTGAAAAGTTTTTTCTAAAAGTCTTGACGCAGCAAGTGCGTTATGGTAGTGAATTTTGATAGAAATAATCTGGCACAAAATATATTTTTTTGAACTTTTTGCTTGTAACATAGAAATAAAAATGTTAGTTTATAGTCTACTTCTTATCTCACAAACCTACCTACCAAATTTGGTTACCACAGCTGTTTTATTTTTTGAGAACATTTTTTTCGATAGAAAACAAAATTTTTCCGGAATACCGGTTCCGATTTTCCTGGCTAACGAACTTATCCAAGTCACTTACAAAAGGAAGGCACATGCCAAACTTTATCAAAACCGGCGTATTATTTTTTGACTTATCGCTGTCATACATATATACATATAAAAATTGAAACTGACCCCGGATATGGGTTCTAGGGGTCCTAGTTCGCGCTCATTTAATTTTTTTAAAATATAATTCAAAAGTCGGGATCCTCCCCAATAGTGGATTTTTTCGAAGAAAATTAACTAAAAAGCGTTCGGGTGGTTCTCTGCAAATTTAACGAATATATACACTTAAATGTAACAATATTATGTTTTTTTACATTATTTGTAGATGCTGTAGGATCTATTTTTAGATGTATTTGATACAGGCAAAAATATATGAAAAGTATAAAATATTTATTAGATCTTATTCAATGAAAGAACTACAACCCGACAACACTGTATGCAGTATTTACGTTTCTGTTCCATGTCTCGGCTGCGCCGTTTAGAATGCGCCGTGTGACATCATAAATTCAAAGATTACCTAATATTGCACCCTATTTCATTAAAATTAAATTTATTGTTTCTGAAAATAAATTTAAAATGTCCCCGAAAAAAAAAACTGGTACGATATTCGTGGCCAACGAACCTCGTCAGGCTCTTTACGCATCTACGATATATTATTATTCACAAAAAGCTTTCTGAAATATTTTTTTTAATGAAAATTGGCAGACAATTTTTCACAAAAATTAGCTCAAGTAATGTTATACAAGAATTAGGTATGTTTTTTACGAAAAGTTGCTAAACAATTTTTTTTTTCACGTAAATTTGAACACATTTCTTTACATAACTTCTTAAACACTAATTATTATTAATTAGCAACATTAAAAATTGCTGCGAAAACTAAATCTTTTTGTATGAAAATTTGCTGAAAAATAATAGACATAAAATGCAAATTATACATCTAACCTGTAATTAAAATTGAATATATATATATATATATATATATATATATATATATATATATATATATATATATATATATATATATATATATATATATATATATATATATAAAATGTTCGGGACGCAGCGAGTGCATTATAGTAGTGAATTTCCATAAGAATTGTACACTATTAGTAAGATATATTATTATATTAAAACGAATTCTTTAAATTTAAACCTGACCTGACCTGGGAGACCGGTTTTAGAGGTCCCAGTTAGCGATTATTTGAATAAGTTTCTATTTTCTATGGAGCTAGAAAATCATAGTTTGGTAGAGATATATGTAAGTACTGCAAGTCTCTTTAAATAAATTGTGTTACAAATTTCATCTTCATTAGAGTCACAAAAGTTTTCTAGAAAAAAATTAATTATTTACAAAGAGAATGTACCTGGCAAATCATAAATATGGCAGGTATTTTTCCTTTTAATTGCTTGGATGGACGTGTTTTTAGTGAATTTTCTTAAAAAAAATTCACTAATGAGGAGATCTCGACTTTCAAATTTTGAAAAAAATTCTTCAAATGAGCGCTATTTAGGACCCCCGGAACCCAAATCCGAGGTCAGTTTCAGACTTTATATGTTTATATATATATATATATATATATATATATATATATATATATATATATATATATATATATATCCATTATTTTTTAAGTTATAGGTGTGACACCTAAATATATATATATATATATATATATATATATATATATATATATATATATATATATATATATATATATATATATATATATATTTAGGTGTCACACCTATAACTTAAAAAATAATGGACAGATTTTGATAAAATTTGGCACATACCTTCCTTTCGAAAGTCGCTTGGATAAGTTCGTTAGTCAGGAAAATCCGCCGAGGTTTTCCCGGAAAATTTTGTGTTTTCTTTCGAAGAAAATCGAAAAAATTTTATATCTCCCAAATTAACAAAGTAAGGGCAACCAAATTTCATACGCGGGTTTATATCATCAGAGGCAAGTTGCCTACCAAAATTTAGCTTCGTAGGTTAAATGATAAAAAAGTTACAGGCATTCAAAGAAAAATAAATTTGGGTTCTCCTCAAAACGTCAAAATCGCGATTTTAAACGTCAAAATTGGTGATTACCTTCATTTTGCAAGTGGCTTGGATATGTTCGTTATATAGGAAAATCCGACAAGGTTTTCCAGGAAAATTTTGTGTTTTCTTTCGAAAAAAATTTATATCTCCAAAATTAACAAAGTAAGGACAACCAAATTTTATACGCGGGTTTATATCATTATAGGCAAGTTACCTACCACTTTAGCCCTGTAGGCCAAAAGACAAAAAAGTTATAGGCATTTAAACAAAAGTAAATTGGGGTTTTTCACAAAACGTCAAAGTTGCGATTTAAACGTCAAAATTGGCAACATTTAGGAAAAGAACTTGAATCTAATACATGCTATGGAAATAAAATGTCTCAAGAATGTTTTACAAACCCTGAAGTCTTAGTTTCAACCGTCATTGTCCTTCATTTTAATAAAATGTTTCCAGAAAATTCATTTCAAATATACCCTTTCTCTGATGCTTGGCAGTAGTCTTAGCTATAGAGTTTATCGTTTAATTGTATATAATTTTTGTAGAATTTTCGTAAAAAAATCAATAAAGCTCAATATATCTGTTATTATACCAGATATGAAAAAAAATTGTATATATTAATTATAGGGTGTCTTAAACTACATCTTAAAAAATTATTTCTACAATCACAGGCTGGCCCATAAGTCGTTGGTGATACAACACATTTTCTTTTTTTTTTTTAATCAAACACGCCTTATGTTATTGCATTTTTGCATTTTCTATCGAAATATTATGCATGTTTGTAAGAACAAAAATTCTGGACGCAGTAAGTGCGTTATGGTAGCGAATTTTGATCAAATGCTTAATATTTGAATAGCTCAATTTGCCATTAACCTAGAAGGTTGACCAAAAAACGAGTTTTTTCGGGAACACTAAGTTTACTTTCGGAAATATTTTTACATTTTCAAACAATAAAGTTATTTTGATGAAACATGGCACATTGTTTTTACTATATAGATTATACTGGTAACCAAATTTGATGCCTGCGTTCTTAAAAAAACACACATTATTGCTATTAAAAAATAGTTTTATGAAAATTCACTACCATAACGCAGTTGCTGCGTCCTGAGAGTTTTTATTTTTTTATTTAATTAAACATGTTTCTGTTTGATTGTATATATACTTGACTTGCGGAGTCATGTACTTATAACGAGTTGCTCGCACATAAGTTTTTCACTTCAGTGAGCAATACATTTTTTCATCTAAGCTTATCCGTTTGTGTGAAGTCCGTTTGTGTCCACAAAATCGCAGCTACGAATTCTGACGTAGGGGCAATTAAAAACGTAACCGAGCCAGCCGGAGATAAAATCTGCGAATTAGCTTAACAACGATGCCAGATTGATTTAAACGTATGCACATGTGTACGTAGCTTAGGTATCTAGTCTCATTACCAGATACAGTGATAACACAAACAGATAAATATTAAATGTGTGTGGATGTGTGTGTAGATAGTATACTGCGGTGAAATGCTGCGGAATTGTGCCGTTTCTTATAATTAATGCCTTTTGCAAAGGGGGTGGTAAACTCATTGTTTCTGAGATTATTTGTATCACAGTTTACCTCCATAACTTTTTACCCCGGCGACAACCCCTCAGACCGCAACGATGTTAAATTTTTTTTGGTGTCTTTTCAAATAGGAGACTTCATTGCATACTTTACATCCTTCCACGTGTCCCGGGATTTTTTTAATTTTAATTTCGACAACACACCACGAGGGCTTACAGCCTAAATGCTATTGTACCGTGGGTGTCGCCAAGGAGGAAAGAGGCAACTTGTTAATTCTGGACTTGAAGGTTTGGAGGTTCGGAGGAGAAGGAAAAACATGGGCCGGCAAATAATTCCATAGCTTGGAAGTCCTCGGGACAAAAGAGCGGGCATAACAAGATGTTCTATGTCTGGAGACCTGGACAGTAAAAGGGTGCATTCGCTCTGTTCCCCTGGTAGATCTGTTGGGGGCAGCAGGTGGAGGAACTATGGAAGAAAGCTCCTCTGAGCAGTGCCCGTGCAGATATCTATAAAAGAGAGAGAGGTCACCAACGGCACGTCCGCGTAACTGTGAATTGGGTTGGATGTGCCAGAGAGGAGGTCATTGATGTGGAGAAGAAACAAAGTAGGGGCTAATGCTGAACCTTGAGGAACTCCTGCATTAATTGGATATAGTTTAGAGGAATGGCCATCCACGACAACAGAAATGCTCCGGTTGGAGAGGAAATTTGCTGTCCAGGTACAGAGTTTTGGTGGTAGGCCATAGGCCGGGAGTTTATTAAGCAGCGCTGCGTGCCAGACCTGGTTGAATGCTTTGGATATATCTAGAGCGACAATCTGGGATTCACCGTGTAGTTCCATAGACTTACCAAGAATGGGTGACAGAGGAAAGGAGGTCGGAAGTTGATCTGCGCTGACGGAATCCATACTGCCTATCGTGAATTAGACTGTGTTTTTCAAGAATATATAGTAATTCGGTGTTTATATACTTTTCCATCACTTTGGAGACGACTGAAAGGAGAGAAATAGGCCTGTAGTTGCTAGGAAGCGCTTTGGATCCTTTCTTGGGGACGGGTTGTACTCGAGCAGTTTTCCAGTTACTAGGGAATATGCCTCTATTGTAAGATGTCTGAAACAGACGAGTCAGGACAGGAGCAAGTTCTGGTGCTCAATTTTTGAGAACAATTGTTGGGATATCGTCAAGACCAGAGGCTTTCTTGGTATTAAGAGAAGAGAGCATCTTTCGTACCTTTTTAGTTTTGAAAATTATATCCGTCATTTTGTGCGCGACATTGGGGACTGTTGGTGGTTGAACATTTGGAGGTGGGTTGAGGGTAGAATTGGCGGCGAATAACGAGGCAAAAAGTTCAGCCTTGCTCAGGGCGGTAGAAACAATTTCGTCCCCTGAGACAAGAGGTGGGAACGTGCTCTTGCAGAAATTATTCCCAATAGATTTAGCAAGAGTCCAGAAGGGTTTGCTGCCGTTGGAGCTTAAGAGGACTTTGTTTTTGATGTGGTTATTAAACGAGTTTTTTGCATCAGAAAGAATGCGGACATAGCGGTTTCTTGCGTCGTTAAATGCTTGACGGTTTTCTTGACTGGGTTTGTGTAGAAGCGTTTTGTGAGCTTTGACCTTTTCAAGTCTGACCTTGTCGCAGGATTTAGAGAACCATGGCTTTTGAGTGGCTGAAGAGGTTTTCTGTGTACGTGGATAAATAATACCATGCCAGCTTGGATAATTTCGGTGACGTTTTGTGAGATATCAGAGGGGTCAGGATGAGAGAAGCAGACAGATGCCCATGGAAATGAGGAAAAGTAATCCCGCACTTCGTCCCAGTTTGCAGAGTTGTAGTGCCAAACGATACGTGGGTGTGATGACTGTGTGACCTCGGGTTGCATTGTGCAGGTAGCAGTGACTATGCTGTGGTCTGAACGACCAAGGGGGGCGGTGACTGATATCTTGTAGCATTCAGGGTTTGTAGTAAGAAGGAGATCCAAGGGATTTGAGCTGTGTGTTGGGATGCGAGGAAAGTAAGTAGGTTGCTGAACCATATTGGCTAAAGAATTGCTGACTGCAAAGGCTTCCGCTGCTCCCCCTTGTGGATCGGTTTTGGAAGAGCCTAGCCATTCCTTATTATGGACATTGAAGTCACCAAGAATAGTGACCTCGGAGGAAGGATATTCAGAAATCAGATGGTCGATTTTTTCAGAAAGGTAGTCAAAGAGCTGGACAAAGTTGTTGTCAGAAGGTGACCGGTAAATGCAACAGATGAATTTAGTTGCAGCCCTGAGAGAGAGTTTTATCCATAGAATGTCTTTTCTTCCAGCTTCTAAATTGGGAAGTCTGGTGCAGGGTAGATTGCTACGGACGTATGCGCACACGCCTCCATGCAATCTAAAGGAAGTAAGGAGCTCGTACCCCGGGAAATTAAGATGATTAGTGGCTGTTTTGGCACTGATTTGGGTTTCGGTGAGGAAGAGGAGTTGGGGCCTATTAGCCTGGAGGAAATGGTGGACGGAATGGAGGTTAGAATTTAGGCCACATATATTGGAGAAGGATATGTTAAATCTTGATGTTGGCGCCCCCTGTACACCCCTCTCCCGGAGATCCGAATGGATTGCTGCTAAGGGGGTGAAAAAGGCATTAATTATAAGAAACAGCACAATTCCGCAGCATTTCACGACAGTAAACTATCTACACACACATCCACACACCTTTAATAGTTATCTGTTTGTGTTATCACTGTATCTGGTAATGAGACTAGATACCTAAGCTACGTACACATATGCATACGTTTAAGAATTTCTATGGCCAGCCACAAACTATCAATCTGGCATCGCTGTTAAGCTAATTCGCAGATTTTATCGCCGGCGTTTTTAATTGCCCCTACGTCAGAATTCGTGGCTGCGATTTTGTGGACAACTTCACACAAACAGCTTATCCTATCAACGAGTATTTAAAGTAGTGAAATAATAGTTGTAGAACTTTTGTACATTTTGGATGAATCATGTATTTTTGTATTATTAAGTTTGTTCATCAGAACTTAACGCCCAATTTTTCTTAACAAAAAATTTAAAAATATTTGTTAACACGCAATATCTTTTAAATTGTTTAAGTGATTGAAAAAAAAATGTACAATTTAAAAGAACATCGACAGACGTCGTTGTGTGCCAATTTTCAAGTCTTTTGACGAAAGAAAAATAAAGTGTTTTGAAATTAATAATAAAATAATCCTGGACATCACTTCAAATTCTGTAATGCAATATCTACAATGTTGGCCAACGACAGATGGCGTTACCTGTACTGCTATGCCATTTAAATACATCAGATAAAAATGTAAACAATGGCAACTACAATTATTGCAAGATATCAAGATGTAGCTGATGTAGGGGTTGCCAAATCTTCAGAAATGTCATGTAGTTAAGCCTTTCAGGTATAAACATATAAAATTTTCACAACTTCGGATAATAAAGAAAACATTTTCTAAAATTTAATTTTATCAGTTATCTAAAAATACCGTAATCCATAGCTGTATTTACCACTTGCAAATTTCTAATTACTCATTTCTCTTCATTTTTAATTTATCCCTCCAATCCTAATTTACTCTATCTGACAACGTTATTGACTGCGTTCCTGCTGGGGCTTCGCTGCCATTTGTCCTCCTATGGTAATGTTAGTTATTGTCAATTGTCAATATCAAATTGTAAATTTAGCCTCAAATTTAGATTGTAGACATAATACAATTACTGGAGAGATATCACTAAGTGAAGATTGGAACCTGTGATGAGCACTGATAAGTACACTTGGAGAACCCAAATCACCACAACACATTTTAAAAGACCTGACGATCGTTTCACTAACCAAGTTAGCGTCATCAGAGGATGAAACATTCTAAATACTTTAAAAACTAACATCAACTTATATACCGGATCTTAGGTAAAGAGATCGAACTGAGATGGGAAACTAGTCGCAGGCAAATTCCAGAGTGTATTGTATTTTTATCGTCGGACAAGGTCTTTGCTCTGTCCCTACTACTTTATCTAAAAAGTGTCCATCTGTAATAATTTTGAGAAGGTTCAACGACAGCTAAATTAACATCGATTCCTTTGGCGGCAATAACTGTATACTTATGTTATCTTTAGAACGTGCCGAAAACGTGGGAATTTTATTTAACAAAGCAATCGATCAGGTGACTCGTAATTGGCGGTGGCGAAGCGTTCATACAGTTTTTGTTGTAACTATATTTCGCAATATATACGCTTTCGAACCCGTTTAGCTGTCCTGGTTTTCTAACATTTTTCATTAATTTCAGATTATCTTTATCAACGTGATGATTATTATCCCAAATGTGTCGGGCGACGGAAGACTTATCTACAGTACCGTAACGTAATTGGGATAAGTGTTCTTTGAATCTAATTCCAATCGGTCTTTTTGTTTGTCCGACGAATTTAAGATTACAATCTTTACAACTTATTTCATAAATTCCCGATATTTTGTCCGCGCTATCCTTGTCTTTTGGGTTCCCTAGGAAGTTTTTTAAGGTATTTGTTGTTGAAAATGTTAGCTGTAAGTTGATTTTTTTTTAAATGCTGTCTAGACCCCTCGTGATTCTAGGTTCAAATGGTAAGCAAACAAAGTTTTTTTCCGATTTTTCTCTTCTGAACGTCGTTGATTCCGTCAACATTTTCTTTGTTTTTTGTTTGTTGATTAATTTTTCGGCCACGTTCTTAATATAATTTAATTCTTTGGTATACCTACTTTTGTTTAAAGGAAAATTAATTAACAGATTTACTAAAAAATGCAGACTTGCCATTTTTTGTGCGTATGTATAATGTGAGTCGTTCGGGATGTAGCTTAGAGTAGTGGTTTTATTTCTATAGACATCGAATTCTAAAGTGTCTTTATTCTTGATATTTAGTACATCTAGAAAGGGTAATTTATTATTAATTTCTAATTCGTGGGTAAATTTTATAGAGTCAAATTTATTGTTTAATTTCGCAATAAAATCTTCTATTCTGCAAATGTTTGTGTTAAACACAGCGAAAATATCATCCACATAACGACACCACACTCTAGAAAAATAACCACTTTCACTTTCAAGATCTGTTTCAAATCTGCTCATGAAAAGGTCTGCAATAAATGGCGATAGCGGATTGCCCATTGCCGTGCCTTGGGTTTGTTGAATTGAAAAATATTTTGTTTGATGCAAAGGTTTGTTAGAGTTAAATATTCTTTACAGACATTTTCATTTATGTTATTCATTTTTAGCAACTGCTCTAAATACGTTAAAGTTTGCTCCGTGGGAACGTTAGGAAACAATGAGGTTACATCGAATGAAATTAAAACCTCGCCTTCAGTCAATTTAACCTCTTTGAAATCATTTTTTGTAGCGGGTTTTTATTTAGTTTTTATACGGTCCTGTCGCTATGGCGACACACACACACACACACACACACACACACACACACACACACACACACACACACACACACACACACATATATATATATATATATATATATATATATATATATATATATATATATATAAACATATAAAAATTGAAACTGACCCCGGATATGGGTTCAAGGGGTCCTAGTTCGCGCTCATTTAAATTTTTTTTTTGCAAAGTCTCTCCATCGATACCTCTTTATTAGTGAATTTTTTAAATGAAAATTCACTAAAAATGAAGGGCACGCCTATTTTTTCCCCGAAAATGTATTATAAAGAAACCTACTTACTAAACTTAATAATTATTAACCACTTACCAAGTTAGTTATTCGTTATAGTAGTTAAAAAAAACTTACTAAACTTAATAATTATTAACTACTTACAAATTTAGTTATACGTTATAGTAGTTAAAAAGATAACCTTTAAATTTAAAATATCCACTGAATTAATCACAGTATCACAATTATTTTATCCACTTATTAAGCAACCCCAAGTAGTAACCATCATAATAATAATAATTGTCTTGTTAGAACATGTAAACAACAACAAAAATGATCTAATTAAAAATCAATCCGACGCGAAGACGAAAATTACTAGGTAGTAGGTACACACACACACGCTCTGCCAAAGTCCACTGCAAACTGGAAGTGTGTAATTTTATAGCGCACAACAGACTGCTTATTCGGTCGTTTTCGACGAAGATCATCAAGATTCGGCGATCATTTCGCACTGGAGTATCGTATTTCCAGAGAGCGCCGAAAAATACACACCGCCGCCCGATGCTTATATGGATATGGATGTATATAACGTCTGCAAAGATTAACACTTTCTGTATTCTGTATTAATGGCTGCCGACTCTCTGCGATCCTCGATATTCTAATTTTGTTTGTTGAATGCAGGAGGTAAAAAAGTAAATAAAAAACGACAGGCGGCAGTGCGCGCGCACGGGCGCACTAATTGAGGAGCCGCCCCTGCCTTTTAGTGAATTTTCATTAAGAAAATTCTTTCTTAATGAAAATTCACTAATAGAGAGGTATCGATGGTGAGACTTTCGGAACATTTCTTCAAATAAGCGCGAATTAGGGCCCCTGGTACCCATTTCCATGGTCAGCTAAAATATTTATATATATATATATATATATATATATATATATATATATATATATATATATATATATATATATATATATATATATATGTGTATCCAACCGATAACTCAAAAAATACTTTACTGATGTGGACCATATTTGGGAATTAATCTTATTTTGTTAATGGCTTGGATGAGTTCGTTCATCAGATCTTAACGCCCAATTGTTCTTAACAAAAAATTAAAAATATTTTGTAAAACGCAATATCTCTCAAATTCTTTAAGTGATTGAAACGAAAGTATACAAATTAAAAGAACATAGACAGATATGATTCTGTACCAATTATCAGGTCTTTTGAATAAAGCGAAATAATGTTATTCGAAAGAAAAATTAAAATAAGCTTAGACACCACTTCAAATTCTGTAATGCAATATCTACAATGTTGGACGAAGACAGATGATGTACCTACTGCTATGATACTTAAATAAGTGGTCGATAAAATCTAAACAATGGAACTTACGAGTATTATTGCAACAAACCAGAACGTAGACAGGGACGCCACTTCGGTGCGGAACCAGGTAGTATGTTGTCACAACTGCGCTCTAGTTAGCACAAAATGTTATAGATGGAGATATTTGTACAATCAATTAACAATTTTGTAGATGTCAGACCATTTATTTTATAATACCGGGACAATGTTTGCTTTCAAAATCGCTAAATTTTAGCACGCGACAATGTTCTCTGCAAGTATCAAAACCTGCTCAAAAAATGAGATCGATACTGATAGATAAGTTATTCGATGATCCATCATTTGTATTATCGATAATTTCGCAGGTTAGTTTTTTTAGTGAGTTTAGTAAATACAACTTTCTGTATTTTTCATATTGTACGTTTCAAACAGGTACAGACCCGCTTAAAATTAGACATACCTACGTTTGTTTAGCGTTTAACCCTATTGAGCTTAATTTAAAAGATGCTCGCTTTCGGCGTCGACCGGATTTTAGTGTAGTCTTGGACAAAACCTAGATTCATACACTTAGATTCACACATATAGCCACGAAACGTATGCCGATTGGTTTGTTAAAAATAATATCGTAAAACTGTTTTTTTTTAAATTTCAACAACACACCACGAGGGCTTACAACCTAAATATTATCGTACCGTGGGTGTTGACAAGGAGGAAAGAGGCAACTTGTTAATTTTGGACTTGAAGGTTCGGAGGTGCAGGGGAGAAGGAAAAACCTGTGCCGGCAAGGAATTCCACAACTTGGAAGTCCTCGGGACAAATGAGCGGGCATAACAAGATGTTCTATGTCTGGTGACCTGGACAGTAAAAGGGTGCATACGCTCTGTTCCCCTGGTAGATCTGTTGGGGACAGCAGGTGGAGGCACTATGGAAGAAAGCTCCTTTGAGCCGTGCCCGTGCATATATCTATAAAAGAGAGAAAGGTCACCAACGGCACGTCGGTGGGCAAGAAATGACAGCCTTTGGGTGAGGGTAGGGTCACCGATGGGACGTATAGCTCTCTTCTAAATGGAGTCTAGGATAGCGAGTGTAGAAGCGGCAGCAGCACCCCAGATCTGCGAGCAGTAATATATAAGGTATAGAGATTAGCTGGTGAAAAGTATTTGCGAGCCCGGAAGAGGAAACCTAATTTCTTAGCAGCCGCTTCTGCAATTGATGTGACATGTTGGTGCCAATTGAGATTTCGATTCACAGAAATGCCAACAAGTGAAAAGGACTCATTACTTTGAATAACTTGGTTGTTAATTGTGATGGGTCTAGGGCTGGTGTATCTCTTATGAGAAAGAAAGCAAGACTGATTTGGTGGGGTTGAATTGTACAAGATTTCTACTTCCCCAGTCTAATATTTTTTGGAGATCCACGGAGACAGAACCCTCCATGAGTCTGCGATCCTCATCTAATTGGGCTAAAGAGACAGGCTTAGAATATTGTATATTTGAGTGGAGGGTTCTGTCGTCCGCGTAACTGTGAACTGATTTGGATGTGCTAGAGAGGAGGTCATTGATGTGGATAAGAAACAAAGTAGGGGCTAAAGCTGAACTTTGAGGAACTCCTGCATTAATTGGATAGAGTTTAGAGGAATGGCCATCCAAGACAACAGAAATGCTCCGGTTGGAGAGGAAATTTGCTGTCCAGGTACAGAGTTTTTGTGGTAGGCTATAGGCCGGAAGTTTATTAAGCAGAGCTGCGTGCCAGACCTGGACGAAAGCTTTGGATATGTCTAGAGCGACAATCTGGGATTCACCGTGTAGTTCCATAGACTTGTGCCAAGAATGGGTGACGAAGGAAAGGAGGTCGGCAGTTGATCTGCGCTGACGGAATCCATACTGCGTGTCGTGGATTAGACTGTTTTTTTAAAGAAATTTTAGTAATTCGGTGTTTATATACTTTTCCATCACTTTAGAGACTGAAAGGAAAAAATTGGCCTGTAGTTGCTAGGAAGCGCTTTGGATCCTTTCTTGGGGACGGGTTTTACTCGAGCAGTTTACCAGTTACTAGGGAATATGGCTCTACCGTAAGATGTCTGGAACAGACGAGTCAGGACAGGAGCAAGTTCTGGTGCGCGTTTTTTTGAGAACAATTGCTGGGATCTCGTCAAGGCCAGAGGCTTTCCTGGTATTAAGAGAAGAGAGCATCTTTCGTACCTTTTTAGTTTTGAAATCGATATCCGTCATTTTATGCGCGACATTGGGGACTGTTGGTGGTTGAACATTTGGTGGTGCGTTGAGAGTAGAATTGCCGGCGAACAACGATGCAAAAAATTCAGCCTTGCCCAGGGCGGTAGAAACAATTTCATCCCCTGAGACAAGATGTGGGAACGTGCTCTTGCAGAAATTATTCCGAATAGATTTAGCAAGAGTCCAGAAGTGTTTGTTGCCGCTGGGGCTTAAGAGGACTTTGTTTTTGATGTTGAGTCTTTTGCCTCAGAAAGAATGCGGACCTATCAGTTTCTTGCGTCGTTAAATGCTTGACGGTTTTCTTGACTGGGATGATGTAGAAGCGTTTTGTGAGCTTTGACCTTTTCAAGTCTGGCCTTGTCACAGTATTTAGAGTACCAGGGCTTTTGAGTGGCTGGAAAGGTTCTCTGTGTACGTGGAATAAATAATTCCATGCCAGCTTGGATAATTTCGGTGACGTTTTGTGAGATATCAGAGGGGTCAGGATGAGAGAAGCAGACAGACGCCCATGGAAATAAGGAAAAGTAATCTCGCATTTCGTCCCAGTTCGCGGAGTTGTAGTGCCAAACGATACGTGGGTGTGATGACTGTGTGACCTCGGGTTGCATTGCGCAGGAAGCAGTGACCATGCCGTGGTCTGAACGAGCAAGGGGGGCGGTGACTGTTGTTTTTTATTAGATTTTCTAACTTATCTTACTAATTTTTTGTGTGCACACAGACACGATCTAAATGTGTTCTATACTTTTAAGTTTGTGTAGCATCAATGGTAATCAAGAGGTCCCCTTTAGTATACTTACTTATCTTGTGCTTGTATATGTAATATAAAAATAAAAAAGGAGTAAAACAGCAAGTGAATTTATTTACTTTAGTGCTGTATTCGATATTATTTGAAAAAGACATTATAGGCGACAATGTGGAATGTAATTTCGGTAAATTTACAGTTTACTGCAAGGAGGGTTTTTAGAGTTTTTTTTTGAGAAGCATACTGAGAACACCCCTTGGATGCACAAGCCACAAGGCAAATTTGGTACAAACAATCCCTAAGAAACTTAAGGGACCAAGAATGAATAGGGTTGCTGGGCGAGGAGGAAATCTGAGCGGAAAATGCTAAAAAAACATTATGTCGAACTTTGAAAAGATGCGTTTTTTTCACATTTTGCAGCAATACTTCCTTTAAACCCCGTCTGCCCCGAACAACACCTATATTCGCCCAGGCGCAGTAAATTTCTGGGGGGTTGCTCGCAAGAAATTTTGGGGTGAGGCGCAGAAACCCTTTTCGTCCTGGGGTTCTTCTACCTCTTCTGCATGCATACAATTACCCTCAATGAAACAGAGTAATATTTTTATGTTCCGCTTTCTAGTGTATTTTTTGTTAAGTATATTTCCTGTTTGTATCCAAATTACTGTATAAATATTTATGTTAGAGGTCATGTTTTTGCTTGCCCTTCTTTACCTTACTTTTTACCGTTCCTAATTAGATAAACTAACGTTTTCTAACTTTTAATATAAGGTTAAATCACTATGATATATTATTCTTATGAAAATTCACTACAATAACGCACTTGCTGCGTCCCGAACATTTTTTTTTACTGTTCCTAATTAAATAACGTATTTTCTTACAACTTTTAATATAAGGCTAAATCACTATAATATATTATTCTTCTGAAAATTCACCACCATAACGCACCTGCTGCGTCCCGAACATTTTAGTAAAACTTTTAGTGAATTTTCTTTAAAAAAAAATCACTAATGGGGAGATCCCGACTTTCGAATTTTGAAAAAATTTCTTTAAATGAGCGCTATTTAGGACCCCTGGAACCCAAATCCGAGGTCGGTTTCAGACTTTATATGTTTATATATATATATATATATATATATATATATATATATATATATATATATATATATATATATATATATATATATATATATATATATATATATATATATATATATATATATTTATGTGTCACACACCTATAATTTAAAAAATAATGGACCGATTTTGATAAAACTGGGTGAGTACCTTCCTTTCGCAAGTGGCTTGGATAAGTTCGTTAGCCAGGAAAATCCGCCGAGGTTTTCCCGGAAAATTTTGTGTTTCCTTAACAAAGTAAGGGCAACCAAATTTCATAAGCAGGTTTATATGATTATAGGTAAGTAAAATTTAGTGAAAAAATTCCTTTTGCAAATGGCTTGGATAAGTTCGTTAGCCAGGAAAATCTACCCAGGTTTTCCCGGAAAATTTTGTGTTTTCTTTCGAAAAAAAATTATATCTCCGGAATTAACAAAGTAAGGGCAACCAAATTTGGTATGAAGGTTTATATCCTTATAGGTAAGCTACTTACCAAAATTTAGCTCTGTAAGTTAAAGGACAAAAAAGTTACAGGCATTTAAAGAAAAATAAATTTGGGTTTTCCTCGAAACGTCAAAAGTCGCGATTTTAAAAGTCAAAATTGGTAATATTTAGGCAATGAACCTAATATGAGCTATGGAAGGAAAATGTCTCAAGAATAATGTTTTACAAAGCCCGAAGTCTTAGTTTCAATCGTCATTGTCCTTCATTTTACTAAAATATTCCCAGAAAATTCATTTCAAATAGACCCTTTCTCTGATGCTTTGGCTGTCGGTTTAGTTAAGTTGATGCTTTCGCTGTAGGTTTAGTGAAGTTTATGGTTTAACGGTCTATAATTTTTAGCTGATTTTCGTGGAACAAATTCGTTACTGCATTTGAGCATTTTTTATCGAAATATGATGCATGTTTGTAAGAAAAAATCTGGACGCAGTAAGTGTGTTTTGGCAGCAAATTTTCATTAAATCGTTCAAATTTCAATAACTCAATTTGCTGTTAACGTAAGTTTTGTTGGTTAGGAAACCAACATTTAACTTTATTTTCGGAAAATTTTTGTATGAACGCAGCAAGGGCGTTTTGGTTGCGAATTTTCATTAAATGTTTCAAATTTCAATAACTCAATTTACTATTAACCTAAGGTTCATTGGCTAGGAGACCAGTTTTCTCAGAAACATTTAAAGTTTATTTTCCGAAAATTTTTGTATATTTTCAAATAATTATTTTGATAAAATATGATAGATTGTTGCTACTATATAGGTTATACCGGTAACCAAATTGATGCCTGCTCGCATTAGAGCGATATATTTGTAATTGAAAACATTTTTATGAAAATTCACTTCCATAACGCACTTGCTGCGTCCAGAGTTTTTTTCTAATTAAAGTAGGTTAGTTTGGAAGGAATGTTAGAATACATGCTACAGACATAAAACAAGGCTAGTTTACTGTTTGGCCTAGCAGGCGACTATGTTTGAATCAACTTGTATAACCTCCACCATTTGTTAAAACCAACAGAAGTTGCAATAACATTTCTATTACATGTTTAAGTGGGATCATGAATAACACTATTCAATTAAAACGAATGAAGATAAATAGGTAATAGAGTATCTGAAGTGGAGGTTATTCCAAAAAAATATGTATTCTTGATTTACGGATTGCGTGTTTTTCATTTGTTTGGTTTTCTTAATATTTGTGACAGCTGGAAGTTCAGATTGTTATTACGATAAAAACTAGCTGTCGACGAGGAGTGGTAATATTATTGAAATTTCCAGCGTGGTGCAATATGTCTGTTATTGCTGTCGCAGAATGGTAGAATTCCAAGATTTAAACAATCAGCATATCATAGTGAAAGGTGAAATGGAAGTAGGTCGCGGTGACAATGGTGCAGAGTCCGTACAGGAAGCCCAACAGGTGCAAGTTGGTGGAAAAGTTGTTATCGCGTGATCTTATTTGATCTATTAGGCTCTATCCCGTACCTATGAGAGATGCGCCCTTATTTTTCGGATTGTATTTCAACGCTGAATCAAATATGTGGATATGTTTGTTTCGTGAAAAAAAATATAACCTGACCTATAATATGGATGTAATAATCTTAGTGAATTTTCTTTAAAAAATTCACCAATGAGCAGATCGTGACTTTTGAATTTTGAAAAAAAAAACTGATTTATATATATATATATATATATATATATATATATATATATA
Organism: Tillus elongatus; assembly: GCA_964006375.1. Taxonomy (NCBI): domain Eukaryota; kingdom Metazoa; phylum Arthropoda; class Insecta; order Coleoptera; family Cleridae; genus Tillus; species Tillus elongatus. The sequence goes on along the minus strand of OZ023262.1, from coordinate 63,719,374 downwards.
TATATATATATATATATATATATATATATATATATATATATATATATATACTCATAGTCATTTTGATGAATGCGAGGTTAAGCACGCGGGCTGTTATAATTACATCAATCTTTTTTAAATAATCTAACGATGTTCTTAACAAAATGACTATGTAAATGCGGCGATTGAAGGCTGATGTTCATATGTGTATGTAAATGTCTTATGTACAATGTCCACAGGCCTGGTTACACAGCGACACAATTGGTGTGATTCAGTTATTGGCTTCTGTTGAAGTGTCAATTGGATACGTAATACATTGAGCATGGTATAACCAAAAACTTTCGTAATTGCTATATATATATATATATATATATATATATATATATATATATATATATATATATATATATATATATATATATATATATATATATATATATAACTATAACAGGATTTATAACACGGCATTTCTGTACTATACAAGGAGAAGGGTTAAGGGCAAAGCCGCAAGGAGACAACCGCATACACGTGTTTCAAGCTTATTAGCCATCATCAGTACGGTATAGCCAGGTGAAGATGGGAACACTCTGGATAAAGATGTAGGTGATTTTTTTGCCTCCGTGGCTTTTTTGGTTGTTTCCCTCGGATTGAGGGTCTTTCAAATGTTGCTGAAAATGTGCGCTGGTTGCCTGTTGTGACTACGTGTGTTTTTGCATCTTCATCCAGAGTGTTCCCATCTTCACCTGGATATACCGTACTGATGATGGCTAATAAGCTTGAAACACGTGTATGCGGTTGTCTCCTTGCGGTTTTGCCCTTAACCCGTCTCCTTATATATATATATATATATATATATATATATATATATATATATATATATATATATATATATATATATATATATATATATATATATATATATATGTATATATATATATATATATATATATATATATATATATATATATATATATATATATATATCTCCGGAAATAACAAAGAATGGACAACTAGATTTGGTACGTATGCTTGGATTATAAAGAGTAAACCATATACCAAAACTAAAGCCTGTCAGTTAAAACACAAAAAGTTTCAGGCATTTAAAGAAAAAAAGGGCTTTTTCTCAAAACGTCAAAGTCGCGATTTAAAACGTCAAAATTGGCAATATTTAAGCAAAGAATATGAAATGAACACGGGTTATGTAAAGATAATGTCACAAGAGTATTCTACAAACCCTTAAGTTTCAGCTTCGACTGTCATTGTCCTTCATTTTACTAAAATGTTTCCAGAAAATTCATTTCAAATAGACCCTTTCTCTGCAGCTTTGGCAGTAGTTTTGGTTAAAATTATGGTTTAACGGTCTATAATTTTTAGCTAATTTTCACAGAAAAAAATTGGTTAATAAGGAAACCGCGACTTTTAAAATTTAAAAAGATTTCTTCAAATGAGTGTATAACGAAAATTTATTATTTTCAGTTATTTCACCGACGAGTAGTCGGTTCACATAAGTCTCAGAGAGCAGGTTGACTTTGGGCACTAGTTAATCACTCACATAAATTACGCAAACTAGGAATCGAAAGAAGCATGTCAGTTCAAGTAGATTTATTTTAAAAAGTAAAAGCTTACGGCAGGACAATTAAATTTGTAATTAAGAAATGAGTATCATTTTAAAATCAATATAAACAAATTAAATGCAATAAAATATCAATTAAATATCAATTAAAATAATTTTACATTAGGCTGTCCTTCTGCATGTGCAGAAAAAGTCAACTATAAATGAATGTTGAAAATTTACACAATCCAAAGGCAAAGTGAATTTAGACTAATTTTAAAACAGAGTTACGATAAAGTGAGGCATTTTATTAAGGTAAAGCTATGCAAAGATGAAACGTCATATGGAAAAAAAATGAAGCAATGGTTAGTTTTCGCACTTTAGCGACACTTAGCTTGAATTCCGATGTATATGCTGCTATCTCCTGGTTTTGATGTGCACCATATACATCCTTGCTCAGCTGGAATCTGTGTCTTGCCCTCTTCATGGATAATTCAGTTGTAATGGTGGGTACTAGAGTGCCTGCTTCTGCTACGGTTATTGCAGGTGTGGCTTTGAGTGTTTATTGCCTCCTTCAGGTAACTTGTTACTGCCTTCCTTAGATGTTCATTATGTTACTGCCTTCCTTAGATGTTCATTATATCATGGTGTGGATAATTTCTCACTACCTCCTTTAGATGATTTGTCACTGCCTCCTTCAGACCTGATTTAAACATGTGGATTAGTACTGTTTTTAGACAATTAAAATCTCCCGCAGTGTGACAGTATATGTGTCTTTTCTGACTTGTATGTAATTCGGCTAACGGTATTAGAATGGTTTTCAAGCAATACTAAGTTGTATCAATAAGTTACGAGAAACCAATAAAACGGTTACTTTTAGACAAATTTGTTAACAGACAAAAATTTTAGATAATGAATGCAGCTTCAAAATGAGGTAAGTTAGGTTAGAAAAAATTAATATCCCTAAAAGTTCTGGCGATTACAAGTATATCCATGAAACCTACTTCCGGTTTGCGAAATTTGTTTTTTCACACATAATGTGTCTAAATAAGCTCAAGTCAGTTGCCAAAGTTCGTTGAGATAGCTCAATTCTTTACCGAGTTATAAACAAAAAACGGTTTTTTCTCTTAAACTTTGAGGGTCTATAACTCAAAACCTAAAAACTTTATACCTAACTTTTTTCCACAAATCGCCATCATTTGATCACACGAATCTAGAGTTAAGCGTTGTCGGTGTAATTACCGGACACTATATATATATATATATATATATATATATATATATATATATATATATATATATATATATATATATATATATATATATTTATATATATATATATATATATAAACACAGATCGCCCTATTAGTGAATTTTTCTTGTTAAGAAAAATTTGCTAAAAATACGAAAATACGCCACAAATTTGAAAACTTTTTTGCACTGGCTTAATGTGTGAATTTAGCAAATAAAAGATACTACTACTATATTATATATATATATATATATATATATATATATATATATATATATATATATATATATATATATATATATATATATATATATATATATATATATATGAACATTTCACAAGGGTATAGAAAAGAATGTTAAGCTAGTCGCTATACGTGATAGAAAGTTAAGGCAGATGATCTCTAGTGAGTAGGGGAGTAGGAAGATTGAGGTCCGTAAATCAATCTACAAGAACTCATGTACTTTTATTCATTACTCTACGGAGTAGACACTTTGAGGCTTTGGAGTTTCTTTGTTTTATATTTTCTTAAAACACAATCAACTCCTTTAAGTACTGGGAAGATTAGGGTACCTTAAAAATGATTCCAAAATGGAAACCAAATCGTCGAATTTCAACACATTCTGGATGGAGTTTCATCCGAGAACGAAGTATTTGTTAGTCCTAGTTGCGCTAAAGTTTATGATCCCACTTTTAGCGAATTTTATTTTAATGAAAATTTGCTACCTATTGTTTGTTATGTAAAGTTAATGTTTAACAAAAGGCCAGTTAAAGCAGGTACCACATTTTTATTTAAATATCCCGAACGCTGTCGGTAATTGCAAAGTTGTCTCATAGAGAGTATTTGTGGGATCGAAGTAGAGTTGGTATCGGCGGGCAGCGTCGGCGTTGTCGGCAGTTTAGAGAATGGCGTCGGAGAGAACGTCGCCGGCTTGCGCTCTTGGTGGTGTGCGTTATTGATTCCCGCATCGCCGCGACGCGCGCGACGTAGCTTGGACTACTGGGCCATCCGTGTCGGGCGCCCACCAACACACTGACACACACAGTTACGCTCGGCTCTCGACCGTGGCGTGTGCTCTAGGTCTGGTCCGACGGATGCGACTTCCTAGGTGAGCAACGAACGCGTGGAGTGGATGCCTCGACGGAGGGCGGCGCTTGGCGCGGTATGACGAGCGAAGCAGCGGCTACAGAGCCGCTGACCACCGCCGAGACTACCCTCAGCCCCCACGACTATGAGTGCCTCAAGGTCCGCAAGTATTGGGCCTTCCTCGCTTCCAGCATCAGCACCTTCGTCGTCGGGCTCCTGGTGGTATTGGTATGGCGCTTGTTCGCCTTCATCTGCTGCCGCAAGGAGGCCGAGTATGGCCCCAACGACCCCAAGCAAAAAGAACAGAAGGCTGCGCGACAGGGCAAGCAGGAGTTCGAGGGGACGTTTATGACCGAGGCCAAGGACTGGGCGGGAGAACTTATCTCTGGACAAACTACCACCGGCCGTATCCTGGTAAGAATCTAAGAAGTGTTAGCTATGCTGTCTGATCCAGAGATCTCTTTTTGCCGCACTGTTTACACTTGCGCGCACATCGCCTTAATGAACTGAAGAAGATACCTGAATAATATTACCCGTTAAAACAAAGAAGATGTCAAATACATTGTTGACAACAGGATCTTTTCTTACTGGCACACAAAAGTTTATTGGGCGCTACTTCCCTTTCTTAAGTCTAATATGCTCAATCTGACTTGACTCTTTTTTCTTATGTAGCATTGATGTTCAAACATATGCTACTTATCTACTTCTTGTAGGTAGCGAATATTGTGCGATGTATTAATACAAAATTCAATTAATGACATGTTCTGATTAGTCGCCATAACCTTGCGCAATGCTGTTGTCAATAAACTGGCCAATTTTTTTTTCTTTTATCAATACACATTAATACAGTTCTAAAATTAAATATGACGTTCATTTATATAAAATTTAAGAGCTTACATATACTCAACCTCAATTGCTAATTACTTAAAACTAATTATGTCATTGTGGTAGAGATTTGAAGGTTGACGCAAAATAAATGCGTCTCAGTTTTTACAGAAACATCAAAGTCAATATCACCTAAATGACCGTCCCCATAGAGAACTTGTGATCACCAAGAGAATTTAAGCATATTAGCTCGTCTACGACATCCATATTCTATTTTGTGGACAGTTAAGATAGCTTTGATTGCTTCTATATGTAAGGGGTAATTCAGATAATTTTTCCCTTCACTTTTAGCGAATTTACATAAAGAATTGAGAGGTAACGACCCTAAAACCCATATCCAGGGTCAGTTTCAGAGTTTCTATGTGTATAATATATATATATATATATATATATATATATATATATATATATATATATATATATATATATATATATATATATATATATATATATATATATATATATATATATATATATATATATATATATATTTGTTACGCAGGTTTATATCATTATGGGTAAATTATCTGACAAAATTTAGCTCTATAAGTTAATATATAAAAAAGTTACGGGCATCTAAAGAAAAATTAATTGGGGTTTTCCTCAAAACGTCAAAGTCGCGATTTAAAACGTGAAAATTGGCAAAATTTAGGCCAAGGATCTGAAACTAATAGGCGCTATGGAAAGAAAATGTCTCAAGAAGAATGTTTTTCAAAACGAGTCTCAAATTCAACCGTCATTGTCTTCATTTTACTAAAATATTTCCAGACAATTCATTTCAAATAGATCCTTTCTCTGATGCTTGGCAGTAGCCTTAGCTATACAGTTTATCGTTTAATGGTATACAATTTTTGTCGAATTTTCGAAAAAAATAAATAATGTTCAATATATCCGTTACAAGATACGAAAAAAAATTTGTATACATTAACCATAGGGTGTCTTGAGCTACATCTTAAAGAAACATTCTACAATCACAGGCTGGCCTATACGTCGTTCGTGATACAAATTCTCTTTTCTTTTAATCGAACACGCCTTATTGGATTCTTGCATTTTCCACCGAAATATAATAGATGTTTGTAAGAAAAGAAATTCGGGACACATCAAGTGCGTTATGGTAATTTTCATTAAATGCTTCAATTTTGAATAGCTTAATTTGCTATTAACCTATAAGGTTGATTAAGAAACGAGTTTTTTCAGGAACACTTTAAGTTTGCTTTTGGAAATTTTTGTACATTTTCAAACAATAAAGTTATTTTGATGAGACATGGCACATTGTTTTTACTGTATAGGTTATACTGGTAGCCAAATTTGTGGCCTACTTTCTTTAAAAAAAAACACGTATTTGCTATTAAAAACATTTAAATGAAAATTCACTACCATAACGCACTTGCTGCGTCCAGACTTTTTTTATTACACTGGAAAATTATTTCCGAAGGAGAAGTATGTTGGCCAGTTCTGAGTTAATTGCAAATTCTTCTAAAACATTCTATATTTTTAAAACTCATGAATTTATTTTTACGAAATTCAATTTATATATGTTGCCATTAAAATACATATACAACGTTCCAAAATTGAATTTTGTGAAATAATTGTAATCCAAGTTTTTCCGAAATTAAATTTACCAGGGTACCTCGGTCGTCCGGGGGTAAGAACGTGTGCCTCTCAACCGAAGGGTACTGGGTTCGATTTCCAGGGTCTCCCTTTTACTTTTTCATCATACACCGTAATGAATTAACATCAACCGAGGTTCTGGCATTGTGTTTGAGCAAATTGAATGCCTGCACGTTTCGCCCTTCGGAGGGGGCGTAAGACCGTCGGTCCGGTGTCCATGCGATGTTGGGCACGTTAAATATCCCAACCCTCCTTACGGAATGAAAGGGGTTCGGCAAAATTTCCAGTAAAACTGCTCACTCGCGTCGATGATGGGCCATAGTCGCAGAAATAGACCGACGTTGAAATTAAATAAAAAATTAACAGAATTTTGAAAATACTGCGAAATATATTCCTTGGTGATAGAAAGGGACATTACAGTGTGCTATAAAGTTAAATAGAATAAACAAAGATGGATTTATTCAATGATTTAATCCTTGGTATTGGTGTTTCTAATCTATATAGTTTCACAAGAGTGAGATATTGAATGATAGAAAACGTTGAGATGTTTTGGAGTGAATTGTTTATAAAAGTCAGCTATTTAAATTTAACACGCGCGCGCGTGTGTGTGTGTGCGTGCGGATGTGTACAGAGAAAGGGATAATATTGAAAGGATATTGAAAGGTCGTCCATCTTTCACACACTAAATTTAACCTATATACGTTTAAATTATATACTTAAATGGTAAAAGTGACATTATGTATTAGAAAACTTATGAAAATTCGTTACTATAACGCCCTTGCTGTGTCCCAACTTTTTTGTTATTAAAATAAAACAATAATAACAAATATACAATTCGTAGAGATTTTGTCAAGTTGAATCCACTTTCAGGAGAAACAATTAAAGAGTGGAAGTACCAAAGGCACTAAGTGCCAAATACATAAACTTTGAGATAATCAAGAAAACAGTTTTGCAAAGTGTATTTTTATTTTCTGCTTCACAATCATTTTATAATTTTTCCTAATGGAAATAATAATTTGTAGAAAATAAAGCAAATCTTTTTATTGCAACATTAAAGTTTTTAAAAGTTTGTTTAACTAAAAATAAAAAAATCTGAACGCAGCAAATCCGTTATAGTAGCGAATTTTCCTAAAAATGTTTTTAACGGCAAATATGTCTTGTTTTTACAAGAAGGACATTTGGTTAACAGTATAACTTATATAGTACTAACAATGTACCATATTTCATTAAAATAGCTTTGTTGTTTCAAAAAGTACAAACATTTTCAGAAAATAAACTTTAAAAGTTCCAGAAAAACTGGTCCGATTTTCCTGGCCAACGAATCTCTTTAAGCTATTTACACACCTAACAAGATATAATAATTCACAAACAGCTTTTGGACCAAAATTGAAAAAAAAAATAATGAAAATATCTTTTACAAAAATTCACCATTTTTTTAACATAAATTGCCTTCAGTAATGTTACACTAAATGATAATTTTCAGAAAAATTCGACAACTTTCTGTTTACAATAACTTGCTAAACATTCATTATTCATTACCAACATATCACAAAGACCTTACGAAAAATGATTTCTACGGAAACACTAAAAACATTTCTGCGAAAACATTTCAAATTCAGCCACTATTTGAGACTACCTGTATACGGCAGCTAGAGTTTTTCGACGAGTAATACAAACAAAAAGCTCTCTGAATGCGTCATTTCCATGGGGCTCCGCTATCTATGGATTAAAAAAAAACGCCGTATCACAATTTATGACGTGTGTTTGAAATATGTGCCAAAAACGTGAAAAGTTGCAAAACAATTGAAATAACTAAAAAACGATGAACGTTATGAATTCTTTTTCCTTACAAACATGTATTATAATGTTCTATTAAAAAAATAAAGCGTGTATAACCATCGACTTATGGGCCAGTCTGTGATTATCAAAATAGATTTATAAGATACAGCTTGAGACACCCTATAATTAACGTATATACTTTTTTCTCATATCTTGTATAATAACGGATATATTGAGTTTCACCGTAGAAATGTGTCACCCTGTATATATGTAAACAGCCAAAAACTGAAACTGACCCCGTATATGGGTTTAAGGGGTCCTAGTTCGCGTTCATTTGAAGAAATCTTTTTAAAATTCATAAGTCGCGGTCTTCTTAATAATGAATTTTTTCTATGAAAATTTGCTAAAATATACACCATTAAATTATAAACTCTATAGCGGAAACTACTGCCGAAACATCAGTGGATGGATTTTCCGAAAATATTTTAGTAAAATGAAGGACAATGATGGTTGAAGCTGAAACTTAAGGCCTTGTAAAAAACACTTATTACGATATTTTTTCGACAGAATCCGCATTTGCTTCAAATTCGTTGTCTGAGAACTGCAAATTTTGACGTTTCAAATCGCGACTTTGACGTTTCAAAAAACAAATTATAAAATTTTGTAAATATTTTTTCTGCTTCTTCTTGACTTTTTTGCGCCAAGAAAACTTAACCCTTGTATGTAATATTCAATTGGTTTTGTTAATCACACAAAATATTTTGTTCTTGTGCTTTCCTCTGATCACCAGTGGCACCCAAAATTTTTGTTGTTTCGACGCCTCCATGTCAGAGAAGGACTCTTTTATAAGAGGAGCTGTTGAATTTTGACAATCAATAGTAGGTATACTAGAGCGGCTCTGGAGCCACCACTCACCATCTAATCACTGCGCATGCGCGCAGTGACGTCACAGTGACGAAACAAGATGGCGGTTGGATAGAGGACCAATATGAGTCTAACCTGAGACGACGCCATCAAGGATGGCGTCCAAGATGGCGGCTGTCGGGCGCGAGAATTCAAAAATAAAATTTTTGAATTTTCTCGCGTCTTCCTAAAACGCCAAAGTGGCGATTTTAAACGTCAAAATACGGGTATGTAGAGAAAATGTCGGAAGAAACGTGTTTTACAAAGTCTGAAGTTTCGGCTTCAACCGTCATTGTCCTTTATTTTACTAAAATATTTGCAGAAAAATGATTTCAAATAGGCCGTGGTGCTAGTTCGTGCAGCTTGGTGGTGTAATTATTCCAGTATATTTGGCATTTGTCGTAAATTACTGGTTTAACGTGTATTCTTAATAGATTGTAGTAGTGAGTTCGTATTGTCATCCCTTCCGTGATTGCTCTTTTAGCAGCAATATCTGCCAGCTCACTGCCTATAATGCCAGAGTGTGAGGGTACCCAGAAGAATATAATGTTTGTAGATTGGCGTTCAAGATCGTGAGCATTATTTTGTATTTTCCTTGCTATATGGGCCTTGGTATATATGCTACTTATTTCATTCACGGCCAATTTAGAGTCTGTACAGATGACTGTTTTCATTGCACGGTGGGAAATGTCTTTTATACTATTTATGGCTTGCAGAATTGTAAAAAGTTGAGCTGTGCCAATGCTGATGTCAACGGGTAATTTAATAGGCTGCTCAGAGGAGGCCAATGTCACTATCGCTTCACCCACCCCATGTCGTGACTTAGAGGCATCGGTGTACATTACCAGTTCGGGTTTACAATGTTTACAGTGTTTCTGTAATTATTGCCTGTATTGTTACATTGGTTACAGTGTTTTGGTTTGTTTAGGTAATATTAGTGATGTGTTACAGTCTAATTGTAGTTGTGGCCATGGTGATGTATTTGATTTCGGATTTTCAGTGGTTTCTGTGAAATCGATTTGGTAGATGTCTTATAATATTTCTGATATAAGACGTAGTTTATTGGCGAAGTTGGACCGCTGATGGCTATGACATTGGGTGTCAGTTGGGACTGAGCGAACAGGATTACTTACGTGGTTTATTGGTGAAGTTGGATCGCTGATGGCAGTGGCATTGGGTGTCATAGAACTGAGAGAACAGGATTATTTACTGAACGAGAAATTCTTAAATCATATGTCAAAATTAGCAATTGGCGTCTTCAAAAGAGCGGCAGCTCATTTGACTCTCTGCATACTGGCTGCAGGATTTGTTCTTGATGGTGTAGGGAGGCGGATGGATTCCTGGAGGACTTGTTCTAAACTCACCGAGACAATCCTCGTAGCTGTATTTTGTATGTTGTTTAGTGGTTTTACTATGCATTTGCATACATGATTGCACCATAATCTATTTTAGATCGAATTATTGTTCTGTAATATATATATATATATATATATATATATATATATATATATATATATATATATATATATATATATATATATATATATATATATATATATATATTATATATATATATATATATATATATATATATATAACACCAAGGATTCAAAAAATACTTCACCAATCGAAACCAAATTTGGCAATTCCTTTCTTTTGTTAATAGCTTGGGCGAGTTCGTTAGACAGTTTTGACACTCAAATACTTTTATAAAAAAAAAAAAAAACGAAAAATTGTTTGAAAACGCAATATCTCATAAATTACTAGAAATAGGTAACTAAAGCTTTACACGCACATAGATATCGTAAGTGGTCCTGCCTACCAAATGTTAACTCAATTGCTTCAGTAAATTTTGAGCTATAACTAAATAATTAATAATCTATTTATTATATGACCTGAAATTAACTCTGAATGGGTGCCTATAATACCATAATGTTAGACAAGATCAGACAGATATATCAGGGTTCCGCTGCCGTTGCAAACAAAAGCTCCAAATCGAACTTCAAACGAACAGGCTACAAAAATTACCTCTGAATGGGTGCCTATAATACTATAATGTTAGACAAGATCAGACATATATATCAGGGTTACGCTGCCGTTGCAAACAAAAGCTCCAAATCGAACTTCAAACGAACAGGCTACAAAAATTACCTCTGAATGGGTGCCTATAATACTATAATGTTAGACAAGATCAGACATATATATCAGGGTTACGCTGCCGTTGCAAACAAAAGCTCCAAATCGAACTTCAAACGAACAGGCTACAAAAATTACCTCTGAATGGGTGCCTATAATACTATAATGTTAGACAAGATCAGACATATATATCAGGGTTACGCTGCCGTTGCAAACAAAAGCTCCAAATCGAACTTCAAACGAACAGGCTACAAAAATATGTCACAATAAACAATCAGTGGGGTTGCCATTTGCCAAAACTCTCATCTGAATCTGAAGATATCATAAAAAAATATGTGGTAATAAATAATTTTTTTTAACGAAAGTGATTCAACTTGTTTAAAGGCAATCTAGAACTACGTTTTATTATGTATAAATATTAAGCTTCCCATTCTTCACGGTATTTAAAAGCCATCTTCCTCTCCTAGTTTAATCTGAAAATGCCAGCGGAAGGGGGGAAGTCGACCTTCTTCCACTTTGTTTACAAACGCCATAAACAAAGAAGAAGGAGATAACCTCGAAATCGACCCCGCTAATCTGCTAATACTTTAGAATGGATAACAACTACCTATATTCTAAGGTTAATGTTCATACAAAGATATTTAGTGTAAATTATTAACATTTTAATTTCAAAATTGTGTATTGTTTATCTATCTTTATTTCATTTTCAAAAAGTATGGATACAGCAATAGTAAATAGGTGTTGAAAAGAGTATAGGTGCCGCAAATTTGTTTTATAAAACAATTTGTTATTTGGTTGCCAAAACTGGTTCGATTGAGTTGAGTAAAACGGATTATCCAAGCGACTAATAAGGAAAAATACCTGCCACGTTTATAATTTGGCAGGTATATTCTTTTTGTAAATTAAATTGAGTTTTCGGTTAGCAAACGGGGGCTTTTTAGAAGAAAAAAAAACAGAAACATGCTAAGCTCTCTTTCTGGGTGCACAAACCACAAGAAAAATTTCTGGCAAACAGCCCCCAAGAAAGGTGCGGGTCCTGTTTACCCCGCCCAGAAGCCTATTAACCGCAGGTCCCGTAGCTTTCTCGGGGGTTGTCCCAAACATTTTTTCTTGTTTACATTTTTCTTGTTTATGCATTGAGGGCGGTTGTAGGCATGCACAAGGGGAAGGAGAACCCCTGCGACAAAGAAGCAAACCAAGAATTTCATTTTTTGTTTAAACTGTTACTCCATTTTGTTTGTTTAAATTTTTTTTCAAAAATGAAATTGAAGTTGCTTTGCTCACATAGAGAGCTACAATATTTTATCATTTTCAAAAAGTATGGATCCAGCAATAGTAAATAAGTGTTGAAAAGGGTCTGAAGGGTAGAAATATATCAAACCCGATAACGCAATTTCCCATTCGGCTAAATTCTTTACTCTTAAACCATAGTAAAATCTATGTAAACGCAGCGTGGGTACTAAATTAAAGAAAAATAACATAACGAGCTTCGCGGATAACGACAAATTGGTTCTAAAAAACTTTTGTTGTTGTTTTGTTTGCAAAATCTAGTTCGATTGGATTGACTAAAACAAACCCATCTATGCAATTAAGAAGGAAAAATGCCTGCCATATTTATAATTTGGCAGGTACATTCCCTTTGTTAATAATTAATTTTTTTTCTGGGAAACTTTTGTAACTTTAATGAAATTTGTAAGACAATTTTTTAAAAGAGACTTGCAGTACATATATCTATACAAATTATAATCTCCAAGGTCCATCTAAATTTGAAGAATGAGTTTAAAAAAGATGCCTTGCTAATAGTGTACAATTCACTACTATATTGCACTTGATGCGCCCCGAACTTTTATGATAATAGAGAGATATCGATGGTAACACTTTCGAAAAATTCTTCAAATCAACGCATCTTAGGACCTCTAAAACGGATCAACAAGGTCGGTTTAAATTTAAAGTGTTAATTTTAATAATATGCCGTATAACACAAGTGTACAATTCTTATGAAAATTCACTACTATTTGATAAAAGGTAAAATAAAGGCAAAAAGATAAATAGGGAACGCAGTTATAAATGAGTGAAGATTGGAACCTGTGATGAGCACTGATAAGTACAATTTGGGGAACCCAATTCATCACAATACAGTTTTTAGACCTGACGATCGTTTCCCTAACAAGCGTCATTAGAGGGATAAATAAACTAAGCGAATAAAGACTAGAACTCCTATTTATATGTTAGTTGTCAAGTAGTTCAGACCAGCGTGCTCTACGAAGGTATACAGACAGACCCCCCCCCCACTGTTGATTTTTAAATTCCTCTAATTAAAACTGCATACCTGCTTTTGTAATACTGCGTATCGTTATCCAATATTCCTTCTAAGAAGGACACACTGATTATTAGGATAACAGTGGATAACAATTAGGATAACATACAAAAATTAAACTGGCTGAAGGCGAGCTTTTAATATCGTTTGATGTGACATCGTTGTTTCCCAGTGTTCCCATAAAAGAAACGCTAACGTATTTAGCCCATTTGTTAAAAAAATTCGGGACGCAGCAAGTGCGTTATAGTAGCGAATTTTCATAAGGATTGTACACTATTATTATACGGCATATTAGTAAAGTTAATACTTTAAACTTACACAGACCTTGAAGATCGATTTTAGAGGTCCTAGCACACGCACATTGGAAGAATTCTTTCGAAAGTGTTACCATCGATATATGTCTATTATCAAAAAAATCTTGCATTCTAACTTCTTTTGAGTACATGCCCAAAACTCATTTTTCTATGTGGCTAAAGAATTAAATTTTGCTATATCTGTAGATAGTATAAGTCCCTTTAAAAGAAACTTGCATTACAAATTTCATTAAAGTTATGCAAAAGACTTTCAGAAGGAAACTTAATTCATATTTAGAAAAGTAAAATATCTTCCAAATTGCAAACGTAACAGTTATTTTTCCTTATTAATCGCCAGTATGATTTCGTTTTAGTCAACCTACTCAAACCGGTTTTTTCAATAACAATAACAAAATTATAATTTCAGACTCAAAGGTGACAAACTTATTCAGGCGTTTTAAACAAAAATGAGATCTTGTTCAAAACTTATGAAGTCTGTGCATTATTGTTTTTCGAATGTCAAAATAAAACATAAAAAAACATACATTCATCAAGCTCGATTCGATCGCGTAACCTTCTGTTTAGGAGGCAACGACGCTGTCCTCGGCGCCATCTAAGTATACTTCAACAAACGTTTTATTTGCGTGATACCTTAGATCGGCTTCATGCCCGGGATAATATATTTAAAGTATACGTAATTAATTACAGAATTATTAGGATTACAATTGAAACACATCCCACGACTGTTTCAGTCTTATATGACGTCTCATGTTTAAGTTTAACGATAAAAGAAACTATTTTAGGATCATTTTTATAGAGACTTGGCTTGATTTTGTTTACATTTCTAGTATATTATACGACAGCATAATATATCTACGCTGCGCTAAAACTGTATTTGAGGCCGTTCATAAAGCTACAATTATAGTGTCTTTTAATAATTGATTTAATCTCCCAGTTAAATAACAATCAATTGGCAAATTTTCAATTTCATATCTTCTGTCATTTTCCATAATTGCGGCCGAGATTTCACGATTCTTGATTCATGTCTGGCATTTTCCATAATTGTAGCCAAGACTGCACGATTGTTGGTTCGGGTATTATGTTTTATGCCTGGTATATATTTAGTTTGGTTACCGTTGATGTATGGTTTATACCTGTTGTATGAATCAATCTACGCGTGGCAGTTAACTACTGTGTCTGTCAGGCATTGGATTTTAACCATTTTAAGTCGTTTCAATGCATGGCTTTGGGATTTTATTTTTAATTTGGAAAAAACTAAATATTGTGTACCAAATTACTAAAAATTCACATAGGTTTCTTTGCACTATTCTATCCACATGTAAAGTCTCATTCCAGCTACTCTGATACTTACAAAAATATAGCGTTTTCAAAAAGTTTTCCACCGGAAACACTAGAGTATAAAGGTTGATTAACAAACTCGACCTATGTTTTCGCCCAAACAAGATTTTTGCCAAGTTTGATTGAAATCAGTTTAGTATTTTTTGAGTTATCGCTTGGAAACATATATATATATATATATATATATATATATATATATATATATATATATATATATATATATATATATATATATATATATATAAACATAAAAAATTTAACGGACCTTGCTTTTGGGTTCTAGGGACCCATATTTGCGCTCCTCTGAAGAAATTTCTCCGAAAGCTTTTCATCGTGACCTCTCTAATCGCAAATTTTTTTAAATCAAAATTCGCTAAAATGAACAACATAGATGACGAGGTCTGCAGAGAATATGTAGCAGTCTAAAACGTCAAAATTGTGCAACATTTAGACAAAGAACCTGAAACAAATACGGCTTATGTAGAGAAAATGTAACAGGAAACGTGTTTTGCACAGCCTTAAGTTTCAGCGCCTTCATTTTACTAAAATATTTGCAGAAAATCATTTCTAATATAACCTTTCTCTGATACTTTGGCAGTAGTTTTAGTTATAGAGTTTATCGTTTAATGTTCTATAATTTTTAGCGCATTTACATAGAAAAAATTCGCTGTTAAGAAGACCGCGACATTTGAATTGTGAAGAGATTTTTTCAAATGAGTGCGAACTGGCCCCCCCTAGAACCCACATATAGAGGGTGAAGCATTTCTATGGTATAGCTCAATATATATATATATATATATATATATATATATATATATATATATATATATATATATATATATATATATATATATATATATATATATATATATAATTTGTGCAATGTTAGTACCTAATTTGAGTTGTAAAACAGCTAGGAGCATATGATGATAATATATTAATATTGCCAGCTTTAGAAGACACATAATAATCACAAACTCGTGCGCTGTTAATTAAGAATTTATGTCACCACATTTGCGCAACTGGTTTAATTATAATACTTGTATGCACGTCGAACATTTTACACCTTTAGCGCTTATAGTGTTCTATAATAGCCTTGTCTTCAGAGATTTTTTAACGAGAAAAGTTTTTAGTTTAAATGTAAACTAAAAAAAAACCAAAGTACATACTAATACTACCTATTTAGAATTACTATAGTGTTATAAAGCAAGGATTTAATTACTTTTATAAAAAGAGAAAAGTAAAATTTTTGAGATCCTGTCCACAAGATACATAATAATATCTAATAATTTTTAATTAATATGTTCAAGGTGTGCTCAGCTGGAATTTAAACAACTGTAATTGTCTTCAAATAACTAGAATTGCTTCATTTTAAGCAACTTTTTCGTAAAGATTCACTATTAAGGATATCGCGACTTTTATGTTTTGATAAAAGATCTTCAAATGAGCTGAACTAACCCCGTCCGAATCCATATTTGAGGTCAGTTTTAAGTTTCATATGTTTATATACCAAAACAATAGCTCCACCCTACAACTTTAAAACCAGAAGTATCCCCAAACTGATCGAGGTCGAAAAAATCCCGATTGTTTAAACAAGAGAGATGATAGCCTTCGACTTTCGACTGCGTGGGAACTTAATATTATATCCTCACTACAAATAGGCGAAGCATCCTTTTACCTTACCCAACAAATACTTTTAATCCGCCTAATACAGTAACTGACATAATTCACCTTATCAGACCCACTAATGACACCGATTACGACTCAGGTGGAAACCCTACCAGAAACAATACAAAACTTCCAAATGGCCGTCAGATCTCTCTTAGGTCTGAGGTTGAACACACTGAGACCTTAGAGAGGATATCCAGTGAAATTTGTGGAGTAGACATATTGAGGTCCCGTAATAAAACTACGACCACCTAACTCACCCTTATCCATCGTTCTAAGTAGTAGGCATATTGAGAGCTTATACTTGCATTTATATTTCCTCAACCACTGAAAAATTACTCCAAAACGGAAGTCGAAACATCGAATTTTAACAAATTGTGATATATATATATATATATATATATATATATATATATATATATATATATATATATATATATATATATATATATATATATATATATATATATATATCACACCGGTAACTCAAAAAATAATGGGCCGATTTTCACTAAATTTGGTGAATACCTTCCTTTTGCAATTGGCTTGGATAAGTTCGTTAGCCAGGAAAATCAGAACAGGTTTTCCCGGAAAATGTTGTGTTTTCTTTCAATTTTTTTTAATATATATCCGGAAATAACAAAGTAAAGCAACCAAATTTCGTACGCGCGTTTACACCGTTATAGGTAAATTACGTAACAAAATTTAGCTCTGTAGGTTTAAAACCAAATAAGTTATAGACATTTAAAGAAAAATAAATTGTGGTTTTCCTCAAAACGTCAAAGTCGCGATTTAAAATCACAAAATTGGCAACATTTAGACAAAGAACCTGAAACATACAGGATATGGATAGAAATGGTCTCACGAAGAATGTTTTACAAACCCTGAAGTTTTAGGTTCAATCATCATTGTCCTTCATTTTACTTAAATTTTTCCCGAAAATTCAATACAAATAGGACCCTTTCTCTGATGCTTTGGCAGTAGTCTCAGCTATAGAGTTTATCGTGTGCTATGGTATATAATTTTTGTCGAATTTAAGTAAAAAATCAATAAAGTTTAATATATCCGTTATTCTACAAGATATGAAAAAAATTGTATACATTAATTATAGGGTGTATTGAGCTACATCTTAAAAAATATTTCTACAATCACAGGGTGGCCCATAAGTCGTTGGTGATACAAATAATTTTTTTTAGTCGAAAACGCCTTTTATTTTTGCATTTTCCATCGAAATATAATGCATGTTTGTAAGAAAAGAAATTCGGGACGCATCAAGTGCGTTATGGTAGTGAATTTTCATTAAATGCTTCAAATTTGAATAGCTCAATGTGCTATTAACCTATAAGGTTGACGAAAAACCAGTTTTTCGGGAACACTATAAGTTCTTTCGGAAATTTTTGTACATTTTCAAACAATAGAGTTATTTTGATGAAACATGGCACATTGTTTCTACTATATAGGTTATTCTGGTAACCGAATTGATGCTTGCTTTCTTAAAAAAACACATATTTGATATTAAAAACATTTTAATGAAAATTCACTACCATAACGCACTTGCTGCGTCCCGACTTTTTAAAATAAAGTGTTCCAAAAGCTTCTCATCGCGGTGTGAATTATTTTAAGATTCGCTTTTTCCATAGTCTACTACGATCACAAATAAGACGCCAAAAATGGTTAAAGCAATATGCCTAATAAGGCATTTTTTTTACGAAAAAAACAAACAAATATCTCTATAGATTTAGTCACATCTGCAACGCTCCCAAGTTTCAATATCGTAAGTGATACCGAATGTTCACAACTTGAGTGCAAAAAATGAAAAATCGACTATTTGAGAGTGCTCTGCGTAAACGCTACTCTGTCTTATAAATATTAGATTGCCAATGGATTAAAAGTCATCTAGTGTATCAATTCACACAATATCATCCGTATATCTGGGTTCGTAATAGATACGAAAATATCGAAAAACGGAGCCCGACGACTTTCTTACTACATACGCCACGAAGTCTTAAAAATAAGTCGATTCTTGGTTCTAATATGCAGGAAATAATGCATCGTGCTTAATATAAATCAATTCAATTCAAATAACTCGATAACACTAATTTCATTCTTACTTTTTTTATAGGCTAATACAGACAAAACAAGGAAAGATAACACAAAAAACCTCGGTGGTTCAGTGGTAAGAACGTGTGCCTTTGAACCAAATGGTACTGGGTTCAATCCCAGGGTTCTCCTTTCACTTTTTCAGTACATACTGTATCATTAACACTAACAGAGGTTGTGGCATTGTATTTTAACAAGTTAAATGTCTGCACGTCTCGCCCTTCATAGAGGGCGTAAAGCCGTCGGTCTCGTGTTTATGCAATGTTGGGCACATTAAAGATCCCTACCCTCCTTACAGAAAGGCAGGAGTTCGGCAAAATAGTGAGCTGATACTGCTCCCTGGCGTCGGTGATTGGCATAGTCGCGGAAACAGACCGACGTTAAAGAAAGAAACACGCACGAAAACATAACAAAAGAAGTATTGAGTAAAAATTAAGAATTTTTGATTGTTTCGATTTCAATTAGAACACCTTGTGCCGCAATACTTTTTCCAGTCTCTTCCAACAGTTGCCGGTGACTTTTCGCAGTTATCCGGCGTAATAGATCTACACGTGTCAATATTTTCTTCTTTTAAACCCTTCACATTGGCTGCACGATCTCGATAAACCTTTTCTTTGAGGGTACCCCAAAGGAACAACTTTACAAAATTCAAAAGACGGGATCTCCTCATTAGTGAATATTTTTTAAATAAAATTCACTAAAAAAGTCGGGACGCAGCAAGTGCGTTATGGTAGTGAATTTTCATAGAAATAATCTGGCAGCAAATATTTTTTTATAATTTTTTTTTCGTCTAATATAAAGATAGAGATATACATTTTGGCACATAGTTTCCTTTTAATATCGTAAAGTTACGTACCAAATTTGGTTACCATAGCTTTTTTACTTCTTGAGATAAAAAGTTTTTCCAAAAGAAAACTCAAATTTTTTCGGAAAACCTGGTGTAATTTTCCTGGCTAACGAACTGATTCAAGCCATTTACAAAATGAAGGTACATACCAAATTTCATCAAAATCGGACCATTATTTTTTGAGTTTTCGGTGTGATACGTACATACATACATACATACATACATACATACATATATATATATATATATATATATATATATATATATATATATATATATATATATATATATATATATATATATATATATTTATTTATAATCAAACATTCAAACTGACATTCGATATGGGGCCCGCATTTGAAAATTTTTTCCGAAAGTCTTACCCTCGATACCTCTCTATTTGATATTTTCTAATGAAAATTCACTACAAATAATAACAATTTTAATATCCACGTTGTAAATGCTGTAATTTTAATTAAGTTAGACTGGTGTTTAAATACTTTTCTTCACTTTCGTTGCTTCATTGTCACATTGGTTGTTTATGTCAGGAAACAAAGAGGAAACTAAATACCAAGTTACTTTTATTGATCAAACAGTGGTGGGTTTAACAGATAAAGCGAAAATTTAGGTTACACGTCGGGTGGTCTTGATATTGATCTTTTGCTGGTGTTCGACTAAAAGTCAGGAAACCGCTGTGTCAAGGTAGGTTTAATTAAAGATAATTTAACCAATTTCATGTAAATATTATGTCGGTCATCTTAATTAACTTCGATTACGTCTATTAATGTTATAAATCGACGTTTCGGGCCTTAATGTACATTGTTGCAATTACTTAAAATACACCTAATAATAGATGAGCACACGCAGAACCAATAAACTGTGTCATATTGATTTAGTCCCTATTTTAAGACAGTTAATGGCAGTGAACATAAATAAGACTAGTGAAATCCTAAGGCGTACCCGTTTTTGAATTTCGTAAACTAGAGGAGATTAAGTGAGGATACTTAACTGGAGGTAGAAAATGAGCCTGGACGCATCAAGTGCGCCATGGTAGCCAACTTTCATAGCTGATAATTTTTTAGCTTTGATTGAGATATTTAAAAATTTGGCTTAAAAAGTTAATACAAGGAAAAAATCCAGGTGTAAACTATATAGCAGCGGAACTCTGAAATTATTCTGTAAAAAGGAAAGCAGAACTTTCTCCAGCTGATTACCAAATGTTATAAATTGAGACAAAAAGCCACCGCTCGACAATAAGCGTACAGAGTTATGTCGCAAAGATTCTGTTAATCATAGTAAGCTATAGAACAGGAAGTAAAACTGTGAGTCGCTTGGTTAATGAACTAAAGAAGCAGTGCTTAAAACAATAGGAGAAGGTCGGCTCGAAAAAACAGCGATACGTATGTTTTTGGTGAAGATGGAAGAATGATTACATAATGTTTTCTTTTTGAAACGTCAAAGGCGCGATTTGAAACGTCAAAGTTTGCAACTTTCAGACAACGAATTTAAAGCAAATGCGGTATTTGTCGAAAAAATGTCGTGATAAATGTGTTTTACAACGCCTTAAGTTTCAGCTTCAACCATCATTGTTCTTCATTTTACTAAAAACTTTTCGGAAAATCCATTTCAATATAGACCCCTTTCTGATGCTTCGGCAGTAGTTTCCGATATAGAGTTTATGGTTTAATAGTCTATATTTTAGCAAATTTTCGTAGAAAGAATTCGTTAAAAGAAGACTACAACTTATGAAATTTAAAAAAATTCGGGACGCAGCAAGTTCGTTATAGTAGCGAATTTTCATAAGAATTGTACAGTATTATTATACGGCATATTAGTAAAGTTAATACTTTAAACTTACACAGACCTTGAAGATCGATTTTGAAGGTCCTAGTACGTGCACATTTGAAGAATTCTTTCGAAAGTGTTACCATCGATATCTCTCTATTATCAAAAAATCTTGTGTTCTAACTTTTTTGAGAAAAATGCCCAAAACTCAATTTTCCAGGAAGCTAAAGAATTACATTTTGCTATATCTGTAGATAGTGTAAGTCTGTTTAAAATAAACTTGTATTACAAATTTCATTAAAGTTATACAAAAGATTTCCAGAAGGATCACCTTTAGAAAAGTAAAGTATCTGCCAAATTATAAACGTAGCAGTTATTTTTCCTTATTAATCGCCAGTATAATTTCGCTTTAGTCAACCTAATCAAACCGGTTTTTTCAATATCAACAATAACAAAATTATAATTTCAGGCTCAAAGGTTACAAACTTATTCAGGCTTTCAACACAAAAATGAAATCTTGTTCAACACATATTAAATCTGTGCATTATTGTTTCTCCAAATGTCAAAATAAAACAAAAAAAAAACATACATTCATCAAGCTGGATTTGATCGCGTAACCTTCTGCTTAGGAGGCAAGGGCGATGTCGCCGGCACCATCTAAGTATACTTCAACCAACGTTTTATCTAGCGTCTTTAAATAATTAATTGAATCCCCCAGTTAAATAACAATCAATTGGCAAATTTTTAATTTCATGTCTGTCATTTTCTAAGTATACTTCAACCAACGTTTTATTTGCGTGATACTTCAGATCGGCTTCATGCCGGGATATCATATTAAAAGTATACGTAATTAATTACAGAATTAGTAGAATTAACATTGAAACATCCCATGACTGTTTCGGTCTTATATGACGTTTTATGTTTAAATTTAAAAATAAAATATTTTAGAAGCATTTTTATAGATACTTGTATTGTTTTTGTTTACATTTCTAGTATATTATACGACAGCATAATATATCTATGCTGCGCTAAAACTGTATTTGAGGCTGTTCATAAAGCTACAAACATAGTTGCCCAGTTTCACAAAGCTCGATTAAATATTTAACGGCCGGTTAGTTCATCAGAGCTTCAGACGACCAATCACAGCTTCAAAATATTTGGTTGTCATGACAACAACCCGAATTCTAGTCTGTGATTGGTCGTCTAAATCCTTGATTAACTAACCGGCCGTTAAATATTTAATCAAGCTTTGCGATACTGGGCATCAGTCTTTTAATAATTGATTGAATCCCCCAGTTAAATAACAATCAATTGCCAAATTTTTAATTTCATGTCGTCTGTCATTTTTCATAATTGCGGCCGAGATTTCACGATTCTTGATTCGGGTAGCATATATTATGCCTGGTATATATTTAGTTTGATTACCGTTGATGTATGGTTTATACCTGTTGTATGAATCAATCTACGCGTAGCAGTTAACTACTCTGTCTGTCGGGCATTGGATTTTAACCAGTAAGTCGTCTCAACGCATGTCTTTGGGATTTTATTTTTTATTTGGAAAAAAACTCTAAATATTGTCTACCAAATTACTTAAAATAACCAACATAGGTTTATTTGCACTATTTCTAGCCACATGTTAAGTCTAATTCTAGTTACTCTGATACTTACAAAAATATAGCGTTTTCAAAAGGTTTTACCCGATTTTCCACTGGAAAAACTTGAGCATAAATGCTGATTAACGAACTCGATCTCGATTTTTGCCAAGTTTTATAGAAATCAGTTCATTATTTTTTGAGTGATCGCTCCGATACACACACACACATACACTCAAATATATATATATATATATATATATATATATATATATATATATATATATATATATATATATATATATATATATATATATATATATATATATATATAAACATATGACAATTTTAACGGACCTTGGTTTTGGGTTCTAGGGACATAAATTCGCGCTCATCTGAACAAATTTTTCCGAAAGCTTTTCATCGTGACCTCTCTATGAGCGCATTTTTCTTTATGAAAATTCACTAAAAGATTTCTTCGAATGAGCGCGAACTAGAACCCCTAAAACCCATATACGGGGTCAGTTTCAGTTTTTGCATGTTTACACATATACAGGGTGATGCATTTCTACGGTAAAGCTCAATATATCCGTTATTATACAAAATATGAGGAAAAAGTATATACGTTAATTATAGGGTGTCTCGAGCTGTATCTTATAAACCTATTTTGACAATCACAGGTGGCCCATAAGTCGTTGGTGATACACGCTTTATTTTTTTAATTGAACACCCCTTATGTTATTGCATTTTTGTGTTTTCCACAAATTATAATGCATGTTTGTAAGGAAAAATATTAATATCGTTCATCGTTTTTGAGTTATTACAATTGTTTTGCAACTTTTCACGTTTTTGGCACATATTTGAAACACATCCCAAATTGTGATACGGCGTTTTTTATCAATAGATAGCCGAGTCCCATGGAAATGACGCATTCAGAGTGCTTTTGGTTTGTATTATTCGTCGAAAAAATCAAGCTGCCGTATACAGGCACTCTCAAATAGTGGCTGAATTTGAAATGTTTTTAATGTTTCCGTAGAAATCATTTTTCGTAAGATTTTTGTGATGTGTTGGTAATGAATAATAAATGTTTAGTAAGTTATTGTAAAAAGAAAGTTGTCGAATTTTTGTGAAAAATATAACTTAGTGTAACATTACTGAAGACAATTTATGTAAAAAAAATGGTGAATTTTTGTAAAAGAAATTTTCATAATTTTTTTCTATTTTGGTCCTCAAGCTGTTTGTGAATAATTATATCTTGTCAGGTGTGTAAATAGCTTAAAGAGGTTCGTTGGCCAGAAAAATCGGACCAGTTTTTCTGGAACTTTTGAAGTTTATTTTCGGAAAATGTTTGTACTTTTGAAACAACAAAGCTATTTTAATGAAATATTGTACATTGATAGTACTATATAGGTTATACTGCCAACTAAATGTCCTTCTTGTAAAAACAAGACATATTTGCCATTAAAAACATTTTAACGAAAATTCGCTACCCTAACGCATTTACTGCGTCCAAACTTTTTTCCTTTCAACTTAGAGATCTGAATTTTGG
Organism: Tillus elongatus; assembly: GCA_964006375.1. NCBI lineage: Eukaryota > Metazoa > Arthropoda > Insecta > Coleoptera > Cleridae > Tillus > Tillus elongatus. The sequence continues at coordinate 63,694,680 of OZ023262.1, read as the reverse complement.
CGCGTAGTGCAAGTTTAATAGTATAAACCTAAGTATCAGATTTTGTTGCCATAGCTTTGTTATTTTCGGAGATACAAAATTTTTTAGAAAGAAAACCAAAAATTTTCTAGGAAAAACTGGTCCGATTTTCCTGGCTAACGAACTTATCCAAGCCACTTGTAAAAGGAAGGCACCAAATTGTATTAAAATCGGTCCATTATTTTTTGAGTTTTATATATATATATATATATATATATATATATATATATATATATATATATATATATATATATATATATATATATATATATACTCGTGGTTGGTTTTTTTTTCGTGAAGAGTTATGTTATAATTTACTGGGTTTAAATTCGTGGAAACTTCCTCATTTTTGGATAAAAATTAAAACAACATTTGTGTTTTTGATCTAACGACGTTTCGCAGTCTCATGCGCGGCTTCTTCAGGTTTTTTATTTATTTATTTTATTTTATATTAATTTATTAACATTGCACTTTCTCAGGTGAGAGCTGTAAACATTGAAAAAGGCATTTGAGAGAGTAGGTTCCCTTTAAATCATTGCAATCTATGTTTTTTTACAAATTATTTAGATTTATATCTTACCTGTATGTTACACCACCACTCAATTGTACTTGCCGGAAAATATACCTTAGTTCCTATAGTTTATTGTAATTTCTAGTCTTTAATAATAATAATAATACAATAATAATAATACAAAATGTCCTCTCTAAATAGAATAACGCACTCTTTGCTGTGGCATGTCAGTTAATCTTTTAAAATAAACTGCATATTTAAGATTTGAGTATACTTAATTTTGAAACAGCCTGTATTTGTGAACAGTGTATATTTCGGTCGTTTATGACTTTGTTTATAGAAACAGGGATCACAATACTGAAGACTGATAAAATAGATGAAACAAATACTAGAGTTGAGTAACCGCTAGAAAGTCTATTAAAACTGAAGTTACACGGTTTAGTTTACATTATGCTCTCCTCGCTGGTTAGTATTCTACCTAATGATTTATTTTCGTAGAGCTATTAATGTGTCACATCTGTGACTGACATTACCAGAAACATTCGCAAAGACAAAACAAAAAGATGCTAAGCCGTGCCAGTATTTAAAGTATAAGTGAATTTATAAATACATTCACTACTCTAATTTTAAACTGCCTGCTATTTCTGTTCCACGAGATGTCACCAACATTGAAAACAGTGTCATGTAAATTTTGGAACTAATCAGGAATTTTTAATCGTGTATTAAAAGTTATAAGACCTAGACGATATTTTTAATTTAACAAAGCCCATTGTTCTGTTACACGTTTCATTTAAATCAGCAACGTTTTCCAGAAGAAAATGTAATATCTTGTGACCAAAGGAATGTACCTCTCACAATAGAAACGTGGCAGGTATTTTCCTGTTAGTCGCTTGGATGATTTTGTTTTAGTTAACTCAATCGGATCGCTTAAAAAAAGTGTTTTCAAACACAAGTGTTTCCGAAGCCTGTTACGTTCTTTTAGCGAATTTCGTAGGAAAAATTCGCTAATGAGATTGTAACCTTTGAATTTAAAAAAAGTCTTCAAATGAGTGTGAAGTACGACAACTAGAAATCATATTTGATGTCAAGCTCAATTTTTATTGGTTTATATATATATATATATATATATATATATATATATATATATATATATATATATATATATATATATATATATATATATATATATATTGACTTTCCAAAAAACCATAACATCGAGTAAGAGCGACCGATTGCAATAACATTTTCTATACTACTCTGTCTTGTCTCTGATAAGAAACGATAACAATATGGACAAAAAAATTGTAACACGTGTGCACTTTGTTACAATATTTTAGTGCATTGAAAAGGGGGCGCAGTGTTACAGTCTTAGTCCAGGTGGTCTGAAGAAGGAACCTATAACCGTCGTCATGGATATGGATGACCTCAAGCAATCTTTAGCATGGGCAAATCGTCATTTGAGGACTGAGGCTTTCCAAGACAGCGTTTTCATAACACACTCAATTGAAAATGCCTTGTTGGGAGCTTTACAACAAAGAGTCTTCATGGCCATACTATATCTCAGAATACGCACTTTTGGGCTTCCTTCTTATAGACCATCGAGATGTGTGCAAGGGACAGTATAAAAAACCAGTGCACACACAAATCGATAAAGATATATGCAGATAGCCAAGCTGCAATAAAAACGCTTGGTTCCTAACGGTGTAATTCAAAAACGGTATGGAGTTGTAAATCTGCCCTTAACGAACTGGACTGCTGTAATGAGGTGTCGCTGGTCTGGATACCGGGTCACTCGGACCATGATGGCAATTTTGGGGCCGACGCGCTTGCTAGAAGTGGTGCCCAGAGAGACTTTGTCGGACCAGAACCGGTGCTGGGGATAACATCATGCACAGCAAAACGCAGCTTAAAGACCTGGACAGAAAGAATGACAATCCAGTATTGGCAAAATCTTCCGGGATTAGCTCACTCTAATGCCTTCATAAATGGCCTGTCTGAGTCAAGGGCTAAAAAACTTATAGAGTTGAACAGACAACAACTGAGTACTCTAGTCGGCCTGTATACAGGACACTGCCGCTTGCGTCACCACATGCACCGTATTGGAGTCGGTCAGGAGACCGAGTGCCGGCTGTGTATGGAGAGTGACGAGACAGCAGAGCACGTACTGTGTTCCTGTCCGGCAGCGGACGGGACTAGATACCTGCTCTTTGGCAAGATAAAGCTTGCTCCGGAGGATCTGGATCAACTTTCGCCCACAAAGATTATCGACCTCTGCAGGAGGCTGGCTTTGTTGGGCGAAATATAGACTCTCAGGCGTGAGCCACAATAGACCTCATGGTCGCGGTGGAGGGACCGGTATGGCCCACTCACAATTAAACCTAACCCTAACCTATAGACCATTTTTATGTCTCGACATCGTGCTGTTGATTTGAGTTGTATAACTGCAAATCGAATTGGGATGGATGATGGAATGGTGTTGTGTTCTTTAATGAGTCCCCACTCTGTGTTTGGGTCCACGATGGTCGCTGGTTACATGGTGAACGCAAAAATTTCGAATTTGCGGTGGAACGACATACGGCACTTACACAGGGGTGGCGGTATGGGGTGCCACAATATAAGGTAGCAGGTCACCTGTAGTTTTTATTGACAGAAATTTAAATGCAAATGATTACATGCAGCCTGTTGCACTGCCATACATACGAGGGTTAATTCAACTCCTTTTCCAACAAGACAACGCACGTCCTCATAGAGCAGAGGTCACTACAAGGTTCTTAAAAGAAAATAATGTGACTCTGTTTCCATGGCCTTCTCGCTCCCAGACTTGTCATCAATCGAACCTGTGTGGGATATGTAATCATTATACTTCCACATCATCAATACGCGTGGAAGTATGGCGTGGGCGACACAAATTAGATTTTTTTTCCTTAAACTTCGTCAAAAGTGTCAAAACATATAGAAAACATGATGTATGTCTGTCTGTTTGTAGCCACGATAACTTGGATTTGAGATATCGTCTTCAAATTTGGTGTACAGTTAGCACCCGACAAACGAGCGGTTCGGATTGTTTTTGGGTAAAATCGCTCCAGCGGGTAGGGTATGAATGGGGGGTGATTTGGTGAAAATTGAAATTTTTTCGTTAAAACCCGAGTAATGCAACGTTTTAGGGTTGGTTTATTAGAGAACTTTCAATTTTATCAAACATCTGATATTCTGTACTGAAATTAAATTAGGGGTTGAATGTGTGGGGGTAAAATATCGGTGACAGAAATTTCGAATGTTTGTTTTTCTAAAACGACGAAAAAGTATTAAAACATAGAAAACTTGATTCTGGACAGAATTTTTTTGTGTGTGTGTCGGTCTGTCGGTCTGTCCATCTGTCTGTTAGTAGGCGCAATAACTTTCGAACGAATTGAAATATCACCTTTAAATTTGGTATTCAGTTACCACCTGACAAAGGAGCGCCACGAATGGTTTTTGTGTAAGATCGCTTCAGGGGGAGGGATAAATGAGGGGTGATTTGGTGAAAACTTACATTTTTTCGTTAAAACTTGAGTAATATAACGTTTCAGAAGTTTATGGGTACAAAGATTTTTTTTTTTTGTGGCCAAGTCATAGACCCTAAATCCATTCCATTATAATTTCTTTGTGAGAAGCACTATTTTAAGTGTGATAAAACGCAGATTATGTAAAAAAAGGTATGAAAAAAATATTATATGAAAACAAAATTTATATAGTAAATAAACATTATGTGGAAGACAATTAAATTGGCTGGCGATACAACCTTGATACATTTATATTTCGTATAGTGCTCATATAAATACCACTAACCAATAGAAATAATAAAAGTCTGTGGCTAATGGATCTAACGGTCCAAAGCCAAACAAAAATAACAACAACAGCAATACAGATTATTTATAAATTTTATTAAAATGGATTAACTCTTACTGCGTCTTCCGCATGTTAGTGAATTTTCTTAAAATAAATCACTAATGAGAAGATCCCGACTTTGGAATTTTAATTTTTTTTTTCTTGAAATTAGCGCAAACTAGGACTCCTAAAACCCATATCCGGGGTTAGTTTTAATTTATAATATATATATATATATATATATATATATATATATATATATATATATATATATATATATATATATATATATATATATATATATATATATATATATATTCAAAAATTAATGCGCCGATTTTGATCAAATTCGGTGAGTACCTTCCTTTTCTAAATGGCTTGCATAAGTTCGTTAGCCAGGAAAATCGGACAAAGTTTTCCGGGAAAATTTTGGGTTTTATTTCGGAAAAAAAATATCTCCGAAAATTAAAAAGCTATGGTAAGCAAATTTGGTACCCTGGTTTCTGTCAGAAAGGGTATTCCTTGTACCAGATCTCTAGGTTAAAAGACAAATAAATTACAAGCCTCTGATTAAAAAAAGTTGAAACGTCAAAATTGATAATTCTGGTAGTCGTACATTAGTACGCATTAGAGCTTTGCGAATTAAAAATAGGGTTCTAAATGACTATCAGGCTCCCAGATCTGTGTCTCAGCCGCCATTCTCTTTACTTTCATTAAAATATGAGAAAAAACCAATTTTAAACAAAAATGGTGTGGTGTAAATAATCAAGACGTTAGAAAATTAATATACTAGACTTTATATCTGTAAGTATATACTTCTGTAATGTCAATAGTAGCCGAGAGGTAAAGTAAGCGGTGTGGATTTAATAATGGACTCATATAAAACGCGTTCTAATCTCAGTTAGTGACTTCACTTTTTTTTTAAATTTTTTTAGTCTTATTTCATTTTACCATTATCTGATCAGATTGTGTATTTCCGATGAAGTTTTTAGCGAGTTTTGTATGACAAATTCAATTAGGACGAGATGAAAACTTTTCAGACCTAATTCAATTTGAATTGCACATTTGGTTGTTTGTTATTGCCCTAACTTAGTGAAACCGTTCCATATTTAATACAACCGTAGACTTTTCCCGTGGCTTCACAAGTGCTTGTTCTCTTCTGCAACCGATTTCGATTTTTACTGGACGCAGCAAGTGCGTTGTGGTAGCGAATTTTCATTAAAGTTTCAAATTTCAATAGCTCAATTTGCTATTAACCTAACGTTCGTTGACCAGGAACCAGTTTTGTCGGGAATATTTGAAGTTTATTTTCGAAAATTTTTTGTACATTTTCAAACAATAAAGTTATTTTGATGAAATATGGTACATTGTTTCTACTATATAGGTTATACTGGTAACCAAATACAATTAAAACATGTATTATATTTGGTTGGAAAATGCAAGAATATAAGGCGTTTTCGACTAAAAAAAATATTATTTGTATAACCAACGACTTATGGGCCACTGTGATTGTAGAAATATTTTTTTAAGATGTAGCCCAAGACAGCCTATAATTAATGTATACATTTTTTTTCATATCTTGTATAATAACGGATATATTGAGCTTTATTGATTTTTTACGAAAAATCGACAAAAGTTATATACCATGAAACGATAAACTCTAGCTAAGACTACTGCCAAGCATCAGAGAAAGGGTCTATTTGAAATGAATTTTCTGGAAACATTTTAGTAAAATGAAGGACAATGACGGTTGAAACGAAGACTTTAGGGTTTGTAAAACACCTTCTTGGGACATTTTCTTTCCATAGCCCGTATTAGATTCAAGTTCTTTGCCTAAATGTTGCGAATTTTGACGTTTTAAACTGTCACTTTGACGCTTTGAGGAAAACCCCAATTTATTTTTCTTTAAATGCCCATAACTTTTGTCTTTTGACCTACAGCCCTAAATTTTGGTAGGTAATTTACCTATAGCGATATAAAAGGATGTACCAAATTTAGTTGCCCTTACTTTGTTATTTCCGGAGATAAGAATTTTTTTCTAAAGAAAACACAAAATTTTCCGGGAAAACCTCGGCCGATTTTCCTGGCTAACGAACTTATCCAAGCCCCTTACAAAAGGAGGGTATGAACCAAATTTTGTATATATATATATATATATATATATATATATATATATATATATATATATATATATATATATATATATATATATATCACAGATAACTAAAAAAATAATGGGCCGATTTTGACAACATTTGGTGAATACCTTCCTTTTATACGTGGCGTGGACGAGTTTGTTAGCCAGGAAAATCTGCCAAGGCTTACCCGGAAAATTTTGTGTTTTCTTTAGAAAAAAATTCATATCTCCGGAAGTAACAAAGCAGAGGCAACCAAATTTGGTACATCGTTTTCCATCGCTATACCTACCGAAATTTGGCGCTGTAGGTCAAAATACAAAAAAGTTATGGGCATTTAAATAAAAATAAATTGGGGTTTTCCTCAAAACGTCAAAGTGACAATTTAAAACGTCAAAATTCGCAACATTTAGGCAACGAACTTGAATCTAATACGGGCTATGGAAAGAAAATGTCTCAAGAAGAATGTTTTACAAACCCTGAAGTCTTAGTTTCAACCGTCATTGTCCTTCGTTTTACTAAAATGTTTCCAGAAAATTCATTTTAAATAGACCCTTTCTCTGATGCTTGGCAGTAGCCTTAGCTATAGAGCTTATCGTTTAATGGTATATAACTTTATATATATATATATATATATATATATATATTATATATATATATATATATATATATATATATATATATAAATCGAAACTGACCCCGGATATGTGTTCTAGGGGGCCTAATTAGCGCTCATTTGAATACATTTTTTCAAAATTCAAAAGTCGGGATCTCCTCATTAGTGAATTTTTTAAAGAAAATTCACTAATACCTACCACATGTGGGTAAAATTCGGCATATATATTCTTTTTATTCAATTTTTATTTTAAAAAATTCACTAATAGAGAGGTATCGATGGTGAGACTTTGCAAAAATTTTTCAAATGAGCGCGAACTAGGACCCCTAGAACCCATATCCAGGGTCAGTTTCAATTTAATATATATATATATATATATATATATATATATATATATATATATATATATATATATATATATATATATATATATGTATATGTATATGTATATATGTATCCATCTGATAACTCAAAAAATAATTAACCGATTTCGATCAAACTCAGCAGGTGCCTTTCTTTTATTAATGGCTTGGATGAGTTCGTTATCCAGGAAAATCGGACAGGGTTTTCCGGGAAAATTTTGAGTTTTCTTTCGAAAAAAATTTTTTCTCCGAAAATAACAAAGCTGTTTTAATGAAATTTACTACATATGTTACCTTGGGAGAGACCTTACTACATACGAAAATTCAACTTTCGAAGTTAATAGAAAATCAGTTATTCAAATTTAAAATTTTCTTTCGAGAAAAATTTTTTTCTGCAAAAATTACGAAGATATTTTAACAAAATTTGGTGGATATCTTGCCTTAGAGAAGACCTTATTACGTACCAAAATTAAACTATCTAAGTTTATAGAAAATTGACTTATTCAAACTTGAAGCATTTAATAAAAATTCACTACCATAACGCACTTGCTGCGTCCCGAGCTTTTTCTAAATATGAATTAGGGTTTCTTCTGGAAACCTTTTGTAACTTTAATGAAATTTGTCATTTTAAAAAGACTTACAGTAATTTTTAAAGAGACGGGCGGTACGTTTTATTATCAAACAGGGCGTGAATCCAAGATTAAAATATTTTTAATAATAATAAAGAACTAAGTGAAGATTAGAACCTGTGATGAGCACTGATAAGTACAGTTGGAGAACCCAAATCACCACAACACATCTTTTTAAATACTTGACGATCGTTTCACTAACAAAGTTAGCGTCATCAGGGGATAAAAAATTCTAACTGAATTTTTAGAATTTTTCATCCAAGGTTTGTTTAAATTTAAAACCTTAATTTTAGTAATATGCCGTACTAATACCGTATAATTCTTATGAAAATTCACTACTATTACGCGCTTGCTGCACCCCGAATCTTTTTTAATTTTTACAATTTGTTTTTTATTTTAGGACAATACATTATTATGAAAATTCTCCACCATAACGCACATGCTGCGTCCACTGCTTTTTAGAATCCACCAATATCCGTTTCAGTGACAAAATATACGATAAAATATTTTCAGAATCGATTGATGTCAAACGCACAGGCGATGGCATATACAAGCTGATTGGCTATAGAAATAGCGTGGGACTACCAGGGGTATTACTGCAGCATATTGCGTGCCGCACTTTCCTGTTCATTCTGTTTTATGCGGATAAATAAATGTTTGTACTTAAAAGCAAACTATGAATTTTAATCATGCCGTACAAACACACACACACACATATATACACAGGGAGAGACACAAATATTTGTGGGTACATAATACACTAAATTTAGTGTTGATCCTTTACATTAACAGATATTTGTCCCACTTCACTAAGTGAATATTGTAACCTGTGATAAGCACTGATTAGTACACTTGGGGAACCCAAATCACCACAACACATTTAAAAAGTCCTGGACGCAGCAAGTGCGTTATGGTAGTGAATTTTTATAGAAATGATCTGGCACAAAATATTTTATCATAACTTTTTTTTCTTGTAACATAGAAATCTGAATTTTGGTGTATAGTTTGCCTTTTACATCGTAAACCTACCTACTAAATTTGGTTATCATATCATTTTATTTTTTGCGATAAAAAGTTTTTTCGAATGAAAACTCAAAATTTTCTCGGAAAACCTCGTCTGATTTTCCTGAATAACTAACTTGTCCAAGCCAATTACAAAAGGAACGTACATGCCAAATTTTATCCAAATCGGCCCGATATTTTTTGAGTTATCGGTGTGATACATATATATATATATATATATATATATATATATATATATATATATATATATATATATATATATATATATATATATATATATATATATATATATATATATATATATATATATATAAACATATAAAAATTGAAACTGACCCCGGATAGAGGTTTTGGAGGTTTTAGTTTGCGTTCATTTCAAGAAAGGTTTTCAAAATTCGCGATTTCATAAGTGAATTTTTTTTAAGAAAATACACTAAAAAAAGACCTTTTATGCCCCATGCCGTTTGTTGAAAATTTGCCTCAACTGGCAATCGTTAGGGTTACCTTCCAGTTCAAAGTTACATATCTCAATAAATAAAGAAGTCTGGACGCCGCAAGTGCGTTATGGTAGCGAATTTAAAAAAATGTTTTTTGTGTCACATGTATCTTTTAGTGAATTTTCGTTAAAAAATTTCACCAATGAGGAGATCGCGACTTTTGAGTTTTCAAAAAATTCGTTTAAATGAGCGCGATTTAGGATCACTGGTACCCAAATCCGAGATTGGTTTCAGGTTTTATATGTTTATATATATATATATATATATATATATATATATATATATATATATATATATATATATATATATATATATATATATATATATAATACCTGTGGGTGACAGTGAACTGTCATCTGAGATGGGATGAGCACATAAACAATCAGGTGTGCAAAATACGATTTTTGAGCAGCAGGTTTAAAATGTACCGAGATATGTTTGACCAAAAGCATCTAAAGATCATATACAAATCTCTGGTTAAGACACATCTGCAGTACGCTAATATCATCTGGGGAGGAGCTGCAAGATGTTATATAAAAAGACTGGAAGTCGCTCAGAAGTGGATTTTAAAAATAATTTGGAACAGATGTTATACTTACCCAAGTGATGACCTTTATGCTGAAATGCGTGTCCCGGATCTCTCTCAGATTTACCTTGGGTCTGTGGGTATCTGGCAACAAAAGAATAGAGGAAGACTCACTGAAGCATCCCATGGCTATCAGACTCGATCGATTGGGAGTGCCAGCATGATCCAGAGGTTTAATAAGTCTCAGACCCGGCGATGTCATGTTCAAATGGGACCAAGACTACACTACTTCTTGCCACCGAATATACAATCTCTATGTGACATGCGATTGTTTAAGGTACTGCTGAAGGCTTGGATACTCGACTGGCCAAGACTGAATGCTCGTAGGATAATTCACGGGTAACTGTTGAATTGTTGTTGTGCTGTGGTAATTTTTCTGATTCTGTCGCCGTGTGTTGAATGCCTGTTTTGTTGAAGCTGTGTCATATGAACATGTGTTATGTAAGAAAGTGAGTGAGGAATGAGCAAGTAAGTCATTGAGTGAGTGAGAGAGTGAGTGAGTGAGTGAGTGAGTGAGTGAGTGAGCAAGTATGTGTGAGTGTGATTGTTTCTAAATTTGTACTGTATTTTATTTGTTTTGTCTTGGATCTTAATTTGTAACCATTTTGATTGGCTTATTTGTTACAATAGTTAGGATTGTTTAGTTTTGTAAGTAATGTTTGTATAGTGTAAATGAAATATGTCTTGTAATCTTCCTTGTAGCCATGCGCTGTCTGCCTTCTTAAGATAGCGATGTTGCGCTGGATTGAGGATTGTTAAGTACAACATTTATATTCCAGACCCATGCACAAGTCTTTGACTTTTGTGGGATAGTTTGGATTTATTCTCCCTCTGTTGGTATTTTTGTAAAATCATTGTAACTTTCAATTTATGTGAATAAATCTCTCTCTCTCTCTCTCTCTATATATATATATATATATATATATATATATATATATATATATATATATATATATATATATATATATATATATATATATATATAAGGTGACTGGTAAGTGGTTGCATTCCTTTGAGACAGTACATGTCTTTTGCATGATAAGAAACCATATATCACATTAAACAAATTCTTCTGGTGTTCGAGTTTTACACTTTTAATGATTTTTCGAAAATTCATCATCTATTGCTACTAATATTCAAATTTTAGAAGAAGGTAAGGTAAATAAACATAATAGTAGAATTTGGGCATCGGAAAATTTCAGAAATTTTGTTCGGTACGTCAGATCCTCTCCAAAAGTTACAATTTGGTGTGCGGTATCAAAACAAGAATTATACGCTCCCTTTTTTTTCAACCATCCTATTATAAATGCTTCGTCATATTTAGACATGTAAGAAAATTTCTTTTACCCTCAACGTCAACACAATATTTTGTTGGGGACAGTCTATTTTCAGCAGGATGGTGCTACACCTCATTATGCTGCATTAACGAGATACTCACTAAATGTCACCTTTGGAAATCGTTGGATAGGAGGAGGAGGTCCTATAGCTTGGCCACCTAGATCTTCTGAACTCACAGTTCCAGACTTTTTCATATAAGCGTATGTGACAGGTGTTAGAGTCCGGTCCCCCAAAACTTAGAACAACTTAAAGAAAATATTAGGTATGTCTTTAACAACATCACCCCCGAACAATTAAGTTCAAGCTGTGACAACTGTGTAAAACGTATAGATAAATGTATTCAAGTTGATGGACATCGCTTTGAATGTCTTTTATAAGTAATGTTTATGCTTTTGTTTATTTATCAAAAAGTATTCTGCCACAATTTATTTCATCGAGTTTGACATGTATCGTAAGTAGCAATTCAAGTAAAATGTTATTGTTTGTCGTTAAACTAATTTGACGTGTGCAAATGTTGCTGTCTTTAGTTCCAAAGTCGACTTTGCGGAACATTCCTAATACATATGATCTATGGAAGGAAAATGTCTCAAGAATAATGTTTTACAAAGCCTGAGGTCTTAGTTTCAATCGTCATTGTCCATCACTTTACTAAAGTATTCCCACAAAATTCATTTCAAATAGACCCTTTCTCTGATGCTTTAGCAGTAGTGTTGGCTATAGAGTTTATCGTTTAATGGTATATCATTTTTGTCGAATTTTCGTAAAAAATCATTAAAGCGCAATATATCCGTTATTATGCAAGTTACGAAAAAAAGTTGTATACATTAATTGTAGGGTGTCTTAAGCTACATCTTAAAAAATATTTCCACAATTACAGGATGGCCCATAAGTCGTTAGTAATTCAAATTTTCTTTTTTTTTAGTGATTTTTTAAAATCGAACACGCCCTATGTTATTGCATTTTTGTATTTTCCATCGAAATATAATACATCTTTGTAAGAAAAGAAATTCGGGACGCCGCAAGTGCGTTATGGTAGCGAATTTAAAAAAATGTTTTTTGTGTCACATGTATCTTTTAGTGAATTTTCGTTAAAAAATTTCACCAATGAGGAGATCGCGACTTTTGAGTTTTCAAAAAATTCGTTTAAATGAGCGCGATTTAGGATCACTGGTACCCAAATCCGAGATTGGTTTCAGGTTTTATATGTTTATATATATATATATATATATATATATATATATATATATATATATATATATATATATATATATATAATACCTGTGGGTGACAGTGAACTGTCATCTGAGATGGGATGAGCACATAAACAATCAGGTGTGCAAAATACGATTTTTGAGCAGCAGGTTTAAAATGTACCGAGATATGTTTGACCAAAAGCATCTAAAGATCATATACAAATCTCTGGTTAAGACACATCTGCAGTACGCTAATATCATCTGGGGAGGAGCTGCAAGATGTTATATAAAAAGACTGGAAGTCGCTCAGAAGTGGATTTTAAAAATAATTTGGAACAGATGTTATACTTACCCAAGTGATGACCTTTATGCTGAAATGCGTGTCCCGGATCTCTCTCAGATTTACCTTGGGTCTGTGGGTATCTGGCAACAAAAGAATAGAGGAAGACTCACTGAAGCATCCCATGGCTATCAGACTCGATCGATTGGGAGTGCCAGCATGATCCAGAGGTTTAATAAGTCTCAGACCCGGCGATGTCATGTTCAAATGGGACCAAGACTACACTACTTCTTGCCACCGAATATACAATCTCTATGTGACATGCGATTGTTTAAGGTACTGCTGAAGGCTTGGATACTCGACTGGCCAAGACTGAATGCTCGTAGGATAATTCACGGGTAACTGTTGAATTGTTGTTGTGCTGTGGTAATTTTTCTGATTCTGTCGCCGTGTGTTGAATGCCTGTTTTGTTGAAGCTGTGTCATATGAACATGTGTTATGTAAGAAAGTGAGTGAGGAATGAGCAAGTAAGTCATTGAGTGAGTGAGAGAGTGAGTGAGTGAGTGAGTGAGTGAGTGAGTGAGCAAGTATGTGTGAGTGTGATTGTTTCTAAATTTGTACTGTATTTTATTTGTTTTGTCTTGGATCTTAATTTGTAACCATTTTGATTGGCTTATTTGTTACAATAGTTAGGATTGTTTAGTTTTGTAAGTAATGTTTGTATAGTGTAAATGAAATATGTCTTGTAATCTTCCTTGTAGCCATGCGCTGTCTGCCTTCTTAAGATAGCGATGTTGCGCTGGATTGAGGATTGTTAAGTACAACATTTATATTCCAGACCCATGCACAAGTCTTTGACTTTTGTGGGATAGTTTGGATTTATTCTCCCTCTGTTGGTATTTTTGTAAAATCATTGTAACTTTCAATTTATGTGAATAAATCTCTCTCTCTCTCTCTCTCTATATATATATATATATATATATATATATATATATATATATATATATATATAAGGTGACTGGTAAGTGGTTGCATTCCTTTGAGACAGTACATGTCTTTTGCATGATAAGAAACCATATATCACATTAAACAAATTCTTCTGGTGTTCGAGTTTTACACTTTTAATGATTTTTCGAAAATTTATCATCTATTGCTACTAATATTCAAATTTTAGAAGAAGGTAAGGTAAATAAACATAATAGTAGAATTTGGGCATCGGAAAATTTCAGAAATTTTGTTCGGTACGTCAGATCCTCTCCAAAAGTTACAATTTGGTGTGCGGTATCAAAACAAGAATTATACGCTCCCTTTTTTTTCAACCATCCTATTATAAATGCTTCGTCATATTTAGACATGTAAGAAAATTTCTTTTACCCTCAACGTCAACACAATATTTTGTTGGGGACAGTCTATTTTCAGCAGGATGGTGCTACACCTCATTATGCTGCATTAACGAGATACTCACTAAATGTCACCTTTGGAAATCGTTGGATAGGAGGAGGAGGTCCTATAGCTTGGCCACCTAGATCTTCTGAACTCACAGTTCCAGACTTTTTCATATAAGCGTATGTGACAGGTGTTAGAGTCCGGTCCCCCAAAACTTAGAACAACTTAAAGAAAATATTAGGTATGTCTTTAACAACATCACCCCCGAACAATTAAGTTCAAGCTGTGACAACTGTGTAAAACGTATAGATAAATGTATTCAAGTTGATGGACATCGCTTTGAATGTCTTTTATAAGTAATGTTTATGCTTTTGTTTATTTATCAAAAAGTATTCTGCCACAATTTATTTCATCGAGTTTGACATGTATCGTAAGTAGCAATTCAAGTAAAATGTTATTGTTTGTCGTTAAACTAATTTGACGTGTGCAAATGTTGCTGTCTTTAGTTCCAAAGTCGACTTTGCGGAACATTCCTAATACATATGATCTATGGAAGGAAAATGTCTCAAGAATAATGTTTTACAAAGCCTGAGGTCTTAGTTTCAATCGTCATTGTCCATCACTTTACTAAAGTATTCCCACAAAATTCATTTCAAATAGACCCTTTCTCTGATGCTTTAGCAGTAGTGTTGGCTATAGAGTTTATCGTTTAATGGTATATCATTTTTGTCGAATTTTCGTAAAAAATCATTAAAGCGCAATATATCCGTTATTATGCAAGTTACGAAAAAAAGTTGTATACATTAATTGTAGGGTGTCTTAAGCTACATCTTAAAAAATATTTCCACAATTACAGGATGGCCCATAAGTCGTTAGTAATTCAAATTTTCTTTTTTTTTAGTGATTTTTTAAAATCGAACACGCCCTATGTTATTGCATTTTTGTATTTTCCATCGAAATATAATACATCTTTGTAAGAAAAGAAATTCGGGACGCAGCAAGTGCGTTATGGTAGCGAATTTTCATTAAATGCTTCAAATTTTGAATCAATTTGCTATTAGCCTATAAGGTTGACCAGAAAACCAGTTTTTTCGGGAACAATTTAAGTTTACTTTCGGAAATTTTTGTACATTTTTAAACAATAAAGTTATTTTGATGAAACATGGCACATTGTTGTCTAATATATAGATTATACTGGTACCCAAATTTGGTGCCTGCTTTCTTAAAAAACATATTTGCTATTAAAAACATTTTTATGAAAATTCACTACCATAACGCACTTGCTGCGTCCAGAGTTTTCTGTAATATTTTGGAAGTGTTTAAAATTAAATAATGTCCATCTAACCTTAAAAATAGTTTGTAAATGGTGTTAGCTTAAAAACTTAGGTATACAGACTCATAAATTTTGGAAATATTTGGGCAAAAACGGGTAAAAAATGACAATAATTTTCCGAAAACACACTGAAAATCGATTTCGACAATTTTTTTTCCAAAACTTGGCTGAAGTAAGTAATGTTATAGAAAAATTTGAGAAATTTTTTTTCAGAGATATTCGCTAAACAAATAGTTTCCACAAAAATGGGCTAACTTTTTTTTACAATAACTTATTAAATACAGGCGTACAGACTTCTTCTCTGGCTTCACAAGTGTTTGGTTTCTTTACTGTGATCGGTTTCGCCGTTTTACGGCACTGTTAATGCAATACCTGGTCGCAGGGCATCCATTCCGTCAAAGCTGGAAACCAAATATATGCGTTTTCATACACTTGTATTCAAGTATATATTTATAATAGTTGCAAATTCTCTGCATACAAATATTGAATGACCGGACGTTGATCAAACGACTTTTAGAAGACAGAAAGCCGAAAAAATGCTTACCATTTAAACCACGAATCACGAGCGGTCTAGATAGCGTTTTCAAAAAAGCCAATTTGCAACTAACATTTTCGACAAAAATACTTTAAAAAACTTGTTAGGTAACCCAAAATAGAAGGATAGTACCGCTAAAATGGCGGGAATTTATGAAATAAGTTGTAAAGTCTGTGATCTTAAATACGTCGGACAAACAAAAAGATCTATTGAAATTAGTTTTAATGAACGTTTAGCACAATTAAGATACGGTACTATAGATAAATCTTCCGTTGCCCGGTATATTTGGGATAATAATCACCACGTAGCTAAGGATGATCTAAAATTGATTAAACATGTTAAACAACCAGGACAGCTAGGCTCTTTCGAAAGTATATATATATATATATATATATATATATATATATATATATATATATATATATATATATATATATATATATATATATATATATATATATATATTGCTAAAGATAGTAATAAGAAAAAGTGTATGAACTTCGCGCCGCCGTCTATAGTAAGTCGGTTGATAGATCGCTTCACAGGAAAGACCGGCAGAAGCACGTCTGCAGTTTAGATATTTCCGTTAAACGAAATATGTTAATTCTTGTGTTGTTGAACCACCCTCTTATCATTATGGCCCGACTACTTGCGCAAGAATATAATCAGAGCTGTGGCTGTAACATATTTAAAATTATTCATCCTCTGATGACCTAACTTGGCTGGTGAAACGATAGTCAGTTTTTTAGTGAATTTTCGTAGAAAAATCTAACTATTGGGGAGATCCCGACTTTTAAATTTTGAAAAAATTTTTGCCAATGAGCGCGAACTAGGACCCCTAGAACCCATATATCTGGTTTCAATTTATATATATATATATATATATATATATATATATATATATATATATATATATATATATATATATATATATATATATATATCTATGTATCATACCGATAACTCCAAAAATAATGGGCCGATTTTGATCAAATTACAAAACAATAAAGTTATTTTGATGAAATATGGCACATTGTTTCTGCTATATAGGTTATACCGACAACCAAATTTGCTGCCTGCTTTCATTAAAAATACATATTTGCTATTAAAATCATTTTATGCACATTCACTACCATAACGCACTTGCTGCGTCCAGAATTTTATATCTTACTTATTAATCTTATGGCAATATTAACCTGTACCCATTTTTGTTGGCGTTAATTAATCTACAGATAAACCAAAACCAGGTAGAAAAATTATAAATATATAGAAATATTACAAATGAGCCTTATTTCTGCTTGTGTGCGAAGATTTTTATCGTCGAGCTCACTTGTGCCTCAGACCATCGATATTGAAAGCACTGCCGGGTCCCTTCCAGTTAACAAATGTTACATTTCAATGTTTTTATAAATGGTTTATATTACTGTCTCCTTACCTTGTTCGCAAACTTGATCCCACCATCCTTTTAAATGTCATTTTTGATTTTTTCACTATTTCTTTGCATCCATTTTTTTTGCTTCCGTAAGCCATTATGGCCAGAATGCATCTAGCGTTCTACAAATTGTTGCTGTATTCGGGAAGAAAGTTTCAGGGCTGTGCGATTTTCAAAATAGTTAGTTGGTTATACATGTACACAGTCTGTATTTATAACATTTTAGTGAATTTTCTTAAAAACAATTCACTAATGAGGAGATCCCGACTTTTGAATTTTGAAAAAATTTCTTCACATGAGTGCTAATTAGGCCCCCCAGAAAACATATCCGGGGTCAGTTTCAATTTTTATATGTTTATATATATATATATATATATATATATATATATATATATATATATATATCTATATATATATATATATATATATATATATATATATATATATATATATATATATATATATATATATATATATATCACACTGATAACTCAAAAATAAAAAGCCGATTTTGATTGAATTTGGTGAAAAAATTCCTTTTGCAAATGGCTTGGATATGTTCGTTAGCCAGGAAAATCTGCCCAGGTTTTCCCGGAAAATTTGGTGTTTTCTTTGGAAAAAAAATTATATCTCCGGAATTCACAAAGTAAGGGCAACCAAATTTGGCACGCAGATTTATATTTATAGGTAAGTTACCTACCAAAACTTAGCTATGTAGGTCAAAAGACAAAAAAGTTATAGGCATTTAAAGAAAAATAAATTGGGGTTTTCCTCAAAACGTCAAAGTGGCGATTTAAAATGTCAAAATTGGCAACATTTAGGCAAATAACTTGAATATAATACGGACTATAGAAATAAAATGTCTCAAGAAGGATGTTTTACGAACCCTAAAGTCTTAGTTTCAACCGTCATTGTCCTTCATTTTACTAAAATATTTGCAGAAAATTCATTTCAAATAGAACCTTCCTCTGATGCTTGGCAGTAGCCTTAGCTATAGAGTTTATCGTTTAATGGTATATAATTTTTGTCGAATTTTCTTAAAAAATCAATAAAGCTCAATATATCCGTTATTATATAAGATATGAAAAAAATTTGTATATATTAATTATAGGGTGTCTTGAGCTACATCTTAAAATAATATTTCTACAATCACAGGCTTGCCCATAAGTCGTTGGTGATACAAATTTCCTTTTTTTTTTAAATCAAACACGCCTTATGTTATTACATTTTCCATTGAAATATAATGCATGTTTGTAATAAAAGAAATTATGGACGCAGTAAGTGCGTTATGGTAGCGAATTTTGATCAAATGTTTCATATTTGAACAGCTCAATTTGCTATTAACCTATAAGGTTGACCAAGAAACGTGTTTTTTCGGGAACACTTTAAGTTTAGTTTTGGAAATTTGTGTACATTTTTACACAATAAAGTTATTTTGATGAAACATGCCACATTGTTTTTAGTATATAGGTTATACTGGTAACCAAATTTGATGCCTGCTTTCTTAAAAAAACACACATATTTGTTATTAAAAACATTTTAATGAAAATTCACTACCATAAAGCACTTGCTGCGTCAAGAATTTTATGTTTATTAGAACTGACGTGACAACATGCTACCTAGCTTACAATATTCCCTAAGCTCTTTACTAAAAAACGTTATTTATCCGAGTTTCTATTTCTTATGGTTTCCGATATACATATAGTGAGATATCAAATACCGTTTGTCCTGTATTTATCATAATATACAGTTTCTTTCCTTTGCATATACAGTTGATAACATCTAGTGGTCAATAACAGCGCGAGGCCCTACCCTACTGTTTGTTACAGCTCTACTCAAAGTTAGACACAGAGACACGCAATATCCGATATCCATAAAGCCGAGCCTAATCAAGCCACTTCGTCTATTAGAAACAGTTTGAGGGTGAGCTTTTGTAAGCCAGTTCATTAATCACTGAAATAAGTGAAAGACTGAAATGTAGATAGCTGTATTCAAAACTGGCGGAAGTTTTAATAGTTCTTTAACTTTACCAAGCTTAAAAATATTCCTTTAAGCACTTAATGGCAAGAACGAGGTTGTTAGAGTTCCCTGCATAAATGTTCTGACGCAACCAGTGCGTTTGGATCGCATGGTGCACGAAATAGAATTATTAGATTAATAACAAGTAAAAAAATGAAATACAGGGTGATTCATAAGTGGTGACCAAAAATGAAACCCCATGTTCTTTGAACAATTTTAGAGAGGGTATGTCCTACTAAATTTTTCCTATAATGCTTCATTAAAAAGAAACAGGGTGTTGTAATTGAATTTCAAAAAATAAAATTTCCCAATTTTTTAAAAAGTAGCACATATATTATGCTGAAACTTCCCATGTGTAGGCTGCTATGGAAGGCACGTATTCTACCATAACAATTGAATCGGCTAATCTAGCAGTGGCGCGCGTACCCACATGTCATTGGTTATCCCTTAAGAAAAAAACGGGTACGCCAATGATGTTTCTTCTTATTTTTTATTTTTGAATCTTATTTTCATTCGTGAACAAAATGACTCTTTTGATAATTTTCTGTACGACGCTTATTTGTCGAGTAAGCAATGATCAGGTAAGTGTTTTAGAACACAGTTCATGATTTTTAACCAGTCGTTGTTTGGTAGAAAATCGCAATTATACACTTTTATCAGGCTTATAGTAATTTATTTATTACAATAAATGTTCAAAAATGCCTCCATTGGCCTGAATACACTCACGACATCTTTTTAATATGGAAAATTTAATGTCTTGAGGATTCGTTGTTGCTTGAATATGACAAAAAGAATTATTTATCAGTTGTTGTAGTTGCTCTGGTGTATTTATTTGTTCACTGTAGACCAGTCGCTTAAAATCACCCCAAAGATAGAAGTCAAGTGGGTTTAAGTCCGGTGATCTTGCAGGCCAATTTATTGGTTCTGCCAATCCATCTTTCATTATAATGTTCATGTAGCAATGTAACAACGTTTGGACTATGATGCCCTGGTGCACCGTCATGCTGGTACCTCTTGCTGCTAGTGGAATGTCATCTAGAATGTTTTCTACACGGTTTTCTAGGAGCGCTAAGTACGAAGATCCATTTAAACGTTGTGGCAGAACTTCCATGAACAGTGAGCCGTTAAAAATACCACACCACAAATTAATGGAAAATTTATGTTGAAATGTGCGAGTCCTTGTTGCATGTGGATTTTCCAATGACCAGACATGCTCATTATGAGAATTATAAATACCATTTCTTGTAAATGTTAATTCGTCAGACCAGAAGATTAGATTAGGGAATAAGATATTTTGATTGTTCATTTCCAACATCCATTCAAAAAGACTCGTCGATGCACATTATCTCCAGGTAGAAGGCAATGAACATTCTGTCGATGATATGGATGTAAGGCTTCTCGATGTAAAGTTCTCCAAACAAAGCTTTGAGAATATTGTAACTGCGTGGCAATCCTCCGAGTACTTGTAGAAGGTTGATCCATCACTGCATCCACCACTCTCTCTTCGTCTTCAAGTTGATGTTGTCTTCTACCATTAGCTATAGCGTAAGGACGTTGTCCAATACCGCACTGCCGAAGTCTTGAAAACGATCGCGAAAAAATCCTTGGTGTAGGTTGACGGCGAGTGGGAAACCTACGTTGATATTCTCGACAAGCAGCTAGAGCATTTCCATCAGCATATCCGTAAATAAAAATTATATCTGCGTACTCTTCTGAGGTGTACTTCATTATAAGAAGTAAAAGAGCAGACAATTTTGCAACTTTATAAAGTTTACACACCTATTTAAAATAATGACTTGTTAACCTAAACGTCAAGTGACACTTAATGACAACTTTGGCAAACCAGACTACTACTTACTAAAATACAACAAAGATAATAGTCGTACAAAAAATTACCAAGACATTGAATTTTTCATATCAAAAAGATGTCGTGCGTGCATTCAGGCCAATGGAGGCATAAAAGTGTATCATTGCGATTTTCTACCAAACAACGACTGGTTAAAAATCATGAACTGTGCTCTAAAACACTTACCTGATTCATTGCTTATTCGACAAATAAGCGTCGTACACAAAATTATCAAGAGAGTCATTTTGTTCACGAATGAAAGTAAGATTCAAAAAATAAAAAATAAGAAAAAATATCATTGGCGTACCCGTTTTTTTCTTGAGGGATAACCAATGACATGTGGGTACGCGCGCCACTGCTGGAGAAGCCGATTCAATTGTTATGGTAGAATACGCGCCTTCCATAGCAGCCTACACATGGGAAGTTTCAGCAAAATATATGTACTACTTTTTAAAAAATAGGGAAATTTTATTTTTTGAAATTCTACTTCAACACCCTGTAT
This sequence comes from Tillus elongatus, assembly GCA_964006375.1. Lineage (NCBI taxonomy): Eukaryota > Metazoa > Arthropoda > Insecta > Coleoptera > Cleridae > Tillus > Tillus elongatus. Next base: position 63,672,572 of record OZ023262.1, on the reverse strand, counting down.
CTCTTTAATGAAGCATTATAGAAATAATTTTTATAGGACATACCCTGTCTAAAATTGTTCAAAGAATATGGGGTTTCATTTTTGGTCACCACTTATGAATCACCCTGTATATGTAAAAAAAACTTCTTGAAAATAAGGTTTTATTAATCTGTGATTGTCATTACAAACAGGCGAATTCGCCCTGTGGTCGTAATTATGGTTCTGCGTATTCAAACGCTTTCTTCCTTTCATTTCATTGTATCTTCCCAACTTCTTCAACTGTGCAGTATTTCCAATCGCTTACCTCTACCTCTACAAGTATGTATTCTGCAAATAATGTTGTCGTTTCGTTTTCAATTTATTTAATGCAAGCAGCTTTCTTCTCTCCCCTCTTCTTGCACACCACCATTCATCTTTCTATCGGTATACCGTGTCTGTGTCATATTTCTTATGTCCTCATTTCAAAAAATTACATTTTCTGTATATCCTGCTTAGTCTAAGCTAAGGTTTCCGGCATATGCACTAACTATCACATTCCATACGTACGACTTGATGAACTTCTCCCTAAGGTCCAGGTTAAAATGTTTATTAGTATAAAGAGTAGTTTTTCTATTCAATGTTTGCTTTGCCATCTCGATACCCTTAAGCAATTCTTTGCCACATTTACCAAAACCCAGAATAATATTTTTAGGGTACATAAACATCTCTCCTTCAAGTAATTGACAGTTTAGCCTTTGATTAATTTTTACAATCCTATTCTTACTTATTTTACTTTTGTTTTCGTTATATAGATCTTTGGTTTGGTTTGTTCTGATACAGCTTCCAGCACACTCTTCCCCCTTTGTGATTCTTTATTCCGTTTCTCTTCTATGAATAAATTGAAACCAGATTGCAATAATGGATATGTACACCTATGCTTACCTTAGTTTAATTTCAGATCCGTTAATGTCTATTACGATACCTTGATTTTTGCATAGATTAAGAATAATGCAAAGCCTTTAATATGGTAAGTCACCAGGTACTTATCTCAAAATTGGAATATTATGGAATGAGGGGCAGAATAGAAATACTTTTCCCTCCTATGTGAATAACAGAGTGCAGTTGGTAAGCTGTCAAAATACCACATCGAATTTCAAGCAAGTTAACTTGGGTGTCCCACAGGGCACTATCCTAGAAC